>CM050163.1:504952723-505585223 GCA_027410445.1 Discoglossus pictus
GGAAGCAACAGCAGTTTCCTGCCTGGATATACCCTTAGTTGCATCACTTCCTCCAGCAATTGTGGGAGGGAAGCAAAGACTCCCAGCCCTCCCACCTAGACCTGTTTAAGGAGGCCCTGAATTACCATGCAAGGAAGACAAGTTACCACAGGGGTCTTAAGATTTAATTGTGCAGCTATTTGCTATCATGGTTTATTGTGTGAAATATGGTAGATGTTTCCCTCCCTCAGTTAGTAGAAAATAAGTGACTGAGTGAACTCTTTAACTCCCATGGTCCCAGAGCAATTTGCCAGACACACAGCCTCTGACCCAGGAATAGAGATATCCTCCACCCAGCTTTGCAAACCTCCCATGGGTGACCAAAGCAGAGGGCCCTATAGTTGATTAGTGACCAGAACATGAAGTCTCTAGACAGGGAGAAACCTGACCCGCCCCTGACCTATTGACAGCAGAAAATACCATGTGAGTTCTGTCTCATAGGGAGGAAAGTCGAGAGGGGAGGAAGTGTAAAGGTGAGTTCTTTGTATATCCGTGCAAACAAGATTAAAATGAGTCTCTGCCTGTTAAACTAATCAATGGTGTGTGCTTCCTCTTGAATTATGCTCTTTCCTAAGTACAAGGGAATAGGGAATATGGTTTATTATTTTTTAGCTGGGCACTGAGATTATTCAAAATCATCACCATCCAGGGGTTGACCTGTAGTTGGAAAGTAAGAGGGTATGAGGTGAACGCGGTCCCCTCGCCCCTCGCCCCTCGGTCTTGACAACTTGGTGCAAGCAGTGGGATCTCGATGCATTAACCAGCAGCCAGGATAGCATATGGAAATGTATCCAAGGTGGGAGGTAAGTAATTTCAGCGGCGTGGAGGAGATGCAGAGACCTACATGCAATTTGCCCAGTGTTTCAAGACTAGTTCATTAGATGTCTACAGAGCAGAGGTGATCCAGGAGAAAAGAAGCCAGATCACAAGGATGTATTCAAAATAGTGGTAGGGAATGGCCCTTCTAAATCAATGGATGGCATTCCTGGGATTGTGGCAGAGTCATGAGCTAGCAGAATGGCTGGAGGGGCTGTTATGAAAAGAAATTGCCGTGGAGGAACAATATGGTGCCTGGGTAGGGCCTGTTGTCCTCTGTGAGTCTCCCTATATTCGTTAAAGCTAATGGATGCACTCTGGAAGATGTTATATGGTGACCCTGAATGTGGCATGGAGACTGTAAAAAGGCAGCTAAACTTGCTTATTAAAAGCTGTCAAGAACTGGGACTAGAACAATGGTCCCAGGAGGCTAATTTGCTTGCGCCCCTGATCCAGTAAGAGTTACAGATGGAGGTCAATTATGTCGAATTACTGGATGACATCAACGGAGGAGCTGTGGTCATCCAGTTGGGAGGAACCCTGTCAGACGAACAGGGCTGAAAATATAATCATTGATTGGGGCTTTACAAAATTACATGTTGACCTGTCCTTTCATCATTTTTATTTATGGCTTTCCTTCTTGGCCTTTTTTTTTATAAAAAAAAAAGCTAAAATTGGTTTTAATTATATGTTAATAAATTTATGTTTTAACTTTATCTTCATATGTGACTAGAAAATTCGTTTTTTTTAATTGGGACTATAAATCACCTACAAGTAGGCGAGACTACTTGAAAAGTATACTTTTTTCTTCTTTTTAAGCAAGATTGAAAATTCACAAAATTATAAACTAAAGGGAATCTATGAAACAAAAGGATAAGTGATTAAAAGGAAGAAACATGGGCTGGCAAGTAATTGAAAAGAGGCCTGATGGTAAATGGATGGCAAATTGAACTGGGAAAAATGTCATTTGGTGAGTGCTTATGCTAAGGTGGATGGTATGAGACCCAGTGTCATTGGCTGAGCCCCTGCAGAAGTGACTTTCCAGTCCTGATGGTAAATGGAACTGGGCACATGTCAGTAGGTGAGTGCTGCTGCTTAGGTGGATGGTATGGGGCCATATAGTTATGTATACACATAAGCAATATTACATATATATATACACTACAGGGAGTGCAGAATTATTAGGCAAGTTGTATTTTTGAGGATTAATTTTATTATTGAACAACAACCATGTTCTCAATGAACCCAAAAAACTCATTAATATCAAAGCTGAATATTTTTGGAAGTAGTTTTTAGTTTGTTTTTAGTTTTAGCTATTTTAGGGGGATATCTGTGTGTGCAGGTGACTATAACTGTGCATAATTATTAGGCAACTTAACAAAAAACAAATATATACCCATTTCAATTATTTATTTTTACCAGTGAAACCAATATAACATCTCAACATTCACAAATATACATTTCTGACATTCAAAAACAAAACAAAAACAAATCAGTGACCACTATAGCCACCTTTCTTTGCAAGGACACTCAAAAGCCTGCCATCCATGGATTCTGTCAGTGTTTTGATCTGTTCACCATCAACATTGCGTGCAGCCGCAACCACAGCCTCACAGACACTGTTCAGAGAGGTGTACTGTTTTCCCTCCTTGTAAATCTCACATTTGATGATGGACCACAGGTTCTCAATGGGGTTCAGATCAGGTGAACAAGGAGGCCATGTCATTAGATTTTCTTCTTTTATACCCTTTCTTGCCAGCCACGCTGTGGAGTACTTGGACGCGTGTGATGGAGCATTGTCCTACATGAAAATCATGTTTTTCTTGAAGGATGCAGACTTCTTCCTGTACCACTGCTTGAAGAAGGTGTCTTCCAGGAACTGGCAGTAGGACTGGGAGTTGAGCTTGACTCCAACCTCAACCCGAAAAGGCCCCACAAGCTCATCTTTGATGATACCAGCCCAAACCAGTACTCCACCTCCAGCGTCTGAGTCGGACTGGAGCTCTCTGCCCTTTACCAATCCAGCCACGGGCCAATCCATCTGGCCCATCAAGACTCACTCTCATTTCATCAGTCCATAAAACATTAGAAAAATCAGTCTTGAGATATTTCTTGGCCCAGTCTTGACGTTTCAGCTTGTGTGTCTTGTTCAGTGGTGGTCGTCTTTCAGCCTTTCTTACCTTGGCCATGTCTCTGAGTATTGCACACCTTGTGCTTTTGCGTACTCCAGTGATGTTGCAGCTCTGAAATATGGCCAAACTGGTGGCAAGTGGCATCGTAGCAGCTGCACGCTTGACATTTCTCAGTTCATGGGCAGTTATTTTGCGCCTTGGTTTTTCCACACGCTTCTTGCGACCCTGTTGACTATTTTAAATAAAACGCTTGATTGTTCGATGATCACGCTTCAGAAGCTTTGCAGTTTTAAGAGTGCTGCATCCCTCTGCAAGATATCTCACTATTTTTGACTTTTCTGAGCCTGTAAAGTCATTCTTTTGACCCATTTTGCCAAAGGAAAGGAAGTTGCCTATAAATTATGCACACCTGATATAGGGTGTTGATGTCATTAGACCACACCCCTTCTCATTACAGAGATGCACATCACCTAATATGCTTAATTGGTAGTAGGCTTTCGAGCCTATACAGCTTGGAGTAAGACAACATGCATAAAGAGGATGATGTGGTCAAAATACTCATTTGCCTAATAATTCTGCACTCCCTGTATATATATATATATATATATATATATATATATATATATATGTGTATATACATAATTTGCCTACAGAACTTTTCTGGGCTACTTAAAGTGATATAGCAAAGATTCTAAATTGTACTATGCAGTTGGTTGCATGGAAAAAAAGACTAGTCATGCTCAGACCAAGGAGGCTGCATGGAAAACAATGGACATGATACCTTAGGGGCTAATCAAGTGATAAAGGCATTGAGGGTACATTAACAACATATTAAAACCTTGTTTTTAGTTGGATCAGAAAGAGTGATTAACAGATATTACAAATGAATGTTCAATGCCATTTTTTTAAATAACATTACTTGTTGTTACCTATAGTTTTAAATTATATCATATTTGGAAAATCCCCTGTATCACTTCAGCACAAACTATACTATTGCATATGTCTGTATTGCTGGTGGCACCTTGGGGTGTCTCTGGTGTAAATATGTCCCAGACTGTTTATGGTCTGATGAAGCAGGAGGTCTTAGCTGGCTGGAAGTAAGATGAAGAGGTAGTATAATCAATTGATACCTTCTACATGGCCTGCTTTGTTAAAAAGGGTGGTGCAAGCACTGTGAACTTGCCCATGTGTTCCTATAGTGCAGCAAATGGCAAGCCTGCCACTTCACACCCACCGTCTTCTCCTCCACCATAAAAGAACATGCTTCTAGCACCTGGCTACAGGCAGCAGCTATATGTGAAGCATAAACAAATTAAAATGTAAATGTATTGTTATGCAAACAATGAACCCCTGCCAGGGAGATGCACCTAGATGGCTGCCTAGTTTTATATCCAGCCATGATGACAGAAAGGGCATATTAACAGCACCTTGTATCATGCCCAGACTTTATGGGATGAGGGGTCACCCTGCTGAACCTCATTTTGTACCACTTGGACCAGTGTAACCTGGTGAAAAAACGTTTATTCCTAACTGAAACTATGGACATGCAAGTCTATGGGAAAGACTTTCCCATGTTTTTTCCCATTGATGATAAGCCTTCCTGTGATTGGTGCCATTTGGAGCCAGGATAGACTTCAAGCTGGAGCTTCAATTTCCCTGATTGTCTTTCAGCCACTCAGCAGGCTGCTTACTTTTAAATGAGCCAATAGGGTCTAGACTGTGAAGGGAATGGTCTACCATCCATCTGACTAAAATAGTGACTGTTACTTGTAAAACTGGTTGAACCAGTTTCTCCATTCATTCCCTCCTCTACTGTATTCCTCCCATTGTTCTAATGTGTTGCCGGAGACATGACATCTGCCAGGTGACTCAGCGGCCTCCCCAGTTTAGATATTTATGCCCAAAAGACTGTTTCTCTTTAGGGAAATATTATGATTATGACCCCATCTGTACTAGTTCATAACTATTATAGTCAGCAGTATACTCTGACTGTACTAAAGTACGGTTTTTATAGACCTATCAGTTATACACCTTGTTCACACTGTATGCTGAGTAAGTATTCCCTAGTTATTTACATGCTAAGTGTATTCTGTACTGTCTGACCCACTGCAATATATTACCCTGTTGTTGCATGTATCATTCGTATATGTAATCTCCAAATGTTACACTGTTTAAATTACTATATTTTACTGCACCCATATGTGGGGAGATTGCTAACTGTGTATTATATGATGAGAATAAGAATGTTGTGTGCCATGGTGAACTAATATGCTTGCTACCTTTATTGGTCATAATATTACAATATAACATTTAATACCATAATATTAGTAAGAACAGCCAGGTGTCCATGTGGGATTTGATTTAGCTTATCTACCCATGGTTCCAAGAGTTGCGAGGCACCAGGCAGCTTGGATGTCTAAGTGAGATATGACTTTGAATACAACTCCAGGGTGTGAGGAAACCTCTAGGAGGCAGGCTCTACTTAAGTGGTCAGGTCCTTCCTAACTGGTCATTGTTAATGGTTATTGTTAATTCAGTTAGTACAGTTGGTTCACTGATTGAGTCATATGTAGCTAGTTGAGATTTAGGGCCTCATTCAATTGCGATTTGGCCAATTGAAAAGGGCTCTATATAGACACAGAGCATATTTTTTTTAAATAAGTTTTTAGTTAGTGAGGCCCTTGGTCTTTCTCCAGTTTATTGTGTGGTGGGTTGTCCCACACTGGTTCTGTCCTGTATAAATACTCCTATAATTTCACCAATAAATACGTTCAGTTTGACTGTACATAATTATTGTGTGCTGTCATTCTTGGGTAAGGGCTTCCTGATCTGAATTCTACATCTACCTACTGTAGATTGTCCTGTGTTTCTGGGTTCCTGCATTGATTCCTGACCTGGAGACACACACTAGGTGCTGAGACCACCAGAACCCCGACAATCTAAAGGGATTCCTGAAGATGTAGCGGAAAAGTTTTGAGGTGCACCAGGCCCTGGGTCCCCTGGGTCTACACACCTTGGAAAATTAGATTCAGAGGGTAGAGAAGATGAAGGAGATAGTGATGGGAGGTATGGAGAGGGTCTAAGCAGAGGGGGGAAATAAATTGAGAGATAAACTGTTCATGCAACTGTAATTGCCACAGTTTTTATATGAACATTTTTATATAAAAACTCTTTAACTATTTCACTATGGAAATGTTTAGCATCAAATAAAATAACACAAGCTTGTAATAAAATGGACACTGTTATCCCACCAACAAGCTTGCTTCATCTTAAATAGCTTGCTGTATGTACACTGCAATTAGCTATTTTACACTGCATTAAATCATTCCTGTGATATGTAACTAATGTATGCTAATGTGTGACTTAATATGGTAATTTGGGCTCAGAATGTATGATAAGAGTGGTTAAGAATATCTAGCTATATAATAAAATATGGGAGACATTCTTTTGGCCATTACAATGACAGACAACAAACTGTGGTGCTAATTAGGAATCAAAACTGCTCATTAGTATCTGGTACCATTAAATAGCAAATTAATGCAGTTCAACTAATGCAAACTATCTCAGGAATGGTTCACTTTAGGAAAACAAGGCTAATGTAATATATATAGCCAATGTTTCACACTCTTTAGAAATAACTTAGAATTAAATTACCATCACTCTGTTGATTTTAGTACAAGCTAAATAACTGGAAGAAATTACTGTAAATCTTCAAATAATAAATAACTTAATTATACAAAGTGAATTGCAGCAAAGTAAGTTTTCAAACATGGCTTGTGATACATTTGTCATCTTGCCCATGTCACATCAGTGTAGCATGAGAAAACACTTGCCCTACAGATGGCCCAAAATAACTGTCAAAGGATTATTTTTCTTTGCTTAGACAAAAACATTCCATCTAATCTCCAAAAACCACAAATCATCATATCCAAATAACTTAACATTCAGGAAGGTTTGAGCAGGCCATTATTATTGAGACAATCTGATAAAGTTTATCTTCCTGAGTGAGACAGAGCATTTCTGGACATGTAAAGCATGCTTCTCTACTTGAATCAACATGGGATTTGTGCCAGTCAGAATAGCTATTCCGAAATGGAGGTATTTGTAGAGCACTGCGTGGTCTACTTTTTCTAAAAAGAAAATATCATTGATCTTACTTTGACATGTTCATTATGATTTGTCACTATGGTCTCCATTCCAAAAATACCTGTAAAGGGGAAAATAAACATTATCTATCCTTGTGTCTCCCTCCAGCTATGATCATTGATGTCCATTTTCCTCACTCTTAACGAATGGGTAAGCAGGCACTTCCATTTTGAAGAATCCATCCTCTTCTTTCTTGAATTAAGCCTTTGCTCCCCATCGTTGTTTTGTGGAAATGGGAATCAGTCTAAAAAAACCTTTCCCTCTATCAGAAAATTAAACCTTACCTAAAGGTGCTCTTCTGAGGAGCTCCTGTGCATTCCGATTGGTTAGACTTTTAACCAATCAAATATGCAGCAGGAAAAAATCATATATTTGATTCTGATTGGCTGAAGTCTGACTGACACAGGGTCCATGGGGCTCACATATGGACCCCTGTGGTGGTAGGAAAAGTGCCATGGGGGTCATTGATATATGGGTTAAATTTAGTTGTCATGAAGGAAAGTAAAGGCCCCCATTCTTATAGGTTAGTATACCATGAGGATCCATTGGGACATCCATGTGGTATAGGGGGATATTTCTGGGTCCTTAGAGATCCTCATAATATTAGGTAACTTGTGGGTCCATAGGTACACCCATGGTTATATGTTAGCTTACCATAGTGGGCCCTAATGACCCACATTGTATTGGGTTAATATTTATTTCCATGGATGTTCATAAGGACCCCCATTCTTATACTTTAGTTGAGGTGACACATGTCTTGTGTTATCCAAGAAAGCCTCAAAACTACAAAAGTAGCATGGTCAGAGTAGTGTGTCCATATGCAGAATAGTGCTTATGTTATTATTATTAATAGTACTTTTTATAAAGTGCCAGCATTTTCTGCAGCACTATTTACAAAAGTACTGTAAAGCAGAGTGGATACACTTGTCAAATTACAAAGATAAGAGATAATCTAAGGTATATTACATATACAATTTGATACAAATACAATACAACAGGGCAACAGTCAATTTGGCCTTCCCTACTGCTAAGAGCTTACAATCTAGAATGTTATATGTTTAACTAGCGACTTGCCCATCAAAAAATGACGGTCAATAAAAGAAAGTGTTGAAATGCTGTTTGCCACACAATGTGAGTGTACTGTGTGCCTCAACTATATAGACCCCTCTAACACACTAATGAACGCATGTAATAACACTATAAGTGCCATTAGGGTCATAGAGGACCCTCATGACCCAAAGTGTAAGCACTACACCATTTTAACCCGGTCACTTATGGGGGTCTATCGAGACCCTCATAAGCCTTTATTTAACCCCATCAGTCCAATAATGGTATATTATGACCATTATGGGCCTGTTACAACCCAACATTAACCACATAAGTGCCATGACGGTCCTCAGGACCATCATGACACTAAGTATAAACACTACACTGCACTATACCCCCCCAATAAAACATTAAATATCAACTAAACACCCTCTACACTAACCTATTAACCCCTACAAATCCTACCTACCAACCCCCTAATAACCCCCTCCCCACCACTGTAATTACAGAATTTAAAAAAACTAAAGTCATCAAAAATCTAAAATCTACATTACATAAAATAAAAAAAACTAAAATCAGCAAAAATAAAAAATGTACATTACAGAAAATAAAATAAAATACACTACAACCCCCCCCCCACTACAGAAAAAAACAAATTACACACCTGAAAAGGAAATACATATAATACATACAATACAATACAATTAAATACAATGCAATACAATTAAATACAATAAAATACACCCCTATCTAATATTCATCCCCCTATCTAATATACATCCCCTATGTAATATACATCCTCCTATCTAATATACATAGTTACATAGTTACATAGTATTTAAGGTTGAAAAAAGACTTTCAGTCCATCAAGTTCAACCTTTTAAGATCTCCTTTGATCTGCAATATGCGGATTAACTATTAATTCATTAGTTGTTAATTAATTATTAATCAATTATTTAATGTTTTTTTTTTTTTTTTTTTTGTCTAAAGGGGAAATGTTAAATTTGGATCATTACTGTCTCTCTAATTATCCATGATAACCCTCAATACCCTTTTTAATTATAAATAAATCTAGTCCCCTTTTAAAGTTATCTATCGAATCCGCTGTCACCACCTCCTCTGGTAGAGAATTCCACAGATTAACCACCCTTACTGTGAAGAACCCTTTTCTTTCTTTGAGGTGGAATCTTTTTACTTCTAACCTCAAGGGATGTCCTCTTGTCAGTTGAAAACCTCTTGGCACAAAAAGCTCCCCCGACAAATCTTTATACTGACCCTGGATGTATTTATATAAGGTAATCATATCTCCTCTTAGACGCATTTTTTCTAGAGAAAATAAGTTTAATTTGGTTAGTCTTTCTTCATAACTTAGCCCCTCCATTCCCCTTATTAGTTTGGTTGCCCTTCTCTGTACCTTTTCCAGCTCTAAAATGTCCTTTTTATGAAGTGGTGCCCAAAATTGTACTCCATATTCCAAATGAGGGCGTACTAGAGATTTGTATAGTGGCAGAATTATATTTGCTTCCCTGGCTTCTATACCTTTCTTAATACATGCTAATATTTTATTTGCCTTTGCAGCTGCTGCTTGGCTTTGAGCACTGTTACCTAGGTGGTTGTCCACAAGCACTCCCAAATCCCTTTCAATATCTGATACACCTAGATTTGCTCCATTAAGATTATAAATTGCATGGCTATTTTTTCTTCCCAGATGCATAACCTTACATTTATTCGTATTAAATCTCATCTGCCATTTAGATGCCCATTCCTCAATTTTATGTAAATCCCCTTGGAGGGAAAGCACATCATTTTCTGATTTAATTACCTTGCACAACTTTGTGTCATCAGCGAAAATGGAGACACCACACTCCAATCCTACCTCTAATTTATTAATAAATATGTTAAAAAGGAGAGGACCTAATACTGAACCCTGAGGAACCCCACTTACCACATTAGTCCAATCGGAGTATGTTCCATTTACAACAACCCTTTGCTTCCTGTCTTTAAGCCAGCTCTCAATCCATGAGCAGATATTTACTGCAATTCCTGTATCCCTTAGTTTGCCCAATAGTCTCCCATGTGGCACTGTATCAAAAGCCTTTGCAAAATCCAAAAAGACTACATCCACTGAGTTGCCTTGATCCAGGTTCCTACTAACCTCCTCATAGAAACTAATTAGATTTGTTTGACATGACCTATCCCTCATAAATCCATGTTGACTCCTACTTATAATCCTGTTCAAATATACATATTCTTGTATATTATCCCTTATTAACCCTTCTAAAAGCTTCCCCACTACAGAAGTGAGGCTCACTGGTCTATAATTCCCCGGATTTGCTCTTGCTCCCTTTTTAAATATAGGTATCACATCAGCTTTTCTCCAGTCATCTGGTAGAGACCCTGTGTTGAGTGAATCTTGAAAAATTAAATATAATGGTTTGGCTATTACAGAACCCAGTTCCCTTAGTACCCTTGGATGTATTCCATCAGGACCCGGGGCTTTATTAACATTTATTTTTTCCAACCTCTTTTGGATTACTTCCTGTGTTAACCAATTATTTGGCAAAGGTAGTGTAGCCCCATTATGTCGCAGTGTCCCAACCACTGGTACCTCCCTTGTGTATACCGAGGAAAAGAACCTATTTAGCTCATCTGCCTTTTCCTGGTCACTAATTTTCAGACAGCCTGTTTCACATTGTAATGTTCCTATAGCTTCCTTCCTCGCCTTCTTCCCATTAATATACTTAAAAAATATTTTAGGGTTAGTCTTACTCTCTTTTGCAATTAATTTTTCATTTTCTATTTTAGCCAGTCTAATCGCGCTTTTGCAAGCCTTGTTGATTTCCTTGTATTCCCGTAAAGCAGTCTCTGTCCCCTCTTGTTTGTATAATTTAAATGCCTGTTTTTTACTCCAAATCTTGATCTTTAAATCATTGTTAAGCCACATGGGTTGTGATTTACTCCTTTTACTTTTATTCCCACACGGTATATGCCGATGTGAATGTATATTTAGTAAGGATTTAAATGTTGTCCATTTATGTTCAGTGTTTTTACCTATCAGTTCTCTGTCCCAGTCTATACTTTGTATTGCTGCCCTTAGACCGTTAAAATCTGCCCTTTTAAAATTAAGAGTTTTTGTTGGCCCCTTAAAATGTTGTTTTTTTAATTCAATCTCAAATGAGACTGTGTTGTGATCACTGTTTCCCAAAGGTTGCCCTATTTCAACATTTGATACAATATCAACATTATTTGTAATGAGTAAATCTAAGATAGCTTCATTTCTAGTAGGCTCCTGTATAACCTGGGCCAGATAATGATCCCTGAGTGTACTCAAGAACCTGCTCCCCTTAGCTGAACTGCTGGTCTCATTTATCCAGTTTATTTCAGGGTAATTCAAATCTCCCATTATTAGAACTTGCCCGTGCTTAGCTGCATTTCCAATCTGTAACAATAATTGTATTTCCTCACTTTCAGCTATATTTGGGGGTTTATAGCATACTCCTACTAATATTCTTTTGGAATTTGCTGCTCCGCTATTTAACTCTACCCACAAACATTCAACTTTATCACTAGGTCCACCATAAATATCTTCTCTGACTATAGCCTTAAAGTCAGGCTTAACATAGAGACAAATCCCTCCTCCTCGTTTACCATTGCCTCTATCTTTCCTAAATAGGTTATAACCATCCAGATTAACAGTCCAGTCATGAGATTCATTCCACCATGTTTCAGTAATGCCTATTAAATCCCATTTTTCATTAATTGCTAATAATTCTAACTCTCCCATTTTTCCTGGCAAGCTTCTGGCATTAGCAAGCATACACCTTATGTTATGAGTCTGTAGTTCTGAAGTGCCTGCCACTGTACTTGAATTACTTAGTACTACCTCCCTATTGACTATACTACCCCTCCCCCCATCTCCTCCCATATGAGTTGTTAATTCATCCCTTATACCCTCTACACTTTCTACCCCATTACTTATATCTAGTCCCTCCCCCCCACCTACTAGTTTAAAAACTCCTCCAGCCTTTCTACCATCCTATCCCCTAGTACAAAAGCTCCCTCATCATTAAGGTGCAATCCATCCCTACTGTAGAGATTGTACCGAAGTGAGAAGTCAGCCCAGTGCTCTAAAAAGCCAAACCCCTCCTTAGTGCACCACATCTTTAGCCACGCATTAACCTCCCTAATCTCCTTCTGCCTCCCTGGGCTAGCACGTGGCACTGGTAGTATCTCAGAAAATACTACCTTGGAGGTCCTTAACTTCAGCTTATTACCTAGTTCTCTAAAATCATTCTTTAGGACACTCCATCTTCCACTAACTTTGTCATTGGTACCAATATGTACCAAGACCGCCGGTTCATTTCCAGCCCCTCCCAATAATTTGTCTACCCGATCCACAACATGACGAACCCGAGCACCCGGGAGACAGCAAACTGTTCGATTGCTGGGATCTGGGTGACAAATCACCCTGTCTACCTTCCTAATAATAGAGTCCCCTACAACCAAAACCTGTCTGTTCTGCCTATTCTGCCCTCCCTCTTCTCCAGTAGAGCTGTTCGCCCGGCTGTTAGAGGGAACAGCTCTATCTGGCATTGCCATTCCTGAATGGACATCGCCAACAGTTTCACTCAATCTGGCAAATCTGTTGTTGTTTGCCAACTCAGAACTGGCCTGCCTCCTCCTGTTCCCGCTGCTTCCCCTTGTAACTGTAACCCAGCTGCCTCGCTGGACATCCTCACTAGCCCCAGCTCCACCCTCCATGCTAGGCCCAGCTAAACTGTGCTCAGTGAGCACCAACCCCCTTTCCAGTGGAGCAATATCACTAAGTGCTGCAATTCTCCTCTCCAGATCTCCAATTTGAGCTTCCAGAGAGGCAACATGCTCACACCTCTCACAGAGGTATGGACCCTGGATCATCTGTTCCAGTATTGCATACATATGACAGGATGTACACTGAATAAGGTTGCCACTGGACTGACTCATAATTATTATTATTGTCTACGAAATTTCAGTGGGAAAAATAAAGAATATAATATTATATATTTATATAAAGTTTTCCTCCTTTGCACTATAAATCTGCCCTCCCTTTTCTTTGAAGGCCCTCCTTTTATTTAAACTCCTAGGCTTTTACTAGAATTGCACTTGATACTGAAAATGTTTGCAAGCTCACAAGTTCCCCTTCTCCGGTTTCTATTAATTTCTGCCTTCTCGCCTGGGAACAATTAGTGCACTCTGCAATTTATCAGCCTTTACTTGTAAGGTAAATCCACTTGTAAACAGGCCCCAAACCAGCTCACAAATCCTTTATCCTAGTTTAACAGTCAAGCCACACCCCTCTCACCTGGGCACACTTAGTGCACTCTGCAGTTTATCAGCCTTTACTTGTAAGGTAAATCCAATTGTAAACAGACCCCAAACCAGCTCACAAACCTTTTATACAAGTTTAACAGTCAAGCCACACCCCTCTCACCTGGGCACAATTACCCATTGAAGTCTATGGCGGTTCGCCAATGTTCGCCTGTTCGCGAACATTTAATGAAGTTCACGTTTGCTGTTCGCAAACCCAAAATTTGATGTTCGCGACATCACTAATTGTATTATATTGGATGTATTGTATTGTATTATATTGTATGTATTGTATAGTATGTATTATATGTATTTCCTTTTCAGTTGTGTAATTTTTTTTTCTGTAGTGGGGGGTGGGGGAGGGGGTTTAATGTGTTTTTTTATTTTCTGTAATGTTCCTTCTTTTTGTTTTGTGACTTAGGTTTTTTTATTTTCTGTAATGTAGATGTTTTATTTTTTGTGACTTAGGTTTTTTATTTTATGTAATGTAGATTTTTTTTTTTGTGACTTTAGGCTTTTTTACTTTCTGTAATTAGAGTGGTGGGGGTTATTAGGGGGTAAGTAGGTAGTGTAGGTGTTAATAGGTTAGTGTAGAGGCTGTTTAGTTGATATTTAATGTTTATTGGGGGGATATAGTGCAGTGTAGTGTTTTTACTTAGTGTCATGATGGTCCTTGAGGACCGTCATGGCACTTATGTAGTTAATGTTGGGTTGTAACAGGCCCATAATGGTCTTAATATACCCTTATGGGACTGATGGGGTTAAATAGAGGCTTATGAGGGTCTGTATGGACCCGCATGAGTGACAGGGTTAATTAGCGGTTTATGGGGGTCTGTATTGATCCCCATGAGTGAGGGGGTTAGTTAAGGGCTTATGGGGGCTGTATTGACCCTCCTGAGTGACGGGGTTAGTTAAGGGTTTATGGTGGTCTGTATTGACCCCCATGAGTGAGGAGGTGAAATAAATCCTTATGGGGGTCTGTATTGACCCCCATGAGTGACAGGGTTAATGAAGGGCTTATGGGGTTCTATATTGACCCCCATGAGTAACAGGGTTAATGAATGGTTTATGGGGGTCTATATTTACCCCATGAGTGACAGCGTTAATTAAGTGCTTATGGGGGCCTGTATTGACCCCCATGAGTGACAGGGTTAATAAAGGGCTTATAGGGGTCTGTATTGACCCCCATGAGTGACAGGGTTAATTAGGGGATTATGGGGGTCTATATTGACCCCCATGAGTGAGGGGGGTTAATTAAGTGCTAATGGGGATCTGTATTGACCCCCATGAGTGACAGGGTTACTGAAGGACTTATGGGGGTCTATATTGACCTCAATGAGTGACAGGGTGATAGTGTATATTTGTTTTCTTTTATAACGGGTCCTTTAAGGACCTTTACGGTCCTTTAAGGACCCGTAACGCAGGAATTTTGAATTTTTATTGCAGCGGGGGTCCCCGATTTTTTTTAAATCTTATTAAAATATATTAAAGATGATGATCAGCAAAGTTTAGCCATCATGATATCATAACAAAGCCAGTTATCATATAACAACACGTGTATAACTTTAACATGTGATATCCATGTGGCTGAACAACATCATATAGAAATATTGATAGTACTACTTTCCTTCTGATTGTGGTCACAGCTAAGCATTCCTTGTGAGATCCCACATCATTGCTAATTATCTGCAATTAGTCATGACAAATGATTTCTCGTGACATATACAGCATGTTTGCACTTCCTGCAGATGAACACCACGCAAGTGGTTTATTGTTACAGTAACAGTATAAAGCACTTTACTGTACATACAGATCTTGCAAAATGTTTCTTCTCCTCATGTTTTTTTATAATATGATCATACACTGATCATTTTAGAGCTGTATCATACTATTTCCAATTTTTTGAAACCACACTATATGTGTGTAATTGATTAATTTAGCATTGATTGAATTTCTTGAGCAGGTGAAGACACAATGCAAATGTAAGTGCTTTGTACATTACTGGTTACTTCTGTTAGATAAAGTGAATAATGATATGATTTAATCATAATTATTGTGGTATAAAAACCACATATGACTCTAGCAGATGTTTTGTTGTTGTTTAGTCGTTCAGTCGCGTTCGACTCTCTGTGACTCTATGTACCGCAGCAAGTCACATACATATCTAAGTCACTGCCCCTCTGAGCTCTATCAAGTTCATGTTCATTGCTTAAGTGACTTCATGTATCCATCTCCGCCTCTGTCGTCGACTTCTTCTTGTGCCTTCGAACTTTCCCAGCATCACAGCCTTTTCTAGGAAATCCTGCCGTCTCATGATATGGCCAAAATATTATTTCCTGAAGTACTGATTTATTAAATCTTCTTACCGTCCAAGGGACTCTAAGCAGTCTTCTCCAGCACTACAATTCAAAGGCGTCAATTCTACAGCACTCAGACTTCTTTATGGTCCAGCTCTCACATCAATATGTTACTACTGGGAATACCATAGTTGGAACTATGTGAACATTTGTTGATAGTTTAATATTTTATTTTATGAGCTTGGCCAAGCTTTCCATAACTTTCCTCCCCAGACAAATGTCTTTTAATTGCATGACTATAGTCACCATCTGTCACTGCCTTCCCAATCTATTTGCCAGGTAGTGAATTTGCCATGATCTTTGTCTTTTTAACGTTGAGCAGCAGGCCAACTTTTACACTCTCATTTTTTACCTTCATCAATAGGTATTTTAGTTCCTCCTCACTTTCAGCCATCAAGGTGTATCATCAGGGTATCTGAGGTTGTTGATATTTCTTCCAGCAATATTGATTCTAGCTTTGTATTCATCCTGTTCAGCCTTATGCATGATGTACTCTGCATATAAGTTGAATAAATAAGGTGATAGTATACAACCTTGTCGCACTCCTTTTGCGATCTAGAACCATTCTGTGTCTCATGTTCAGTTCTGACTGTGGCTTCTTAGTGTACATACAGATTCCTTAAGAGAAGGATGAGATGATCTGGTACACCCAAGTCTTTATGAACATGCTACATTTTATTGTGATCCACACAGTAAAAAGCTTTAGAATAGACTAGCAGATGTTACTCTTCATTATTATTATACTATCGACTTGCCTGTCAAAAATGACGTGGCAATACAATTTTAAGCCATGACAATGCTGTTTGCCACACAATGTAAGACTTTTGCTCCTCTGTGGACCTTTGGCGCTCATTGTGAGCCCTGCGCTGAGCTCCTTTATATAGGAATATATGGTTGATGATAAAATATGTGTGGACACCTCCTTGTCTTCATGCATTTGATTACTGTAATCTTATGTTTCCATGTCAATAATGTTTCCTTATTTAGGAAATAATGTTGTCATGGCCAAGTGGTTACACTTTCCATGTTAATTATGTTATTAACATCATATCACATATTGGTGCACACAACACCTGAAATATACATTAAGTGTGATATCACGACCAAACATTTAGCCTTTACTCTCAAAAACATGATAATGTGAACAGAACAGACCATAACAATTGCACAAGCGTGGTGATTAATTAATGTGACCAAAGTGTGCTCGTGAGGTATTTTATACGTTATGCATGAACAACAGTAATACATATTTGTGGAGGGAATACTACTAAATCATTCATATAACATATATATGTTACAAGCGACTTGCCCGTCAAAAAATTACGGGCCAATAACATTTTAATGCTGTTAAAACTTTTTGCCACACAATGTGAGTCTCTGACATTCTTAACTTTTTTGTTATCTACAAAGAAGTACAATATTTTGAATAAAACTGTTTATTTTTTTAACTTTCAACTTGTATTTCACCAACAGGTATAGCATATTTTTTGTTCATTAATAACTATTTTAATTGTCATATATGGAAGAACAATATAACAATTGCTGAAGTTTTCATGAATACATATTGTAAACCATATCATAAAACTTTGTAACATGCAACTTATATTTGAAACAATCTTGAATTTTTTTTTAACAATGCTAACATTTTTAATTCATAGTTATGCTTGAATAACATAATACTATGTAAACTTTCTGTGAATAACTATTTGCAACAATTACATAATGCTTTGCAACATTCAATTTTTTTTTTAATTATTGTTAAACCAAATAGGTATTGAACCCAGAAGAAGGCAAACAATAAAACCCCCCATTGAAACTTGGCCAATTTTTACCAAAGAGGAAAAAAACATAATTCCTTCCTGACCCCATTAACTGGGGATCGAATTACTCCCTGAATCAATACTCTATATTTAATTATACATTTTAATGTATTAACAAATGATTATCCTCCTCCTAACATAAATCCTTAACTATATACAATATACAATGAACCAACTTTGCACAACTTTTAAAATACAATGTTACCATGCCAAATAATAACATAAAATACTAACATTTAACCTTGAATTTTACAAAAATGTCACCTAATTGTTTTGTCAATCATGTAAAAAGGTAAGTTCTAACACATTTCAATCTTAATTTATTTTTTCTTTTTGGTGTTATAGTTGTAGTTCTTGAAAATGGCACATAGAGTTTCCTAAGTGAAATAGTTGTCTTTTAAAAAGAGACTGCCAGACATAAAAGTTCGTCTACAGGGTATAACCACTGTTCTCTATGTTTTTTGTCATTTTATAGAGTTTCTTAGTTAAATAGTGGTCCTCTAAAATGAGTCAGAGTGACATAAAATTTCATCCACTATTCTCCAGATTTGGTTTGATATAACTTCTTTGAAATAAGAGAAGTGTTGCTTTTTCAATGTTGTTATATATGAAGACATTGCATTTTTTCTTTGGCATGTCCAAGTGGTTCCCTTCCAAAGAGCCCAGCAGATTTGTAATTTTGTCTATGGGATATAACCACTGTTAATTGTTGTTTTTCTTGTAGTTTGTGCAAATGGCACATAGAGTTTCCTATGTGAAATAGTGGTCCTCTATAAAGAGTCCCAGTGACATAAAATTTCATCCTGGAAGGAAAACAACTATTCTCTATGTTTTTTGCCATTGTATAGAGTTTCTTAGTGAAATAGTGGTCCTCTAAAATGAGTCTGAGTGACATAAAATGTTGTCCTCAAAATAAAACCACTGTTCTCTATGTTTTCCACACTTTGGGATTTATTGATGGTCATGGTAAATGCCATGATAAAAATGGAAATTGTCTCCTTTGAAGGACAAAGGCAAACCACACTTACTTGGAGCCAAATCAATTATTGGTATAAGTACGGGTTCGCCTTTATGGGTACCATTTATAATTTCTGCATGTATAAAATGATCCTTTAAATCCTTCACATTTAAATTGGTCCTATTGCAAAGTCCTTTATTGGGATTCATATTTCTCAGTAACATGACAATTGCCCCTTTTTTAAGTGGCAAAATATGTGGTGGCATTCCAGAGGGAGTTAAAGAATTAATAAATTCCATACTAAAGTTAGCTTCACTATCTTTGTCATCAGCCAGAACCGAATCTGCACTATAATAGTTTTTTTGTGGTACATTGATTCATTTCAAAATGTTGTTATTTAGATTCAAGGCATCTATATTTTTTTTATGTCAATATGACTTTGCTTGCAATGTCTGAGTAATCCTCGTTATTGATGGTATTGGGGAAGATTGTTGATATTAGTGATTCTTTGCAAATCTTTTTTGATGGAATTTAAACAGCATCATCAAGTAAATTAGTTATTTTTGGTTGTTTTTCTTCTCCAATCTGAATTAGCCAATCGTTGAATTGATTTTGGCATTCAGGTCTCATATTTATTTTTAATTTAAGGTGTGTTAATATTTTCCACATCTTACGTCTCTTTATATACATTTTGACAATGTCAGTCCTATTTGGCACCACAGGTAATGTTTGCCTAAAATCTCCACCTAACAACATCACCTTTCCACCAAATGGCAAATCATTACCCATAACTTCTTTTAATAATCGATCAATACATTGCAGGGCATGACATGACATCATTGTTGCCTCATCTATTATAATTAATTTACTTTTTTGAAATTTAGAAGCTTGTAATGAATTCATTCGAATATCTGACACTGATTTTTCTAGAATGGGAACTGGCAGTTTAAATCCACTATGCACAGCTTTACCACTTTCTAACAAAAGTGCGGCAATTCCAGTGATTGCAAATGGCAGTGCTATTTGCCCCTGCGCTCAAATGCAAATCATCAATAAATTATATAGATCAGTTTTTCCTAATCCACCAGGTCCGTCCGGATAGAAATAACGCTCTTTGAGCAGGTCATCATCTATTGCATTTGTGATGGAGCTAAATGCTTCCAATTGTAATGTATTTAAAGTTCAAATTTGTTCTTGTGTTTTTAGGTATTCAATCTCAGTGTCATACCCGTCAAAGTTAATTTCATCTATAATTCCTGGATCAGTCAGATTAAAATTGGCACAATTTAATCCATGGCAAAGAAAGATTTTCTGAATTTCCATTAATGCTTTCAATAGCCAATGGTCTCGTTGAAACATTTCAAGAAATCTTCACACATATGTAATTTAAATGTTTCCCACAAAGCTATTGCATCAGGTACATTGCAAAAGATGCAAATGAAAGCAAATTGTTCTCTCATTTGCTTTGGCATTTGACATAGTGCTGCTTCTTCGAGACATCTCTCCCATTCCGTATCATCTACCAGGAAGTTTTGATGTCTTGCAGCTAATTGGAAAGTATCAGAAACTATGTCATTGACTGTGCGTAAATGTTCATAACTTTGTGCACCTGTAACATGTAAAAGAAGTAATCTTAAACTGAAACGTTCAATGTCTCGTGGACTAACGGTATTAATTTGTGGGATCATTTTATTATTATGTTTTTTCGTTGTCACCATTGGTCACTTACGAATACATAGTGATATGGAATGTCAATGTATAAAAATTGTCTGGCCTCAGTATCCTGACAATTTCATTGAAACCAAGCAGTAAGTGTTGTTGAACTATCTTCACTTTGTGCTAAAGCATTTCTTTCATACCCTGCAGTGAAGCAAACAAATTGACTTTGTGGCAAATGGACAGCTAATCGATACACAGAATGTGACCGATCATGCATCTCAAATTTGAGAAGACGCCACATTGCTTCTGGGGCACTTACATAGCGAGCATCTAAATAAGATGAACGTTCGTCATGTAAAATTGGATTGTCTTGTTCATTTTGTGCACCTTGCCCAACAACAGTTGCTGCATCATATCTTTGTATATAGATTAATACACATATTTTATGGATTTGATAGAAGTGCACGCTTCCACATTGATGTGTGCATTGTACTTCATTAGCAAATGTGGTTTGTATGGAACCACATATCTATTGTCGACCTTTTGGCCACGGATAATAGCTGTTTGTCTTTCTCTTCTTTTATACAAAGGGTATCCATCACAATTAGCATAAGTCTGCATTTGAAATTGTTTTGGAAATTGTTTTGTGCATTTTTTATTTTCTATACATGGTGAATTTGGATTGATATCTCCACATTGACCATGTATCATTCTATGAGCTACAATCTCATAAAGTTTTGAATGTTTCTCTGGATGTGACAGTTCAGCAGTAATTACTGAATCCACTCTGTCTGCTGTATTCAATTTATCTTTTTCTTGCAGTACTAAAAGTATATGTGCATGTGGCAGGCCTCTTTTTTGAAATTCAATGATATAAACAAAAGCCACACATTTCCCAAATAAGTGTGCTTTAATTATATCATGAATGAATGAATTTAGTTTTATTTTGAATACTCTTGCCACCAAATCTGCTCGGTGAAAAGTATTTTGGCCAAGTTTTAAATGTTCTTTGATCTCTGGCCATTGTGGATTACATGTGAATGTAATGAATACATCTGGTTTGCCAAATTTAGTGAAATAAGCCATGGCATCATTGTATCTTTCTCGCATATTGCGAGGAGATCCTTGAAAAGAGGATGGCAAAATCATTGCTCTTCCAGCAGGAATGTCTCTGCAGCCAATTCAGCGACATAATCCATCAATCCACAATATTGTTCTACTTGAATCTTGTTTTGTTGAAATTTGACAAAATTTAGATTATTTGCTTTGACTTGTAAATAGGAATCAATAATCCATTGTTGTGTGAGTTTGCCCCCCCCCCCCCATAAAACAGGATTAACATAATCCCGAATAGCAGTTTGTGCCACTTTATATTCCAGCATAGAAATATTGTTTCTAACACGAACTTTACTATTCGGATACCTTTGCAATTGTAATTTTGGTTGCAATCCTAGCTCACCATTTGGAAAGAAAATGGGATATGTCATTGGATCTAAATTACTACTTAAAATATTTATGTTTATGAAAGGTTGTTTTTGATTGCGTGGATATATTCTAATATACCGCTCAAATGGTGGTTCCCCATCATCATTTTTAAAGACCATGGCAACCTCATTTGCTGTTGGTAAAGTATACCGTCTTTGATCAGTATGGTGATCTCTTTTGAGAACCATATTTACTCTTGGAATTGGCAATTGATTTATTTGCGCATGTGCCTGTTGTTCTTTTTCAACCTCTGCTTGACTATATGGGTTGTTGGCCATAGCTGTTCAAAGACTATGGGTAAGCATTGTTTATTTTCAGGAAGCATCATTTGTTGTTCAACAGCTTCCATTGTATCAAGGACATATAACTGTGCAAATTTCCTTTGTTCTCCTGATTCTGGGTGGAAATGTGAAGTTGGGTGGTAAAATTGTCCTTGTAGTTTAAAACAAGAAAGGACCATGTCCTGGGACATTTTCTGCTAATGTTGCACCCATTGAAGCAAACGAAATTGCACTGTTATAAGACCATAAAATTGGTATAATTTGGAAATTTTGGATCACTCATTATACTTTCTAAATATTTTGGAAATTTGTGTCTTTCTGGAAGTCTTACCTTTCCTTTCTGACAGCAACTAATAAACTCTCCATCAGTTTGTCTTTCTTTCAGAAAATGATAGGCCACACAAAACTGACAATCCACATTCATTCATGCACAATAATGAGTGTCTACTGTTACTGCTGTAAATAAAGGACTATCATGAGCTTCCTCAACATAGATCTCAGTACAACTTTCTATATCTACATTGATGTCATCTGTATGAGCATTGGTGTCATGAGGCAATATTGGGTCATTAGAGAATATTTTACAGACATTTTTTTGTTTACTGTTTCTTTTCTTTGAAGCTTCAGCATACTCTGTTTGTGCTTTTTTAGTCATTTTTCTTTTATTTATAAGTATCTTCGTCTCTTAAGCGATGTGAAGTCTCAGGGGTCTGTGCATCTCTCCATCTCTGCTTCCGTTCCCTTGCCATTCTTCTTTTATGTTCATTCTTGTCTTCTTCATTGTCCGTCATTGTAATCTGTAATTGTAAATACAGGTGTAAGAAATTTAGATTTTTTTATTGTACATATTTTTTTAACTGTCATGAATACCAAAGTAACTGAATTAATTAATCAATCAATGTGTTATTTTTATTTCGCATACATTAAAAGCTAAAGAGCTAAGCATATATATATTAATCTATAATTCAATGGTAATATATATATATATATATATTTTATATATACTGAATTATGAAGTAATTAATAAATGAATATCCATTAATGAAATAATCTCAAACTGTCATGACTGCAAAACATAAACAGGTAATCATGTCTTCCTAAAGAAGGGCAAACCAAAAGAGCTATGAGCAAACTGTAGATTGGCATGAAAAAACTTTATAGTGTTTTTATTAAATTATTTAATCAATAAATCAAGTTATGATGTGTAATTCTCATTCATGAAAACATAAATGGCTAAGCATATATGTATTCATAATGTAATTGTTTTAGTTTTAATTATTGCTTAATTACTAAAATAAAATACGTAAATGAATCAATAGATGTCATCAATGGAATAAAAAACAGTTAATCCTATTTCTCTAAAGAATGTCATCATTAAATCATATATCTGTCAAGTTGACGTTATATCAGCTGAAATCCTGCAAAGGTCACTGTCTGTCTTTAAGCAGGTGCAGAGATGAGGAATCTGTCAAATTATGTAAAAAGCATTTGTAATCTTTTGTTTCAATAAATTCATGAATCATTGAAATTATCCTTTTTAATTTGTATACTCATCAATATATTCATAAGTAAATGCATTCCAAAATATTAAAAAGGGTAATCATATAATAAAAGGATTTAAATATTTAAGGGCTTATCAGGTGCTATCCCTGTTAGACAATGAGCATGAACAGAATTATGAAGTAATTAGTAAATGAATATACATTAATGAAATAATGTAAAACTGTCATGAATGCAACACATAAACAGGTAATCATGTTTTCCTAAAGAAGGGCAAACCAAAAAAAGCTATGAGCAAAGTATAGATTGGCCTGAAACTGTTTTATAATGTTTTATATACATTTTATTAATCAATAAATCAAGTTAGGATGTGTAATAGTCATTCATTAATAAAACATAAATGGCTAAGCGTGTATGTATTCCTATATTTATTTTGTTTTCTTTTAATTATTGATTAATTAATATACTAAAATTAATTGTATGAGCTGAAATCCTGCAGAGGTCATTCTCTTCAGGCAGGTGCAGATATGATAAATCTGTAAAATTAAATTAAATTAAAAGCCTAATCATCAATATATTCATAAGTAAATGCATTCCAAACTATGAAAAAGTGTCATCATATAATAAAGGGATTTAAATATGTAAGTGCTTATAATGTCCTATCCCTGTTAGGAAATGATCAGGAACATAGATATATACATTTGAAAATGTACCTATTTTCTTTTTCAAATTATTTATTTTTTCTTTTTTCTGTAATTATCAATAATTACTATTTAATCAATGAAAGTATGTTAATAATCATTACTTCAGATATATAAATGCAATATTAAATATATGCATTGTAAAATATACAATATTTATTTTTTTATAATGATTCCTGATTAATAATTGAGCAGCAACACTGAAATGTAAGTGCACTGTAACATATTTTTACATATTTTTTGATCCAGTTAAAAAATGTTTTTTTAAATATGACTAATTAATTACTAATTAATTAATTAATGAACATTAATAATTAATTAATCAATGAATAAATATATTGGAATGAATGAACCAATAATATATTCATAAAGTAAAGGCAGTCAAAAATATATATATTTTTTCCATAATGATTAATTAATACTCACTAAATGAATGTCCATTAAAAACTAATTAATAAATTAAAAAATGTATTTGAAATCGTTAACCATTAATGTCTTCATAAAGTAAAGGCACTGTAAAATATAAGATCGTTCATATATATTTTTTTAAATAATATATATTTTTTAAATTAATAATTAATTAATCAATACTTTAATATACTTTACCTTTTTATAATTAGTAGGCAGCAATCACTATCCTGAAGAGCTAATAATCTCTTTGGATTTTCCGGGAGCAGAAAATGTCCAGTCAGACTATCATCGCCTGAGGAGAAAGTGTCAGTACTGTGGCAAGTGTGCTCTATATATAGACTGCGTGTGCGAGACAGAACCGTTAGTTTAGGCGGGAAAGCCACCATTTCAGATTCGTAATGTGTAGATTAGCAAATTAGTGTTGTAAAATTGCGGCGATATTCTATGTGTTAGGCGCCTCGTGAGCATTTTGCGTCTTTTCCAACAGTGTTTTTTTGTTCTTTGTACGTGCCCTTTAAAGTCCTACGTGTCTGGCTATGTTTTGCACGCTTCAGGGTCGTGCGGCCTTGTTTTCATTTTTTTGGGCCGACATTTTTTTTCTCGCTTAGGCGTTTTCGAGTGCCGAAACTTGGAAAATTCGACTTAAATTTGCATTTCACCTCACTCCTAGACGTCCTGGCTGTTCCTTCGAGCTATGTGTGATGTTTTTGTAGATTTTTTTTGTTTATTTTGTGTTTTTTTAGTGTTTTTTGTTTGCGCGGTTCGGCCGTTAAGTTTGTATTTTTTCTATGTCGTATTTCCTGCGTCTCGTAATTTCTAAGTCCCTTGTTCGTCATCTACTTGCAACCCAAGGCGATCCCGCGTTTTGTAAGTGTTTGTAGGCAAAGTCCTGCGTGTTTCATTACCTCCACTGCTGGCGTTGCTTCGCTCATCGCCTAAGTGCTGCGCGTTTTAGTTGTTTGAGGCTCACAGGCAATGAGCACCTTCAGCGCTTATGCCTAAGTGCTCTTAGTTAACGGCTCGCCTCGCTATGATAAGTCGTACACACTACGCAAAGAGTGTCAACGTCTCGTAGTTTGACAACTATTATATGTGATGTGGATATGTATAATTGCAATAGTTGATGTCCACAGATTTATGCAGACTTACATACTTTTTATGCAACAGTTCATTCCATGCACTGTCTAGGCATTCTTACCTAACTAGTTTTCATGGCTGGTAAATACAGTTTCCATGGTTTCTCTATAGCCTTGACTTATTATGTCATGCCATTTGAAGCATAAAGCACAGGTATAAATAAATATGCTTTATGTGGTTAAGAATACATAGAAAACAAAAAATTTTTGTTCATAAATTAGTGGACAAAATATGTCAAATGTAAAAAAAAAAGTTCTGAACTTAAAGGGAGTCTTAGGACTTTTTATATATTAATGTACTGCTTTATTTAAAAGAAGCCTGCTAAAGTCCAAAAGGTCATGAAGAGTTGAACCCAACTGAAGGACTGAACAACAATAACTACAACAACAAGGTGTAGTTAATACGTTTATTCTCTTCAATGTAATTATATAAAATGTATACTTAATTTATAGTTTTGAAGTTTTTGGAATCAAGCTTTCTTCTTGAATATTCTTCTGTTTTGCTGCCAACTGTGAACTAAGTGAGATACATTCTAGGACCCATGTTAAGGCTACACTTCCACACTTCCAGTGCCCAAAGCTATCTGCGAGAAGTTGTAAACCGACAATATAAACTGATTCATTTTTTTTCTGACAAAGTGTGGAGATAAGTAATTGCTTCTCTTTTATATTCTAAGCCTGCCTTATTCTGTTATAAATTATTAAATATATTGATAATGATTAAAAATGAGTAATTATAGTATTGAGTAATTGGTAACAATATTTTAAAAAAGCATTTATTGAGCAATGAAAAGAGTAATATGTATGTACATATACAATATAAGTTTGCGTGTGTATTGAGTTGATACGGGGGGCCAGGGCAAACAAATAAATAAAAATTGGGGTCCTCCATTTGCTAGCTTTGCCACTGCAGTGAATAATCCAGTGCAACTAGCAGCAATTTGAATTTCTTGCTGGCTTATTCTGTGGCATGTGCACCCAATAACAATTGTGTAATGTGCCCAGCAGCAATTGGACCATTTCCTTGCCATGTTGGCTAATTGCTGTATTCCTGAATTCCAATGTAGGGAACATCCAAGTGCTGGCTGGTTAGACAATGTGACTGTCCAAGAAGCTAACCCATTGCATGATCTGAACCTGGTGCTCACAGGTTATGCAACACAGACTGTGCCACAAACATTGTCATTGTCCACTCAAACAGGCAGAAGCATAATTTCCCTCAAATACTGGAATCTTCAAAAGGGGGAACATCTTGAGGATGTTAGGTGTCTCTTTTATAATACCAAACTGCAAATCTGGGAGAGATTATGCAATTTTGCTGGGAAACTCTGAATTTTAAAGCAGCAATTAAGAACTTGTATTCTCTCCAGTTATCAGGGTATGTGTATAGAGTAACACTGACCATCTTGCAGTGAGTAGAAAGGAGACCATATAACATTATTTTCAACAAACAGCCACATTATCAAATTAAGGGTATAAGAAACAATAACATTCTCAAAACATATCACCCTTCAGCACAATCTTTTACATTTCATCCTATGCCCCACTCAATCTCTCACAACCCACTGAGTGACATTTACCACTTCTCCCCTCATTAGAATAACCCATGTTACCTACCAATTTCATTGACTTAAACTCGCTAACTTGGCAGGTCTTGGTTCTCACTAACTTGGAGATCAAAATCCTGTTGGGAGCCACTTTATTGCTACCCCTTGCCATAATTATTATAATTATTTATAAAAAGATGTAAAAGCAAACATTTTAATAAACGTATCATGCATTATATATTGTGCGAAATATTTCAAAGCATTGCATTGCAAGAGATTAAAAAAAAATTCAAAACACATTATATACATACAATTTATCAAAATAAAATTATTCTTATCTTTTTATATTTTCTTAAATACATTTTTATTGTAATATTACTATGATATTTTGACAAACTGGAGATAATTCATTAAAATGACCACAAGTGTAAGACCAGTGGTGGAGCTAGTGAATACAGGGCCCCAGTGCAAAAAATAAACCTAGGCCACCCTACCACTCCTACCCATATATATATATATATATATATATTTATTTATATATATATATATATATATATATATATATATATAAAACTGCATATATATATATAAATATATATTTCTTCTTAATTTCTGTAGTGTTTTCATACCCTGTGCACACTCTCTCTTTCTCTCTCTCATAACAAGATAACCTCTACTCCCTTCTCTCTGTCTCTCACTTTACTCCCTTCTCTCTCTCACACCTCTAATCCCTTCTTTCTCTCTCACCTTTAGTCTCTCTCTCTATCTATTACACACCTTTACTCCCTTCTCTTGCTTTCTCTCTCACTCACCTTTACTGCCTTCTCTCTCTCACCTTCACTCCCTTCTCTCTCTCACTTTTACTCCCTTCTCTCTCCCACACACACATTTACTCCCCCCTCTCTCTCTCACACATACTCCTTTACTCCATTCTCCTCATTCTCTTCCTTCTCATCTCTCTCACTTACCTTTACTCCCTTCTCTCTCACTCACCTTTATTCTCTCTCTCTCACACACACATACATGTTCTCCCTTCTCTCTCTCACACACATACCTTTACTCCCTTCTCTCTCTCTTACCTTCACTCCCTTCTCTCATTCTCTCTTACTTTTCCTCCTTTATCCCTCCTTCTGTCAGCTCACCACTCTCTCATCTCCCTTCAACATATCCAGAAGCCTCTTCTTAATCATATTAAAACAGTCATATTCCATCTACCTTAAACAGCATAACCTCCTAGCCCAAATTAGATTCGATACAATATTCTTTCTCCCTCCTTGCTCGTTTTCACCTGTGTAAATTCCCACCTCACACTAAACAGTCTCTAAACCTGTACCAATGTGTAGATAGTTTGACTTTGTTATTATACTAATATTTTAATATAAAGTGTTGCAGACCCCTGCCTTTTAGCATAAATATGTGGTAAGCAATACATGGTTTGCAAAAGTCCCAAACATGCTGCATGCATATAACAGAGAAAAACTACTAAACTGACCAGAGGTAAACAAAATAGTGCAGAAAAAAAAACACCCTCACCCTCAAGAGTACTACCCAAACATTACATAACAACAGCCTTATTAAAGTGCAATTTGGCAAATTCTAAAGGGCTCTATATAGGCACATCGCATATTTTTTACAGAAGTTTTTAGTCAGGGAACTTCTACTCAAAGGCAAGGTCTTCACGAACTAAAAACTTCTATAAAAAAATATGCTGTGTGCTTATATAGAGCCCTTTAGAATTTGCCGAATTGCAATTTAATAAGGCTGCAAGTGTCTTATTAGTACCTAAAACAATATAAGTGATAAGTGACAGATGTTTGAGCAATATCCTGATCAGTTAAGGTTATCCCACAATATGTATTATCCATTAAACTGTAAAGGTCATATTGCGGTTCAGCTAAGTAGACATAGGATTCAGACAGGGTGTTTTTGAGCTGATATTAATGTATGGAGATGTAAACAATGACCCATGAGGTGAGTCTGACACTTATATACATTTTCTATTATACTGTATGTATATTTTAAACATTGCATAAGTTGTTTTTTGGATTAAAAATTAGTGATGTAAAGTTCTCTAAAATGTACTCATCCCAAAATATGTGTGAATGTATTGCTCTTCCTCTCTAAATAAAGAGTGGAGGCATGTGTCAGAATAGAACCAGATTGTGCAAAAGTCCTGATTAACTTATCAAAATATGGCAAGGTGGAGCTGTGAACTGTTTGTGCTTCAAAACATGCATGATTTCATGACTATAAAGTACCACAGATGTTGATATACACCATTTATAGGATATTATTAAGATTAAAAGGCAACAATTTTTAGAAAGTAAAAGAAAAACAAACATAACAATCAGTTTATTAAATATTATATACAATTATGCTATAATTGGAATGACCACTTTTTTTGGTTAACCATTGTATCACCTGTGGAATACCTAAAAGGGTCTGTGCACCTACAGTGCCTTGCAAAAGTATTCACCCTCTTGGCATTTTTCATGTTTTGTTGCCTCACAACCTGGAATTAACATGGATTGTTTGAGGATTTGCATCATTTAATTTACAGAACATGCCCACAACTTTGAAGATGTTTTTTTCTTTTTTATTGTGAAGCAAACAACAAATAGGACCAAATAACAGAAAAAATCAATGTGCATAACTATTCACCCCCCTAAAGTCAATACTTTGTAGAGCCACCTTTTGTGGCAATCACAGCTTCAAGTCACTTGGATAAGTCTCTATGAGCTTGCAACATCTTACCTCTGGGACTTTGCCCATTCCTCCTTGCAAAACTGCTCCAGCTCCTTCAAGTTGGATGGTTTGCGCTTGTGAACAGCAATCTTTAAGTCTGACCACAGATTTTCTATTGGATTGAGGTCTGGGCTTTGACTAGGCAATTCCAACATATTTACATGTTTCCCCTTAAAGCACTCAGGTGTTGCTTTAGCAGTGTGTTTGTCATTGTCCTGCTGCAAGGTGAACCTCCATCCTAGGCTCAAATCATCCACAAAGTGGTACAGGTTTTGATCTAGAATATCCCAGTATTTAGCACCATTCATCTTTCCTGCAACTCTGACCAGTTTCCCTGTCCCGACTGCTGAAAAACATGATGGTGTTCTTTGGATGATGTAATGTTTTGGGTTTGCGCCAGACATAGCATTTTTTTTGATGGCCGAAAAGTTTAATTTTAGTCTCATCACAACAGAGCACCTTCCTCCATACATTTTTGGAGTCTCCCACGTGCCTTTTCGCAAACTCAAAACATGCCATTTTGTTTTTTTGCTGAAAGTCATGGCTTTCTTCAGGCCACTCTTCCATAAAGCCAGACTCTATGGAGCGTACGGCTTATTGTCGTCCTATGTACAGATACTCCAGTCTCTGCTGTGGAACTCTGCAGCTCCTCCAGGGTTACCTTAGGTCTCTGTGCTGCCTCTCTGATTAATGCCCTCCTTGCCCGGTCCGTGAGTTTTGGTGGGCTGCCGTATCTTGGCAGGTTTGCTATTGTGCCCTGTTCTTTTTTATTTGATAGATTTGATGGTGCTCCTGGGGATCATAAAAGATTTTGATATTTTTTTATAACCTAATCCTGACTTGTACTTCTCAACAACATTGTTCATTACTTGTTTGGAGAGTTCCTTGGTCTTCATGGGAGTATGTGGTTGGTGGTGCCTCTTGCTTAGATGTTGCAGCCACAGGGGCCTTTCAAAAAAGGCGTGTATATGTAATGACAGATCATGTGACACTTAGATTGCACACAGGTGGACATAATTTCACTAATTATGTAACTTCTGAAGGTAATTGGTTGCACCAGAGCTTTTTATGGGCTTCATTAGAAAGTAGGTGAATACATACGCACATGTCAATTTTCTGTTTTCTATTTCTAAAAAATAGTTTTACGTTTTAATTTTTCACATTTCACTTCACCAACTTAGACTATTGTGTTCTGATCCATCACATAAAATTCAGATTAACAAAACATTGAACGTAAGGGTGTAATGTAACAAAATAGGTAAAAAGTCAAGGGGGTGAATACTTTTGCAAGGCACTGTACCTGTATCGTCCCTGCACCATAATCTGCATCTGTGCAAAAGCTGCATCTCTCCAATTTGCCATGTGTGTCAGTGATGTGCTGCGTTACTGGTGCAGGGTGAGTCATAGCAGGGAAAGACAGTGAGATTATCCATTTGGTATCCATCATTGTAGGAATACAGCAGTTACTAAAGGGTATCAGGCGTGAGTAAGAGCTAAAGTACCTAGATTATGTTTATTCGATTGTGATTGAACACCCTGGTTCAACTATCAGTTACCCCAACCATTCCTTTAACTGCAGATTGCTATCCTTATGAGCTTCATTGTTTGCTGCTAAATCAACCTCAAGCTAGAGATCCCAACCTTTATATTTGCAGTCAACACCTGAACTTGGATTATATATATTCCCCTACTAACCAGACTTGGACTCCGGTACGAGGACTAGTATACAAACGTTACTTCTTTCCTCTTGTTCTGCAATTCCCAATGTTAAAGGGATCTTGGATTCAGGTAACACTTCCATCTGGTTCTATTGAATGGACCCACATTTTAGAATGCAAACTTTTCTAAGAAACAATGGAAAGCTTATCAGAAAATCAGAAAACCTATCCACTGACAAAATAGATGTGAATACTATAAAAACAGCTCCCTGCAGTGTCCCATTGCATATAATAGTTAATAAATTAAAGGCTCTGTGTTTTTAACCTTCTAAAACATGTACCCATTATCCAAAATAGGTCTTTGAAAATGTAAATATTAGACTTCAGTGATTCTCCAAATCATAAATACAAAACTGTAGTAAACTTCTGTAATATGAAAAGTGGGCGCATCATAGTGTTTAAATGAATGATAGAAAGTTGGGAATTCGGTGATTCTTTAAAACAGAATATTAGAAGCAGTCGAAGAAGGTCACAGATAACCCATGTCTTTAATTTCTCCAGTGAAGTTGCATAGCAAATTGAAGGCACAATGGCTGATTGTTGAGTCTCTATCAGCATCACATTAAATTTTAATTGCCCGGAAAGCAATAACTCTATACTTAGTGATCTATGAAATTACTTAGGTAAAGCCAAGGTCAAGCAAATGCTTTTCATTGATCAATTTGTTGCGTAATCAGTTCTTTCAACGAAAACACGCCATACATTTTATATACTGTATATTATCTTTAGGATCTATTTTGGTGCTGTATATAATGTTTTAGCTTTAAATGACCTGGCAGAATACAATACTTGGAGGAATTGATTTTTATTTGAATTTGCATGTTTGTGTGTCTAGGATAATGTACTATTAATTTATACCCAGGTTATACAGACAAATCTTTATTGCTAAATGTACTGCATTACCACTAAGTGACAGTGAATTATTCTTGATTATGCAAGCTGCCACTATATTTATGTACAAATACAATACTGCCTTGAGCTCCGCCAAAGTAAATTGAATTAATTTGATGTTTTCAATCATAATATACAATTTTGCCTGCCATACCCATTTCTTACAGGGCCAAAATGTATTCCATATAATCTTGTTTTACAGAATGCAGGTGTCATAGTAAACACTGTGTAATTGTCTGTATGTTTTGTTTTTTGCCTTTCTCATTTATATATATAATAGTAACTTGCCCGTCTTAAATGACAGTATCATATGGTATTTCTGTCTCTCTCTGTGTCCTCTCTCTCTCTCTGTGTCTGTGCACCCTATGTATGTGTGTGTGTGCACTCTCTGTGTGTGCACTCTCTCTCTGTGCAATGTCTCTCTTTGTGTGCTCTCTCTTTCAAGTGCACTTGTTATGCATTTTGTGCGGATCGTACATATCTTCGTTCGATCGGGCTTGCCATGACCTGACGTCACTCCTACCCTATGACCTATGTGGCATGGGGAAAACCTAACGAGCCTCTAATATTCTAATAGTGTAGCTAGGCTTGGATAGGAACCATAGGACTCGGATATAGTGTAGCTCAGCTCACAGAACACTCTCCTTAGAGCCAGTTTAAGTCTGCATCAGAAGATGGGATGTCTTACAGTCATCCTTCTGTCCATGTAGATCTATGTCTACACCTTGGTGGATAAAGGTGGGAGAAGCCTTGTCCACAGCCTTCTGAAGGTAGTTGCGTAAACAAGGAATAATACAACATAAGAGGAAGGCTAGCAAAATGATGACAATAAAGTTGGTTATCCCTATTTGCAACAACACTTTCTGCCAGCCATTCATCCAACCAAACACTTACAATACCACTGAAAGAAAACCCTCCCGCTGTTTCATTTAAAATTCAGTTGGCACTCTCACTTTGAAGCCAAACTCCCATGGATTCACAGAGTTCTCTCTGATCATAATATGCTTTTTCAACATATGTTTAAGCTTGCATAATGGATATGACATGTATTGATCATTCATCATACCATAAATGTCATCATACCATAAATGTAATTACATGGAGTGTCAAAACAAAACAAAGAAAAATAATATAGTAATAAATAGAATGTATACAGCAATCAACATCCCAGAAGATGAAAATTATATTGAGAGGGAAGAAACCAAAAAAATGCCAAATCCCACAATCCCCGCCTATTGAAAGTGAGCATGCTCCAGGTTATCTACCCTGTATAATTATTGTAATCTATGATGAATTATTTGTCAACAAGATTGAAGTGTCCACTCCAAGTATAGAGGTTGGGAGGAGTACAGCAGCTGTTATTATGATGATAAACTGCCTTTTATTTTCTGGCTAAAATCTTTTTTGCTGCTGTTTGCACATGTATTTGTTTGATATACATATACTGGCCCTTTAACATGAGAGCTCTTACGCAACCCTTACTATTGACTGCCTCTGTATCCTATTACCATTAATAAGATGACTGTGAAAGACATTCTACATATAGATGCCAGAAAAACTATACATAGTTCTGATATATATAGATATAGATATATTGTATATTTTTGTACTGGACAGTGTGTCTGAATGTATATTTACACATGTTTATCTGAGGACATGATATATGAGTCCTTGAAGCTAAAGTACAAATTCTACAGCTAAAAAGTACTAGGGAATAAATTATACACTTGGCTAAAAGTCTACTAATAAATAGCATAAATTGTTTATATATTATGCGTAGCCAGTTAAGGTTAAAGACAACATGGTGTAGGTAGTAAAAAAATTATGATATTAGAAGTTATCTTTATTATTTGTCTCTTATGTTTTGTATTTTTGAGCCAACATTTTGTTAGGTACAGAATGTGTAAATCTATAAAATTTCAGTAAAATTTCACATAAAACACTAAAAGAAAATAAAGAATTTATACACACATGCTATGAAAAAAAATTAATAGCCACATGAATTTCTATCAGTGATGCATCTGTCATATTTTAGTCTGTTGTTTAGGTAAATATTTACACCTCCTTTTGTTTAGATGCTATTTGTTAAGCATAGGTAAATTTCAAGAAATAGGCTCTATAGAAAACATAGGAACTGTTTTTATTCTGCTTACAGAATGTCTTGTCCGACAACTGAAAGGTCAGGGGAACCAAATGTTAGTACACTTGCACCAATCTCGTTTTAGCGATGATATAACTCATTGGCAAAAGGAAATTACATCAACATAGTTAAAGGTAAACAAAAAGGTTTACATTAATAGTACATAGCATAGTAACCAAATCTAAAATTTAAATTATTTTAAAGGATCACTAGATGAAGACCTACTCTTACACATCTTTTTTCGCTCTAGATCCCCAATGCCCCAAACAAGATGGAGTCAACTATGTAAAAAATATTGAGAAGCTCCTGCTATGCCATTATCTCAACCCAGAGCTAACTGGTAATTCACAAATTATTATTTTTTCATAGCACAATACAGTTTGCATGATGCATTTTGCAAAAAAACTTTTTGGTCAAGCACCTTCTTCCCAGAATTCACTGGTACCTGTGGCACTGGAGGGGTTCTAGATTCTCCACAACCCTATGGGAATTACAACATTAACTTCTAAATGTAATGTGTTCAAACTTATGTACTCTAGTGCATGTTTTCCCATTTTTTTATTCTTGTTCAAGGATTTGAAAGATGAAATATTTGCCTAGTTTCTACAGTCTTTTTCATCTGCTGTGCAACTAATTAATGAAATTGCAAAATCAACAAAGTATTCAGGCTAATTAAAAGCAGAAACTTTTTTAGGAGCAAAGGAACTCTAATTATTCACAGACTGTTTGGAGAAATACTTTTCAGTTTTTCAGCCGTGCAGTGTACCAAACTTGACAGTATTTTTCAAAATTACATATGCTCAGTTAATGACTGGTAATGAGAGAAATGATGCCTGAAATCAATTTGATTACCTAAATAAACACATTCTCCTTCAGTGAGCAGGAGTATGACTCCTCACAACTCTCAGATAGACTACGCCACTTGGACAGACAGCAGTACTGAAAGACTCACTGAGTAAGACTGCAGCACGGATAGAGCCTTACATAGAAAGACTACATACATGGGAAGGAAGTCACACAGAGAAAAAGATTGCAGCACCAGGAGAGAGTGCCTACCATCGAGACTGCAGCTCGGAAAGCAACTCATGTAAGGCTGGCTTGGCCCTGCAGTAGTCCTTATGAGATAGATTACTGAGTTATTGTATTGTCCCCACAGGCTAACCCATGTAAGAACTTAAATACTCATACCAGAGGGGTTTTACTACAATCCTTTAGATTGTAAGTCTGAGAGTTTGACTCCTGCGCGGTACTTTAGGGAAAGCACTATGGACACTGGATTCCAAGCTCAAAGATAGGGCCCTCTTGAACTTGTCTTTGCCCGTAACTTAACTTATGTATTGCGCTACGGAATATGTTGGCATGTTACAAATAAACAATAATAATAATAATGAGACTTTACGAGAATGAAGCAGAGAGTCAGAACCAATAAACACAGTACAGCAACTCCAATCAAGTTAAAGCATGTCAGTAAATACTGCTACAAGCATACACAAATTAAGTGCTTCCCATGCAAAGACTGAATGTGCTTTGCTGCAAAGGCTAACCTAGAGTAGAGGTTTAGATTTTTTGTACACATAAGGCTATATGGAGCATCTGTTAGAGTAGGAGCTTGTTGGCTGATACTGTACATATATCTATATTTCACATACAGTATATAATATACCCCCATATTTTTAATAGTAATACACATTTATTAGGCCTTAGTTAAACCCTATACAATCCACCCAATATCTCATACTCCCCACCTTCCAGCACATATCCACTATGAACCAACACATAGCTACACCCATTCCTCATTGCTATATACCTCCCACCACATAAAAACAATCCTTTCTTATATACCACTTTCCCAACACATATACCCCCTGCTACATACCCTATCCTCATACGACATACCTCTTGCAGTGTTCACTAGTAGCATTCATAAAACTAATATGCATAGCACATACATTTTACTTTTTCACACAACACCTACACTTTGATAATTTGATCATGTGAGTAGGTGGTCTTAGAGTATGTGTATGCATGTACCTGTGAGTGGAGTGACTGTTTATCGGCCTATTAGCCCTGTTGAAGGAGGAGAAAACAGGGTCCCTGTGAGTGATAGGAGGAAAAGAGAGATAGGAGGTGCAGCAGAGAGAGGGACAGGAGTAGAGAACAGAAGAGAAGCTTTTAGTCAGAGAGATGAGGAGAGGGGTAGAGTAATGGAGGAGGGGAGTTGAGGTTGTGAGAGTGGAGTCTCATGAGCCCCAATTTGTAGAGGCACACCAGCATCAGGGACAGTGGGGTTAGTGTGGAAAATAAGGTTGTTAGACCTTAGAAAAAAAGCATGGAGGGTACAGTTGGGGAATTAAAAGAATGACAAGAAGCACAGGGCCCCCAACTACTCCAAGGACGATTTTTTGGTACTCTTCAACTCATCCATGTTCTGGTCTCTATGTCAAAAGGGACATCAGAGCTGGAGAGAGGCACACGTGCAGAGAGGTCAGTGCGGTGGGAGTGCACCAAAGGGACATTATGAGTGTGAATCATCACTATATTATAAAAACGGAATGTACAATCTAGCTGATGACCATCAACTATTGACAATGTTGCACACATACACGTTTGAGGTAATATTGATGAAACCAATATAAATTGAAGAGAACATAACTTATGTATCTGACATGCCCATGGGAAAACATAACTCCTGAGGCCAAGCCATTGGTAAATAAGTAAGAACAGAACACAGATTATGTCAATCACCACACCCATGACATCTGAATTTACTGTTCCTAATATTGTCAAGATGTCTCCTAAACCTTGCCTATGCAATACATAAATACCAACATATCTTAATAAACAGTGAATGATGCCAATACCATGAAATGATAAACTAAACATCTGTTATTTTTCTTCAACAGCCACTCAACAAACCCAGCCACAGCAGCAACCAACAGGGTAGAAGTGCCAGCGGGAGGAGAGGGAGAAACCCATTGCCTGTCTATAAGAGGACATACAGGGGCTTCCAGCCACACCAGTGGTGTGTGATAAACATGCCTCTCCCAACCCAGTAAGAGATCCACTTCAAGCTGCTTCTAGAAAAGGGTCTCAGGCTTGATGTAGTCTAGTAAAGCTTCTTGGAATATATCATCAAATTGCCTCCAAAAAACACATAGAGGAATTCATGAATTGAATGGACATAAATTGTACCATTCTTCATACATTATTGTTAGACCACATGTAATTTATCTTGCATGATATGATCACAATATTTATTGGTATGTCAAAAGCAGGACTACATATGCCTAGTATGTATCGATATGCACACATAGATTAATTGCATCACTTTGTCATCTGAAATTAGGCAGGAGGTGATTTAAGAGGCCTTCAGCTAGAATTATGTTTTTTGTTGTGAACCTGGAAGTGCTGAAAAAAAGACTTAAAAGTGTTTTGAACGGTCACAACCCAGATTTAAGGGGCTCAGTACACCCCTAATTCTCCTGCTGTAGCTTATAGGAGCAATTTGCAGGTTGTGACTTTATATTGGTCTCAGCACCCAGCAGTTGAGATCGGGACATCTGTCATGGAGAGACAAGAGAAATCACATTACACCATTTCTTAGTGCATAGAAGCCTGTCCGTAATTTCTTGCTTCAGCCACATTTTACATATATCCAAAAACACCATCCCCCAGTTATATAGCTAAATCCCCCATTAGTATGGTTACAAAACCCCTCTTTCCCTGTTTCATGGGTCTGTTCTTTCTACTGTGACCTCCTCACCCCGCCATTAGCCATAAAACGTCTTCCCATTCCAGATACTAGAGCCTGGAGGTTATCTGGCCAAATCACCTCAAATGTTATGGCTGTCCTTTGATTACTCATGAGATACTATGGTGGGGTTGAATAACATCTGGGAATTCCACCTCTGGATAAAATACAGTAAACTCCCTGTTATCCCGCACCCACGGGGACTCCCTATTGCCGGATAAGTGTGGTTGCTGGTTAATCGGGAGTCCCCCAAAAAAAGGTTCTAAATGACCCTTTAACCCCCCAAAAAAACTCAAAATGCCTTTAAAAAAGCATAAACACCTAAACTGGGCCATTTAGGCCCAGAAAAAAGAATTAGAAAAAAAGTTAGTAAATTTTTTTACAGTCTCGAGCTGCCGGATAATGGCGGTTATGCTGGTTTAGCGTGAGTTTTTTTTAAAAATGGGGAATTGATGTCGGTGCCGGTTGCTTGAGAGTGCCGGTTGGTTAGGTGCCGGATAACCAGGATTTTACTGTACATCAGAATATCACATAAACCATTTCTGCCACAGGACATCAATAACAACATATACATTGTAACCAAGAAACCATGGGTCAGATTCAATTGAGGTTTCTGCCGATCCATTAGCCCATAAGTGAGGTCGCAAGTTGATTTGCTATTTAATTGGCATCTTTTTTGCAAGCTCCAAACAGGTTACGGCCATGAAATTATTGTGATGGTTAAACCAATAGCTTACATCATCCAGAAGCCTTTGATCTTTCACTTTCGCAAGGCTAAAAAAACAGTTGACACTTAGCTATCATTTGTAAGAGTTAACACGTAAGTATTTGTTACACACAGCATGTAATAGCTAAATTGGTTCCTATCTAGGAGATTTACTCATAATATTTTCTAACAGAGTCATGCCGTCAAGCCCACAAATGGCAGCACTAAGAGAGACACTGCACTACTAAAAGAGAGAATCACTTTGATTGGATCACTGGAAGCGAATTTCACTGAGTCAGGGATCAGATTACAAGTGGAGTGATCCAATCAAATGAAGGTGTTATCAAGGTGCTTAGATTAATTTTGGGGCTACATGCACAAGAGTTAGTTCATTCACTCCAAACAGCCTAAATCATCTGTTCATGCTCACTTTGGAGATGTAGGGTGCCATAAGCCTCAGAACCTAATCCTACAAAGCAGACTCTCTGTTCCCAAATCTACCTAATTAACGTTATCTCAGTTGAATGTTTGTTCCCCTTTTAGTAGAGCCCAGAACAATAAGAGAGGTGGGAAGGGTTACAGCAGTGGCAACTAAAGAGTTAAAGTGTATTTTTAAACTATATTTTCTGGCTAAAATGTTGCTTTGCTGCTATTTGCACATGTATTTTAATGTTAATGCTAAACTAAAATAGACACGAAAAGCTCTTACACTGGCCCTTTAAGTTGTAAGGCTTATCACAGTTTAAAATTAGGTATACATCTAATTTTCTCTGTATATCCTTTCTCATTATCAGTTCTGGCATTCTTCCAATCACCTAGTTATTTCTATATTTCTATTTTATGAATGTTTGAATAAATATTCATGTATTTTTAAAGGTGTATACTATGATTAATGCTCTGTTTATAAAGCTACAGTAAAAACAGAAACCGTAATACAATGAAGGAATGAAATATAAAGTGTACCAAGATAAAAGAGACAATATCAATACATTACGACTTTAGACAAATTGAGGTTGAGGCCCCAGAGAGCTTTCCCTATGCTTTTCTACAAATACTTATCATGTCAATATATCTTATTTATTTTTTTACTTTTTGAACATGGAACAGCCTGTTCCTAATGTACTTCATGAGAGAGATGTGGGAGAGAAATACTCCTACACAAGGCTTTCTGACGCTCTTCATTAGACCTTGAGTGCAAGAAGAAGAAGTCATTGGCTTCCGGATGAATCAGTCATTATCAGAAGAATGAATGAATGTTGCATTTGCTTTAACCAGTCTGTTTGTGTTCAATTTTGAGCTAAAGTAATATAATGTTACTAAATATCATAAATTAAATTATTAGCTTAATTTATGTATTCTCCAATAGGGAAAAATATGTATTTTCCTTTAGATGATAAATGACACTAATCCACGAGGACTGCTGGACTAATAGCTGTTTTAATGGCTACGCTACAAGTCACTAAACGGGATATGGTTATACTTGAATTGTTTATTACCAGTATTGTAATAAAACCTTTTGTTAGTTTATGGTAAGGGGGAAACAAAAGGCGAAGACTGGCCCTTTAAGGGGGAAGACCACTGTGTCCACCCCCAGACTTGGGCACACTGCCCTATTTATTTCCTGTCGTTATAATATGACTGCAAAGTGGCACAGTTGCTATAGCCTTAGATTCCCCTATTTGGTTACGAGAGTCATGCTGACAGGCTAAATTATTTTGGATAAATTAGAACTTGCACACCAAGGGCCTCATTCTATTATCGGCCGTAAATCGGCCGTAAGGCTGCGATTCCTTGCGGGGGTTCAGTTAACTCGCGATTCTATTATACGGCCCCGCAAGGATCTCCTTTTACGGCCGGCCGCATATCTTGGAACCGGCCGTAATCTGTGAAATATAAAAACTGAAAAATAAATTCAAGCCTGCACTGTACAGCTCTGTAAATGCTAGGGATCATATTGGGGGACATGAGGATTAAAAGGAACCCACTCTCAAGCTTGCACATCTGCCCAAACCCGAGTTCAAATTAACTGTTTATTTTCCGGCTGCGGCGTGGGCGGGTCTGAGGTGCTCCAAGCACTCTGGACTTTTTACATGGATATTTTACGGATATTAAAAATTAAATATTTTACGGATTTGAGTACAGGATAATTATGTGCTATTTTTTCTAACACCTAAAATCCCTTTATAGTCTTCTCAAAGTGCAGGATGGCTTTATTTGAGCTATTTTATGTGCTTAATTGGTGCTAGCGAGACCTCTTTCCTGCAAGTAACTGCGGCTCGTTTTTAGCCTTGCAGAGAGGTTTCCCGGAGCAATTGAATTGCAAATCTCTTGCGGCCGTTTTAGATCAAAGGCTTTCCTCCGGCGCGAGCGGCCGCAAGAGATAGCAAGGCACCGGCCGCAAGCCTGCCGGAGCCTCCGGCCGTAAGGGAATAGAATAGCAGAATAGCTTGCGGCCGGTCCTTGCAGCCCCGCAACGGCTGCGGCCGATAATAGAATGAGGCCCCAAGACCATATTGGAAGTATCACTGCAGTTCTACACCTTTTTTAAATAATTAATCTTTCAGCTTGTTCAATGAAGATATATATTCCTCAGAGAGGATATAGAAACAGTGAACTTTGCGGAACTGTATAGTTTTTACATTTCTACTACATAATACTATATGCATTATATCATTAATGATAAGGGATATGGAAATCTTAACCATGGTTTACACCAAGGTGAAGTTAAAGGTCTTCTGCGGTAATTGTTTTCTATATTGTCTTTTGTATAATTAAACATGAGACTAGGCAAATTTTTGAGAAAGCAAATAAATATATAAACTCAATCTTTAAATCTTTCAACTTTTATATCAAAAGAAGCGACTTGCCCATCAAAAATGATGGGGCAATAACATTTGAAGCATTGGGAATGCTGTTTGACACACAATCTTTTGTACTCTGAGGACCTTCGGCGCTAATGGCGAGCCTCTCGTCTTGTCTATTTTTGCTCCTCTGAGCACCTTCGTCACTCATTATAAAGAGAAATATATTTATCTATATTTATTTAATCAATAATGAATTCATTATTTCTTGAATAAATTAATATACTTAATCTATTTGTTATCAATATATCCAGCAATCAATAGCCGGAAGAGCTAACAATCTGTTTATATTTTCTGGCAGCAAAATGTACAGTTTGGGTGTTGATGCCGTGATGATAAAGTGTAATGAATGTCCCAACTGTGCATTAGAAATTGGTTGTGTGCGCAAGGGAAATTCGTTGGTGTAGTTGTGTAAAGAGGCATTGTAGCGCCATAATGTTATCAATGTGTTACGCGTCTCGCAAGCATTTTCCGTAATTTGTAATAGTGTATTTTGTATTTTGTTCGTTGCTGTGTGAAAGTGCTACATGTTTGGCAGTGTTTTGCGAGTTCCGGGGTCGTGTAGCCTCATTTTAATTTTTTGCAGCTGCTATTTTTTTTTTCTTTCTTAGGCGATTTCCATGTGGTGAAAGTCGTCGAAATCAACTTAAATTTGTGTTCCACCTCACCCCCAGACGTCTTGGCTGTTCCCTCGTGCTGTGGGTGATGTTTTTGTTGTATTAATATTTATTTTCTTTTTGTTTTTTCAAAGTCCCGCGTTTCGTAAAGCCTGGTACAGACTGGTAATGTTATTAATGTGTTATGTGTCTCCCAAGCATTTTCCATCATTTGTAATAGTGTATTTTGTAGTTTGTTCGTTCCTGTGTGAAATTGCTGTGCGTTTGGCAGTGTTTTGCGAGGTCCGTGGTCGTGCAACCTTGTTTTCATTTTTACGGCGGCCATTTTGTTTCTCGCTTAGACGATTTTCATGTGGTGTCATTGAAATTGCATTAAATTTCCATTCCACCTCACTCCCATACGTCATGGCTGCTCCCTCGTGCTGTGGGTGATGTTTTTGTTGTATTTGTTTTTATTGTCTTTGTGATTTTTTTGTATTTTTTTGATTTTCGCGGGTCAACCGTTAACCTTGTATTTTTTTAACCTTGTATTTTTTTTTCAAAGTCCTGCGTCTTGTTATTTTTTTTCTCTAAGTGCCGCGTTTGTCAAGTGCTTGTAGGCTAAGTCCTGCGTGTTTCATTGGCTTCACTACTCGCCTCGCTTCGCTCATTGCCTTTGTGCTGCAAGTTTAATTGGCTTAACAGCTCTCCTCGCCTATCTCGTACGCACCACCAAACGTGACGACGTCTCGCAGTTTGACAACTATTATATGTGATATTCTTTACTGAAGGGTTTCATATTATTTTCATGTCTGCTACCATTTTTTACCTTCTCCAGTGACTGTGTCCTTGTAAACGAATTCATTTTCCTTAGGTCCTGCTGAGAGCACTGGCAGTTGCAGATATCGCATAACATTGTGCAAATGTAAACTTACCGTACTATGAAAGCCTCATGCCTCCTCAGAAAGTCAATCTCCTGAAATCATAATAGTAGATTTCAGAGCATTGTAATTGCATACAGAAAGTAATACATTTTATTTATTTTGTATATTCTAAAATATGTAATATATATAAATAATATATAATAAAAATGCATAATACATAACAATGTGTTATATAATAAATAATAAATGAACCATCCCTAAGGAACGCTTTCAATAAAGCAAAAGTTTATTTGAACACACCCGATTTGTTAAAAAAGTATCAGTATAAAAACAGGAAAACATACAACTTGATACACCTTTTAAAAACGTATATGTTTTAATGTCAGGATTTATGAAAACAAAAAATAGAGCGAAACAGAATAAATAAATCATAACAGCATATAATTGTTCTCTACTTTCTGGAAGTTTAAAGAAGAAATATAAATACATTACAGAAATATAATAATATATCATAAAATCGAAAAAATATTCTTATTCCTATGTCTACATGCCATTAATATTTAAAAAAAAATCTGTATGAGATATTAAAACATAAGGTCATTGTAAAGATTTATTAAGCTAAGATTTGTAGGTAGATATAATGGCAGACTATACTGGGCCTTTTGGTTCTTACCAACCAATACATCTACATTTCTATATTTAGCAGTGAAGTTGAACTATCAGGAAATAGTGAGTATGTTTTCTCACTTTATGATGAGTAGTGAACCCTTTTGTGGGAGGAGATGTTCTTTATTTGAGTAGATCCCTTAAAATGAAAGATATGAAATGATCTACTCATTGAAGCAATGAACATGAGCTTGTGGAGCTCAGAGGGGCCTTATAGCCCCTTATATATTTTTCCAGAAGAACTGAACCTAAATCTAGTCATAACCAGATTTACATCTGAGGTACATTTAAGCAAATGTCACTTAGAGTTGTTCTGAGGATTATCCAGCTTTTCTCTTTCCTAGCATTGCTCATCATCCATATTCAATACTACCCTCAGCTTCTGGTCACATGTGGCTAAGAAAATTCTGTGACTTTCCACAGAACAAGCTGAGTGACTGATGCAAAGTGAAGCAAAATTATCAAGGAACCGTGACACTTGTGGTTCTTTTGTCTGGAGTTCCTGTTATGTATCTCAACACAAAACTACTCCCCAGCATGTTGTGCAGATTAGCACCACAATGCAGCTAGTCACGGAGGAGGTTTGTTATTGCTGTCGCTCCGGCACTAAACACAATATATAGCAAATTGGAATGCTCTTTAAGAAGAAACAAACTTGTTATTGGGATGACTAAGATACTTTAAGTTCACACCAGTAAACTTAATCATAAAACTCATAATATAAAGAGAAGCATACAACAGAAAACCATGATGCACATATTGAAAATATACTTATTCATTAATTGGAGGCAGAAAAAACCTGAGTTAAAACGTAACTTAATTACAAAAAATAAAATAAAAAAACATAATATAAGATCCGACTTATAAAACTGAATCATAAGGTCCCACTCCTGTTGTATACATCTAAAAAATACTATCTGGGGTAAAATGTTCTATAAGAAAAAGGGAATGATTGTCCTATGCTGTGTAGTGGAGTTTGGACTAGGACCCGCTAGTTCCCCTCTGACTAGTCCAACAAAGTCCTAGCTATACTGATCTAAATGGATGGGTCATAATATTAGATAAATCTAAAAGGACTTAAAAGTCCAAATACAAAAATACTATCAGTAATTAAATATCTCATATATGCTAAGTCCTATATGTTCTTCTTAAGAAATGTAGCAAATATCAGAACTAAGAGTATGTCTCCACAGTAATAAAGCAGGGCTATAAACTCTTATACACAAATTTTTAAATTCAATTCTAGTAATTATTCCCAGTAAATCAACAGAATAAATATATACACAGTGGCAATACATAGTACAGATATAAGCAGTGATGCGCTTGGTATGTTGAAAATTCATTAACAAAGACCAATGTTCTGAACGCTGTTATCTGCTGCAGTCTCACAAAGTGACGTCATTAGGAGGGGTCCAGCTAAGGCCTGACGTGTCCATTTAGTGGAAGGGCTTCAACAGAGGTTTTAGAGGGACACAGAGGGAGCGTCTTTATAGCAGATAGGTCCAATGAGTAGATTAACCCCTGAGTAGCCTTGTATAAGAAATAGGTAATACACATTGGCCTACAATACATTATGTTTATGTTATTATTTTCTATATTGATTTTATATTGATTAAGATTGCGAGAAAGTCAGAAGAGGCTACTCTGTCAACAGATCCAATTAAGATATAGAGGGGGAAGACAAATATCATATAAAAAAACAGCTTAAATTCAAAATGGCAGCAGGAGAGGGGACATAGAGATCCCACACAGAGAGGTGACCAGTAGACCATAGGTGGTAACTATACCCCTTAATATTTTTGATCCACCCCGGGTGATTATATCTGGTTGATGACTAATTCTTTTTCTTTCTTGCTGTATACCGATGATATGTGGATATATATTAATTAATGTTTTTGTTCTTTCTGGATACTGGGGAAATGTTTGCTGTTTTTCTTTCCTCTTGAAGGGTTAAAAATAATTTAGGTGTTTTTTTTCTGTAAGAGCCAGCCATTAAATATCAACTAATTGTGCTTATATATATATATAGGTTATATTTTGTTTCTATTTTGTTATTTCATAAAACTTTACATTTGTGATTATTCTTTTTGTTGTTACTTAGTTTTCCCACACGTTCTTGTATGATTTTTGTTTTTTGTGCACATAAATATATAAATATATTTTAATTCATAAATCTTATTGGTGTGTTTTATTTGTCAATCATTCTCAAAAGAATAGAATCTCTAGAAATTACCCTTTAATTTCTTACAGTTGGCAAGCCTTGGTCCAGGAGAGATATGGTATGATAATTAAAACATATTTAGAAGAATATTATTTCTGTGCTTAAACAAGTTTTCATGTAATTTACTGGTGAGAAAATAATTTGGTTTACGTTATATGATTGCTATGCTTGGGTTCAGTAGTCTTTTCACAGGTTTCAGTAAAGTTACATCTGTTGTTTTGGATAAACAGTAGCCTTTGTTTACATGAATAGAAGTGCTAATAAGGATATTGTTGTTGAACTAATACAAAGCGTGGTTTACTGGTAAATGAACTGTATTTGAGTTAGTTAATATAAGTGGTTACATTATAAAGTATTTTTAATCTGTTTAAACTTCTGTTGTGTAGTTGCAGAAGCTGTTGGTTTATATAGCTGGTACGTTTTATTTTTCATTTATTTCCTCTTTCCAAAGTTAATTGTGAAAGTAAGAAATTTGTATAAATAATGGAGGGTCTAATGAAAAAGATTTCTAAAGTTGCTAACCCTGAAGCTATTATAAAGTCCATGGTGGATGCATCAGACCCGTGGTTCCAAGCTACTGTTTATGTTTCAAATGCTATTAATGAGAAAAAATAGTCCAAGTCAAAAGGAAAAACAGCCCTTATTTTTGCTGCAAAATGGATTGCAGAGCAGTATAAAATAGTAAATGTACAGAGACAATCGCTAGAATCGAAAGTATCTGAGTTAAAAATGACTATAAAATCTCTACAGGTCACTGCAAATGCAGCAGCTGCATTAGTTATAGGAAACCAGGAGACATTATTAAAAAATAAACAATTATGCAGTGAAAATGAGCAGCTTCTTGAAAGGCTAAAAGATGCAGAGGGAGCAATCAGATGTCTGGCATCTCGTGGACATAAAGAAGCTGATCATTCTCAATGTTTAACAGAAATCAATGACCTGAGAGTACAACTATGGAAAAGAAATGCAGTGGTGGCTGCCTTTAATGTTTCAGAATACAGTGAGAGAGATGTTCAGGAGATGGACTGGGATATGTTTTCTAGAGGAGAGAATGAGGATAGTATGCTTTTGCAAATGGCTCCGGGTTTCCATTACATACAAAAGGGATGCCCAAGGACTGGCAATTTCTGAAACAAGTATATCTAAGCCTCTAACTAGTACTGAAATACATTCTCTTAGCAAATAACTGCGACATATTGATTTTGGGAGTGACCACGTAAAAGTTTTGTTTAAATTAGAACAATTTGATAAAATTCACAGAAATTTTAATGAGGTAGATACATTTGATGTCATTGTTGCCAGTTTGGACAGCTCATTAAAATCTATTTTTTCCCCAGCTCTGTTTGTTCATCCTAAGACAAAACAACAACTCATGGAGGAATTGTTAAAATCATTTGGCTTAGATGAAGCTGATCACCACTCAGCATTTGGTAATTGTACTCAAGTAAAGGAGAGTCAGTTCAGGGGTATATAGATAGCTTATATGCTTTTTAAAAGTTAACTCTTCCAGCAGGAACACAAGGAAGTCAGAATGATGACATTTTTAAGAAAGCATTATTAAATAGAACTTGTCCTGAGATTCGTAGATTAGTCGGTCTATCTGTATCACCTCAGAATCAGTTTCCAAGAATCTTGAATCGCTTGAAGAGGGCTGAAGCAATTCTTAAAGACCAAAATAAAGCTAGCAGGGGCAGAATTTCTGCAGTAGAAGGGCCATCACCAGAAAATAGATATAGCCAGTATCATTATAAGCCTTCAAATAAAAATCAAGGACCCTTAGTTAAGGGAGAAGCCTTTAAATGTTTCACATGCGGTCAGGTGGGTCATTTTTCCAAAAACTGTAGTTTTTCAAAAGCAAAAGCACCTGATACGCCAATGACCTCAGTGTATGCAGAACTGAGGCAAGAATTGGATAGAATCAGATTGCTGGCCACAGTCCCTCTGCATAGGGATCTGTTGCATCTCTCTCACCTGTTGTGGAGTTCGGGCGGGATAGATGCAATAGGCCTATAATCACAGCTGCTGTGGAAAGAGGCCCACAGCAGAAGATGTTGATTGACACTGGTGACTCTGTATCTATTATTCACACTAAACAACCTCATTTACACCCTCTATCCACAGGAAAACAAATAATACTAGAAGCCTTTCAAGGGTCTCAGACAGAAGCAGTGGAGGCCAGAAATGCTAAAATCTGGATTAGGGATAATGCCTTTGATCTTAATGCATACCTAATGAATTTACCTGAATCTGTTTCTATTCTAGGGTCTGACTTCTTGAGATATAATGGTGCATATAATATAATAATGCATACAATGGTAATTGATTTTGTAAATAACAAAATTTGGTTTAAGGAAAAAGGTGAATATTGTGTTATTTATGATTCTCCTGCAGTCTATGCTATTAAGGAACCGGAAAGACTTGCATTACCTACACACCTAGACCCCAGAGTGTCAAAAATAATACAGGATTATCATTATGCATTTGCCAAACATAAACATGATTGTGGCAGAATGGAAGGTGAGGAAGTCATTCCTGGTAGTGCCCACAGTGCGCAAAAACAATATTCCCTTACTAAAGGTTGTGAGCCTTTTATTCAGCAAACAATTGATTCATTATTAGAAAAAGGTGTATTGAGAGAGTGTGAATCAATAACAAATTCACCAATTTGGCCAGTACAAAAAACAGATTTATCATGGCGCTTATGTGTTGATTATAGAAAATGTAATTTCATAACCCCAGCCTGTGCACCGGTTGTCAGAGAAACCCCTACCTTTCTTTCCCTTATCCCTTCTTCTGCCAAAGTATTCTCTACACTGGACATTTTGAATGGCTTTTGGAACATAAAACTAGAGAGAGAATCGCAGTACAAGTTTGCCTTCACCTGGAGAGACCGACAGATAACGTAGACATGTATGCCACAGGGGTTCCATAATTCCCGACAATATTCCATAAAAAGATGGCAGCATTGCTAAAATTCTTCTCCAAACCATCAGCCGTGCTCCAGAAGAACATCTTGCCCTCCCGACAGAGTTGCTTGAATTGCTTGGTGCTGCTGGTTTAAAAGTAAATCCTAAAAAATGTCAACTCATGCAGACTTCAGTCACATTTTTGGGGATGTCCATAACAGCTGAAGGAAAGCTTCCTGACCAGAACAAAGTGGACATTATCCAGAGACTAAATTTGCCTGTGTCTAAGACATAACTGAGGTCTTTTCTAGGTCTTGTCTAGTACCAAAGAGACTTTATACCACAGTTTGCTGACATGGCTAAACCTCTGTATAACCTGCTAAAGAAGGATGTACCAGATGACACCATCAGAACAGAATGGAAAGAGACTCATACAAAAGCTGTCAATGACCTTAGCTGTCATGAAAGCCACTGCATTGATATCGCCAGACTCTACTAAGACTTTTCATCTTGAAGTAGCAGCAACAGACATTGCCTTAGCTGCTGTTTTATGCCAAGAAAAGTATAATAAGCTGCGTCCAACTGCTTATGCTTCTCGAGTTCTGACACCTGTGGAACAGAAGTATACAGCTTTTGAGAGACACCTTCTGGCTACAATCTGGGCTATGCAACACTTCACATATATCACTGGACTGCAAAGCCTCATGATACATAGCCCTCACAGTCCGCTGGACTTATTGTTAAAACCAGGGGATACTACTTTTTTCTTCTGCCCGACTCTCGAGATGGACATTGATGTTAATGCAGAGAGATCTGGACATCACGCCAAAGCACACAACCCTTCTACCGGCTTTGCTTCTTTACCAAGAAGAACCACATGAATGTCCCCTTCCCTCTGTCCTTACCCTTCCACCAAACCCAATCTCAGACACACCAGTGCAAGGGTTGAATGTGTATTGTGATGGGTCTTCTTATCATGACCAGGGCAAAGCATACACAGGGTTTTCCATTATATTACCTGATAGCGTAATCATGCATTCTTGTCTCCCTCATTCTTCCCTGTATGCAGAACTAGCAGCGATTGCTTGCACATTGGAGGAGTGCAGTGAAACTGCAATTAATATCTATAGTGACAGCACCTATGTGGTAAACACTCTCACAATGTTACCTTTGTATGTGCATAATGGGTTCAGATCCTCAGATGGAAAATTGTTAGTGCATGCTAATTTGTTATGGTATATTTGGTATTTGCTACAACATAGATCACTCCTATGTGCACTCAGAAAGGTTAAAGGTTATTCAAAAGGTACTGAGCACTCAGAGATAAACAGTTTGGCAGATCAAGCTGCAAAAAAAGCGGCAAAGCAGGCTGATTTTTGGAGTACTCACAGGGCCCTTGAAGTTTCTGCCCTGCAAGTGACTACACCACCTGACTTGCTTTCCTTGCAGAAATCTTATTCTCCTTATGAGGTTGTTAGGGAATGGCATGTTGCAGGACAGCCTGCACCAATGCCAACTGAATGGACAGATAGTACCACATTAATGTCAGATATGGGTCACAATTCTATTCTCATGTACACAAGGAATGTAGTGTGTGTTCCCCCTGATTGTGCAGATGAATTTTTCCAAATTTTTCATTCTCACCCTGTTGGTGGTCATTACTCTGCAGATAGAACACTAGCAAAAATAATGAATTCTGTTTGGTGGCCTTAAATTAAAGAGGATGTTAACCTTAAATGCTCCACATGCCTCCCCTGTTTGCAAGTAAATCCTTCGCCTTGCACAAACAAATCATTTTTAAGATCAGCACCCCCTCCAGATGGGCCATGGACCCATATTAAAATTGATTTCATTGGACCACTTCCAAAAACACCGGGTGGATATACATATTGCCTTGTAGTGATTGATGTATTTACCAAATGGATTGAAGCATTCCCTACTAAAAATCAGACAGCCCTTACAGCTGCTAAAACTTTACTCTTTGAATTGTTTTCAAGGTTGGGACTTCCAAAAGTATTGGACAGTGACATAGGCACATCATTCACAGGACAAATTTTCACACAGCTACAGAAATTGCTGGATATTAAGCATAAACTTAATATTGCTTATCACCCGCAATCATCTGGAGCTGTGGAAAGGGGAAACTGCACCATTAAGACAATGCTTACAACGTTTTGCTCAGGAAAACCTACAACCTGGAAAGATGTTTTACCACTTTGTTTAATGGCCATAAGATCTACTCCTCATTCTAACACAGGGGTCAGTACTTATGAAGCAATGACTGGTAGACTTATGCGTACTCCTGGACTTTCACTACTCCCCACTTCCACCCCCTATTTTACAAGGGGCAATTACTGAAACTTGGGTGAAAAAAGTAGCTGACCATGGGCCTCATTCTATTAGCGGCCGCAGCCATTGCGGGGCCGCAAGGACCGGCCGCAAGCTATTCTGCTATTCTATTCCCTTACGGCCGGAGGCTCCGGCAGGCTTGCGGCCGGTGCCTTGCTATCTCTTGCGGCCGCTCGCGCCGGAGGAAAGCCTTTGATCTAAAACGGCCGCAAGAGATTTGCAATTCAATTGCTCCGGGAAACCTCTCTGCAAGGCTAAAAGCGAGCCGCAGCTTACTTGCAGGAAAGAGGTCTCGCTAGCACAAATTAAGCACATAAAATAGCTCAAATAAAGCCATCCTGCACTTTGAGAAGACTATAAAGGGATTTTAGGTGTTAGAAAAAATAGCACATAATTATCCTGTACTCAAATCCGTAAAATATTTTATTTTTAATATCCGTAAAATATCCATGTAAAAAGTCCAGAGTGCTTGGAGCACCTCAGACACACCCACGCCGCAGCCGGAAAATAAACAGTTAATTTGAACTCGGGTTTGGGCAGATGTGCAAGCTCTAGAGTGGCTTTCTTTTAATCCTCATGTCCCCCAATATGATCCCTAGCATTTACAGAGCTGTACAGTGCAGGCTTGAATTTATTTTTGCGTTTTTATATTTCACAGCTTACGGCCGGTTCCAAGATATGCGGCCGGCCGTAAGATGAGATCCTTGCGGGGCCGTATAATAGAATCGCGAGTTAACTGAACCCCCGCAAGGAATCGCAGCCTTACAGCCGATTTACGGCCGATAATAGAATGAGGCCCCATATAAGGGAAATTATAATCTTTGTAGCACAAAATTCAGGGCGGTCAAGAAACAAATTAAAAAGTATTTTGATAAAAAGGTAAGACCCTTTGAATACAATGTTGGTGATTTGGTAATGGTACGAGATTTTGGGAAGAAAGAACATTCCTTTGTTCCTTCTTGGAAAGGACATTTCAACAGTGTAGACAAAGGCAGCCCATCTGTTTATCAGCTTAAAATGACAGGGAGTAAGGGAAAACCATTACTTAAGTGGTATCACATCAATCAATTAAAATATACATAAATCACACTAATAACATTATGGCTCATCTTTTACAGAAATGGAACTCCACATTTTTGGGAAAAGATTCAGCATGCAGACCAAGGACATTTCACAATTAGAGGTAGAAAATGAGCAAATAATCACTATATATAATATTCACACCATAGCATCCATTTTCACACAGTTACAGGACAAAATAAATAGAATAATAGAAATAAATAACAGTGAAGCCCAGGAAAATAAAATAGGAAAAGCTATTGCATGTGTAGGTTATGGGGATTACTTACTCAGCAAACTTACTGATATCCTCAGAGATATTGAACTTGAACGTATTTTTGATTTTATTACAGATGACCAGATTTGGAAATGGTATGGCAAATCTGGAACTGGTGTGACCATGTACACTATTCACGATTTGGGTAAAATTACCAGACACACAATAGAGAATGACAACCCTTTTAGCTTGAAAATACCTCTTACCATTTCGTTACCTATCGTGTCTACAGAAGAAATATACAGAGACTTGGTGCAGATACATTCCCTTGGAAATCTTGATGGACATGTGTTAAAAGAATTCCACGATCCACCCCAACTAATGGTCAAACAGTCGTCTGGTGAATGGAAGACACCACATATGTCTTGTTGTACTAAGCAAAATGAACAATATGTATGTAGGTGTAACGTCATGGACACTGCCGAACCTCCATGGATTTTCATCAAAGAAAGAAGAGTTAAACCAAGAGGCTTCTTCCAAAATGTGTGCAATAAAATTAACAAAGTGGCATGAGGGGATGACCAGGGTAACATACGTTGGAGAGGGCAAATTTTGTATTGTGTCAACTGGATCCAATTTGATATATGGGAATCGAGAGTGTCAATTTAAAAATCCTAATTTTTGTCTGATGGTCAACAAAATTTTGAAAATCAATGTTCACACAGTTCTCCCAGTCCCAGTTTACCATGACATTTCCCAAATCAAGCTAAGGTTAAGGTACGAAGAGGAAATCAGTAGGTCTGTACCAGAATTCAAAATTCCTATACCACCATTATCAACAGACTTACATATGTTAATGGGAAGAACACAACAACATCTGTTACAGGTCAAACAGCATACAAAGATGGTGGAGAATGCTATCAATGAACTGTCCAAAACAGCCTGGGATTCTATTTATAATGCATCTCAACATCCGATTTTACGTCTAACCTTTAAAATAGTCATTCTTATTTAGGCTGCCATTATACTATTTGGACTTATTGCATTCTGCCGAATCAAATCAAAGGTTAAAACTATGGAAAGACAATTATACAGGAAAATATAATCAAGAGAGAGCTCATTATTTGAAAATTAATTCACTCTCTAGGTGGGGAATATTATAAGAAATAGGTCATACATATTGGCCTACAATACAATATGTTTATGTTATTATTTTCTCTCTCTTCCTTATATATATATATATAAATGTGTGTGTGTATATGTGTAGATATATAAATGTCATTAAGACATCAGTCATTCCCAGGTTAAATTCCAAAAGAAACACATCAAAAGGGTGAGAAAAACACATAATTGCAATTCTCACATCTATCATATAGACAAGATATATGAGGTCTATTCACATAAATACAGGCACCACCCGTGGAGTAGATAATCAATGATAATGGTAATTGTTTTAGTACAGTTGACTAAAGAGATCTATTGATTAAGATTGCGAGAAAGTCAGAAGAGGCTACTCTGTCAACAGATCCAATTAAGATATAGAGGGGGGAAGACAGCCCAAATATCATATTAAAAAACAGCTTAAATTCACAATGGCAGAAGGAGAGGGGACATAGAGATCCCACAAAGAGAGGTTCTGAGGTGACCAGTAGACCATAGGTGGTAACTATACCCCTTAATATTTTTGATCCACCCCGGGTGATTATATTGCATGTCTGATTGATGACTAATTCTTTTTCTTGCTCCCTGTATACTGATGATATATATATTGGGGTAAAAATATTAATTACTGTTTTCTTTCTTGCTGTATACCGATGATATGTGGATATATATTAATTATTGTTTTTGTTCTTTCTGGATACTGGGGAAATGTTTGCTGTTTTTCTTTCGCCTTGAAGGGTTAAAAATAATTTAGGTGTTTTCTTTGTGTAGGAGCCAGCCATATCAAAATATCAACTAATTGTGCTTATATATATATATATATATATATATATATATATATATAGGTTATATTTTGTTTATATTTTGTTATTTCATAAAACTTTACATTTGTGATTATTCTTTTTGTTGTTACTTTGTTTTTGTGCACATAAATATATAAATATATGTTAATTCATAAATCTTATTGGTGTGTTTTATTTGTCAATCATTCTCAAAAGAATAGAATCTCTAGAAATTACCCTTTAATTTCTTACACTTGACTTTTCTTATAGGTCCAGTGACGGCGTTTGTAGCTGAAGAGAAGGGATACACGAACATGAACCACATATAATGAACACTATGTTATTTACAAACGAATACCAAAATCAATAAACATATAGTTACATAGTTACATAGTTACATTGGCCCTCATTCTATTATCGGCCGTAAATCGGCCGCAAAGCTGCGATTCCTTGCAGGGCTCCAGTTACCTTGCAATTCAAATAGACGGCGCCGCAAGGATATCCCCTTCCGGACGGCCGTATATCTTGCAACCGGCCATAAGCTCAGAAATCTTTAAATGCAAATATATATTCAAGACGGCACTGTAAAGCTCTGTAAATGCTAGGGATCATAATGGGGGACATGAGGATTAATAGCAACCCCTTTTCAAGCTTGCACATCAGCCCAAATCCGAGATTTCATTAACTGTTTATTTTCCGGCCGCAGCGTGGGCGGGTCTGAGGTGCTCCAAGCCCTCATGACTTTTTCCATGGATATTTGACATAAATTAAAAAAAAATATATTTACGGATTTGAGTGTAGGGGAATGTTGTGCTATGAATGCTAACACCTACAATCACTTTATAGTCTCCTCAGAGTGCAGGATGGCTTTATTATGTGCTTAATTGTGTGCCTGCGGGACCTTTTTGCTGCAAGTAAGCTCGGTTTTAGCCTTGCAGAGAGGGTTCCCGGAGCAATTGAATAGCAACCAGGATTTTCTTGCGGCCAAAACTCTTGCGGCCGTTTAATATCAAAGGTCTTTCCTTCGGCGCGTGCGGCCGCAAGGGATAACAAGGCGCCGGCCGCAAGCCTGCCGGAGTCCCCGGCCGGAAGGGAATTGAATAGCTTGCGGCCGGTCCTTGCGGCCCCGCATCTCCTACGGCCGATAATAGAATGAGGCCCATAGTATTTAAGGTTGAAAAAAGACTATCAGTCCATCAAGTTCAACCTTTTAAGATCTCCTCTGATCTGCAATATGCAGATTAACTATTAATTCATTAGTTGGTAATTAATTATTAATCAATTATTTAATGTTTTTTGTTTTTTTTTATTATTATTATTAATTAGTCCAGAGGAAGGCAATTAGAAAAAAAAAAAAAAAAAACACAAGCGAGACTTAGCCAATTGTCTCAAAGGGAAATGTAAAAAATTTGGATCAATACTGTCTCTCTAATTATCCATGATAACCCTGAATTCCCTTTTTAATTAGAAATAAATCTAGTCCCCTTTTAAAGTTATCTGTCAAATCCGCTGTCACCACCTCCTCTGGTAGAGAATTCCACAGATTAACCACCCTTACTGTGAAGAATCCTTTTCTTTCTTTGAGGTGGAATCTTTTGACTTCTAACCTCAAGGGATGTCCTCTTGTCAGTTGAAAATCTCTTGGCACAAAAAGCTCCCCTGACAAATCTTTATACTGACCCTGGATGTATTTATATAAGGTAATCATATCTCCTCTTAGACGCCTTTTTTCTAGAGAAAATAAGTTTAATTTGGTTAGTCTTTCTTCAGAACTTAGCCCCTCCATTCCCCTTATTAGTTTTGTTGCCCTTCTCTGTACCTTTTCCAGCTCTAAAATGTCCTTTTTATGAAGTGGTGCCCAAAATTGTACTCCATATTCCAAATGAGGGCGTACTAGAGATTTGCATAGTGGCAGATTTATATTTGCTTCCCTGGCTTCTATACCCTTCTTTTTTTTTTTTTTTATAATAAATGTTTTTATTGTTTTAACATTGAACTTGTATTTGAAGAACTGTCAAACTGTTTTAACAATATTAAACTTTTATTTTTTTATTTTTTTTTATTTTATCATTTATTTTGTACAAATAAAGTAGTGGAGCAGCTAATAACATATATGTAAATACCCCATACAAGAGAGGGTAACAAACAATACAAGAACATGACCTTATCATCCCAACATCTTTGATATCTCTCAAGTTTTGAGTATATTTTTAGGATCAACAGAAAACAAAAAAGAAAATAGCAAAAAGAAGAGAGAAAAAAAAAGAAATTCTTCCCTCTTTCCTCCTCTTTACCCCTTCTTCCTCCTCTCCTTTAGAATTTGTCGTGGAAACACTATCAAGGAGAATTTCATCACCATAATTTTTCTAGCTTATTGTCAGATATTGGTCCCAGAGCTGCCATTTTATTAAGCGAGTGGCCTTAGGGAAATAATCTCTGGCGTTATCCGACAAATCTAATCTCATCATTTCTCTGTTCTTTGAGATAGTATTCTCTAATTCTTTCCAAGAGGGTACTTGAGGCTGTTTCCAATATTTCACTAATAACCATTTAGCAACTAAACATATGTGTGATATTAAAAGTCTTTCCCCTAATGGGAAGATTTCCATTTGCGAGTGTAAAATAAACATTAACGGATTACAAGAAATTTGTTTACCAGTGAGAGCAGATAATTCTTTGCTTACTTTCGTCCAAAATGTTTTGATTTTTTTACAGTCCCACCACATATGGATGGTTGTACCTGTTAGTCCACATTGTTTCCAGCATAAGCCATCTAAATTACTATATATTATTTTTAGTTTATTGGGGACATACTACCATCTATGGATTAATTTGATCATCATTTCATTATATGAAGAGTTAATTGATGAGTTCTTAATAATACTAAAAATTTTGGTCCAGTCTTCCTCTTTTATTATAGTTTTCAAGTCGACTTCCCAGGCTAATATACCCAAACTCTTTTCCAAGGGAGTATTTTCGTCAATTATATTGCTAAATTTGGAAATTATATGTGACGATTCACCTTTGATTAAATATTCTTCCATTTTCCAGATTTTATTCATGTTATTAATTTTATATCCTTGAAGAGTAAGGTATCTTTGTAGTCCTTCGTATTCTAACCACGTTATTTTTTCAAATAGATCTCCCACGTTTCTAATATTATGTAATTTTAATAAAGACAAGAGTAATCCATTCGATTTATTATTAAGGAAGTCTATTGGTGCTGCCAAGGAAGGAGACTGTATCAATGAGAGTTTTATTTTATTTTTGTGCCATATGTTAATAATATATTTAATATTAGGAGGTAATTCTAAACTCCCCTTCTGTTTATACTTAGTAATCCATAATATATTTTTTATTGGAGATCTTCCCGATAGGGAGTCCTCTATTGTTAGCCATCTTGGAGTATTCTGTTTATAGTTATATCCAGCTGCTTGTGTAAGTATAATTTTTTTATTTAGCTCTTTGATAGAGGGAGAGCTTAATCCCCCTTTCTCCAATTTCTTGCAAATTATAATTTTTTTAATTCTTGGCTTTTTCCCCTGATATATAAAGTCATCTAAAGTTTCTTGCATAATCTTTGAGTAATAGGCCGGTATTTTACCCGGAAGGCATCTCATTATATATGTGATTTTTGGGATTAGACTCATATTAACTGCATTTATTCTAGATAACCATGATAACTGTAAGGATCTCCAATCATTCAGCTGATTTCTTATTTTTTTCAGTATATCATTATAGTTATCTTTAAAGATATTTCTTATATGATCTGGGAATCTTACCCCCAGGTGTACTATATGAGAGGACTTCCAGCAGCAGGAGTATGAATTTACTAACCTGTTTTTTTCCTCTAATGGAATATTGCAGGTCAGTACTTCCGTTTTCTGTTGGTTAATTTTAAAATAGGAGAATTTACCAAATTCTTCCAAACTGGTCTGTAGGGCTCTACAGGAGTGTTCAGGGTTTGTTATTGTTATTATTATATCATCAGCATATGCCATTATTTTGTATTCCTCTTGTCCTATTTTAATCCCTCTAATTTCTGTAGAGTCTCTAATCTTGATCAATAAAGGTTCGAGAAATAGGACAAAAAGCAATGGAGATAGTGGACAGCCCTGGCGTGTACCATTCGATATTAGAAATTTGCCAGAGCTAAATTGTGAAGATGAGATATGTGCTATAGTATTTAAATAAAGGGGTTTAATTGCTGAAAAATCGAAGCTTTTCAAGCCAAAACTCTCCAAAACACTCTCTAGGAAGTCCCACCTTTACCCTTCTTAATACATGCTAATATTTTATTTGCCTTTGCAGCTGCTGCTTGGCTTTGAGCACTGTTACCTAGGTGGTTGTCCACAAGCACTCCCAAATCCCTTTCAATGATCTGATACACCTAGATTTGCTCCATTAAGATTATAAATGGCATGGCTATTTTTCCTTCCCAGATGCATAACCTTACATTTATTCGTATTAAATCTCATCTGCCATTTAGATGCCCATTCCTCAATTTTATGTAAATCCCTTTGGAGGGAAAGCACATCATTATCTGATTTAATTACCTTGCACAACTTTGTGTCATCAGCGAAAATGGAGACCCCACACTCCAATCCTACCTCTAAGTCATTAATAAATATGTTAAAAAGGAGAGGACCTAATACTGAACCCTGAGGAACCCCACTTACCACATTAGTCCAATCGGAGTATGTTCCATTTACAAACAACCCTTTGCTTCCTGTCTTTTAGCCCGCTCTCAATCCATGAGCAGATATTTACTGCAATTCCTGCATCCCTTAGTTTGCCCAATAGTCTTCCATGTGGCACTGTATCAAAAGCCTTTGCAAAATCCAAAAAGACTACATCCACTGAGTTGCCTTGATCCAGGTTCCTACTAACCTCCTCATAGAAACTAATTAGATTTGTTTGACATGACCTATCCCTCATAAATCCATGTTGACTCCTACTTATAATCCTGTTCAAATAGACATATTCTTGAATATTATCCCTTATTAACCCTTCTAAAAGCTTCCCCACTACAGAAGTGAGGCTCACTGGTCTATAATTCCCCGGATTTTCTCTTGCTCCCTTTTTAAATATAGGTATCACATCAGCTTTTCTCCAGTCATCTGGTAGAGACCCTGTGTTGAGTGAATCTTGAAAAATTAAATATAATGGTTTGGCAATTACAGAACCCAGTTCCCTTAGTACCCTTGGATGTATTCCATCAGGACCCGGGGCTTTATTAACATTTATTTTTTCCAACCTCTTTTGGATTACTTCCTGTGTTAACCAATTATTTTGCAAAGGTAGTGTAGCCCCATTATGTTGCAGTGTCCCAACCACTTGTACCTCCCTTGTGTATACCGAAGAAAATAACCTATTTAGCTCATCTGCCTTTTCCTGGTCACTAATTTTCAGACAGCCTGTTTCAAATTTTAATGTTCCAAATAACTTCCTTCCTCGCCTTCTTCCCATTAATATACTTAAAAAAATATTTTAGGGTTAGTCTTACTCTCTTTTGCAATACATTTTTCATTTTCTATTTTAGCCAGTCTAATCGAGCTTTTGCAAGCCTTGTTGATTTCCTTGTATTCCCGTAAAGCAGTCTCTGTCCCCTCTTGTTTGTATAATTTAAATGCCTGTTTTTTACTCCGTATCTTGATCTTTAAATCATTGTTAAGCCACATGGGTTGTGATTTACTCCTTTTACTTTTATTCCCACACGGTATATGCCGATGTGTATGTATATTTAGTAAGGATTTAAATGTTGTCCATTTATGTTCAGTGTTTTACCTATAAGTTCTCTGTCCCAGTCTATACTTTGTATTGCTGCCCTTAGACCGTTAAAATCTGCCCTTTTATAATTAAGAGTTTTTGTTGGCCCCTTAAAATATTGTTTTTTTAATTCAATCTCAAATGAGACTGTGTTGTGATCACTGTTTCCCAAAGGTTGCCCTATTTCAACATTTGATACTATATCAATATTATTTGTGATGAGTAAATCTAAGATAGCTTCATTTCTAGTAGGCTTCTGTATAACCTGGGCCAGATAATGATCCCTGAGTGTACTCAAGAACCTGCTCCCTTTAGCTGAACTGCTGGTCTCATTTACCCAGTTTATTTCAGGGTAATTAAAATCTCCCATTATTAGAACTTGCCCGTGCTTAGCTGCATTTCCAATCTGTAACAATAATTGTATTTCCTCACTTTCAGCTATATTTGGGGGTTTATAGCATACTCTTACTAATATTCTTTTGGAATTTGCTGCTCCGCTGTTTAACTCTACCCACAAAAATTCAACTTTATCACTAGGTCCACCATAAATATCTTCTCTGACTATAGGCTTAAATTCAGGCTTAACATACAGACAAATCCCTCCTCCTCGTTTACCATTGCCTCTATCTTTCCTAAATAGGTTATAACATCCAGATTAACAGTCCAGTCATGAGATTCATCCCACCACGTTTCGGTAATGCCTATTAAATCCCATTTTTCATTAATTGCTAATAATTCTAACTCTCCCATTTTTCCTGGCAAGCTTCTGGCATTAGCAAGCATACACTTTATGTTATGAGTCTGCAGTTCCGAAGTGCCTGCCACTGTACTTGAATTACTTAGTACTACCTCCCTATTGACTATACTACCCCTCCCCCCATCTCCTCCCCTATGAGTTGTTAATTCATCCCTTATACCCTCTACACTTTCTACCCCATTACTTATATCTAGTCCCTCCCCCCCACCTACTAGTTTAAAAACTCTTCCAGCCTTTCTACCATCCTATCCCCTAGTACAAAAGCTCCCTCATCATTAAGGTGCAATCCATCCCTACTGTAGAGATTGGACTGAAGTGAGAAGTCAGCCCAGTGCTCTAAAAAGCCAAACCCCTATAAGAGGAATAACAGGTTCATATTTCAATATGTTCTTGTTGTGTAAATATGTATAATATCTGTAATTAACATGTGTTTTGCAATAAAATAAAAAAAAATAATAATTATATATATTCAACAAAGTGAGCAAAACACTTGAAAATAGGTACATAGTTTGCAGAATAATATAAAGATGATGTAAACAAAATTCCATTTATATAAATAAGAAAAAGAAAAAGGAAAAAGTATCATGCTTAATGTAAGAAGAATATATTCCTCTATATAAATACATTTATAGTTTAATTATATTAAATAGTGAATATGCTGACTCTATTAGTTTACAGAATATATAGAAGGACCAAATCAAAAAACCATAAGAAATAAAATTCAGAACTAATTTGAGATACATAGTTAATTGTGAAAAAAGTAATAAACTAGCAGTGGTGATCCATGTGAGGATTGGAGAGATGGACTGAACCAATTAGACAAATTATTAAGGAAACAACTTGTCTCATTCTGGAATAAGACCTCGCATGACAGGTATTTAGCCAAACATTTGATCCCTAGGAGACTTCGTATCAAGTTTTTCCCTTCTTTTTCATTCCATATAGAACACTATAAGGATAGATGGGAGAAGGCATTCATTACCTGCACCGAAACATTGTTATCCATTTTATATGACTATAAGTCTGAAATCTTGATAGAGCTTGAGAAAGAGATAATACATTTGAACAAAAATCTGAAAAGGTTTGAGAAGTTAGAAGAATTTAAAAAAATCTTATCTCCATATGCAATCCAAAGTTGGATAAAAGAGAAAAGGGGATTTTTAACAACAATAGAGCTAAATTCAACAGGGATCTGTTAAATTTTGAAAATTTATGAATATTTGAATGGTCACATAGTGACAATAAAAGAAGGAGGATGAAACCAATTAATGGACAAGAACTGGCAGCAATATCATCTGACCTTGATACTTCGGTTACAGATGATGATACACAGAAATCTGATTTAGAAACAGAATCAGGGAAACTACTAAACATTTTTTAGGATCACGCATGAGAATTCCTCCCAGAAGAGGAATTCACGAGGAACACAAGGACCAGAGAAATGCACTTAGAAACAACCAAATTCAGGAATTTGAGAGACAGACAGATATGGGGGAACTGGAAGAACGATGGACCCCCAATGAAAAATAATTGGGGACAAAACTAGAGATGATAAACCATGATGAATTACGTATTAATAATCTGTCTACACATATACTGTCATTTGATCAATGAAACATCCTTGAAAAAGGCTTATCATTTGAACCAACACACATATTTGACCTGTTCGAATATATTAATGATGTGCACCTGTTTGCAAGATGTATTCTCATTAAAAAAAATCTTGAGATCTGATGGGAAATCACATGATTCAGAAATATCTGGAAATGAGAGTGTGGAATTAGAGGAAGAAATTAACAAGAATGACAGCATATTTCCTGAAGTACGGGCTAGGTCGAAATTGTACCGTCCCCATCTAACTTCTCAGCAGTGAACATTTATGTCAAATTGGTAATTAAACACCTTCTGAATTTGCATCCAATTGGAACATATAATGTTTCATATTCCGAAAATAAGGCTCTGAGAGAGATCTCAGAATGGAATGACACAGTCATTAAGCCATCAGATAAGGGGGGAATATAGTGATATGGCCGGTGGACCCCTACTTGCAAAAAGCTTACCATTAACTTACTGACAGACATTGTTATAAACAATTGTTGGGTGATCCTACTAATGATTACCTTTATATATACAATCGTATTATTCTGGAAGGAAAAACCCGGAATTTAATTACAGATATATAATACAATTATCTCAAAGTAGAATCTCCAAGGATAGCAACCTATTATTTATTGCTGAGGATTCATAAAAATCAACACAAACCACGGGCAGGCCAATCATCTTGGGGAACAATAGCCTTTGCGAAAATGCGAGTGGATTTTTGCATACCAAATTAAGATCTTATGTCCTCACTCTTCCTTTCTATATTAGGGATATAATGGACATTTTGAATAGGCTGCAAGACATATAACTAAGTCCATTCACACTTTTGGCCACCTGCGATGTGGAAAGTCTTTACACTTATATTAAACATAATGCTGGATGCCATGCAATTTTTTCTTTGATTGGAATCCATGGCAAACCAAGAGAGAAGTCAATTTCTGATACAACTATTAAGGTCTGTTTTAAAGCATAATTATTTTGTGTTTGATGACAAATTCTTTTTGCAAATCAGCTTGTGCCCCTACCTACGCCAACGTATATCTGGGTTGATGGGAGCGAGAGCTGGTTTTTAATGAGTGCAATAATCAATTTACTGATCATGTAGGTTCGTTACATAGGCAACATATTTTTGATTTGGGAAGACAAGGAAGATAAACTAAGAGAATTTATAACTGTACTTAATAAACCAATCAACCAATGACACATTGCACTTTACCAGCTCTCATGCTCCAGCAATTAAGAAGGGAATACCTAAGGGTGAATTCATACGATTACGTAGAAACTGTACAGATATTGTATCCTATCGAGGGCCATGGAACTACGGATCAGATAAGAAAAAAGAGGCTATAGTCGTTCCATAAATAAGAAGGCATATCATTATGCTTTGCATATGCCAGGGAAACATTTACTGATACCTAAAAGGAAAATAAATAAGACAGAGACCTTAAGATATGTTGGAACATTTAGGCAACAATGGAGAGATTTAACATGTATCACATATAATAGTTGTCAAACTGCGAGACGTTGTCACGCTTTGCGAGGTGCGTACGACTTAGGCGATGAGCTCATCGCTTGCGAGCCTCGAAGAGCGAGGCGATCCTTTAACGCGTAGGACTTAGCCGATATGCGCCTCATACGAGACGCAGGACTTAGAAAAAAAAAAGATACAAGACGCAAAAATGTACGAGATTAGAGACCGAACAAAAAACCAGAAAAACACTAAATACACCCCAAACAATTACAAAAACATCACAGACAGCATGGGGCAACAGCCAGGACGTCTGGGAGTGAGGTGGAACGCAAATTTAACTTGATTTAGACGATTTAAGCGAAGAAAAAAATGGCCACAGACAAAAATGAAATTGAGGCTACACGACCCCGGACTGCGCAAAACACTGCTAAACGCGTAGCACTTTGCTCACGAGAGCTTTAGCTCGCCCACGCAGCCTATTTAGAATGCACCCTTCAAACATTCATTACACTTTAGAAGCAGGGCACTAACACTCAAAATGTATATTCTATGCAACCGTAAAACATAAACAGATTGTTAGCTCTTCAGCCTATTGCTCGCTGCATATATCAATTATAAATAATTAAAGTATATTAATTTATTGAATAAATCATTAATTTTTACTTGACTACATATACATAGAAATATATATCTCTCTCAGAGGACCAAAAGTACACAACAGGAGAGGCTCACAATGAGCACTGGAGGTCCTCACAGTACAAAACGGTTTCAAGTATGTCTCAAACAGCATTCCCATGGGTTCAAATTTTATTGCCCCGTCATTTTTGAAGGGCAAGTCGCTAGTACTAAATAAACACAAACATATTCTACAGTCTGATGATCAAATTAAGCCCTTTCTTAGGATAAATACATGTTGTCATAGATCACCAACTCTCAGAGATAAGCTAGTTAATAGTAATTTTGCCAAAACTCAGAGTAACAGAAGTCTGACTACTCAAGGTACTTACTCCTGTGGACATGCTCAGCTTGTCCTTATATCGCTAATATTAAACAAGTACAAGATTATATGGGTAAAAGCCGAAAGCTACATGGGTTTCATAACTGTAACAGTGAGGGAGTCATATACTGTATAGAATGCACTTGTCACCTTAAATATGTAGGTATGACTACTAGAAAAATATGCAGACGTCTGGGAGAACATCTATGTAATATTAGAAACAGACAATCAGACCTACATAAGGGAAAACTACTGAGCTCAGTGGCCAGGCATTTTTATAACAAGCATAACTCCAAAGCTGATCTAACTCCAAATCTCAAATGTTGGGTCCTTGAAAAAATATGACTGGGGATTAGAGGAGGTAATATTAATACAGCATTACTTAAGGCGGAGACTAGGTATATTGTACTTCTAGCTACTGTTATGCCACAGGGACTTAATGAAAGTTGCAACTTTTCAACATCGCATGTATGTTTGTTTGCAATGTTTCCAACATATGCATCCCTAGAATATGAATATAGAGATATGAAAAGGAGGAGGAGGAAAAGAGGATGGTCAAGAGAATATTATGACATACACTGTCTGACACCATATTTTTGGCTATAAAGCATGGGATACGATATTATTTTATGGGAAATATGTAGGCTAAAATATGTGACTAGTCAATTTATATGATAACATGTATTCTCGCTTTCAGCTCATATGTTTACCAAGGGAAATGTTTGTCTGCACAATTATTATTATTTATATCCAAATATTTTGTTTACTTTCACAGTGTTGTAATTTGGTTTTTAAACATGATGTGGCATTATTGCCAATATATTTATCATGGTGCATATACTGCAGTCACTTTGTTAAGATCATTTGAATTAATGTATTTATATGGAGGAATACATTGCTTCTATAATTCAAGGATGATAGTACTCTTCATTCATATAATTTTATATTATATCACTGCAGTTACTGTAAGGGTATTAGGGAACTGTCCATTTATCTTTTGGTGCTTTGTACATTTTGAAAGCATATGAGATTTTTTGTAATTATTTAAAAACTTTATTGCACAATAAATACCATTATATCTATTACACAACCTTACATAATAAAGACACATTGTAAAATGGGTTTATTACTTTTTTACAGTTAACTATATATTAAAATTAGTTCACAATTGTATTTCTTGTGTTTTTTTATGTGCCTATTTTAAGGTATTTTGCTTACTTTGTTGAATATATATAATTATTTAAATTTTGTATTTTATTGCACAACACATGTTAATTACAGATATTATACAGATTTACCCAACAAGAACATTTTGAAATATGAGCCTGTTATTCCTCTTATATATGTTTATTGAATTTGGTAGATTATTTGTTTGTAAATTAAATAGTCCATTATATGTGGTTCATGTTCGTGTATACCTTCGCTTCAGCCACAAACGCCATCACTGACCTAGAAGAAAAGACAAGGTTACTCAGGGGTTAATCTACTCATTGGACTTACCTGCTATAAAGATGCTCCCTCTGTGTCCCTCTACAGCCTCCGTTAAAGCCCTTCTGTGAAACGTGCTCGTCAGGCCTTTGCTGGACCCCTCCTGCTGATGTAACTTTGTCAGACTGCAGCAGATAACGTTCGGAACACTGGTTTGTGTTGATGAATTTTCAATATACCATGTGCCTCACTGCTTATATCTGTACTATGTATCGCCACTGTTATATATATGTATAATATTTATTCTGTTGATTTACTGTGAACAATTACTAGAATTTAATTGATATATTTGTTTATAAGAGTTTATAGTCCTGCTTTATTACTGTGGAGACATACTCTTAATACTGATATTTGCTATATTTCTTATGAAGAACATATAGGATTTAGCATATATTGGATATGTAATTACTGATAGCACTACACAGCACAGGACAATCATTCCCTTTTTCTTATAGCACATTTTACCCCAGATAGTATTTTTTCAGTTTTATACGTAGGATCTTATTTTATGTTTTTTTTATTTTTTTGTAAGAAAGTGTTTTAACTCATGATTTTTCTGCCTCCAATTAATGAATAAGTATATTTTCAATATGACTTGTATATGCATCATAGTTTTCTGTTGTATGCTTCTCTTTATATTATGAATATTAATAATACATTACCATGATACATTTCTACCCTAATAACGTGATATTTTTTCTCTTTTTGAGTCTTGTTATATATGAACATAGGGAATAAAGGACAAGTCTCAATAGTTGGACTCTAATTTTTTTAATTGATTAATCATAAAACTGCATACCATTTGATCATTCAAAATAGATGGATGTCGGCTTTATGAAAAACCTACGTGACTTTTACACAACAATGAATATTGACAAAATAAAATGTCCTTGTCCTCAAGACAGAACTTAGCTTACCAAGCATATGTATTTAAAAATTAAAACATTTTATACTATGGAATGTTCCACATACATTTTTATTTCTACATGTGCACTGTTATTTTTCATGGTTTAAATTCAGTACATTACAATTAATATAGCCTTGAGTTAAAAACTAGATTTCGCTTTGTAACAAAGCATGTACCTTTATCTATGCAATGTTCTTAAAGCTACAATTAAATCCTGTATGATTCATAAAGCAACACTTAATAACCTTGTGTACATAAATATGATGATGCTTCTCATTGCTAATTATATTTTTCAAAATTAAACCATGAGGTTTTCAGAGACATAAACACATTTCCATGATAGATATACAGTATGTTAAAATTTCAAGAATACAATATTTTTATTGATACATTTCTGTAAAAGATATGTTTATTTTCACTCACTAAGGCTATATGAAGAGAGTTATGATTGTTATCACACTTTTGCCACCAAGATATTGTGCTTTGCTTGTGGACAATGGCTCTGTCCCCTTTTTAAGAAGAGCTTACAATTTAATACACAAGGCAGATCTTCAAGACGTAACATACTCATGAGAGAGGATTCGAGGAAATGCCTGCCTCCTGCATACTGTTATAACAGCACCTAAACTAGTCTCCCTAACATGTATTAAAGAACTGATGGGTATGCTCAAAGTAATCCATGAGATTGGCATCCAGATAGAAACAAAGAAGTGGGGAAACCAACATTCTTTTTTGGGTGCTCCAAGGAGTGACGCTGTTATTGAAGATATTTTGGTAGTATTGTGCTCTGTTCAATTTGGATTATCTGCGACAACGCATTTTATATTGAACCTTTGCACTATATATATATATATATATATATATATATATCTGTGCTTCCAATGGTTGCCTACATTGCCAGTGTATCTAGCTTCCATGCACCTGTATCCAAGTGACCTATTCCTTTATACGTTGCATCCCAGCCTCTCATGTGGTCCTCTAGTACCTGTAGATGTTGCACCCTTTTTTCAGTGCTTAACTGGACCTGAGTCTGAATGCACTGTGTTCCTATGCAGGCTATATGTAAGTGCATCTTTTATCTTAAAGCCCACATATAGTTCCCTACTCCTACATACCAGTGTCCCACTGTGGTTCCCTGCACCCTGTATCACAGTCTCTCCCAAGATGGAGGAGGAGAGAATCAGGTAACTGAGGCCCATTTACAACAGAGGGGTGTGGGATTGTCACTGAGATATAGTGCAAAGGCTCAATATAAAGGGATCATAAGCTACATTGTGTACAGGAGTATTGAGATAGGTGGACTTGGGGATTACAGTGGTAGGGATGCTGGGTGCAGTGATCCAGAGGCACAAGGATATAGGGTATATGGATTCACAGAGCATAATGAGGACACTAAGACACTTGAGCATCCAGGCTGGAACAGGTAATAAGGGTAGTGTGACTTTAGCTGGCCCACTCAGTCTGTTGGCTCTGTGAGAGGTCGAACGACACCAACTTCCCTTCTATAAAAGTATCTTTAATCATTGAAATGCCCTTATTGTTCCATTCTTTAATCATAGAAGCTTTATTCAGCCTCAATAATGAGTTTAAAGGCATTATGGGGCTACAAGCTGGTATTAAGTTGTATTTCTTATTAAGTCGTCTCCAGGCTTTTAAAATCTCTTTTATAACATAAGAACCAGCTCTCAGTTCTATAAAGGCTATGTCATAGAGAAATAACAAAGTTATTAAATCTTGACCCTGGGCCATTACTTTCTCGATTTGGCACCAAGGGTATTTGCCAGTTGGTTCGATACATTTTAGAGCATGCGCCACCATATTTGCCTCATAGTATGTTTGCAAAAAAGGGTAAGCTATACCCCCTTTAATGAAGCTTCTCGACATAATTATTTTCTTAAGCCTAACATGCTTAGATGAATGAATAAATAAATCTATTGTGTGTTGAATTTTTTTTAACCAACCATTAGAAATTCTAACCTGTATACAGAGTCAAATTTAATTAAATCTTGGCAGAAGTGTCATTTTGGTAATGGCAATTCTGCAGATTAATGAGGTTTTTAATTTCCGCCAATTTTTTATAATATCCTAACATTTTAAATGTATGTTTCTGTAGTCAATTTCTGACATTTTATCTAATTAAAAAAATAAAATAATACCTAAATGTTTGAAGGACTTAGAACTCCAACTGAAGGGACATAACGATTTCAAAAGCAGTTTAAGCTCTGATGGAATGTTTATCAATAGAGTTTTGAATATCTGAATATTCCGTTTATAATTTGATATACTGTTGTATTCCATGTATTCCTGAAGTCAATATTTCATAGCATCATGTTACACATGTTATGTATTATAAATGTTGCTTTTTTTCGGCTCCAATCCATACAAATGACTGTCATGCCCAGGGAAACCCCTGGACTGCAGAGTTAGTAAAATGCTATGGGCCTGGGCTGGCAACAGTTATATCCCACAGGATTCTCTTATGGACTGTTATAATTTTTCCTGTTGTCCCTGAGCATTTGGACCATGGACTATGCTCAGACAGATGACCATGGTCTGTGGCCCCATGGTGCTGTTCCCCTATGTAGTATATATCTGAGTGTATTGTTACATACATGTTGTTTCATGGGTCTGTTCATTTATATATTATTATTATTATAATGTATGCTGATTACATGTATTACATGTAGGTTGTTGTAATATTATGTGGATGTTTGGTATCAAACTGCTGGTCTGTCCATAAGGAAGCTAAAGCACTAGAGGGATGGGTTCCTAGGGACAAGGGGAAGCAGAGTGAGAAATACTGTACATAAGGGGTCTCTCGGAACAGAAATAAGTTGCCAACACATGAATATTTCCCTAGAAAATCAGATGGAAGGGGCCGGAACCTAACAAGATAAGCAGGTCATGTACAAACTTAGAATGAGCTAGCATGCCTTGATAATTAGCTCACTGCACTACAGGGGTAATTGAAGGTCCGACATCACTAGATGTACTGGGTCTTCCAGTGAATCAAGGGGAGATTATTGCAATTGGTCTCTCTTCTGTGTACCCAAGGACGGGGCTTACTGTAATTGGCCAGACTGTAGTCAGAAAACTGTATAAATGTGACAGTCTAAATAAAGGTCTGGACTTACATATTCAATGTGTGAGTGTCAGTCTGGGAATTTATCCTAATTCTAAGGGATTGTATGGTGTATCCGGTGATGGAGAAAAGTCATAGTCAGTGGCTATTGTGTTGCTGATATCCTGGTCTGCTGAAGCAAGCTCCTGGGCGTGGTACCTGGATTTGCTCCATCTTCTGCTATCAGAGGTGTAAAAGGACCGCACAATTCTGCTGGATAGGTTTGAACCAGGTTCTTACCAAGTCCAATTAAAGTAGCAGATAGTGACACTGTCCCTTAATAATATTGCACCACACTATTAATTCCTCACTGCACTTACTCATTGCCATATTTCTATCGAAGCAAAGAAGGCAGCTGCCTAGGGGTGCATCCCTGAGAGTGGTGCCTAGTTTGCATAACATTGTACTGAAATATATGTTTACACATATTATTATTATTATCCTTTATTTGTAACACATTAACATATTCCGTAGCGCTGACAGGCAGCAGTGCAGTACTTAGGCGAGCCTCGCAAAGCCAGACTCGCCAGCGGCGCAGCACATAGTTCAAGAGAGTAACTATAAAAGCCCCCCAAAATAACAAAATCATGTACAAAACATTATACCACACTCACACACAGCACAGGGGGAGAGCAATGAGCGACAAAGGCTCTTATTGCAGCCAGCGGCACAGTACTTAGGCTGAAATGAGCCAGCGGTGCAGTACTTAGACAAGCCTCTCAAAGCGAGACTCGCCAGCGGCGCAGCATATAGTTCAAGAGCGTAACTATAAAATCCCCCAAAATAAGGAAAGCATGTTCAAAACATTATACCACACTCACACACAGCAGAGACAGGAAGCCTGGGAGTGAGGTTGCAAACGAATTAGACCCATATTTGGCTTTTTTCGTCACTTGAAAATCCCCTACGCAAGGAGGAAAATGGAGGCCGTTTTTTTTTTTAAAATTTCTGAAACAGCATAAAAACAAGGCTCAGCAACGCCAGGTCACCAGAACTTACAAAATACACAACGCCGAAGACAGTAACACTCGCACGAACAACGTCATGCAACGACAGTCACCGCGCGCCACGCAAACATTCAGCACACACACCCAGTGGAGAAAGATACAGGGAAGAGACGGGGGTAGATGCTGGAGAGAGACACATGGCATTCCCAAGAACTAAACTTGCAGGTTAACGAACCATGCAATGAGTGGCTCGTACAGTAGGCGAGAGGAAAGGCTCGCAATAAGCTTTGAAGGCGCTCATCTAGAGCCACACGTTGAGCGGGAGAGCCTTGAAATGAACTCTGAAGGCGCTCATTGAGAAGCAAGAGGCCGCATTTGCGGAGGTGGAGGCTCTACGGTGCCTCACTCGCGGTTACAAGCAGCCACAGATAACAATAACATGCAATGACTAAATACGTACTTACACAAAAAAATACAAGCCGCGGGACTTAGAAAAAATTAATTACAAACTCGCAAAAATACGAACTTAATGGCCATAACGCGGACATCCGCAAACAAGAAAAACACTTAAAAAATAAATAAATAAAAACACACACACAGCATGGGGGGACAGCCACGACATCTGCCAGTGAGGTTGCCCCCCAACTAAAGTCTAATTTAAGGAGTTTTGGAACTTGAAAATCGGCTAAGCGAGAAAAAAAATGGCGGGCGAGGCTACACGACCCAAAACCCGCAAATAACAGCCAGGCGAGTACAACTTTTTCCAAGAACGTAAGAGGTACAATAATGCAAATTTACGAGGATGCAAAAATACGACCTTAACGTCCGAAATGCACACAGCGAAAAACATTAAAAACAAATAAAATACAAAGAGAAATTACAAAAAAAACATAACACACAGCAAGGGGGGACAGCCAGGACATCTGGGAGTCAGGTTGTACGCAAATTTAAGTCCGATTTACAGAGTTTACACACTTGAAAATCCCCTAAGCAACAGAAAAAATGGCCGCTGAAACATACAAAAACGAGGCTACACGACCCCTAAACCCGCAAAACACCGACAAGCACATACAACTTTTACACAAACTTGTACGAGGTACAAAATACACTATTATGTTAAGGACGCAAAAATCATCCACACCTGCATACACAACATACACAATTGCCGCCATTTTACAACACTAACTTACAATATGCTGAAGTACACAGCTACACTAATGGCTTCCCCTTGCGCACGCAGCCTATTTACACTACACACTGCACACATTGCTGACACTTACAGATCAGCTCAACAGTGCAAATCTACATTGTATGCTGCAGGAACATCAAAACAGATTGTCAGCTCTTTAGCACAATGCTTGCTGCATATATTAATTACAAATAGGTAAAGTATATTAATTTATGATTCAATTGCGAGCCACGCGATGAGTGCAAAAGCGGATCTGATAACAAAAAATAAACCAACCGCCAAAGGCGCTCAGCGGGAGGCTCGCAATGAGCTCTGAAGGAGCTCAGACAACCAAAACACTGTCTGTGGCAAACAGCATTACCTGCCTTACAATTTTATTGCCCCGTCATTTTTGACTGGCAAGTCGCTAGTGGTTAATAATTTTCAAGACTAAAGTCTAAACTTGAAGGATACCATTTTCCTAACCCACTGAAACATTTAAGAAACTGCTAAGTTAATAAAATAAACTTTACTAAGGGAAGTGGCAGGAAACCAGTGTTGTGAAAATGTTCTTGTGCTGAGGCCAGCAAATAGTAATAAATAATCTTTCTGGCAGGCAGGGTTTTACATATCTTCTGTCCCTTTACTGCATACACTGAAATAACATAGCCCTTTCATGACTTGACCTGCAATAAGTAACTTGAGCCATGTGCTTGATATTTTCTGAGAAGAGACTGTTTCTGGTTGTAGACAGACTTGTAAAGCTTGTTCCAGTAATATTAAATAATTTGCATATTTATGATTAATTTAACATTAACTTGACTTATATTGTGGATGTGTATTCTTGTCTATTGTGTACAGAACAAAGCAACCCCTTCTTGTGCACTTTTATGATGCTTATTATAAAATAGGTAAACATTTATGTTTTCTTGGTAAAGAAGATCTGCATGAATAAATACAATGATAATGACATGATATAAATTGAACTAGATAATCTTTCGCATTTATTCACAACTACAAATGTATCTTGGGATGTTTCCCAGAAAGCTATTCAATTAATTTTGAAAGTAACCAGTTTCAATTTATACTTTTACTATAATATGTGATAGTATTATACCAGAAATTGAGATACTGTCCTTTTAATCAGTTGAGGCCATTTTTATGGTTCATTGCAGCTCAAATACTCGTTTGACCCAGTTCATGAGTACATTTCTATATCACCTCCCTTTTGTAAAATCACTGTCCTTCTTAGCCTTACAAATGAAGAAAAGTCCCACATTTTGCAGCAAAATCCTGTTTTACAGAATTATTATTATAGTTTATTTATAACACGCCGATATATTCCGTAGCGCTGTACATCAATTAGGTCCAGACAATGATAAATACAGATTAACATTTAGCAAAGGAAGGAGGGCCCTGTCTTTAAGCTAGGAATCCAATGTCCAAGGTGAATTCCCAAAGTACTTAGGATAGAAACTTGCAGACTTAGGCCCTCATTCTATTATCGGCCGTAAATCGGCCGCAAAGCTGCGATTCCTTGCGGGGCTCCCGTTACCTTGCAATTCAATTATACGGCGCCACAAGGATATCTCCTTACGGCCGGCCGTATATCTTGCAATCGGCCGTAAGCTCAGAAATCTTTAAATGCAAAAATAAATTCAAGACGGCACTGTAAAGCTCTGTAAATGCTAGGGATCATAATGGGGGACATGAGGATTAATAGCAACCCCCTCTCAAGCTTGCACATCAGCCCAAATCCGAGATTACATTAACTGTTTATTTTCCGGCCGCAGCGTGGGCGGGTCTGAGGTGCTCCAAGCCCTCTGGACTTTTTATATGGATATGTGACATAAATAAAATAAAAAATATTTACGGATTTGAGTGTAAGGGAATGTTGTGCTATGAATGCTAACACCTACAATCACTTTATAGTCTCATAAGAGTCCAGGGTGACTTTATTATGGCTTTAAAATGTGCTTAATTGTGTGCCTGCAGGACCTTTTTGCTGCAAGTAAGCTGCGGCTCGGTTTTAGCCTTGCAGTGAGGGTTCCCGGAGCAATTGAATAGCAACCAGGATTTTCTTACGGCTGAAACTCTTGCGCCCGTTTAAGATCAAAGGCTTTCCTCCGGCGCATGCGGCCGCAAGGGATAACAAGGCGCCGGCCATAAGCCTGCCGGAATCCCCGGCCGGAAGGGAATAGAATAGGCAAATAGCTTGTGGCCGGTCCTTGCGGCCCCGCATCTCCTACGGCCGATAATAGAATGAGGCCCTTACAATCTAAGGGATAGTGAGTGGTAAAAGAGGGAGAGAGAGGGTATAAGTGTGTAAGGGTAGAAGGCGATACGCTTATTTAGAGAGATGCATTTTAAGTGAGGTTTGAAATGTTTTGAGGCAAGAGGATAATCTAGTGGAGCAAGACAAGGAGTTCCAGAGACTAGGGGCAGCATTGTACATACACAACTTCCCCTGGTTCCTCCTGTTGTTTTCTCTCAAGGGATGTGAGAAATATAGAAGCTTTGAGTGTCAGTTCTACAAAAAATATGTAAACATAGGACCCTATTCTATTGCCCAAGTCATAAATGTACTGTACCCGGTGAACATAGCATGTTCGCGTTCGCGGCGAACTGCGAACATATGCGATATTCGACCCGCCCCCTATACTTTAACATTGAGCAAACTTTGACCCTGCATGTCACAGTCAGCAGACACATTCCAGCCAATCAGCAGCATACACTCCCTTCCAGAGCCTTCTAACTCATGGACAGCAGCCATTTTGGAATCATAACTAACTTGCAGTCTTACTGAGAGGAGGCTGAGTGTAGGTGATACTGCATCAATAGGGAAAACCATAGCTAGGCTACTGTACACAGTGTGCAATACAGTCCTGAAGGACTCTTTTGATCTCTGCTGCAAGGATAAGTCATCCTCCCCTCACCTTAGCACCCAACCCTAACACCCCTCACACTTATCCATAACACCCATCAACCTAACACCTACCCCTAACACCCCTCACACTTATCCCTAACACCCCTCACCCTAACCCTAACACCCCTCACACTTATCCCTAACACCCCTCACCCTAACCCTAACACCCCTCACACTTATCCCTAACACCTAACCCTAACCCCTAACCCTAACACCCCTTACACTTATCCCTAACACCCCTCATCCTAACCCTAACACCCCTCACACTTATCCCTAACACCCCTCACCCTAACACCTAACCCCCTCACCCTTATCCCTAACACCCCTTACCCTAACACCCCTCACACTTATCCCTAACACCCCTCACCCTAACACTAACACCCCTCACACTTATCCCTAACACCCCTCACCCTAACCCTAACACCCCTCACACTTAACCCTAACACCTAACCCAACACCCCTTACACTTATCCCTAACACCCCTCACCCTAACCCTAACACCCCTCACACTTATCCCTAACACCTAACCATAACACCTAACCCTAACACCCCTTACACTTATCCCTAACACCCCTCACCCTAACACCTATCCCTAACACCCCTCACCCTAACCCTAACACCCCTCACACTTATCCCTAACACCTAACACCTAACCCTAACACCCCTCACACTTATTCCTAACACCTAACACCTAACCCTAACACCCCTTACACTTATCCCTAGCACCCCTCACCCTAACCCTAACACCCCTCACACTTATCCCTAACACCCCTCACCCTAAACCTAACACCCCTCACACTTATCCCAAACACCCCTTACCTTAACCCTAACACCCCTCACACTTATCCCTAACACCTAACCCTAACACCTAACCCTAACACCTAACCCTAACACCCCTCACACTTATCCCTAACACCCCTCACCCTAACACCTATCCCTAACACTCCTCACCCTAACCCTAACACCCCTCACACTTATCCCTAACACCCCCCACCCTAACCCTAACACCCCTCACACTTATCCCTAACACCCCTTACCCTAACCCTAACACCCCTCACACTTATCCCTAACACCTAACCCTAACACCTAAGCCTAACACCCCTCACACTTATCCCTAACACCCCTCACCCTAACACCTATTCCTAACACCCCTCACCCTAACCCTAACACCCCTCACACTTATCCCTAACACCCCTCACCGTAACACCTAACCCCCTCACCCTTATCCCTAACACCCCTCACCCTAACACCTAACCCCCTCACCCTTATCCTTAACACCCCTTACCCTAACACCCGTCACAATTATCCCTAACACCCCTCACCCTAACACCCCTCACACTTATCCCTAACACCCCTCACCCTAACACCCCTCGCCCTAACCCTAACACCCCTCACACTTATCCCTAACACCCCTCACCCTAACACCTAACCCCCTCACCCTTATCCCTAACACCCCTTACCCTAACACCTAACCCCCTCACCCTTATCCCTAACACCCCTTACCCTAACACCCCTCACCCTAACCCTAACACCCCTCACACTTATCCCTAAAACCCCTCACCCTAACACCTAACCCCCGCACCCTTATCCCTAACACCCCTCACCCTAATACCTATCCCTAACACCCCTCACCCTAACCCTAACACCCCTCACACTTATCCCTAACACCCCTCACCCTAACACCTAACCCCCTCACCCTTATCCCTAACACCCCTTACCCTAACACCCCTCACACTTATCCTTATCCCCCTGTGGGGGAAGAGACACAGGGGAGGATGATGAGGGAGGGGGGAAACACACGCAGGGGAGGATGATGAGGGAGGGGGTAAAGAGATACAGGGGAGGATGATGAGGGAGGTGGGAGGATGATGAGGGAGGGGGGATGAGACACAGGGGAGGGTGATGAGGAAGGGGGCAAAGAGACACAGGGGAGGATGATGAGGGAGGGGGGAAGAGACAAAGGGGAAGATGATGAGGGAGGGCGAAAAGAGACACAGGGGAGGATGATGAGGGAGGGGGAAAGAGACACAGGGGAGGATGATGAGGGAGGGGGGAAAGAGACACAGGGGAGGATGATGAGGGAGGAGGTAAAGAGATACAGGGGAGGATGATGTGGGAGGTGGGAGGATGATGAGGGAGGGGGGATGAGACACAGGGGAGGGTGATGAGGAAGGGGGCAAAGAGACACAGGGGAGGATGATGAGGGAGGGGGTAAAGAGATACAGGGGAGGATGATGAGGATGATATAACTTCTGCAAGTGCACAGTGCCACTCATATCTGTTGTCACAGTAGCTTGCACGCATAGTACCAATCTGTCAAAACCTGTAATGATGAATGAGGTCTAGAGTAGCCTGGTTCCCTTATCCTCTACAGGTTGAGACCTAATGTTTGGGTGACTCCAGACCAACACATGAGTACAAGCAGCACACACACTCAAAGCCGCCATCCTCCTCCTGGTCCAGAATCATCAGCCACATCAACCACTGCTGTCCTCCTTGCCCCCTCTCAACCATCCGCCACTCCGTCTCTCGCCTTGAGCAGTTCCTGCTCATCTGCCCATAGTCAGATGCCTGTAAAGGACATGTTTGAGCGTAAGAAGCTAATGTCACAAAGTGCCCCAAATTTGAAGTGATACGACCAACCAAGCATCTTTTTCCATCTCCCGGTTCTAGGTGACGTAACAAGTATTAAACTGTTACGAGTAGTACTTACAAACACGCCACTCCTATATGGTGGCACCTTTGATTGCACGTGCCGTGCCCCAAAATTGAAGTGATACGACCAACCAAGCATCTTTTTCCATCTCCCGGTTCTAAAAATCCAGGCCTTATACACGCCCCCTGATAGTTGACATAACAAGTATTAAACTGATAAGAGTAGTACTTACAAACACGCCACTCCTATATGGTGGCATCTTTGATTGCACGTGCCGTGCCCCAAAATTGAACTGATACGACCAACCAAGCATCTTTTTCCATCTCCCGGTTCTAAAAATCCAGGCCTTATACACGCCCCCTGATAGGTGACATAACAAGTATTAAACTGATAAGAGTAGTACTTACAAACACGCCACTCCTATATGGTGGCACCTTTGATTGCACGTGCCGTGCCCCAAAATTTAAGTGATACGACCAACCAAGCATCTTTTTCCATCTCCCGGTTCTAAAAATCCAGGCCTTATACACGCCCCCTGATAGGTGACATAACAAGTATTAAACTGATAAGAGTAGTACTTACAAACACGCCACTCCTATCTGGTGGCACCTTTGATTGCACGTGCCGTGCCCCAAAATTGAAGTGATACGAACAACCAAGTATCTTTTTCCATCTCCCGGTTCCAAAAATCCAGGCCTTATACACGCCCCCTGATAGGTGCTGTAACAGGTATTAAACTGATACGAGTAGTACTACTTAAGACACCTTATAAAAATGCAGAGAGAGGCAACGCAGTGAGAGGAGTCTGAAGAAGAGGAGTCAGAGGAGGAAGGTGGCTTTGAGGAGGTGGAAGACCAAACACAGCAGACGTCCCAGGGGGCTTGATGTCACCTTTCGGGGACCCTTGGTGGCTGGGTGGAGGAAGAGACCTTCAATGACATCAGTGAAGACAAGGAACGGGACATGGCTAGCTTGGTATCCAACCTTGTGCAAATGGGGAGTTTGCGGTTGTGCAAATGGACTGTTTGCGGTTGTTTGCGGTGCGTTAAACGGGGAGTTTAGTCTGTCACTGTGAAGCGGGCCTAACCCTTACACTACCTGATTGATACAACATCATACCTGATGTTTTAAAGCACGTTATTCCAAACAATTTAGGAATGTTAGGTAATTTATGCCCTTTATGGCTTAAAACCAGACTCTGCATCAACTATGTAATTTTCGGTGGGAGTTTTGCCATGGATCCCCCTCCGGCATGCCACAGTCCAGGTGTTAGTCCCGTTGAAACAACTTTCCTATCACTATTGTGGCCAGAAAGAGTCCCTGTGGGTTTTAAAATCCGCCTGCCCATTGAAGTCTATGGCGGTTCGCGAACATTTGCGGCGGTTTGCGTTCGCGGTTCGTGAACCGAAAATTTTATGTTCGCGACATCACTACTTAAAATCACTCTTAATATTGCCACATATTCTATTAGCTACTCAGAATCTAATTACGAGTTCCCACCCACAATCACTATGGGCCAGCTAAAACTACAAAATCAGTCTTAGAACTCCATTGGTTTTAGCACAGCTTGAATATTACGAGTGCTAACTAATTAATCTTACACAAAATTAATAATTCTATTAGACGGAAGCACTATGAGCACTAAATTGGACTCTCAAGGCATTTTTCAAACAATGTAGCAGCATTTAAACACACAAAAAAGCATGGGAAGGCGTGGGATCACATTAGAACTAATTGCACAGCAGTCTCAAATCCACAAACATACAATTAAAAATATAGGCTCCTGATCAATTGAGCAGTTGTCAGTTACTGGAGCCCGTAATGCAGCCCGTAAACAAATTTGCTATTCAATAAGCATATTTTAGTTAGCAGCAAACGATTTGAGAGTTACAGGTGAAAAATCCCTGCAGTTGTCAAAATCGTAACTCCGACCCATCTAAGCCTTTGATCTTTCAAGCCTGTAAAATTTGCCACAATTCCTCAAACCCGCAAATGGCAAATATAGAAGAAAATCCTACAAGTACCAGATAGGACTCGCAAGGGGGTTAAACACCTGTTCGTAACACTGTAAATGCAAATAAAAAATTCAATACTGCACTTAAAAAGACAGGGAAAGCGATGAAAGACATTAAAATTACCGTATATGCTAATGACGTGACGTCACATGCGCGCCACGTCATTAGCACTGGCCGGGTCAAGACGCAGAAAGTAGCATGGAGGCCGGAGGAGCAGCTGCAGATGGAGGTAAGTGAGGGGAAAGGGAGAGGGGGAGGTATTTAGAGGGTTAAAGTGAAGAGGGGGGTTTAGGATGAGGAGGGGTAAGTGAGGAGGGGGTTTTAGGATGAGGATAAGGATGGCGGGGGGTTTAGGATGAGGATGGGGGTTTAGGATGAGGATGTGGGGTTTAGGATGAGGATGGGGAGGGTTTAGGTTGAGGATGAGGGTTTTAGGTTGGGGGGTTCAGGTTGAAGAAGGGGGTTGAGGAGGGAGGTTGAGGAGGGGGTTGAGGAGGAAGGTTGAGGAGGGGGGTTGAGGATGAGGAGGGGGGTTGAGTATGAGGAGGGGGCTGAGGAGGGAGGTTGAGGATGAGGAGGGAGGTTGAGGATAAGGAGGGAGGATGAGGAGGGAGGTTGAGGATGAGGAGGGGGGTTGAGGTTGAGGAGGGAGGTTGAGGAGGGGGTTGAGGATGAGGAGGGGGTTGAGGATGAGGAGGGGGGTTGAGGATGAGGAGGGGGTTGAGGAGGGAGGTTGAGAATGAGGAGGGGGGTTGAGGAGGGAGGTTGAGAATGAGGAGGGGGTTGAGGAGGGTGATAAGGGAGGGGGAAGAGACACAGGGAAGGGAGAGGGGGAAGAGACACAGGGGAGGGAGAGGGGAGAAGAGACACAGGGGAGGGAGAGGGGAGAAGATACACAGGGGAGAGAGAGGGGGGACACAAGTAAAGGGCACACAAGAGGGGGACACATAGGGCACAAGAGGGACACAGGGGGCAGCATACTCCTCGGCTTATACTCGAGTCACTCATTTTTCCCAGTATTTTGTGGTAAAATAGGTGCCTCTGCTTATACTCGAGTCGGCTTATACTCGAGTATATACGGTAATTGCACAACAGTCTCAAGCTCACAAATCTGCAATAATATTTTTTTTTTTTTTTTACGTTTCATTTCCGTGTTATATCAGTCTCGGGAATCAAGGTGTTAATACATATCAGGCCACCCACATGGACTAGAACATTTTCTTCATCAATTTCTATTATCTTGTACATTGCCAGATTGCAAGTCCAATCGCATAACAGACTTCTAAATGCTAATTGAATGACTTTTAACCTCTATGTTTTACAGACATCATAATGGCGGTCTCATTTACTGTTGGCTGTTCCTAAATCGGTAGTTACGGCCTTGCTTAATTGATCATGATCACACTCTGAAATGCTACTTACTGGTGCATGGTTTATGGTTTAAGCTTTTGGCCAGGTAGCTGCGGGCTTGATCAATTGAATTGCTCTGTAACTGTAGCAAATTTCAAGCCCTCAGACTTACGGCCAGTATGAAGACAACCGCGGGCAATAGGGGCCATTATTTGTATTATTTTTTTATTTCTGAGTAATATTGATCATGGGACTCAGGGGGTTAACACATATCATGAAACCCACATGGACTAAGACAGATTATCTAATGCATTTCATAAATTGCTGGAATGGTTGATTGCTTAAATATTGTCAGATCATATGATCACGCCGCCTACTTAAAAAGACAGGCTTTACGAGTTTAGGCTTAAGGAGGCAAATTGTGAGCTTGAGTCAATTGTATACATCTAAACATTCCCCTCAGACAAATTTAGGAGCTTGAGGCATTTGCGAGCTTCTAATAGAATAGGGCCCTTAGACATATTGTATAGAATAGTATTACACTGTGTAATAAGGCCTGCTTCATAAAGAATATAAATATCTCTCTTTGGCTATTTGAAATGTTGGGACATGTGGATTTCTAATTAGGTGTATATATATATATATATATATATATATATATATATACAGTTGCAAGCAAAAGTATGTGAACCCTTTGGAATGATATGGATTTCTGCACAAATTGGATCTGATCTTCATCTAAGTCACAACAATAGACAATCACAATCTGCTTAAACAAATAACACAGAAAGTATTAAATGTTGCCATGTTTTTATTCAACACACCATGTAAACATTCACAGTGCAGGTGGAAAAAGTATGTGAACCCCTAGACTAATGACATCTCCAAAACCTAATTAAAGTGAGGTGTCAGCCAACTGGAGTCCAATCAATGAGATGAGATTGGAGGTGTTGGTTACAGCTGCCCTGTCCTATAAAAAACACACACCAGTTCTGGGTTTGCTTTTCACAAGAAGCATTGCCTGATGTAAATGATGCCTCACGCAAAAGAGCTCTCAGGAGACCTACGATTAAGAATTGTTGACTTGCATAAAGCTGGAAAGGGTTATAAAAGTATCTCCAAAAGCCTTGCTGTTCATCAGTCCACGGTAAGACAAATTGTCTATACATTTTTTATATATATGTAAAGTATATATATATATATATATACATATATATATATATATACACTGCTCAAACTGTCCACTTAGGAAGCAACACTGAGTGACAATCAATTTCACATGCTGTTGTGCAAGTGGGATAGACAGGTGGAAATTATGGGCAATTAGCAAGACACCCCCAATAAAGGAGTGATTCTGCAGGTGGTGGCCACAGACCACTTCTCAGTTCCTATGCTTTCTGGCTGATGTTTTGGTCACTTTTTAATGCTGGTGGTGCTTACACTCTAGTGGTAGCATGAGACAGAGTCTACAACCCACACAAGTGGCTCAGGTAGTGCAGCTCATCCAGAATAGCACATCAATGCGAGCTGTGGCAAGAAGGTTTGCTGTGTCTGTCAGCGTAGTGTCCAGAGCATGGAGGCGCTACCAGGAGACAGGCCAGTACATCAGGAGATGTGGAGGAGGCCGTATGAGGGCAACAACCCAGCATCAGGACCGCTACCTCCGCCTTTTTGCAAGGAGGAACAGGAAGAGCACTGCCAGAGCCCTGAAAAATGACCTCCAGCAGGTCACAAATGTGCATGTGTCTGCTCAAACGGTCAGAAACAGACTCCATGAGGGTGGTATGAGGGCCCAACATCCACCGGTGGGGGTTGTGCTTACAGCCCAACACCGTGCAGTATGTTTGGCATTTGCCAGAGAACACCACTGAGATTGGCAAATTTGCCACTGGCGCCCTGTGCTCTTCACAGATGAAAGCAGGTTCACACTGAGCACATGTGACAGACGTGACAGGGTCTGGAGACGCTGTGGAAAATGTTCTGCTGCCTGCAACATCATCCAGCATGACTGGTTTGGCAGTGGATCAGTAATGGTGTGGGGTGGCATTTCTTTGGGGGGCCACACAGCCCTCCATGTGCTCGCCAGAGGTAGCCTGACTGCCAATAGGTACCGAGATGAGATCCTCAGACCCCTTGTGAGACCATATGCTAGTGTGGTTGGGCCTGGGTTCCTCCTAATGCAAGACAATGCTAGACCTCATGTGGCTGGAGTGTATCAGCAGTTCCTGCAAGACAAAGGCATTGATGCTATGGACTGGCCCGCTCGTTCCCCAGACTTGAATCCAATTGAGCACATCTGGGACATCATGTCTCCGTCCGTCCACCAACATCATGTTGCACCACAGACTGTCCAGGAATTGGCAGATGCTTTAGTCCAGGTCTTGGAGGAGATCCCTCAGGAGACCATCCGCCACCACATCAGGAGCATGCCCAGGCGTTGTAGGGAGGTCATACAGGCACGTGGAGGCCACACACACTACTGAGTCTCATGTTGACTTGTTTTAAGGACATTACATCAAAGTTGGATCAGCCTGTAGTGTGTTTTTCCACTTTCATAATGGGGGTGACTCCAAATCCAGACCTCCATGGGTTGAAAAATTTGATTTCCATTTTTTTATTTTTGTGTGATTTTGTTGTCAGCACATTCAACTATGTAAAGAACAAAGTATTTCATAAGAATATTTAATTCATTCAGATCTAGGATGTGTTATTTTACTGTTCCCTTTATTTTTTTGAGCAGTGTATATATATATGTGTGTGTGTGTGTGTAAACTATGCATTTTCCCACTCCCCCTTTTCCCTATTTCCCCTTCCCCTCCGACCCCTCTTACACAAGATTTCCTGCCCAAGCCTAATGATGCGCCTGCAGGAGAAGGCTACACAGCCATTGAACATCCAGATCCACAACGTTAAGTAAGAGGTAGAGGGGGAGACGTTGAGATGGGGATGGGAAGATGGGGTGGTGGGAATGGTGTGCCAAGGGGCCCTGCGGGGAATGGGGGGGTTAGATGCATGGTTTACATTTACATATCACTGGCCCCCCTGGAGCAGGGACCCCGGTGCAATATTCCGCCTGCACCAACGGTAGATTTTCACAGCTATTAAATCTATTCTGTCTAGATGGGGCACTTTCAACAAGTTTAAAATGTTTCCAAGACACATTGTTTCATTGAGACACATTTTGAATTAATGTATTGTTCTGATGATTGCTGGAGGTTGTATTTGGGGTATTTACACTGTCATACTCAGGACTTGCATTGTCCAGTACTCTATGTGATTGTTTTCTTGTTCATTTGAGATGTATCTACTGAGTAGTGGAGATAGGAGAAGATTTGTCCAACTGAACGCAGAATTTCAGCAGATAGCAAGAAGAGTCAAGGAGACATTCTACAATGAGCGATGTAAAGAAATCGAAGAAGATAATGGGTAAATCAAGAGATCTCTTCAAGAAAATTGGGTTCTCAAAGGCACCTTTCATGCCAAAATGGGCGTGATAAAAGACAAAAATAATAGGGACTTAACAGAGGAAGGTCAGATAAAGAAGAGGTGGCAGGAATACACTGAAGATCTAAACAGGAAGGATCTTAACAGCAGTGATTACCTCAATAGTTTGTCTGATGAGCTGGAGCCAAAAATCTAGGAGAGCGAAGTGAGATGGGTCCTAGGATGTCTTCCTGATAATAAAGCTACAGGTAGTGATGGAATCCCAACTGAACTGTTTAAAATTCTACAAGATGATGCTGTGAAAGTGTTGCTTGCCTTATGCCAACACTTTTGGAAAACTTAACAATGGCCCATGGACTGGGAAAGGTCAGTCTACATCCTAATCCAAAAAAAGGCAGTGTTAATAAGTGATCCAATTATCAAACAATGGCACTAATTTCATATGCAAGCAAGATAATGCTTAAGATCATGCAAGCTCAGCAACAACAATATATGGACTAGGAACTACCAGATGTGCAAGCTGGGTTCCACAGAGGAAGGAGCACAGGAGATCAAATTGCCAATGTCCGTTAGATAATAGAGAAAGCAAGAGAGTTCCAGAAAAACATTTACTTTTGCTTCATAGACTATTCTAAAGCATTTGACTGTGTGGATCACAACAAAATATGGCAAGATCTTAAAGAGATGGGAGTACAAGATCAACTCATCCGCCTCCTGAAAAATATGTATATGGACCAAGGAGCCATGGTCAGAACCGAAGATGGAACAACAGAATGGTTCAAGATCGGAAAAGGTGTGCGACAAGGTTGTATATTGTTGCCTTATGTACTCAACTTATATGCGGAATACATCATGCGTAAGGCTGGGCTGAATGAATACGAAGCCGGAATCAATATTGCTGGAAGAAATATCAACAACCTCAAATACACCAATGATACTACTTTGATGGCTGAAAGTGAGGAGGAACTAAAGGACCTATTGATGAGGGTAAAAGAAGAGGGTACAAAAGTTGGCCTGCTGATCATCGTTAAAAAGACGAAGATTATGGCAAACTGCAATTTCAGTTCCAGGCAAATAGTCATGGAAGAAGTGGAAGCAGTGACAGATTTTATTTACCTGGGATCCCACATCTCTGCAGATGGTGCCTGTAGTCATGAAATGGAAAGACGTTTGCTTCTGGGGAAGAAAGCTATGGTTAGCTTGGACAAGCTAGTAAAAAGATATTAAACTATCAACAATGGTCTGCATGATATTCCCAATAGTAACATATGGATTTGAGAGCTGGACCATAAAGAGGTCCGAGTGCCGTAGAATTGACGCCTCAGGAAATCAACTATTTTTTAAATATTAGAATTAAGTGCACTTGTGAGCATTCATGTTTGTGTTTGTTCTTCACTTACTATCAATAGAGTAGAGGTTAGGTGGGAGAGTCTTGTTTGTGTGGCAACCAATACTAGCGCATACTTAACTAAGTGAACAAGGCAGTAGCCTTGGAGTGCCTCTCTGAGAGGTGGAGCCTCATTTGCATGACAAATTATTGAAGGTACCGTTTGTCTGGCACTGAGAGCATGTTCTTTTAGGGGGAGTGGGGAGGAGGTGGCTGTGCAGTTTCAGCCTTGCAGTGTGCTGTAATGTAGGAAAACAAATAGGGCATGGGAGCACATGAACAAGCTCACATTGTCTGCACCAGCCTCCACCATGTACACTGAAAAGAAAGATGCAGTTTCATTTATAATACCTCTGCTTCTCACGTCCTTCCTATCAAAGCACTGCTACTCCCTCAGGTCCAAAAAGTACCATAAATAGCCCACTTATGGTCAACCAGGATACCACCTTCTCATATCTGGTTATACCTTATATTGTTAGGTGAATAAGAAAGTATATTTTTTTTTATGTTTTGATATTTTGTTTGTACCTGTATTATTATTATTATCTTTGAGCCTGATTCATTTGCAAGCCCGCATCTCACGGGATACAGGCCATATGTCTGCGGGCATGCTGTGGCCTCCTGTTCGTCTCTAATTCTGGTGCTATTCAATTGAAGGAGCCCGCAAGTTATGGGCCGAAAGCCGACTTTGTAAACCATGCACTTGTCCTTAGCAGTTCAGGGCAGAAATATGATCAATTAAGCAAGACCGTAACCTCACATTTCAAACAGCCAATAGACAATGAGACCTCCATTATTACGGCAGAAAAACATGGAGGTTACATGTCAATCAATTAGGTTCAAGGGTCCGATATGTGATGGGACTCGCAAACCCTCAAAATACGAAATTATAAAAATGAATGCCAATACTGTTCTAGTCCATATGGGGTGGCCTGATATGTATTAACTCATTGATTCCCGAGTACTTGTTTCCAAGGCACCGACACAAGATTGAAAACTCGCAAACTTGCAATCTAAAGGGTTCAGGTGTGATACAAGAGGGTGATAGATGCAAGATGGCAGTGTGAAAGCAATTTGTTTGGTCAAGTGGAGGTGTATGTGTGTTGTACTGTAGATTGTGGGTATAAGTATTAATAAGCTGAGGAGTGTGCAATTGTGCATATTAAGGCTGAAGGTGATAAGATTTTTTTAAACATATGTGTTTTTAGTGATTTTTTTAAAGGTTTTGAGGCATGTAGATAGTCTAATGGAGTGAAGCAAAGAGTTCCAGATAGTAGGGGCAGCACAAGAAAAGTGAGAGAATGAAAGAGGAAAGCAGAACGAAGGGGCCGGTTGGAAGAGTATTTTGAAACAAGAGCAGAGATATAAGGGGGTGCACTGTTGTTGAGAGCTCTATATGTTAGGGTCATGATTTCAATTTGGTTGAAGGGTATGGGAAGCTAGTGGAGGGATGGACAGAGAGGAGCTTCAGACACTGAGCGTATGGAAGATGAGTCTAGCTGATGTGTTCATTATGGATTGAAGTAGAGACAGACGGGAGATTGAGGCCAGCAAGGAGTGAATTGCAGTAGTTGAGTTGAGATATGATGAGAGAGCATAATAACATTTTAGCTGTATCTTCTGTAAGATAGTGATGAATTTTGGAGATTGTTATTGATTGAGTGTTAGGAATAAAAGAGAGGGAAGGGTCCAGTAGAACCCCAAGACAACGGGCCTGGGAGGTAGGGTGATGATGGCTTTGTCAACAGTGAGAGATATTTGAGGAGTTAAAGCTGTAACAGAGAGTGGAAAGAAGAGGAGTTCAGTCTTAGACATGTTGTGTTTGAGCTGATGGGCATAAATCCAGGAGGATATGCTAGAGAGGCAGTTGGCAACTTGAGCTAAGAGAGTGGGGGATAGATCTGGTGTAGAGATGTAGATTTGAGTGTCATCTGCATAGAGATAATACTGAAATCCAAAGGATTTTATTAGGATACCAAGGGAGGGTGTGTAGATGGAGAAGCGGAGGGGGCCTAGGACTGAACCTTGGAGTATGCCAGCAGACAGAGGGAGAGGTGAAGAAGAGGTGTCAGAGAAGGAGAAAATCAATGCATGATCTTCTTGATAGGATGTGAACCATGAGAGAGCTTTGTCATGGATGGCAAAAGATCAGAGAGTTTGGATTAGAAGAGGATGGTGAACTGCATCGAAGGCAGCAGAGACATCAAGGAGAATAAGAATAGGGAAGTGGTGACTTTTTTGAGGGCTGTTTCTGAGTGCTGGGCCTGGAACCAGATTGGAAGGGGTAAAGAAGGGAATTTGTGGAAATAAATTGAGTGAGGCAATTGTAGACAAGCCTCTCAAGCAGTTTTGAAGCCTGGGGAAGTAGAGAGATAGAGCGACAGTTGGAGGCAGAAGCATGGTCAGACGAGAAATAGGTGTAATAATGGTGTGTTTTAAAGAAGATGGGAACTTAATTTCTTATGGTTTCAATATTATTTTTAAAATAGCTGTCAAAGTCATCAGCTGTGAGACAGGAAGGGGTAGAAGGTGGGGGTGGGCAGAGGAGGATGTTGAATGTTTCAAGGACAGGTTTGATATCAGTGATGAAAAGTTGTGTTATTTGGCAAAATTGAGGGCAAAGAAGTAGTAGCGCAAGATGAACTTGTAGTGGAGATAGTCTGCATAGTGGTTATGCAGTATGTGAGCACCTCTGTATATAGCCCGTTTGTGTAGTGTGCCATGGTTTTGGGTGAGGCGGAGGGCGTTTGCTTGTGCTTATGGGGGCTAGAGTGTCAAGGGTGGAGGTTAGAGTCATGTTGTACTGTGAAGTGGAGATGTCAGGGCAGGTAAGGGTGGTGAGGGGGCTGAGAAGAGGTTTTAGAATATTAGAAAGTTGTGGGTTAAGTGCTTGCAGGTTTCTGTGGCTTCTGGTGGCAGGGATTGAAGAAGGGTCGTGAGTAGAAGGTGAGGTGAGGCTGCAAGTTAGCAGGTGGGGGTCAATTAGAGAAAGTAGGGAGATGACAAGGTTGGAGATAGTGCAGAGATTGGTAAACATAAGGTCAATGGAGTGTCCATCACGGTGAGTTGGGGAATCTGTCCATTGTGAGATGCCAAGGGAAGAGGTAAGTGCAGGTAATTTTGTGGTTGTTGGGAAGGTGGGTGTGTCAGTGGCTATGTTGAAGTCACCAAGAATGAGTGATGATATACTGGAGGAGAGAAAATGAGGGAGCCAGGCAGCAAAGTGATCCAGAAATTGAGAGGATGATCCAGACAGGTGATAGATCACAGCGACTCACATAGGGATGTGAGAAAGGATGTGCACAGTGTGCACTTCAAAAGATGAGAATTGGAGGAAGGGAACAGGGGCTATGCTGTGAAAAGTGCAGCAAGAGGATAGTAGTATGCCCACACCTCCATCTTGCTTGTTCCCAGGTTTAGGAGTGTGGCTGAAGTGTAGACCATCATATGAGAGTATGTAGGAGTATGTGCCAGAGTGCATAACGGGAGCAAATAAACCACAATTTTGCACCTAGAATTTTAAATATGTTGAAATATTTATACATTGCAAAAAATAGCAACTGTATAGGTACCATGGAGCAAGCAAAATGTAAAAATTGCACAAAGTACTTAAGGTAAAGGCGCCTTGAGGTGCTCCATTATATTGTTTTCTTTATTGGGGGGTTATAGAGAGGCAAGTTTTTTAGCTGGAGGCTCATTAACAAGGGCCAAAGATGAGGACCAAGGGCTTCAATCAAGCAAAAATAGGATAAGTACTTCAATCACCATAAAAGTGGTCACTTATACAGGGCTGAAGAGGGAGAACTAGGGCATCGATGAGCGTTGCTGGAAAGTGCCAAAAGGATAGGTAATGTAGGTCATATTTTATCTCCTTATACGTGTAACTTTTTTATTTTATGTAATGTTTATTTTTATATATTTAGTGTTAGGGACTGTGGGTGTCCTTATGGACCCCATGGTAACAGGTTATATTTAGGTGCCATGGAGGTTCAATAAGGAGCCATGTGGTTATATTTTAGTTTTGAAAAACATGAATGGATACAAGGACTCATTGGGGTAAAGGGTATAATGTAGGAATCCCGGGAGATACCCAGGCTCGTAGTGGTAGCAGATATTACCGAGGAATCCCGAGAGACACCCAGCTCATAAGAGGTAGAGGGTCATAGAACCACTGCATCAGTTGTATTATTATTTAAACACTTCCCTGCCACGGGAAGGGGTTTATATAGAAAGTTAGGGATATGGGTAGATGTTAGGGCCAGTGTAGTGTGTTTATGTTGTGGGCAGCATTCCATAACATTGCTATGAAGACTGCTGAGATTCACTGTCGGAGCATCCTGTGAGCAGGCTGCAAGTACATGTTAGAGCTATAGAGCTCAAGGAAACCCCCCTGTGTGTGAGTCAGTAAGTTTTATGAATTTATTTTTTGCGGGTGCATTGTCTATGCCATCACATATAATCGTTTCCGTGTGTGTAATGCTCCCGTTGGAGCACATGCACACTGCAGAAACTATTGTACGGAATTGCGTACATACGCACTGCGCAAAGCACGGCACCAGGTGCGCATGCAATCAGCGCCAGGCGCACATGCACACAGCGTGGCACAAGGGAGGGGGGGACAAAGGTGAAGGTCAAGAGACACGGGGAAGTGACACAGGAAAGGGGGGAGAGACACAGGGGAGAAACACGGGAGAGGGTGAGGAAGAGCCATGGGGAAGAGACACAGGGGAGGGGGGAAGAGATACAGGGGAGAGAGTGGGGGGAAGAGACACAGGGGAGGGAGGGTAGAAGAGACACAGGGGAGGGAGAGGGGGAGAAAAGAGACAGAGGGGGAAAAAGACACATGGGAGGGAGAGGAGGGGAGATACACAGGGGAAGGGAGGGGAGAGACACATTAAATATTATACGATCAATTTTGATGGGCAAGTTACTAGTAATAGATATATAGCAAAAATGTGTTTAAGAATAACACTGCAATAGACACATTTAAGCTTTTTGACACATATTGTGCTGCCACATTAGGAAGCAAGAGTTTTCCATCTCAGTAGTTTTCTATCACATTGTATAGGCATGTTTACTACTTGATACATACTGCTTTGATATAGGGTGGTGTATTGCATACTGTAATTGATGTCATATTCTGATTCAGAATTTTATAAATCATAAAGTCACAATGTTCAGTTTAGACCTAAGTCATAAATGTCTTTTACATATCATTCCCCTCAGCTTTGGTGTTTTCTTGTGTGTGTATATTGTATACAATGTTGAAGCTTTATAATAAAAAATAATAAAAATAATAACAATAATATAATTGTTTCCTCAATACAGTCAAGTTATTTTATTTATCTTCTTATAAACTGGCTAGATCATGTACCTCTCTTGGGGCCATGTTTTGTTTGCTGACTAATTGTCATCACAGCTATAATTTTACACTGACCAACAATGTTTGCTGATACCATGCATCAAAAGGCACTTGAGAAGAGATGGAATAATGACTGATAAAATGATGGTGAATAACAACAACAAACAATGACCACTGAGTAACATATTCCAGCAACTAGGCCACATATCTCTGTAGCTTTTCTCTCCTAATAAAAAATGCGTGTTCTGAACACATGTAGTTTGCATTTGCAGTCAAACATTTATGATTCCTTCTTCCTTGAATGCGGTGATTAGCAGAGCTATGTTAACCGAGATTAACCCTGTCAAACAAAGTGTTTATGGCAGTGATAATGATGTAAATTAGTGCAACATCAGGACCCGTTATATTTGCATGTAGTCAAACAATTAATTCAGCTTTAGGGTATCATAAATTTAAATGATTTCACTTGCAATGTCTGAGTGAGTCAACTTTGGCAGTGAATTAACTACATATTAGGACTAATAATGCAATTTAACATTACTGTTCTACTATCCACTAAAATTTGTAAAACTGTTAATTGTCATCAGTATATCACAGGAAAATTCCTTAAAGAACTAATAAATAAATAAATCTAAGGTGGTAAATCATTCACATTGAGAAAATATAGTAATAGGCACTGCTTGTGCTTTGTTTATCATCTGTGAAATCTGTCTACTCTTTCCTTAAAGCAGGACTTTTTCTAATACTACTGAATATACCAGCCACCTTTTTTCATATTATGTCCCATTGGTCTAGTGCAGGGGTAACCAGTGTCCAAATCACGAACGTCACCCTGTTTTTCCGGACATCTAATGCATTATTATTTTATCATTGGTTCCAAAGTTATCAGTGTAAGCTGGATTTCTTTCTGTAGAATTGATAGAAGTATTTATTCAGTATTTTATACGTGGAATTAAACAGTATAAATATGAGACCTTGTAAACACTTTGATTCAATGACTTACTGTACCTCAGCTCTTCTTTTCTTCTCCCCTACCCTATGTAAACTTGGCTCCTGGGCCCTTCTTAATGCATTTGTATTTAAATATTTGCATGTGTGTCCATAAAAGATTACAGACTTTGATGTCACTTCCATAGGGACATTTGTATATTTTAACAAAATAATTGAGTAACTCTGGTCTAGTGTATATTATTGTCAGAAAAAAATATTTCAGAATTTTCTGAATCCTTTCATTTATTTGAAAGGAGAGGGGCAAATAGACCAACTCTCTCATTAGAGAACATTGTTAGGTCTTTTAGGTTGGAATGGAAAAATTGTTTTTGAAATGCAAAGGAAATTCTTGTAACCTTAGGCAAGCTTTATATTTCCCTATGCCAAAAATGTAATTTGCCTTGGGCAGAGATTAAATTGTTCTGAATATTCCATTAAGAGCAGTTCTTGGATTTCATCCACTTCAGAATCTTGTCTGTCATTGTCATTGAAGATATAATCATCTATCTTATCATATGCCCAGAATTTTGAATATATATTGTAATTCCTCATAGTTAGAGCTGGAACTAAGCCAGACACCTGTCCTTCTTCATATCTATACATATAAATCTGTTGTCATACATTGTATATGCAGTAGACTCTCTGTTAACGCGTACCCATGGGGATCGGTAAATACCAGATAAATGTAGTTTCTGGTTGCTTGAGAGTTACTTTTAAAAGAGGCCTAGATTAGCTGCACATAGGATGCTCTGCTAAGTATATGTGTCCAGTGAGGGCTGTTCTAGCAGCAGTAGCTTTCACCTCACTTAGACACAGGTAGGTTCAGCAGGTGGGTGCAGTGCTGAACCCGGGGAATGTAACGCCAACTCTGCACTGGCTCAGTCACTCCTGCCTGTAACATTGAATTGCAGAGACATAGAGTGGATGAAATATAGGTGCCTGTAAGCATTTTGTGGCAAGACAACCAGGCTCCTGGCATTTGTTGAGCCCTGTAAATTTAATTTTTATTTAAAGTACAGTATTCTTTTTTTTCTGGTTGCTTGAGTTCTGGTTAACTGAGAGACTATTGTATTTATTCCGCAATAGCTCAGCTTTATCATGTTAACAGCTTTAAAACATGACGTTGATATTAAATCAGTGGTGAGTTTAAGACACTTTCCTAAAGGAATTATTTTTAAAATAATTGTGACAATAAACTAAACTTATAAAATCCCCCCAAATGCTTACTTCTGATGTTTTCCTTCCGTAATCCCTAATTATTCAATTTCTTATCATTTCACTGGTAAAACATAAAATAAAAACTACCTTAGTGTATGTTCATATTTTTTTACTGGTTTACACAAATGTAAAATATATGTGTATATATATATATATATATATATATATATATATATATATATATAGTAAAAAAAAATACTATGTTTAAAATAACTATGTACCAGCAACACACTTATTGTGGTTAATGTCTTGTAGCCAGACACGTTTCAGATACCTGTCCTCTTTTCATATCAGTGTACATAATCCAGTATTGCCATATATATTGTATATTTACTGTGCAATACTATAGCTATATTCCTGTTTTATCATGTTAAAGATTATTTAAATACAGCTTTTTAAAAAACATTAACAGCCTTATTAAATTGCGATTCGGCAAATTGAATAGGGCTCTATTTAAGCACACAGCATATTTTTTTTACAGAAGTTTTTAGTTAGTGAACTTCTATCCAAAAGCAAGGTCTTTACTAACTAAACACTTCTGTAAAAAAAAATATGCTATGTGCTTATATGGAGCCCTTTTCAATTTGCCGAATCGCAATTTAATAAGGCTGCATATAGGCAAACTGATCTATGTAAATATTATATGTAATATACATATTTCTGCTGATATCTATACATGTACAATAATCAAAGCTCTGCTTTTGGAACTTAATTTTTTTCTTTACCGGCTAATTAGGAACTTTGCAATATTGTAACAAATCCTAGCAGAAAAACTGACATGGCTCCAACTTATGACAGCAGTGAAGGTGATAAAAAGACACAGTGTAGATTGACAGGTCAAGGCCATAAATGGCCTGGAGGGGTAAAGTGACATTGATTGCTAATATGTATATCATGCAGATATAGGGCCCTATTAAATTCCAGCCTCGTAAATAAGAGGCTTCTACTTAAGCCCTACGTACTGCAAAGTTTCTCTAACTTACAATGCTATTAAATTAGCCCTGCTGCGAGCAACGTGTGAGCTACGCAGCAGGGCCGTACGTATCTACACTGCGTAAATGTACATGAGGAGTGACAGCCTGCGAGATGATATCGCAGGCTCCCACTCCTCATCAAGTGCTGCGGGGGTCCTAAAAGGGACCTCCGCGGCAGTCCCCCACATAAGCATTGCCGTGGGGGGTACTCCAAACCCCCCCCAGGCACCTAAAATGAACCCCCCCTCAATGCGGGGGTCCCTGTCGGGACCCCCGAAGTGTCCTCACATGAACACCTTGCTGCAGGGGTCCATAGGAACCCCCGCAGCCCCCACACATTAACCCCTTGCAGCGGGGGTCCCCGATCGGCACTGATCAGGCCCCCGCTGCATTTAAAACTTTTAAATTCCCCGCCGCGGCTCCTTAAAGGGGCCGCGGCACACTATTAGCCAATCCCGGCCGCGGCACTTAAAATTAACCCCCCTCTATGCTGGGGGTCCCCATCGGGACCCCCGAAGTGTCCCCACATAAACCCATTGCAGGGGGGGTCCCCGATCTGCATAGATCAGGCCCCCCGCTGCATTTAAAACTTTTAAATTCCCCGCCGCGGCTCCTTAAAGGGACCGCGGCACACTATTAGCCAATCCCGGCCGCGGCACTTAAAATTAACCCCCCTCTATGCTGGGGGTCCCCATCGGGACCCCCGAAGTGTCCCCATATAAACCCCCTGCAGCGGGGGGCCCCGATCGGCACCGATCGTGACCCTGCTGCAATTCAATTTTAAATTTCCCGCCTCGCGGGTCCTCAAAGGACCGTAAAGGTCCTGAAAGGACTCGCACTAAAAATAATAACCCCAGGCAACTATAATTACCCCATTAACTCATGATGGTCAATCCAGACCACCATAAGGCCTAAATTAACCCATTAACTCATGGTGGTCAATCCAGACCACCATAAGGCCTAAATTAACCCATTAACTCATGATGGTCAATCCAGACCACCATAAGGCCTAAATTAACCCATTAACTCATGATGGTCAATACAGACCAGCATAAGGCCTAAATTAACCCATTAACTCATGATGGTCAATACAGACCAGCATAAGGCCTAAATTAACCCATTAACTCATGATGGTCAATACAGACCAGCATAAGGCCTAAATTAACCCATTAACTCATGATGGTCAATACAGACCAGCATAAGGCCTAAATTAACCCATTAACTCATGATGGTCAATACAGACCAGCATAAGGCCTAAATTAACCCATTAACTCATGATGGTCAATACAGACCAGCATAAGGCTCTATTTAACCCCATCAGTCCCATAAGGGTATATTATTACCATTATGGGCCTGTTACAACCCAACATTAACCACATAAGTGCCATGATGGTCCTCAAGGACCATCATGACACTAACTACAAACACTACACTATAACCCCCAATAAACCATTTAATCTAAACTAACCCCCCTCTACACTAATCTATTAACACTTACACTACCTACCTACACTACCTACCCCCTAATAAACCTCCCCAACACTCTAATTACAAAAAACAAAAAACCTACAGTACAAAAAACAAAAAAACCTACAGTACAGAAAACAAAAAAAAATTACACACCTGAAAAGGAAAGACAGATAAACACAATACAATAATACATATAATACATTACATACATTACATACAATACATGACATTACATATAATATATTAAATATAATATATTAAATATAATATATTACATATAATACATTACATACATTACATACAATACATGACATTACATATAATATATTAAATATAATATATTAAATATAATATATTACATATAATACATTACATACATTACATACAATACATGACATTACATATAATATATTACATATAGTCCTAATCAAATACCCCCTATCTATCTAACATACAATCTATTTAATTTAAAATATATCCTAACTATATCAAATACATCCCCCTATCTATCTAATATACAAAAAATCCTAACTACATACACAGACCCTTATTCTAAAATAAAATAAAATAATTACAGTCCTAACTACATACACAGACCCTAATTCTAAGCTAAAATCAATAAATTAAGACCACTTACCTTTAAGATGTTGCTTCAGATCACTAACCTATGGGTCAAACAAAAAAAAAAATTAGTACAAAACATTAACATCAAATAAATAAACATTATATACATTCTACATATTCAACTCACCTTTACAGCATGTCCAGTCACTGTTAAGCTCTTCCGGCGCGGCCCTGTTAAAAAAAAAAAACACAATACATGAATACATGAATACAATATATAAACAATAAATAAAATACACAAATAAACATCTAAATATACATTTAACTTACCTCCCCGCGATGTCCCCGGCCTTCTCTCCTTCAGCCCCGGCTGGGCCGCGGAACCATCCGCGCTCTAAAAAAAAATAAAAAAAAAACTAACGGAGGTCTGCACTGGCAGACCTCCCCGACGCTACTGAACCTCCCGGAGTCGTTTCCGGGAGGAAATTGGCATTGGCGGCTTGTGATTGGCTGAAAAAGCTGTCAGCCAATCAAAAGTCGTCAATGTAGGAGCCAATCAGGATGCGCAGATGTCTTCTACCAATCACTCCGTGGGGGTGTATCCCATAGTGATTGGCTGAAGGCATCTGAGCGTTGTGATTGGTTCCCATAAAGATAGACAAGTGTTTTAGCCAATCAGGGTGGGATATTGGGGTGTATCCCATCCTGATTGGCTCACACATTGACGACTTTTGATTGGCTGAAATTGATAGACAGCTTTTTCAGCCAATCACAAGCCGCCAATGCCAATTTCCTCCCGGAAACGACTCCGGGAGGTTCAGTAGCGTCGGGGAGGTCTGCCAGTGCAGACCTCCGTTAGTTTTTTTTTTATTTTTTTTTAGAGCGCGGATGGTTCCGCGGCCCAGCCGGGGCTGAAGGAGAGAAGGCCGGGGACATCGCGGGGAGGTAAGTTAAATGTATATTTAGATGTTTATTTGTGTATTTTATTTATTGTTTATATATTGTATTCATGTATTCATGTATTGTGTTTTTTTTTTTTAACAGGGCCGCGCCGGAAGAGCTTAACAGTGACTGGACATGCTGTAAAGGTGAGTTGAATATGTAGAATGTATATAATGTTTATTTATTTGATGTTAATGTTTTGTACTAATTTTTTTTTTTGTTTGACCCATAGGTTAGTGATCTGAAGCAACATCTTAAAGGTAAGTGGTCTTAATTTATTGATTTTAGCTTAGAATTAGGGTCTGTGTATGTAGTTAGGACTGTAATTATTTTATTTTATTTTAGAATAAGGGTCTGTGTATGTAGTTAGGATTTTTTGTATATTAGATAGATAGGGGGATGTATTTGATATAGTTAGGATTTATTTTAAATTAAATAGATTGTATGTTAGATAGATAGGGGGTATTTGATTAGGACTATATGTAATATATTATATGTAATATATTATATTTAATATATTATATTTAATATATTATATGTAATGTCATGTATTGTATGTAATGTATGTAATGTATTATATGTAATATATTATATTTAATATATTATATTTAATATATTATATGTAATGTCATGTATTGTATGTAATGTATGTAATGTATTATATGTAATATATTATATTTAATATATTATATTTAATATATTATATGTAATGTCATGTATTGTATGTAATGTATGTAATGTATTATATGTATTATTGTATTGTGTTTATCTGTCTTTCCTTTTCAGGTGTGTAATTTTTTTTTGTTTTCTGTACTGTAGGTTTTTTTGTTTTTTGTACTGTAGGTTTTTTGTTTTTTGTAATTAGAGTGTTGGGGAGGTTTATTAGGGGGTAGGTAGTGTAGGTAGGTAGTGTAAGTGTTAATAGATTAGTGTAGAGGGGGGTTAGTTTAGATTAAATGGTTTATTGGGGGTTATAGTGTAGTGTTTGTAGTTAGTGTCATGATGGTCCTTGAGGACCATCATGGCACTTATGTGGTTAATGTTGGGTTGTAACAGGCCCATAATGGTAATAATATACCCTTATGGGACTGATGGGGTTAAATAGAGCCTTATGCTGGTCTGTATTGACCATCATGAGTTAATGGGTTAATTTAGGCCTTATGCTGGTCTGGATTGACCATCATGAGTTAATGGGTTAATTTAGGTCTTATGGTGGTCTGGATTGACCATCATGAGTTAATGGGTTAATTTAGGTCTTATGGTGGTCTGGATTGACCATCATGAGTTAATGGGTTAATTTAGGTCTTATGGTGGTCTGGATTGACCATCATGAGTTAATGGGTTAATTTAGGTCTTATGGTGGTCTGGATTGACCATCATGAGTTAATGGGTTAATTTAGGTCTTATGGTGGTCTGGATTGACCATCATGAGTTAATGGGTTAATTTAGGTCTTATGGTGGTCTGGATTGACCATCATGAGTTAATGGGTTAATTTAGGTCTTATGGTGGTCTGGATTGACCATCATGAGTTAATGGGTTAATTTAGGTCTTATGGTGGTCTGGATTGACCATCATGAGTTAATGGGTTAATTTAGGCCTTATGCTGGTCTGGATTGACCATCATGAGTTAATGGGTTAATTTAGGTCTTATGGTGGTCTGGATTGACCATCATGAGTTAATGGGTTAATTTAGGTCTTATGGTGGTCTGGATTGACCATCATGAGTTAATGGGTTAATTTAGGCCTTATGCTGGTCTGTATTGACCATCATGAGTTAATGGGGTAATTATAGTTGCCTGGGCTTATTATTTTTAGTGCGAGTCCTTTCAGGACCTTTACGGTCCTTTGAGGACCCGCGAGGCGGGAAATTTAAAATTGAATTGCAGCAGGGTCACGATCGGTGCCGATCGGGGCCCCCCGCTGCAGGGGGTTTATATGGGGACACTTCGGGGGTCCCGATGGGGACCCCCAGCATAGAGGGGGGTTAATTTTAAGTGCCGCGGCCGGGATTGGCTAATAGTGTGCCGCGGTCCCTTTAAGGAGCCGCGGCGGGGAATTTAAAAGTTTTAAATGCAGCGGGGGGCCTGATCTATGCAGATCGGGGACCCCCCCTGCAATGGGTTTATGTGGGGACACTTCGGGGGTCCCGATGGGGACCCCCAGCATAGAGGGGGGTTAATTTTAAGTGCCGCGGCCGGGATTGGCTAATAGTGTGCCGCGGTCCCTTTAAGGAGCCGCGGCGGGGAATTTAAAAGTTTTAAATGCAGCGGGGGGCCTGATCTATGCAGATCGGGGACCCCCGCTGCAAGGGGTTAATGTGGGGGTGCTGCAGGGGTCCTGATAGAGACCCCTGCAGCATGGGGATGTGTATAGGGTGCAGGGGGGAGCCTCACGCTGCTGTCTCGGGCTGTTCCGAGGCAGCACGTAGAGGCTTTCGGATCCCTTGCGTGGACTTTTTGTCCACGTAGGGATTCTTACGATATGCGAGACTCGTGCATAGATTTAAGGCTACGTAGCTCTCTCGGAGCCTATTCTCGGCCATTTTCTCGCAGTCATATCGTAAAGCAGGCTGCGAGAGATTCGGTTCTCGCAAACAGCAGGAAAACTGCCTTTTGCGAGCACCGAGAGAACTACGAGGGAGAATTTAATAGGGCCCATAATCACCATTGTCCAAGTAGCTCCTTTATGCTAATGCTAGACTCAATGTGCTAATCTGTGCCTTGCAAGTGGCAATTTAACTTGTGGGTCCCCTCTAGTACTAATAGGATTTTTCTTCTTCATTTGCCATTTACGGGTGTGAAAACATTTGTGGCCTTGGGGAATTGGAGCGATTGAATAGTGATTTTCCCTTTTAACCATCGTAACTCTTGCGGAATTTAAAGATCAAAGGCTTCGGGGAGGCTGTAAGTTCCGGGTTTAACCATCGCAAAGTTTTCAAGGCCGTAACCCGTAACTTGTTTGGTGCCCGCAAAAAGACACCAATTGAATAGCAAATTAATTTGCTGTCTCCCTTACGGGCTACAGTAACTTAGGATAGCTCAATTGAATCAGGCTCATAGCCAGGATAAAGCACTGGATTCCCACAGATATCCCCAATTTGGTCCATGCCTTTATCTTATCTGTACAAGACTACTGCAATTGCCTATATTTAGGACTGACAGACAAATAGCTATATCACTTAAAGTTGTTACTTAAACCAACTTTGTTCGTGCCAACTAACACCTATCCCTTGTACCAAACATAGACTTCCTGTGAAATATTGCATATATTTGATTGTTACGTTGTTGCCATACAAAGCACTACATATGAAGACCTTGGGCTACCTGAAGGAGCTTGTTACTCCTTATGTTCCAACTTGTAACCTGCAGATGAAAATCTATTAAACATCCCCAGAATCTCTTCACAGAACTCTGGATCCTAAGCTTGTATCTGTTACAGAAAGATTCTGGTACTCTCCGCTGCGTTCAGAGATTCCCTGAACTTGGACTTTGAAAGTGTGCGTGAAGAGAATGGTCGTCAGTCTCTTTTTGACAAACAGGTTATAAATATCTTATTTTTCCTTCTAAACACTTTTTTCTGGTAGAAAGGTACAATATAAATTCATTATTAATATTCTTTTCTTCTGCCACTGACTTGCAGCTAAAATCAGAACTAACCACATGATGATAAACAAGAGGATGAGTCAACACAGGCTTCATACATAGGAATCTAAATCTGAAATCTGTAATTTAATATGTAATGAGTTAAAGACATCAACTAGCAATAATAATAATCGACCTACCCAAAGTGAATTTTGTCACCTTGACTGTGTGTTTTAATTATATTGAGATAAATAGTGATAGTATCTGTGCACTTGGGGACAGGGCACTCTGACACAAAGGTTTTATTTTTCTGTTTTCCTAACAACATCCAAATATCCATCTCTTTGTCAAGAAAGCTGAGACTTGACATTTTAATTCTCTAATTGTATGCATGCTTGACAAGAAAACACTGGCTATGTACTAAATGATAATTGTTCACACTTTGTCAACTGAAACATATATTATATATAAAGTTAATTTTAATCTTATATTAAACAAGTGTCAGGTGGTTGTAGTAACAAGTGTATGTTGTAGGCACAACATGTCTACAATGCATTATATAGTAACTAGTAAATGACGCAAAAATGACTGCATAATTTTAAAAATTTCTATCCCTCCTTTGTGTCTCTCCTCTTCTTCCCTGTGTCTTTCCCCCTTCCCTCCCATGTGTCTCTCCCCCTTCCCTCCCCTGTGCTTCTTTCTCCCTCTCCCCTCCCCTGTGTCACTCCCCCTTCTCTCCCCTGTGTCTCTTCCCCCCTCCCCTTCCCTCCCATGTGCCTCTTCACCCCTCACCTGTGTCTCTTACCCACCCTCCTGTGTCTCTTCCACTCCCCTGTGTATCTTCCCCCTCCCCTTCCCTCCCCTGTGTCTCTTCCCCACCCTCCCATGTCTCTTCCCTTCCCCTGTGTCTATTCTCCACCCTCACCTCCCCTGTGTGTCCACCTCCCTCCCCTTCCCTGTGTCTCTTCTCCCCCTCCCCTACCCTGTGTCTCTTACCCCCTCCCCCTATGTCTCTCCTCCCTTCCCCTGTGTCTCTTACCCCCTCCCCCCATGTCTCTCCTCCCTTCCCCTGTGTCTCTTCGCCCCTCCCCTATGTCTTTCCCCCCTCTCCCCTCCCCTGTGTCTTTTCACCCTATCCCCTCCCCTGTGTCACTTACCACAATTATTATGATTGAGATTGCCTTACGTGCAAGTACATTGTGAGCATGGTCCTGTTTTCATATTGAAAACTAGCAATGATAACAGTTTTCTGGTCCACTATCAGCTGCCATATGCCAGCTATGTGCATGAGGTCAACAGTGACAGTAAATAGCCATTAGCTGCCTTAAACATTTACTTTCAGAGGGACCTGAACTGTACTTCAATACCAGAGAAAAAATGTCTACAATGCATTATACAATAATATTGTCTTATGATATTACTATCAGTCTTGATGTACATTATGTCATCATTACATTGAAAGAATCAATAATGTAAGGAAGGTAAAGACTTTCAAGTGAATTTTAAAAGCCACTTAAAATGTATCCTTTATTGACAATACAAACTAAAATAATGTAACATAACCTTTGTCTGTAAAAGCAAAACAAATCTTAAGTTCTTATAGTTAACATAGGATATACGATCCTCCCCTTTGGTTAAATACAGAATTAAATAAACTGTTATTTGTTTCCTAATTTCATGACTGCACCCTTGGTTGCTACAGTATAAGGGGGATGCTAGCTGACAAGGTGTACACCGTGCAGGGCTCCCTTTGCTTGTCCTCAGTCAAAGGAGAAGGGGGCCTAGCCGGCCTACATTTACTATTGCTCGATTTTTTTTAATATATATATTGTGCATGACTTGATGGAGTAGGGCACAAATTTATGTTTTAATTGACATTTTATTAAATTGTATCTGATTGTCTTCCCCTTCTTTTCCCTCCCCTCCCTCTCTGATCTGGGTGAAAACACCATGACACAAGATCTTCCTTGGAGAATACAACAATTTGAGGCAAATCCCCAGTATTGCCGTTTCCAAATCTTATACCAACTTAACCATAGCAACTGCTCGCATAACCAAGGACCAGAAAAAACGGTACCTTACCTTAAAGTACACTTTTACATATCCACTTAATCATATTAATCCTGAATCAGGCAAATGACAAAAAACAATATTTACACACAGGTGTCAACCAGGTTAGCATAGTTTCACACTGTGAAATGGTTTAATGAGAGACTTGTTGCCATGTCTCATATTACTTTAGGAGATACACATTTCAAAGAATTCATCCCCCAAATACTTCCACGCACAAATTTGACAGTTTTAGGTGGCCATCAACACACAAAAGAAAGATGGCATGGTCATATTAAAAAAAAAATCATTGTCCCATACAAATTATCTCCCACATGTCTTGCCTCAAAGGAAGGTTTACTATTTCCAGGGTCAGTTATTTAGGAAAGACTATCAGCCCCATTCAATTGAGTGATTTCTTGATCTGGGAGTCCATAAGTGAGGTCGCAAGCTACTTTGCTATTCAATTGGCATCTTTTTGCGGGCTCCAACCTGGTTACGGGCTTGAAAAAATTCCGTCCTTATAATATTATTTTTATATGTCATTTTGGGGTTAAAATGATCTTGGTTATCAATGAGTTAATACATATAAAGCCACCCATATGGTATGGACTAGAACAGTATTGACATTAATTTTCATAATTCTTTATTTGGTATGTTTTGCAAGTCTGATCGTAAGCCGGACCCCCAAATCTAATTGAATGACAGATAACCTCAATGTTTTACTGCCGTAAGTCTCATTTTCTATTGGCTGTCTCGAAATGGGAGGTTACAGGCTTGTATATCATATCATGTTCCCACCCTCATCTGCTCCAAAACAGTATATGGTTTACGGTTTTGGCTTCAAGCCCCCAACTTGCGAGCTTGAGCAATTAAATAGCATCGCAAAAGTGGAGGAACGGGATCAGCAACTCACTCGCAGACAATCAGCTGTCTGCGATCGAGTTACGGGCTCCAAAATGAATGGAGCTCTATATTATTGCCTCTCTCTACATATCTCCCACTGAGCACACCAAGACCATAAAAAACCTTGACATGGCTCTGTGTAAATTTACAAAGAGCCAAATAATTATTAGAGGTGATTATAATCTAACATTTAGTCATTAGCTTGATATATCAAAGGGTTGGTCCAAACAGACCAAAGAAACCACTAATGAATTCCAAAGTTTTTGTAATAACTGGAACTTTTTGGACTCATGGAGTGAACAACACCCGTACCAACACTTATTCATATTTTACTTGTTTCAACACCACTCATACTCAAGAATCCACTTACCATGTATACTCGAGTATAAACCGATCCCGAGTATAAGCTGAGGCCCCTGTTTTACCACAAAATACTGGGAAAACTTAGTGACTCGAGTATAAGCCCAGCGTGGGAAATGCACTGCCCCCTGAGTCCCTCTTGTGCCCTCTGTGTTTCCCTCTTGTGTGCCCTCTGTGCCCCTTTCTTGTGTCCCGATTTCCCAACCCTATGTCTCACCCCCTCTCCCTCCTCTGTGTCTCTTTCCCTCCCTCTCTCTCATATCTCATTCCCTCCCCCTCCATTATAATCCTCCTCATCCTCCCTTCAAATTCTCCCTCCTCATCCTCCCTCCTCATCACTTTCCCCCTCTCCAATTACCCCCCTCTCTCTTTTTCCCCTCTCTTACCTTCAATCAGCTGCTGCTCTGCGCATCTTTCGGCTGTGTCGGGAACAGGCATATGCTAATAACGTGAAGTGCATGTGACGTGGTATAATTTTGCATGACCCTCAATTTAAAAAAAAAAATTTATTCAATTCTAACAGCAATTACATAGATCAACAAATAACCCAAAACCATACACTATCCACAAGTTTCTTCAAAACAAACTTGATACCTTAAACCATCCAATAAACCCGCATTTTTAACCTGAAGTTAGTAAATCCAAAGGCCACGATGGATTTACCATTGTATATTATAAACAGTTTGTTGGCACAATAACACCACACTTATGTACACATTTTTTTGCTCTATCCAGGGTGGCTATCCAGTTCCACCAGAACTCATACAGGCCAACATGACAGTGATCCCCAAACCATAAAGGTATATAGATATTGGTTGAGAGACTTAATATCTCTCTACCATCAGTAATCTAATGGGACCAGGTAGGGTTCATTTCCAAGAGGCAGGCCTCCACATCGTTGATATCCTCGTTCAAAGGGGAACTATACAGGGATGCCCTTTTTTGCCCGCACATTTTTCGATTGCCTTAACACCATTGGAAGGTCAGACTGAACACAAAGTCAGTTTATTCGCCAATGACATAATGACCATGACCCAACCACTAATTGCATTACCAAAACATTACCAAAACAATTTGACCTTCTGACACCTTTGTGTACCTGTAATGACTTATTATCAAAGCAGACAAATTGAAAGCTATTCATCTAACAATGCATCCCTTAAACTAATAAAAAATAATTTTGACTTCCACTGGCACCTTAAGTTTATTCAATATGCCAGCCAGGGTGGGGGAACTTTATCAGGTAAACTATTCTTTTACTCAAACCAGACTAATTAACATGCTACACAGATACCAACCATATAATTTACCACTTCTTTGGGGCGAATAGCTTTAGTTAAATTTCCTCCCCCCCAAAAATGTACTTTCTGACCCTACCAATTCAGATTAAACACAAGGAGTTAGACTACAAAAATATTTTTTTGCCTTATATGCTTCTAGAGAAAATAGAAAAAACATGTATACACATGGAAATGAGGGAGATTTCTCAGCTCTTACTTCATAAATTCTCTGACAATCTGGACCAGACTGAAATATACTGTAGATACAAGTCATCTACACTAAACCCCCAATTACATCACTGCTACATAACCTAGACTTCCTGCCAATTTAAACCATGGCTAGGGGCAACCAAATACCTTTTGCACCCCTGCTCAACCACACAGTTGAAAGTCCTAATATATGCAGAATCCTCCTAATATCAAGATAAACTAGATAAATTAAACAAACATTGGAAAAGGAACTGAACGTACAAATCGAAAAAATTAGATTGGGCTAAATGCTTGAAACATATTGCCCACTCCCCAGCAATTACATTAAGCTATAATCTAAAGCAGCGGTTCTCAAACTGTGGGTTGCAACCCTGTCGGGGGTCAAATGACAATTTGCCAGGGGTCACCTAAAACTATTAGAAATTAGTTTTCTTCTCTATTCTAATCTGTAAAACTTGTACACATTTATTCCACTGGTAGTTAGTACTTTTTTACTATTATTGTCATTCAAAAGATGTTGGCAGACAATTTAATCATAATGATTACAAACTTAAATTCTCGTAACTTTACTATTTTTAACTGTTTACATTACGGTAGATTGAACAGCGTACGCCTTATGTTACATACGCTGCTGCAGGGACTTATGCACTTCGTGACGTAATGGAAATCACATCCTTTTCTAATTATTAAAGCATAAAAATAAAAAAAAATTTAGTCTGTGTTATTGAAGCTATTCTTAAATAATGTTTTCATTAACGAGCCCATGATAATGGATCATGGAGAGAACAACGTTAAGAATAGAAACTATAGTGACGATTTTTTGAACTATGGTTTCACTTCAACGGTTGTAGCAGAAATTGAGAAACTGCAATGTGTTATTTGTTATAAAGTTCTATCGGCCAAATCTATGAAGCCCAATAAACTGAAACGTCATTTTGATAGGAAGCATCCAAGCTTCCCAGTACCCAGTATTTAAAAAAAAAAAAACTTATGCCGTCAAGAAAACCAGACTTGATACTGACGGCAAGTACCACCAGCAAAACCAAAACTGAGGATTTGCTGTTGCCAACAGTCATTGTTCAAGCTATGATTGGAGACAAATTTGTTACAAAATTGAGTGCAATTTCCTTACTTACGACACCGTGAGCAGAAGAATAGATGATGTGTCTTCTGAAAATATTGATCAGGTAATCGAGAAATTAAATCTACTCCACTTGTAATATTTAGCATCCAGCTTGATGAATCTACAGATGTTACCAACTGTTCTCAGTTACTGGTTTATGTGAGGTATATTAATGATGGAGACTTAAAAAATTAGTTACTTTTTGCAAACCTCTTGAAACAACAACTATTGCGTGTGATGTATTTGACACAACTGGTTCATTTCTGGAAAAGCATGAGATCTCTTGGGAAAAGGTTTGTGGTGTTTGCACAGATGGTGCTCCAGCTATGCTATGTCGGTCTGGATTTCAACGTTTTCTATTGAATGAGTCACCAAAAGCCATCGGAACTCACTGTATGATTCATCAACAAATGTTAGCAATGAAGACGCTACCACAAGAATTACAAGAAGTAATGAAAAGCTTCGTAAGTAACGTCAATTTTGTAAAAGTCGACTGTTTTTCAAAATTTGCAATGAGTTAGATGCGTCCAATAATGTCCTGTTATTTCACACTGATGTGAAATTTTTGTTCTTTGTGATGAACTAAAAATGTTTTTTTAATCAGAAAGCAAAATCGCAGTTCAAAGCATTTTTCAGGGCTGAAAATGAACTGCAGAAAATAACTTACTTGGTTGACATCTTTGCAATCTTGAACAAGTAAATGTATCACTTCAAGGACTAAATGCAACATGCCTCGATTTGTCTGAATAGATCCGATCACTCCAAATGAAACTTCAACTTTGGCAACAAAAATTTGATTAAAATAGAATTTACATGTTGCCCGACTTATCTGCATTTTTTGAGGAAAATGACATTGAATTTAACAAACGGATTAAAATGATAAGAACACATGCTAATGCTTGAGAACAAAATGTCATTGTACTTTCCATATTTACCTGTTTGCACTTGCTAGAAGTCCATTCACAGTCGAAGTTGAAGATGTTCCTGAGAATGCCCAAGAGGAGTTCATTGAACTCATTACCATCGATGCAGCAAAAAATGGTCCTTCAATGTCAGTTAATAAATTCTGGACCAAGTATTTGCAGTCATATCATGTTCTGTCTGAGATTGTGTTGAGCCTTCTTCTTCCAATTCCAAAAACATATCTCTGTGAAACAGGCTTTTCAAGCTTGTTGGTTATCAAGTCTAAATACAGAAGTAGACTTGTTGCAGAAGATGATCTTCGTTGCAAAGTCTGCCCCGAAAATTTCTGATCTGGTGAGAAAGAAGCAACCTCAGCCTTCGCACTGACACTTTCGTTTTTTGATGAGTGGTTTCACAACAATTTTGTAGCAATGTATTTTACTGTTATTATATTAAGACTGTCTAATTAAGACTATAACCGTTCTTACGCTTTGTTTTCAAATTTTCTCACGATTATACAATATGGTGAATACAGTTCAATACACAGTTAATAAAAAATAAGTAAACGTAAGTTGTAGCATTTTATTCTTTTTTAACTTACATGTAAACTAGAAATACATATTTCACAATTTATATTACATATTGTTTTTGTGATTAATCACCACGCTAATTATGTTAAATTTGTAAGAGTGAAAATACATCCTGCATATCAGATATTTATATTCCAATTCATAACAGTAGCAAAATTACAGCGATAAAGGAGCAACGAAAATAATTTTACTGTTAAGGGTCACCACAACTTGGGACATTTTATCAAAGGGTCGCGGCATTAGAGAGGTTGAGAACCGCTGATCTGAAGTCATAGAATGTATCTAGTTCTGCATAGACTACACATTATATACCCTATGTGGTTATTCATTCAATGCCGTCTCATATGTGATCATATATGATCATCAATATAGCGAAGCCATATTTCGATTTTTTTAGATGAATTCAGACATTTTATCCTGAAAAACTATTGATTCCACCAACCAACACAGGAACAAATTGGCATATGCCGGGGCACAAGATGTGCCCATTGCTCTCCCATTAATAATTCAAATTTACTATTGAATAAGAAATAGTTATGAATTATTTATTATGAAATACAAATAATCATAGTTCTAAAATTAACCTATTGTGTGCATTATATTGCGTTATTAAACCTCTAGCTGAGAGGAAATGTTTACAAACAGCAATATCCTTTTGATGTGGAATGCATGTATATAATTATTCAACACCCAGGCTGGCTAGAAAAGTGCCCAGAGTAACCGCAATATCCTCCAACCATTGAAATGCCACTTAGTATCTCTTACATAAAATGGCAGAATTATTACAAATTATGTTAACCCTTGCTGCAAATATAGACTGTGGTTCTGTGTGATACTATCATTACCAGAAATCATTTTGACTGGTGATTTCTCCTTGTTTGGAATAATGTAATTGTTGCAATAGTAGAGTGTTTGTTTTTCAAGAAATCAGCTTCCTATGAAGTCAAGCTATACAGGTCTTTATCTATGATAGTTGATCGATGTTTTTTAAACTCTTGGGTGGAGTCAAACATCAAGAAATATATGGACTCCTTGGCTGGCCTCGGCCTACAGCATTAAGGTGGGGATACGACTAGGACAGCAGGGAATGAAGCTCTTGCCGAAGGGTGGCGGTCGAGGGGGAGCCCGGATGACCACTCATACCAATAGAATCTCAGCCGGTGCGGTACTGGAAGAGAGAGTCCGGTATTTCCTACCCCTCTCCCCCCCCCTTTTTTTTCTCCCCCCTACCGCTTTAAGTTGACATAGTTGATGCTAATATTTTTCAGTACCTGATAGACAATAAAAAAAAAAAATAACATGTTTGAGGACATAGAGGGATAGACAAGGCACAGGATAATAATGAAGCACAGTTTCCTCGTTAAGATGCTGGGGAATTATGTTGCTGTATAACCTGACTGTCCTGTTGTTCTCTTCTTCCTTCTTCTACTCTATGCAATGTTATATTGTTAACTTGTCTTTAATAATAAAAAGAATGGAAAAAAAAAGGAATTGTTGCCACTTAAAAACCTCAAGCATTCATCACGATAGAATTCTTTGTTTAATATTACAGTGTTATTCCATTTATTTGATGGTTTAACAACTATATTCACATTGTCTCTTAATTAGCTTAACGCTTTATTTTTAACTCTAGTTAAATTATCTTTTTTACACATCATTGTGTTAGACCATTCCTCCATGTCTTTGCTAACCATCTGGACAACTACTACAATATTAGATGATAGAGAAAAGGGAGGAGTGTAGATACTTCTAAGTTTGAGATTAAAGGGTCCTGAACCATCATCACTAGGAGAACCATTATCCCATAATAATAACATTAGATCTCTTGCACATCTCTTTGTTCATTAGTTAGACCAAGGCTATCAAAATGTTTACCTACATTTTATGATATTTGCGCAATAACAGTTTTCTGGCAAATAGATGAATATCTTTAATTCAATCAAACAGTGTAAAGCTTATAAAAGGAAAAAATGTGAGTCCCCTTCATACAGCCTGTAATTGTGCTTTGAATAATGTAGTTCTAGATAAATTAAAGATTTGCAACTGTAAGGTATCATTCGCTGTTGATGCCTCGGGGGTTGGCATCACCAATGGTTCCATTCTTGCTGATCTGTGAATACATGTTCTGTCCTAACAAAAAGAGATTTTTTTTTTGTTGCTTCTTCTGACTCTTCAAAGAGAATTTTTTTCATCTTTACCCATCCCTGTTGTTCCATGACAGAAAGTTTTCTTTAGGAATTTAACAGTTAAAACCACATTTTACGCAAAGTATTACTGTTTACACGCATTGCTGGACCTCCCTTTGTATTCCTTTTGTTATCTAGCTGCTACATGAGATATTCTGTCATCTAGCTTCAGTGTCCACAACCTTCCAATAATATCAAAAAACTGTCTCATACAAGACTAATGCATATTTTTCCTTGCTAAAAGCATTAGTCTATGAAGCTATAAACAGATATTAAAAAAAATAATTACACAGTAAATGTAGTTAACCTTTCTGGTTGGCAAAGAAAAGGATGTATTACATATTTATACTGCAATATTTATCACTGTTTATACACAAACATCTCCAGCGTTAATGATGGCCATGTATCAGAAATACATGCACACAATCACAACATGTTTTTACTACACAATTTAGATAAATTACAATATTATAATACGAGTTGTGATTAACTTTATTTCAGAAGAAATCCTTTCCATCTACAGTATATCTGAGGATGGTATGTGAATATTAAAAAAATAATACTGCAATCCTAATCAAAAAGTTTGCAACTACCCAATAAGATTATGTATGTAATTTTAACAAACTATGTTAATGAGTTTATCCTAATAAAGTTATTTCATGGTGGGAAGAAAAAGGTGATAGGAGTGGAGGGCTCCACAGTTAACTTTTTACTGTATTATTTGTTTACTAATTACACCCATCTCATCCATCTTCTAGCTGAGATGCTCTTATCCTGGTACCCATTATGACGACACACATTTGAGTTTTTGTCCATGGAGCAGGGGCATAGAAACTGGGGGATGGGGTGGGGGACAAAGATTAAATGAACAGGGGGCAAAAAAACTGCAAATTTAAACCCAAGGATTTGGCCACTATGGAGCAGTATGTCTTTCCCATGAAAGCTTTCACCTGTAAATGATATATATATATATATATATATATATATATATATATATATATATATATATATATATATATATAGATAGATAGATACAGTGCCTTGCAAAAGTATTCACCCCCTTGGCCTTTTCCGTGTTTTGTTGCCTCACAACCTGGAATTAACATGGATTGTTTGAGGATTTGCATAACTATTCACCCCCTAAAGTCAATACTTTATACAGCCACCTTTTGCGGCAACCACAGCTCCAAGTCACTTTGGATAAGTCTCTATGAGCTTGCCACATCTTACCACTGGGATTTTTTCCCATTACTCCTTGCAAAACTTCTCCAGCTCCTTCAAGTGGGATGGTTTGCGCTTGTGGACAGCAATCTTTAAGTCTGACCACAGATCTTCTATTGGGTTGAGGTTTGGGCTTTGACTAGGCCATTCCAACACATTTACATGTTTCCCCTTAAACCACTCAAGTGTTAGCAGTGTGTTTGGGGTCATTGTCCTGCTGGAAGGTGAACCTCGATCCTAGCCTCAAATCACGCACAGATTGGTACAGGTTTGCTCTAGAATATCCTGTATTTAGCACCATCCATCTTTCCCTAAACTCTGACCAGTTTCCCAGTCCCGGCTGCTGAAAAACATCACCACAGATTGATGCTGCCACCACCATGTTTTACTGTGGGGATGGTGTTCTTTGGGTGATGTGATGTGTTGGGTTTGCACCAGACATAGCACTTTCTTTGATGGCCGAAAAGTTCAATTTTAGTCTCATCAGACCAGAGAACCTTCCTCCATACATTTTGGGAGTCTCCACATGCCTTTTCACAAACACAAAAGTGCCATTTTGTTTTTTGCTGAAAGTAATGTCTTTCTTCTGGCCACTCTGCCATAAAGCCCAACTCTATGGAGCGTACGGCTTATTGTCGTCCTATGTACAGATACTCCAGTCTCTGCTGTGGAACTCTGCAGCTCCTCCAGGGTTACCTGAGGTCTCTGTGCTGCCTCTCTGATTAATGCCCTCCTTGCCCGGTCTGTGAGTTTTGGTGGGCAGCCGTCTCTTGGCAGGTTTGCTGTTGTGTCATGTTCTTTCCATTTGGTTATGATAGATTTGATGGTGCTCCTTGGGATCATCAAAGATTTGCATATTTTTTATAACTTAACCCTGACTTCTCAACAACATTGTCTTGTTTGGAGAGTTCCTTGGGCTTAATGGCAGTGTTTGCTTAGTGGTGCATCTTGCTTAGATGTTGCAGCCTCGGGGCCTTTCAAAAAAGGTGTGTATATGTAATGACAGATCATGTGACACTTAGATTGCACACAGGTGGACATCAGTTCATCAATGATGTGACTTCTGAAGGTAATTGGTTGCACCAGAGCTTTTTATGGACTTCATAACAAAAGGGGTGAATACATACGCACATGCCAATTTTCTGTTTTCTATTTAAAAACAATTGTTTTATGTATATATTTTTCTCATTGCACTTCAACAACTTAGACTATTGTGTTCTGATCTATCACATAAAATTCAGATTAACAAAACAGGTAAAAAGTCAAAGGGGTGAATACTTTTGCAAGGCTTGATCACTAAATCCCTAGCAGCAAGCCAAATATAGCAGCAAGAATTAACTTAATATTCATATAATTTCCTAAGTTACAAATTTAAGGAATTCTAGGGATGTTGGGCAACCTGTGTTGCAGAATACTCCCTCCCTAACACTAAGCTTGCTGTAAGACTTAACACAATATAAATGCATCTAACTAAGGGCTCAATCCCCTGCGTGAAGTCTACCATAAGTGCATTCTAAATAGTGTAAAAAGTAATAAAATAGCTATCCATGTGTAGCTGTCCCATTCAAATGTCTCCCAAAGCCATTGCATTTGAAATCTGATTGAAACACGTTAGCCTCTGAGAGCACGTAAGTCCTCAGATTGTTGAAAAATCCTATGTGTACTGAGACCTGCCCTAGAGGCATAATAAATGTTTCTAAAAATTAAATAAGCATCAGACACTATAATCAGTGTAACGCCTTAATTGAGTTGAATCAGAGGCTTGCTTTCTAATGTCCGATACAATTAACAACACTACACTACACTAACATACCATGGGTATTTCCCCTCAATACTACCCTACTACCATGTGGGTCCAAAAGGACCCCCATGATAACTAAAATTAACTAATTTGTGCCATGTAGGTCCTCAAGGACCCCCATGGTAACTAACATTAATCCTTTAGGACCCTCATGGAACCCTAATCAATAACACAATGGTCTATATTGGTCCCCACTAGCCCTAAAGCCATACTGTAAAATAAAAAACACACTGCATAAAAAGAAATCACATTGAAATAAAAAAAACTAACTCCTCAGATGTATTTATAATTAGTATGGCTGTAACATTTCTTAAATTTATAAAATCATAACTACAAATGTTTGCACCCTGGACACTTAAGAAGCTAGATCCAGGCACTTACAATTAAGAACTCAATTATAAATTGGTGTCCTTTATGGCATTCTGTTTTGATTGCACTTTTGGCACTTAGAGAGAGGATTGCACACACAATTTTCAAATGTAATTTCTGTGTATTAAAATTAATTTTAGTTTACAGCACAGCAACAACTGAAACCTGTTCTGTATTACTTTAACATATGCATTAGGACATTTCTGTGACACCTCCAGAAAGCTCCCATTAATTGGCACTTGTGATAAGCAGCTGGTGAGAACAGAGAATTTCTGTGTCTGTTTACAACTAAGAAATTGCAATATACTGAAAACGTTTCTAATTTAGACTAATATCCCACGTTAATGCAAGGATTAGAACTTTTCTGGTGACATTCTGAAAACAGCAATGTTGTGTAATGCCTATTGAGGTATATCTTGCATTTGCTTAGTGATGGGCACTTTAACTTTACTCTTCCCTCTACTCCAGGTTAGCTGTAATATTGTTTAGCTAACCAGTTTGGTCATTTTTCTGCTTTCTTTTCCTTCTGTTTTTTCCTCTGCACATTTTTTTTATTTAAATTGAATTTCTAGTTATGTTATTGACATAATAATAAGCAAAAATTTAAAATAAGAAGGTCCAGTCAGTTAATAATTGGAAAATGTTTTATTGAGAAAGTTAATGTAATATAAATGACAACACTCAGTTGTTCACAATGTTGTATTATGGTATGCCTTCTAATAAAAGACTATTGAAAGAAACTCAATGAAAACAGCGTAGATTCTCACAAGAACATTATAAAACAGCAAGGGTGTCTAAAGGAGTAAATGGCAACAAGGGGTGAACAAGTGTGAATGAGTGAAAATGGAGATTCCTAGAGGAATTAAACAATGAGGAGGTAAACAGGGACAACTAAGCAGAGACAGAGGCACACCGGAGAAGAGAAAAGCTTAGGGCAAACTAGTCAATTGAGCAGAATGGAGAAATGATAGAGCAAGTCATTAAGTAAATATGAATTTGTGAATGGATAAGCATACTGGGCACATTAATGCAGGATGAAGGCAAAGCGATTGAGTGCATTCTGGAGTGCAATAGTATTAGGTATCACCGATTGAAATTTGGGATGTCATGTGAACGATAGGGTTAATGATATAGTTGATGATAGTTCATTTATAGTATAAGGGGTGGCTGCAACTTGTATATGATAGCTGACTGCAATAAATATATAGTTACTAGCGAATTGCCCGTCAAAAAATGACGGCAATGAAATTGTAAGTGAGCTAATGTTGTTTGGTTTATATAATGTGGCTGATTCAGCGTCCTTCGTTTTCTATGTCGTGTGACTTTTTCGGAATATCCGTAGCTGTTTGATGGTGTTTTGCGTGTTTATGGTAGTGTTTTGCGTGTTTAGGGACCTCTAGGGGCCATTTTTTCTCTCGCTTAGGTGACTTTCAAGTCTCTAAACTTCAAAATTTGTGCTTAAATGGAGGTGTAAGTTCACTTGCAGAGGTCCTCGGTGACCCCCCTTGCTGTGAGTAACCTTTTTATGTGATTGTTGTTTGTATTTATTGTGTTTGTAATATTTTTGGGGTCGCGTGGGTTGCGTCGTTGTTTTTTTAATCTTGTAGGTGTTTTTTGTCAAATACGTAGGTGTTTGGTGGTGTTTTGTGTCTTTAGACTGCTGTAGCCTCGTTTTCGTTTTTTCGGCGGCCATTTTTTCTCTCGCTTAGAGAATTTTTTAGTGTCTAAACTCTTTTAATTTAAGTTAAATTGAGGTGTAACTTTAGTTTTCGAGGTCCTGGATGCTCCCTCTTCCTGTAACTAAGCTTTTTATGTATTTGTTGTATGTATTTGTTGTATATTTCATGTTTTCATGTGCTCGTGTTGCGGACGATTTTTGCGAGGTCGTAATGGGTCGTAACCTGTCTCGTATTTTCCTTGCGTAACAACGTAAATTTTGCTAGGGTCGCAGTTGCTGTCAAGGAGCGCCAAAGGCGCTCCTTGCCAGCAACTGCGGCCCACGCTACGCGAGCCCGCAAGCGTTAGCAACAACTGGCATTCTCACAACTATATATGTGATATGTTGGGGTATGAATTGGATATGTTGAGGTATGAATTGGATCAATAATAATTTTATAAACATTTAAGATGTGAGTCAAATGCTGTCGATTGAAAGTAGATTTAAAGCTAAATTTAATTAGTATAATTGAGTAGCATGGAATGTGATTTAGATATAAGTATCTGAATTTAGTATAAACTATACTTTGCAAGGATCTGATTTCTAATTTCTGGGGCATGGAATTGCAGGCAACACTTTTATTTACATGTGTGTAAAAGGAAGTGACAAACAGAAAGTGAGGCCACATGTTAGGTCACATGTTAGGAACATGCAGGAATAAATAGTGCTTCTTATACTGTGTTTGTTTGGTTTGATTGAATTGGGTTTTACTGTTGAATTATATTAAATGTTGGCTGAAATTAATACAAAATGGATTGGGGACGATTGTTATGAGGACAGAGGAATAGTTTATCAACGCTAAGTGTATGTAATTATTTTATGAGGACCTAATATAAGTAATGAAATGGTTTGTAGATGATTGTTTAGAGCATAGAGATATGGAATGGCTCTGTAAATAATAATTTTATATTTGTTTAATATTGATACGGGGAATGGTTTGGTATGATTTCTATGAGGATACAGAAATGAAATGGTTTAGTATGGGTTGTATAAATGATGAAGGGTAAAAAAAGATGTGTGTGTGGGTGTAGAATGGCAGCGAGTAAGCAAAGTGGGAATCTGGAAGAAAAAAAGGAACACAGTGGGTTGATAATTCTACTCAGGTTCATTCTGGGTAGAAACAAAAGCATCCAAGATGATGAGCAAAAATAACAGGTATCTCAAAAAAAGTCACATGTTTGCACTTGATCTGCTGCATTTCTTACATTTCCTCGTCGACCTTTGCCTCCTGCAGGTTTCGCCTTGCAGGGTTCACCAGGGGTACACTTGGATATTGCATGTGAAATTAGCTGCTTTGTGCATGGAAGATATCAACAGGTCACCAAGGGCAGTCATTTCAATGTAATGTGATAAAAAAAATGGATCTTTTGCAAGAACACTGATGGGTTTCCTTGATTTGTAGACTGGAGTTCCTTCCATCTTTTTCAAGGTGTAGCAGGAAGCAGCCTATTGTCTCATGTTCTGCTAGTAAAGCTGTGCAGTAAATAGACAGCTACAGGGATGTCAGCTCCATTATGGGCCATATATTGAAAATGGGAGAAGTTGCAGCCTAAAGATGGAGATATTTAATTTCAAAATCAGTTTTCTCACAAAAGATCAGTTTTGTTTATTCACAATATAAAAACATATTTATACTGATATATAGTACATAAAAGTTAACAAATATGGACCATTACAGTGACACTTTAATAAGCATGTGCTGCGGAAATGGCAACATTTTAGACAATCAATATCCGCTTTCTTCCTTAGTTTCAAAGAAATAATTGTAATTTAAAGTATTAAAATATATATTTCTGCATATTTTCTGTAAAGTATTGGAAAATAATAGTTGTGATTTCACAAAAGATAATATAATATGACAATGTTATTAGTGTTGGTGGAAAAGAACCTCGAAGCAGGGGTGTAGGAGCCAGAATAATTCTGGGGGAGAAAAAGCTCATTGTATACACAGGCCAAAAATAGATTATTTACATACACATACAAACATAGACAAATCTGGGGGGGATTTGTTCCCCCATCCCTTCCAGTTCCTACACCCATGCCTCTAAGGAAAGACCTTTTTCTATATACATGTTAATATTACTTTACCTCCTTTAAATATACATACACAATAAATACCACATGCTTTCAGTAGTTCATCGACACAATACAGCAGTATATCCTATACAAATAAAATGCATTTGTATTTTATTTGCTCATTTTATAATGATAGAGTCACCTTTACTTTATTATTGTTATTATTAATAGGATTAATGTATTCAGTGCTCATATATGCATAAACAGGATTTGTGCTAAATGTATTCTGGATATTCATTTCATTGATTGTTGCATAAGTAAAAACATTAATATGTACTGCAAGGTCAAAAAAGAAAGATAATACTTCTGACTCCTTTTAACCCTTTCAAATAAGACATTTGAATACTAAATGCACACCTAACATAATATAAATACATACATTTAACTCAAAGTGCATGAACCAAAATGGTATGCCCTACAAGCTAGCTTACAGAGCCCTATAATAATAGTGGCGGTTTATAAATCCAAAAATATATGGTGTATCACCAGCTCACACATCACTGCAAAAAGCAATAAAAACAACAACAGCATTCACACAGCTAAGTTTTAGCCTATATACATCCCTATTGGGGAATGGAGACTACTGAGAATAATCTTCAGTAAAATAAAGCCGACATAAACACCAATTGAATTGAATAAAGGAACACCAATATATAAAAAAATGTCTCTAGTTGTCTATATAGTGACCTGACGGTTTATTCTACCGTTTCGCCTTCCAAAGACTTTGTCAAAGGATAAATAACTATAGGAGCGAAAATTCACAGGCCTTTTAGATCAACCTCTACATTAGCAAGACATCTGGAAAGTGTATTTAGAGCAATAGGAAAGTCTGTTTAATTGCAAATTAAAAGTTCATGGTACAGTTATGTTCTTGTGATGCCCTTTTCTGCTATTTTTGCAACTGGAATTATTCATTGTCTAGCAAAGCCGAGTAAAGGATAATGGAACAACCATGTTTTCTTTCATCTTGTATTTTTTATTTCTTGTAATAAAAAAATGGTGTAAATGCAGATATTATAAATGCCCGGACACTCAGTTGACAGACTAAAATTTGGGGGTATCCATTGCAGTCAATCAGTTTATAGAAATTGAATGATTTCTCCATAATTAAGTAACTCTGCTGGTATAGAATCATGACACAGCCAAAGTTTGAAATATTTCAACATTGAACTGAAGCAACATTGAACTGAGTGGGTTGCCATTTCCTTATGCAGTGGACCACAACATACATCTCCTGGTATTCCAAGATGGTCTCATCCAAGTACTGACTAGGCCCAACCCTGATTGGCTTTAGGGTAGTGTGACCTCTTGGTTCCCAGATTGGAATCAAACCTAGGTTACAGCAGTGAAAGCACCAAATTCTAACACCTGGACCACCAGTGAACCCATCACTCAGTTACCATGCATTAAAAAAATATAGTGTCTTGATGCTAAATCGCTGAGAGACAAATCAGTTAAACAGGACCTTGAGAAGCAATTCTAAGAACATTCAGACTACAACAATGAAGAAAGGGTGTTTATTTATTTTTTATTATATCATACAAAATGTCATGTAATATTTGTTTTCAATCATATGGCATCCAATTAGGATGAATAACATTTAAAATATATTTTTACTTTTGATTTCTAAATAAATTATAGACCTAGCATTAAATATATACACAGCATATACACATTAAAATATATCACACATTTCAACATATACATTTTAGTTTTTTTTTCTCCAAATAATATTACACATATGTTATCACATTTCTCAGTTTAAACAATAAAGTACTTGCAGGGCTCTTAAAAAGTAAAATTAATCCTAACTTTTTTTTCAAGAATAAGTCATTCCAAATCATGCTAAATAATAATCTTTGTGATATCTCTCAGCCCGCTACTGCTGTCCAACTGCCACTTCCTGTGATGTTATTTATGGCTCTGTGTGTTTCAGGGAACATTGTGAAAGTTTGAAAGGACTGTGGTTTTCAAATAAATTGTGTTCATTTGCAACTTGTTTTCATAAGTACTTTACTGCAGTGTTTGAAGTATTCTAAGCAGCTAGATAATTTAGTAACCTTGGATGTTCCTATCATCCACTGAAACCTGAAAACTGTGAAATCAGTTTTGTTTTATGATACATGAAGCTTTCTGCACCATAAATCTTTAAGATGATAACATTTTCTACAAGTTCTACATAACACTTTATTCTAAGTAAAAAAGGAATACGCATTTATTATTGCTTCTCTAAAAATTGATTTTTTTTTTTATTATTTTCATGCTGTTATCATGGTTTATGAGATTAACATTATTCTAATCCGCAGCATTACCAAACAAGCTGAAACATGATAAATTGAATCATTACACTAGACCTAACCACTATGTGAATTTAAGCATACAATAGTTAATACATTAGAAGCTATTTATTTGTACTTTCTAAAAACATGTTTCCCGACTGTCAAGCATAAAGTATAGAATTGCACTTATTTAATGGTACATTGGTGGAGCTGCAAATACACTGATGGTAAAATCTTGTGACCATTTTATATTGGAGCATGATGCTTAAACATTAAACATCAGCCTTGACTAAATTACCAGCCTTATTAAATTGTGATTCAGTAAATTTAAAAGGGCTCTATTTAAGCACACAGCATATTTTTTTTACAGAAGTTTTTAGTTAGTGAACTTCTATCCAAAAGCAAGGACTTTACTAATGAAAAACTTCTGGAAAAAAAAATATGCTGTGTGCTTAAATAGAGCTCTTTTAAAATTACCGAATCGCAATTTAATAAGGCTGTACATGTTTTACTCTGTGCCACATAATTCAGCTAATGCACTTAAAAAGACCCTAAAATCACCATAAGTACTCTGCATCATCAGACACAGGGTGGAAAAGCATATGGAAAAATGTTTTGCAAAAAAACGCTGCTAAAATATTGGAGTTATATATATTGATTTGTACCAGTCACTAAAAATAATTAGAAACCTTTTTGCTGGTTGTGGAAGAAACTGTTAAACATATAGAGCCTCATTCAATTCGAAGGCTGCAACTCAAGGTATACAGGCCGTATGCCTGCGGGCTTGCTGCCGGCTTGAACTCTGTTACAATTACGGAGCTATGATTGAACAAGCCCGCAAGTCACGGGCCTAAGCCTTTAAGACCGTAAACCCTTCCCGCGCCTGCAAGCTGTTAGTGGGCTGGAATAAAATCAGTCCGCAGTTAGATTCCAATCCCATTATTACAAAGTGCGATGCAGGCAGGCCTCTCACCCAATAGCAAGTGGGCTAGCTGAAGATTATTGACATAGAGAGATGATAAAGTTGCTTTTTACTCGCCCATGCGTTGACTGTGTTGTAGATTCTTCCGAAGTAACAAGTAGGTCCCAGAGTTTGTGGTTTGAGCAGTTATAGAGAGAGAGTAGGTGATTTTGTCAGAGCATTATCTTCATTATCTTCTATTATTTTATATTATTATAACTAGCAACTTGCCGTCAAAAATTACGGCAATAAAATTTGAAGCCTGGCAATGCTGTTTGCCACACAATGGGAGCCTCTCCCCCTCTACTTTACTGGCCTCGCCATGAGCGCCTTTGGCACTCATTATGGGCCCCTCTGTCTACTTCCTCCCTTGTGTCTAATTTTCCCCTTCTCTCGCTCCCTTGTGCGCCCTTTCCCCATCTCTCTCCCTTCCTTGTGTCTCCTTCCCCCCCCCTGTGTTTTTACCCCCTCTCCCTCCCCGGTGTCTCTTCCCCCCTCCCCTGTGTCTCTTTCCCCCCTGTCCCTTCCCCCATCTCCCTCATGTCTCTCCCCCTCTCCCCTATGTCTGTTCCCCCTTCCCCTGTGTCTCTTCCTCCCCTGGACCTCCCATATTACCCCACCTCTCCCTCCAATGTGTCTGTTCCCCCATCCCCTGAGTCTGTTCCCCCATCTCCTGTGTCTGTCCCCCCCTTTCCCTCCCCTGTTTCTCTTTCCCCCGTGTCTCTTTCCCCCCTATCCCTACCCTGTGTCTCTTCCCCCTCCCTTGTGTCTCGTCCACCCCATTTCCCTCCCCTGTGTCTCTTCCACTCCTCTCCCTCCCCTGTGTCTCCCCCTCCTCTGTGTTTCCCCCCCTCTCCCCTGTTTGTCTCCCCCTCCTCCCTTGTATCTCTTCCCACCTCCTCTCAGTCCTCTGTGTCTCCTCCCTCCTCTGTGTCGCTTCCTCCCTTCTGTCACCCGTCTCTCTTCCGTGCCCACTCATGCGTGCCCCGTGCCGCACAATGCGCATGTGCGCCGCCCGACGCGCAATACGCATGCGCACCCTCCACTGCGCAAAGCGCGAATCATAGCTGTCAAACTTGACAACTATTATATGTGATTATGATCATACACTTAAACTTTGATTACACATATTTACAGATTACACATAATACAAATACACATATATTAAATAACACACATAAATATACATAGAGCTAGGTCACTCCATATACACACCCCCATCCCATACCACACACCCCATCCCCTAACAGTTAATAAATACACATAAAACACTTTTTTTCCCTGTCATATATATATACAGTAACACTAAGTTTTATTTATTGTTATATTCTTTTTGGGATTTAAATGGAGGGAGGGGAGAGGAGTGGAGAGGTGGGGAGGAAGAGAAGATGAGAGGGGAGAAAAGAGAGGGAGGTGGCCCTGGGGAGTGGTGAAGGAGGTGAGAAGTGGTGAAGGAGAGGAGGAGGAGGAGGAGGTGAGGAGTGGTGGAGGAGGAAGAGAGTGGCGGAGAGTAGAGTAGGGGAGCGGAGGAAGTGGAGAGTGGAGGAGAGGAGGAGGATGGTGGAGAGGAGAGTGGTGGATTGGAGGAGGTGGAGAGTGGAGGAGAGGAGGAGGAGAGTGCTCAATTGAATCAGGCTCATACAATAGTTAGCCCTAGATTAGATATATTGAGCCTCATTTAATTGCAAGTCCGCAATTCACAGGCGTACATGGACCTCTACTACAAATATAGAGCAATTCAATTGAACAAGGTGGCAACTCACGGGCTGAAATCCAAAATCGAAAACCCTGGTTCCATGTAAGCAGTTCAGGGCTTGCGCATGCAAGTCCATAGTTACTGTTTAGACAGAGCCATCATCATAACAACAATCAAACCTGCTGGAACTCATGAAGGCTCACTAAATCAAACCTTGCTGTGAAACCTTGCTGTGGGGGTCCCCATTGGGACCCCATTGCATTTAAAGATTTAAATCCCCAGCCGCGGGTCCTTAAAGGGCTCACAGCACACAAAGAGTTAACACCCGCGGCATCTAACATTAACCCTGCTATGCTGCGGGGTCCACATCGGGACCCCCCACAGGGTCCCAACAATAACCCTTGTTGCATTTATCGACATTTAGATTATTTATTTCCCATCTCGTGGGTCCTTAAAAGGACCCGAAGCATACAAATAGTTAACCCCTGCCGCGGGGTTACTTCAAGTACCCCCATGACACCTAACATTAACCCAACCTATGCTGCAGGGATTCCCCCCGGGACCCCTGAAGGGTCCCTACACTTACCCTAAAACTTAACCTTTATGAAGGGCATCGGGTATCATCCCTGGAGGGGCATTTTGGCCAGGTCAGTAGACTAATTAACCCTTTCATTTTTACATGTTGTAAGTCTTTTTTATTTTAATAGTGGGTTTTATTTTATGTTTAAATCTTTAAAAAAAAATTCTGTAATGTCTTTTTATTTTTATGTAACTAGTAATTAGTAATTAGTTTGTTATTTTTTGTAGTTAGGGTTAAATAAGACTGCATATGGATAGCTGGGTCTAGATAGGGTTAAGTGGTTGGTCATATGGTTAATTAGGTATAGTGAGGGTTAAATAGGGTTAATTACTTATAGGGGTTAATTTGTTAGAGGGGGTTCACTTCGATTTATTAGTTTATTGGGGTAGTGCTTAGACTTAGAGCCTCGTTCAATTACAAGGCTGCAACTCCCGATATACAGTAGTTTCAATTGTACAAGAACTGCAAGCCGAAACTGTAAACTATGTAATTGTAATTGTATGTAGCATTTCAGAGCATGAACATGATCGATCCATTTAGAAACAGCCAAGAGAAAATTAGATTGTCATCATTATGGCAGTATAAGATGGAGGTTGCATCAATTAGCGTTTAGAGGTCCGATATGTGATCGGACTCGCAAAACCGTAAAATACAAAATAATAAAAATGCATGCCGATACTGTTCTAGTCCATGTGGGTGGCCTGATATGTATTAACTCATTGCTTCCTGAGATCGATATAACCCTGAATTAAGACAATTGATTCTGTCTTTCTCCTTTCTCTAGCTCTGACACTGTTTACAGGGTAATATAAGACAAATATGGGTGTACTGGTGCTGTATAATAAACGTGTTATATTTCCAAAATGAGCTTTATGTTACTTATATTATTCTTTTTTCACCACCACAAAGCAGTGAAGCATATAGTTCATTGGTAATGTGCCTAATCTGTAATAACTTTTCTTGGAATTCTGGGCAGGACATAAGTTTTTTAAACTTATTTTTAGACATTCCAGTGTGTACACAAATGTGCTATTTATTTACTGTGCTCTGTACAGTGGCGGCTTCTATCACTCTTTTGCCCACCATAAGCTAAATTATTTTGTGGATAATAGCCTTCCCACAGGAGGTTAGGTACCAGCTCTGCACTGATGAGACCTCCTAACTTGTGCTTAATCCAGCCTATGCTATGGTTTTAAGTTGGGTAATACAGTAGGCATATGCATAAGAGGAGCCATGTATGCATTGCGGACTCAGTCGCATGAGTTTTAGGAGGCAGAGGAATAGTAATACTTTTAAAATAATTATTTTTACTAAATAAAAATATTAATGTAACAAAAGAAAAATGAATGAAGATGGATGTGAACCTTAAAACTATAGTTCTAAAAACAGAGGTTTTTGCCCATTGCACCACATATTTGTATGTTAAACAAAAAGTGCATAAATCAATAAACCTGAAAGAGAATCAGTGTGATAGTTACACCCTGAACTTTATCATATATGCAGGGTTTATCTGTGGGAGGGATTCAGGGGCTATCAGAGCAATAACTAAAAAAATCATTATCTAAGTGAACTCTTCCATCAATGTAAAAAAACATTTTTCATGTGATTTTCCACCCTCTATCTTATGGTGCAAAGCACATATGGAGACTTCAGCGTCCCTCTAAAAAACCTGAAAGGATTCCTCACTCTAGTTCAAATATCATTCCCAGGTATAAACCTTGGACCTCATTCAAATGCAAGCCTGCAGATTGCGTCCTATGGGCTGAAAGCCCAAAGCGTAAACCATGAAATCTTATGTAGCATTTCAGAGCTTGATCAGGATCAATTTAGCAAGGCCGTAACACCTGATTTAGAAATCGAAAAATTAGACCATCATCATTACGTCAGTAAAACATGGAGGATACATGTCAATAAATTAGCATTTAGAAGTCCGATATGCAATCAGCCTCGCAATCCTGCAATGTACAAAATAATAAAAAATAATTATGGAAATGTTCTAGTCCATGTGGGTAGTACCAGTAGGATTTTCTTCTACATTTGACACTTAGGGAAGTAAAAATATTTGCGGGCTTCAGGAATTGTATCAATTGAACAGCGATTTGGGATTGTAACTCTTGCAGGCTTGCAAGATCAAAGGCTTAGATGGGTTGGAAGTTATGATCTTGACAACCACAGGGATATTCATCCTGTAACCCGTAGATCGTTTGCGGCTCGTAAAAAGATGCCAATTGAATAGCAAATTAGTTTACGGGCTCCATTACATGCTCCCATAAACAACAATTGCTCAATTGAATCAAGGCCCTTGTAAGTTATAAGGAATGATTTATGACAAATTAGCCTCATTCCATATAATGCCTGCCCTCTGTCATCCAATGCTCTTTTGATTTGGCTTCACAAAGGTCTTGAAAAGGGAAACTGTGGAAGAATTTCAAATATTATATTTCAGAAATGTCATTGTGATTTTGTAATTTATGGTATTGTAGGGTTACATGTGTTATTTTTACTCACTGGAACATTCAATCATAAAGTACCACAATATCCAACTATGCCACAGACATTTTCCACTGAATCTATGTTTTTTCACTTGATCTGCAAGTTGACAACATATATACCAAGGTTAAGACCTGTTCCACGTGAAGGGATGACCTACTTTATCAGCATTCCTTCCTAATTGAGGAGAACCTAAACACCAACATTTTAGACCATTTTACCTAGCATAGATCATAGATAAATATACCTGTTCAAACACTGTTTAGCAAAAGAGAGGAGTAGCATGACCAATGTGCTAGGAAAGGAAGAGTTTCATGAGTATTGTGCTCGGAGACGAGAAGTAGCATGTACAGTGGCCTATCAGAGCAGGAGTTTCATGAACAATGTGCTAGGAAAGGAAGAGTTGCATGAGCAATGTGCTGGGAGACGAGGAGTAGCATGTACAGTGACCTAACAGAGCAGGAGTAGCATGAACAGTGGAAATCTGGAAAAGAAGAGTATCGTGAGCAATGTGCTAGGAGAGGAGGAGTAGCATGTACAGTGACCTAACAGAGCAGGAGTAGCATGAACAATGGGCTTTGGAAAAGAAGAGTATCGTGAGCAATGTGCTAGGAGACGAGGAGTAGCATGTACAGTGACCTAACAGAGCAGGAGTTGCATGAGCAATGTGCTAGGAGATGAGGAGTAGCATGTACAGTGACCTAACAGAGCAGGAGTAGCATGAACAGTGGAAATCTGGAAAAGAAGAGTATCGTGAGCAATGTGCTAGGAGAGGAGGAGTAGCATGTACAGTGACCTAACAGAGCAGGAGTAGCATGAACAATGGGCTTTGGAAAAGAAGAGTATCGTGAGCAATGTGCTAGGAGTGGAGGAGTAGCATGTACAGTGACCTAACAGAGCAGGAGTAGCATGAGAACTGATTGGGAATAGGTGGATCACTATAAGCACTGAGCAGCAAAAGAAGAAGCACTGTCATTACTACTTGCATAGAAGCACTATAAAAACTGTTTAGGAAATGTATTACCCTTGCAAATTCTACAAAAGGAGCAAGGTAGACTGTTCAATATGGTTAAGAGGAGTATGAGTTTAGAATGAGTAGCAACCGGAAAAAACACCAGCAGAGCAGTGGCAAAAGGGATATTAGTGGTCTTCAAAGTCTGCAATTATTTTATTCCAGAAAAACACAAATAAACATGTAACATTTTCATCTTCAAAGTTTTAAGCTTGCACAGATAAAACAAAAGATTGATTTGAAAGCTAGCAAAGAAGAATAAAGGAATCAAAGGAATAGTTTAAAGAAATTTTGAAGGGCAATATCAAGTTACAAAAAGTTATTCTGGCAAGGCGCCAGGTTTATCAGTCGCAGATAAGGGAGAAATATAGCAGTGCTGGCACCATGAAAACAAAAGTTTTGTTAGAAGTGATATTTTTTAATGGACTAATAAATCAGTCTTTTATAGTTGCTTTGCATTCTACCATGACATGCATGCTGAGTGAGTTCATATAAATAATCACAGACTGGACTCCCAGTTTCTCTCGTCCTTCCTTGCACTAATACATTCATGTCAGTTTACTGAAGTAGGGAAACAATTCACATATTCCTGTACTCAGTGGACAAGATATATTCAAGGCTGACATGTTGGAGAACCTCTCCATTCCTATGTTATCCTATCACTTACATACTAATATTTGATATTGCCTAAACGTTTATTCATTTAGGCCTCTGTTACATTGCTTCTTTAATATAATTCCAAAATAAAGTTTACTTGGATAATCCTGCAGAGCTATCACATTACACTCTTAATTCTAACCTCAGAGAAATGCCATCCCAGTGCTCAAAATGTCTGTAATATCTTAAGGCCCAAGTGACTGCCCCATATTTATGTTAAAAATCGCTATCACATGGCTCCTGTGATATCTGGAAGGTAGGGCCTTGACACGCACTGACATTTTGTGCTAAGGATAATATTTATACTAATACTTACCTTTACATGTCTGGCCATTTGTCACTATTGAGACCCAGTAAGGTTGAAACGCGTTTGGTTTTATATACAGCATTGTCTGTTTCTTTGCGCACCATTAGTGCATATTCTTTTTATATAATTCCATATTTTGCATATTTTTTGTTTTTATTATATGTGGCTTTCCTATTACATGTGGTCTATTCACATTTACCTCAACTATTGAAGGTCTGCAGAACTTATATCCTCAGTTTTTGTACTCTGTATAGCCCGCGGTTCTAGCTTACTCAGCAACTCTGTTTTGGTCATTTAACCCCTGCAGTACAGGCTGAATATATGTGCTTATTGAGCACCTATAGCACTGTTCATCCTAGCCACTGGACAGCCTTTTGGATAGTGTGTACCACCATTTATTCCAGTGGACTCTGATACACCTGGAGCATTGGAGTCGATTTAATTCCACCCAGACGAGTGGATTGACCTTCAACTTTCATACCTCATATTGTTTGAGGGAAATAAATGTGAGTGTGATAAATTAATATTTTTTCATGTTATTTTTCTATGTGTTTTGTACATAGTCTTATTTTTCTGTGCAAACAATACATTTATTTATCTGCACTTCTCTCCCCTGCATCTCCCTCTTGTTTGTTCATGCTTATAAGCACTAGTGAACAGTGCCTTTTGAGAAAGCAACATATCCAAAACGAGCTAAATTCCATGAAGTAGGAGTCATATCACCACCACTGGACAGTGGGTGATAAAGAAACCCTCCCCCTTGCTTAAACGAGTCCAACAATAGTGGGACTATAGAATTATTATCCTTTTGGACTTTTTGACCATCTCTGTTGATTTTTTGACAATTTATTTTACATGGGAATGTGGTGAATGGACTTTCACGTAGACTTGGACTCATATGGTACATATCTATCTTTATAAATAGAAATGTTATCTTACCCTTGTTTTGTGACTACGTATATTGATAGTGTATATTCATATACACAAATTATTGGTGATATATGGGGTGTTTTAAAGGGGTGCTACAGATTTGTGGTCTCCCTCTGTAGAGCATGTTTTAGCACTTCAACACCTACAGTGCCTTGCAAAAGTTTTTACCCCCATTGACTCTTTACCTATTTTGTTACATTACAGCCTTAAGTTCAATGTTTTGTTAATCTGAATCTTATGTGATGGATCAGAACACAATAGTCTAAGTTGGTGAATCGAAATGAGAAAAATATATATAAAAAAATATTTTTTAGAAATAGAAAACAGAAAATAGGCATGTGCATATGTATTCACCCCCTTTGTTATAAAGCCCATGAAAAGAGATGGTGCATCAAATTACCTTCAGAAGTCACATAATTAGTGAAATGACGTCCACCTGTGTGCAATCTAAGTGTCACATGATCTGTCATTACATATACATACCTTTTTTGAAAGGACCCAGAGGCTGCAACACTTAAGCAAGGGGCACCACTAACAAAACACTGCCATGAAGACCAAGGAACTCTCCAAACAACTAAGGGACACTTTGGTTGAGAAGTACAAGTCAGCGTTAGGTTAAAAAAAAAATCCAAATCTTTGATAATCCCCAGGAGCACCATCAAATCTATCATAACCAAATGGAAAGAACATGGCACAACAGTAAACCTGCCAAGAGATGGCCGCCCACCAAAACTCACGGACTGGGCAGGGAGGGCATTAATCAGAGAGGCAGCACAGAGACCTAAGGTAACCCTGGAGGAGGTATCCCTGTGGTAAGATGTGGCAAGCTCATAGAGACTTATCCAAAGCAACTTGGAGCTGTGATTGCTTCAAAAGGTGGCTCTACAAAGTATTGACTTTAGGGAGGGTGAATAGTTATGCACATTGACGTTTTCTGTTATTTTGTCCTATTTGTTGTTCGCTTCACAATAATAAAAAAAAACATCTTCAAAGTTGTGGGCATGTTCTGTAAATTAAATGATGCAAATTCTCAAACAATCCATGTCAATTCCAGGTTGTGAGGCAACAAAACACGAAAAATTATGGGGGGTGAATACTTTTGAAAGGCTCTGGATACTAGTATATTTATTCACACTTATTGACATTTGGTGTGTTGGATTAAAGCACTACAGACGTGCGGTTTCCCTTGTGGGGATCCCTACACTTTTCTTTGTTGGTTCAAAATGTCATTCATCAGATATATTAAACCATTTCCATACTCTTACCTTGGTTTTAAATGTTTAATTTTATAACATTTCAGCTTCTAAACATTTTTATAATTAACCATTAATAAGTTCTTAAACATTAATTTTACTAATTTCTTCACCTTCATAATTTCATACTGACAAATCAATTATGCTAAACACATCTAATTATCATAGAATCTACATATCTGGTTTAATAACCCTGTGTATATTTATATTTTATGAATATTTTATTCTATGTAACATTCATGTATTAGCTTTAATTTTCTATTGTACATTTTGTCATTCTATATGCACAATACCTTATATTATATTGTGGTCAATATTCAGCTATAAAATCAATTATGATTATTGCCATGTACACGACTAAGATACATTTGGAGAGAACATATTTTTGTAGTGAATACTGTGATAGTGATTGGAGCTAGTGTTTTAAATGCAACTTACCCTTAAAACCCACTATGACAAACACAAGGCATCCATCCAATTGCAATTCCGTAATTACCTTCATACAGGCCGCATGTCTGCAGGTTAACCCATGAACCCGTACGTAGCATTTCTGGGCATGATTGTGATCAATTAAGCAAGCCCGTAAATTACAATTTAGACAGCTCCAATAGTAAATGAGACCGTCATCATGACATCAGGAAAACATAGAGGTTAAACTACAATCAATTAGTGTTTAGAAGTCCGATATGGAATCATATTCGCAATCCAGCAATGGAGAAATCAATAAAAATGAATGAAGAAACTGTGCTAGTCCATGTGGGTGGCCTGATATATATTAACTCCTTGCGTGTAGCAAAATGTAGCCAATTGAATATCAGTAACTTTTATGGGCTGCATTACGGGCTCCAGTAATTACAAGTTGGTCAATTGAGTGGGGGCCTACGGCAAACACAAGAACATCAGCGCCCATATGCTGCTATTTACAGTTAATTGTACTATTTCCTTTGTGTTTTCAGTGTGAGGTGATTGGGGTGAATACAGTATTTTATGTAATATAGTATATTCTAGATAATATTATCAGACTGGAAGAGGCCATTGTTTACTGGATGCTTTTGTGGAGTTGTATGGCATACTCACATGTCTATTTAGTTAGTCAGGCACAAGACGAAAAGGAGGCTTCAGAGGGACTGCAGTGATGCTCTACCGTTTAGTGACAAATGGAGCTCCCTGCTGGCATTCTTTTATCTCATTGGGGTATGAGAATTTGTTATTGTATTTCACTGTACAGAGAATAATTGTGTTAGAGAGTGGACAGGAGACATATAGTGGACTGTACTCCATGTCCTGGGGTCTAACCAGTAAATACTTTACCTTTTGTCAAAATGAGCCTGTTAAGTGGCATACAGCATTGGCGATGACTTGCAAGAGTTTAAAAGATGTTAAAAGGAAATATATCTTAGGGAATAATGTGATGGCTGTGAAGAGAATATGATATATAGCAGCATTGCTCACTCCAATGTTATTTTTTAGTGAATGCATGAGAAGGAAATTTAATTACAATATGCAACATACAATTAATGGTAACATTTTGCAGCTCCCCCCTTGTTACTCAGCATTAATATTTAATGAATGTGCAGTCAATATACACTTCCTTTCCCAATGCTTTATGGTTTTAAATCAATTTAAATCAATTCCATAAATGTGGAAGCTATACATTTTATCTTGAGAGATCAATTTAAAATACATAAATAAATAAATAAAAAAATGCAAAAGAAAATTCAAGCAATGTTTAAAAATTGTCATAGCCTCTGTAATAATGGGAGATGAGTGGCCATACTATGGTAACAACATTTTACATTGCTTCTGATGCATGTAATTTAGTGTATTATTCCTGAGATATTCCGCACTGTTCGTGTTGAATTATTATGTTAATGTGTGCTTGAGTATGCTAATTTACAACTCGCTGTGTTCAGTGAGCTGCCATATAGCACATTGAGGCAATTGGTTAATGAGGTGGATCTAACTGCATATCAAAAATGGAGGTGGATTGCACTATTAGCTGCTAAGTTGCATAATAAGGCAGCACAAATAATGTTGTGCATTTTAGCCATGATTTATTGGTTACTGCAAGTCAGATTTTCTTGCTTTTTATACCCTTGGGATAAATATATTGTAATATACTTAACAATAATATATAAAGGTCCCTCCATTTTAGAACCTTGTGAAATGATGTAAAACTTCACAATAGCATATCAAGCAAATTGAAATGTCAACAAAGGTAAAATATCAATAAAAGTAAATCTTAGAGAACAGATCTGGCTCTCCAGTTGGCAATTGCAGGTCTACTGTGAAGAACCTCCACGATATACCAATAAATATACTGAAAAATCGTTTATTATTATTATTATTACTAAATTTTAGATAATGTATTATAATAGGCACACAAACTTTACCCTTATACCACGGACTCCAATGGCAAATAATATTACCGTATATACTTCAGTATAAGCCAACCCTAGTATAAGCTGAGGCACCTATTTTACCACAAAATACTGGGAAAAATGAGTGATTCGAGTATAAGCCGAGAATGGGAAACGTGCTGCCCCCTGTGTCCCTCTTGTGCGCTCTGTGTCCCCCTCTTGTGTGCCCTTTTCTTGTGTCCCCCTCTCCCTCCCCTGTGTCTCTTCTCCCCTCTCCCTCCCCTGTGTCTCTTCACCTCTCTCCCTTCCCTGTGTCTCTTCCCCCTCCCTTATCACCCTCCTCAACCCCCTCCTCATCCTCCCTCCTCAACCCTCCTCCTCATCCTCAACCCCCTCCTCAACCTCCCTCCTCAACCTCAACCCCCCTCCTCATCCCCTTCTCCTCAATCCCCCATCCTCAACCCCCCATCCTTAACCCACCCTCCTCATCCTAAACCACCCTCCTCATCCTAAATCACCCTCCTCCTCCTAAACCACCCTCCTCAGTCCCCCTCGTCAACCCCCTCCTCAACCTCAACCCCCCTCCTCACCCCCTTCTCCTCAACCCCCCATCCTCAACCCACCCTCCTCATCCTTAACCACACTCCTCATTCCCCTCCTCAACCTCCCTCCTCATCCTCCCTCCTCATCCTCAACCTCCCTCCTCATCCTCAACCTCCCTCCTCAACCTAAACCCCCCTCCTCAACCTCCCTCCTCAACCTTCCCCCTCTTGTGTGCCCTTTTCTTGTGTCCCCCTCTCCCTCCCCTGTTTCTCTTCTCCCCTCTCCCTCCCCTGTGTCTCTTCACCTCTCTCCCTTCCCTGTGTCTCTTCCCCCTCCCTTATCACCCTCCTCAACCCCCTCCTCATCCTCCCTCCTCAACCCCCCTCCTCATCCTCAACCCCCTCCGCAACCTCCCTCCTCAACCTCAACCCCCCTCCTCAACCCCCCATCCTTAACCCACCCTCCTCATACTAAACCACCCTCCTCATCCTAAATCACCCTCCTCCTCCTAAATCACCCTCCTCAGCCCCCCTCCTCAACCTCAACCCCCCTCCTCACCCCCTTCTCCTCAATCCCCCATCCTCAACCCACCCTCCTCATCCTAAACCACCCTCCTCATTCCCCTCCTCAACCTCCCTCCTCAACTTCAACCCCCATCCTCATCCCCCCTCCTCAACCCATCAATCCTCAACCCCCCATCCTCATCCCACCCTCCTCATCCTAAACCACCCTCCTCATCCTAAATCACCCTCCTAATTCTAAACCACCCTCCTCAGCCCCCCTTGTCAACCCCCTCCTCATCCTGAACCTCCCTCCTCATCCTCCCTCCTCATCCTCAACCTCCCTCCTCATCCTTAACCTCCCTCCTCAACCTAAACCCCCCTCCTCAACCTCCCTCCTCAACCTTAACCCCCCCTATCCTAGTCCTCAACCCCCCTTACTCAACCCTGCATCCTCAGTCCCTCCTCAACCTCTCTCCTCAGCCCCCTCCTCAGCCTCAGCCCCCCTCCTCAACCTCAACCCCCTCCTCATCCTCAACCACCCTCCTCAGCCCCCCTCATCAACCCCCTCCTCATCCTCAATCTCCCTCCTCATCCTCTGGATTGAAGATGAACTGGAGTGTAACATGCTTCCCAGTCAGGCCATCATAATGGAGAAGGTAAGAAGCATATATAGAGCCAAACACCAGATGTGCCGGAAAGAGCTTCTCAGACTGTAAAGGTTGGTTTGACCATTTCAAAAAGAGGAACATCCTCTACAACATAAAGATCACAGGAGAAGCAGCGAGCGCGGACGCCAAAGCTGATGGGCCTTTCCAGCCACCTTAAAAGAGACAGTGTGAGATTGTGTAATTACCCTCCTGAACTGGTGTTCAACGTGGATAAAATCTGCCTCATTTGGTAGCGATTGCCAAGCCGCATGTTCATATCACAGTCTTCTGGGTGGGCACGGAGGCATTGACTGAGGACATGAAGTTAATCCCAAAATCTTGTTTGACAGTCATTTGGCAATTTAATAGGAAGGCCTGGATCACCAAGGAGAGGTTCAGCAAGCATTTCTGCCCATCAGTGCCGCTCTATTGCAGGAGCAAAAAAACTAAGTCAGAGGTGCTCATCAGAGAACGAACCAACCTTAATAGGTTAGTTCTATGGCCATGATAAGCTACTCTGAGAGCAACCTCTTTTAGCTCACTTGTGCCCTTCACAGGGAGAAATATCCTGTAGTATATCAGTCTGGTCCCACTCAATACCAGGCAATTCTACCCTGAACAGGAGAAACAGCAAAGTGATCAAGGGGTCCACATCTGAAGTCCCCTATTACCCTTAGGTAGACTTAACCCTAAGGATAATTTGATAAACAAAAAAACTAAGTCAGAGGTGCTCATCAGGAGCAAAGTACATGAGGCTAGTGATGTCCCGAACAGTTCGCCGGAGAACTATTCGCGGCGATTTTCGCATGTTCGCGTTCGCCGCAAACAGCGAACACATGCGCTTTTCGGTTCGTCCCCTATACTTTATCATTGAGAAAACTTTGAACATCATTTATTTTATTTTATAATTTTTTTTATGTAATCTATGCCTGCCTGCCAGCGTGTGTGTGTGACAGGCTAACACCTAACAGCTTACATTGTGCTTATTTTCACTACTCATACCTGGTGGTGTAACATACATTAAAAACAACCATTTTTTTCCTGTAATCTAATTTCAGTTGCCTGCCTGTGTCAGGCTCACAGCTTATATTGTGCTCAGTGACATAAAACAACACTTTTTTGACTGTAATAGATTGAATAGCAATTGCCTGCCTACAGTCGTGTGTGTGAAGCCTATTGCATCTACTCTGCCAACTTTTGCCAGTGCACAGTGACACTCATATCTGGTGTCACAGTAGCTTGCACGCATAGTACCACTAATCTGAAAAAAAATGACAGGCAGAGGCAGGTCACCCCGCAGGGGCCGTCGTGGTGCTGTGATTCCCTTTGGCCCTAGAATAATGGCCAGTTTTCAGAGGCAACGTACCCTGAAGTTGAAAAGTTCTGAGGACACGGTTGACTGGCTAACACAGGACACCCAATCTTCTACAGCTTCCGCTCGGAACTTAGACGCACCATCCTCCTCCAGCTTAGCTTCGGGCACCTCTCCAGTTACCACTCGCCCGCCTGCCGCCACAACCAACACTAGCACCACAGCCGCTTCACTTGATCCGTCAGCAGAGTTATTTACACATCCCTTGGAAGAAATGAGTGATGCGCAAACATTAGTGCCAGAGGATGTAGATAACAGGGATATGTCCCAGTCAGGCAGCATTACACACATGGACGTACAGTCTGATGAGGATGATGTTGTACCCGGTGCTGCTTCCTTTGTTGAGTTGTCAGATACAAGTGAAGCGGTTGATGATGACGATGCGTCCGTGGATGTCACGTGGGTGCCCGCTATAAGAGAAGAAGAACAGGAGGAAAGTTCAGATGGGGAGACAGAGAGGAGGAGGAGACAAGTTGGAAGCAGGGGGAGGTCGTCGCAAGTAGCTAGTGGCACAGTCAGACAGCATGCATCGGCACCCGGGGTCAACCAGACAGCACGCCAGTCAAAGCATGCTTTTGCCACCACCAGAATGCCGTCATTGCAGAGCTCAGAAGTGTGGCAATTTTTGGTGTGTCTACCTGTGACAACAGAGATGCCATTTGCAACCTGTGCGAAAAGAAACTGAGTTGTGGGAAGTCCAACACCCACCTAGGTACAACTTCTTTGCGAAGGCACATGATGTCACATCACAAACGCCTATGGGATCAACACATGAGTACAAGCAGCACACAAAGTCAAAGCCGGCATCCTCCTCCTGGTCCAGCATCTTCAGCCACGTCAACCACTGCTGCCCTGGTTGCCCCCTCTCAACCATCCGCCACTCTGTGTCTCGCCCTGAGCAGTCCCTGCTCATCTGCCCACAGACAGGTGTCTGTCAATGACATGTTTGAGCGTAAGAAGCCAATGTCACAAAGTCACCCCCTTGCTCAGCAACTGACAGCTGGCTTGTCTGAACTCTTAGCCCGCCAGCTTTTACCATACAAGCTGGTGGCGTCTGAGGCGTTCAAAAAATTTGTAGCTATTGGGACACCACAGTGGAAGGTACCGGGCCGAAATTTCTTTGCACAAAAGGCAATCCCCAACCTGTACTCAATTGTGCAAAAAGAAGTAATGCCATCTCTGGCACACAGTGTTGGGGCAAGGGTCCATCTGACCACTTATACCTGGTCTGCAAAGCATGGTCAGGGCAGGTATATCACCTACACTGCGCATTGGGTAAACCTGGTGACGGCTGCCAAGCATGGAATACGTGGCTCAAATTTGAAGTGGGAGGACCGACCAAGCATCTTTTTCAATCTCCCGCTTCCAAAAATCCATGCCATATACACGTCCCCTGATAGTGGACGTAACAGGGATTAAACCGATAGGAATAGTACTACTTAACAGTACACACCTTATAATAACGCAGACAGAGGCAACGCGTATAATCTTCCATGCAGTGCAGTGGAAGCCCCCAGACTCTGACCTGTGTATAATATTCCATGCTGGGCAGTGGAAGCCCCCAGACTCTGACCTGTGTATAATCTTCCATGCTGTGCAGTGGAAGCCCCCAGACTCTGACCTGTGTATAATCTTCCATGCTGGGCAGTGGAAGCTCCCAGACTCTGACTTGTGTATAATCTTCCATGCTGGGCAGTGGAAGCCCCCAGACTCTGGGAGTCTGAAGACATTATACTACCAAACATATAAAGAAAAAAAAAAATACATCTATAGCTATGAGGCTGAATTTAATTGGTATTACTGCCTTTGGTTATCCCCTTGGCCAGTGTGTTCTATTAGCTAACAAACTCAAGTCCTGGTGTAACACTTACGATCTATAATTGAGATTGGCAAAGGTCTAGATGATAAAACCTGTGCTATCCGTGAGCTGCTTACTTGATGCTGGATCCTTATCAGTTCCCTTTGCTACTTGGTTCCCGACTAGTGTACTTACCCTGTAGCACACGTGTGGTGGGGCTGAAGGTTCTAAAAAGAAAAGAATGGAGGCACAATAGCCACTGTCTTGATGTAAACTAATAGGGTTCCCCCTGTTTACCAGCAGTCAATAGTTGTTACCCATATTGCTTAACAATTTACATCTAACAATAAGCAGTATTGACCTTAGTGTTCATTTGTAGGGGAGCAGTCTACATCTTATACCTGATTCCCAACGCGCGTTTCCCCGCAACAGTCACTCAATTGTATTCATCAGGGGAACTGTGTTATTGTCAGGATTGCAGGCTTTTAACTCCAGCCACGTTCATGGGTGTCATGACGTCATTGCGTACATCTTCGTAGTATCACAAGACTTCCTGTGTAAAGGTTAGTGCCCCACTTTCGGTTTGAAATGTGAGTTGCTAAGAAACAAAGCTACACTAGGGCGGGATTGAAAATGGAAATGCTATTAATTATGAAAATGTACTGATTCTATATCTCTAATTAACTAAAAGATTACAGCAATGTAATTAATAAAGTTAGTTTATTATCTAAGGGTCCTAAAGTAATTAACCCTGAAATGTAATATATTTATAAATGATATGGAGACAAAGCCCGATACCAATTTGTTAATTAATCATATTTAAATTTCCAATACCTATCCCAACCAATGTGGGAAGTGGGTGTGTAGACCATTACTTTAACCACAATTTAGTACACAGTGTTTTATAACTTCTTGAAGCTAATAAACTAGATAACACTGATATGATGTCATTAACTATTTGTTACGCTGATGAGAGCTATGACATTTGAATGCATATTGAATGAAATGCTGAGTATTGTTGTGTGAATCTATCACAGACTTGTGTATATAATTGAGGGTGAGGACCTTTTACTCAAATGAAGGGGGCCAAAGTGAACCCCTCATTGAAACCCAGGGGCGCCAGGGTTCTTAGGTGGAAAATCCACCATGCCTCCCGCTGGAGCAACTGTATCTCCATGTTGCCTCGCTGGTCTGAAATCTTTACTTTTTCGATCCCAGTAAATTTCAATGACATGACATCACCATCATGCATTGAATTGACATGTCTTGCAAATGAAACGTCGGTGTTATTGAGGGTGGAATTGACGTGTTCCAGAACCCGGGGTCTCAGTTGTCTGAAGGTCTTTCCGACATATTGAAGCCCACATTTGCATGAAATAAGGTAGACCACTGCCGCTGTCCTGCAGTTAATAGGATATTATATACAGTACTCTTACAATTTCTGCAGGGTTTTGGACCCACTGCATCTCTTGTTAGCCATTCACACCCTGTATTTTGTGGGCCGACATAATGGCTATGGACTAGTTTGTCCTTTAAGCTTGGGGCAGGTTGAAAGGTGATGGAAGCTTGATCACTCAACTTTGCTCGCAAGTCCTCATCGGATAATAGAATATGCTAATGACGTTGTAAAATCATGCATATTTTCTCACTATGAACATTATAGGTAACAATCAATCTGATTTGATTCCTATCATCATCTGCTTTTTTCCTCATTACGGAGTAACTCCTCTCTCTATAGTTCCCACAACAACAAAAAGGTTTCTTGATCCCGCCTTCGCCTTATATACTATTTCTTGTGGATTCCGATGGGCTTAAATATGTGTCAAGGCACAGATTTCAATCCCTTGGAGGCCCAATGGTACAGGCCATACTTTAATGTACTATGGGGGTCAAAGATATAGGGCTTAATATTATGAACCATGATTACACTTTAGATTACCATGGAGATCCTTGGGGCTCCATAGGGATCCTCATGGTAACAAATTATATTTATGTGCCCCCATGGTTATAATTTAGTTTGGGGATACCTATAGTCATTGGGGATTGTGGGTATTAGGGTGGATCCCAAAGGATATTCATGCTCATCAAGAGTAGTAAGTACTAAGGGCAAATCCCAGAGGTAGCAGGGCACATAGTTATTGGGTGTTGAGGGGGGATCCTGGGATACCCTGGCTTATAGGAGGTAGTGGTATCAATTCCTTAATTGTGTCAGATGTGAGCAATCAAGCCTCAAATCGGACACTATTAAGGTGTTATATCCATCATAACTTTGAATTTGAGCCATCAAGTCTGATGGTATGGTAGGGTTTTTTTAAATTTCGCACTGGTTGGGTCTAGCAAGATTGGCTATTGTTACTGGGGGCATTTGATAGCGATTTTTAAAATAGTTATGAGAAAGGCACTCATTTTCATTTCAAGCACTCGCATGCAATTTATTTAAGTGTGCAATGTGGTAACTTGGTAGTGATTTATGAGTGAACTTGGTTCTTTTCTTATTGGGGTCATGAAATGGATGCCTAAGAGTATTCCTTTGTTCAGGGCTCAAGTGCCTTTATTTCATTTGTATCTAAATGCTAGAGATAATATTACAATAAATGATTCTTCAGTTGGCCTCACACAATATTAGATATATCAAATAAAAGCAAATAAATAACACATTTCTTTAATGTGCAGTAACTGTTCAATCAATCATATAATAATAGCTAACTACACATTTCTCATGTATGCTTTATTTACAGTACCAGTTCTGTAAAATTATTGTACTTCTTAAAAAAAGTGCAGTTATAAAAATAATACATATTTATCTACTCAAAAGTGTGACACTGAAGGAGCTTTATACAACAAGCTTCAAAGAATATCATTTGAAATTAACTTTTTTTTGTTATCTTGAATAGTCAATGTAAAAAGGTAATTCTCTAACGATCACTAGACAAATAACACTAGCAATAATTTTTTTTTTGCCAAAAACAATACAGCTGACATATCTTAACAAACAGAAAACATTATTTACATATTGAAAATAAAATTAATGATTTTAAAGAGGAAAAAAACAAAATAATATCCAAACAAAAACATGATCATTGAGAAATCACTGAGAGTTATTATAAAAACAATTTAATAGTGAACAGCGCTACTCTGACACACAAAAAGTACTGAGTCCTTTAGTCCTTGCAGCCTTATCTTTAATGTAAAGTTTTCTATTATGAATCCATTTAATTACAGGAAACTGTGGCATTGATTAAACCACATCAAAACAGTAAAGCTGCTAGACAAGCTTAGTTTACTTATTAATATTTAAAATACAAAATAGTAACCAACTTAGAACCTTTTGTCAATACCACCACAATTAAAAAGTAGACTAATTTTGTTTATTTATATTCTTTTGTTGCATTTTGACAACATACAAAGAAAAAGAATTCCATACAAAAAAATACCAAAAGAAGAACAAAAAAAAAGATAATACCGACATTACAAATTATTTGGCAAGAATTTTACACCATCTTGTAAATTTTCAGATTGATAGTTAAACTTCTGATTTATAATTCCTTACTCAATTCATAACAACAACAAAAAAAACATAAATAGAGTTGCATTGCCTAAAAAAGGCGTATAATACTTAATTGTAAAAACATTTAATCTTTTAACATATAGACATGAGGCGGTGGTGTGAGGTGTCAGGGCTGGACTTAACATCTAATAGGCAGGGTAGAAACTGACAGAAAAGAGATGAGAAGAGGATACATCACTATGCACTATGTTTTCTCTGAGTTTTCAGATTTTTGCCACAAATCCCACTTATTGAGTGAGAATCCTCCAATCCCCAAATCATAAAAATCTTTTTCTAGGGCAAAATTCCTATTCATAGTTAATGAAATTTCAATCCATGTTGGAATCCTTGGTTGCTTCCAATTGCATGCTAGCAACCATTGTATATGATAAAAATCTGGATAATCAGCGCATTACGCCTCCAGTTGGGGTAAAAAAAATATGCCAAAGAGCAATCTCTGGAGAAGGCTTGATATCAAATTCAATTATACTAGAAATTTCCCTAACGCAGAGCTTCCAAGATTCTTGTACTATCTTGCACCAAGATAGGGGAGAGTTCATTCTTTGCCACAGCCTATCCAGCAATTCACTTTGCTCGAATTAGAAGAAAATTTAGATAGTTGGTATGGGGTTAGATGCAATCTATTGAGAACTTTAAAATGCACTTCTCTAAAGGGTGCATGTTTAATAATTTTGTTTGTAAACTCCAAACTATTAAACCAAGTTTCTATTTGCCAGATTTGTCCAATATCCTTCTCCCAAAAGACCATTCTAGAGGTTATTCCTCTGTCTATAGTATTTTTTAAAACATCAAAACATCTAGATATTAGGTGTTTTTTATTTGGGGAGTTGATCAGTTGTTCAAAGTTAGTGATCTACATTGTTTGAGATTATAATTTGAATTATGCAGTGAGGTTTTTAATCTATTATTATCAAACCTAGATGGTGGTATGCCATATTCATTTCTCAATTCTTGAAACAAGGCAAGTTTATTATTATTATTATATAAGTTCCCTAAGGAGCTAATGCCCCAATTGGATGAGTTCCCTAAGAAGCTAATGTCCTAATTTCGACAAAAACTATTGACTGAGTTCTTTGGCCAATAAATTCAATGGAGTAAGAGAGCTTGTAAAGGGCATTAAAGTCCACTTGTTATTAAATGTAACCCAAAAACTCCAGCATTTTTTAATTATTAAGGAATCTCTGTTCAATTTGTTTTTAGGTAAGTCCACACACCATAATAAATCTTTAAGGTCCATATTCTTTAGAAAATGATCTTCAATTTGAGACCAACCACAAAGCTTTAAGTTGTTGTTCCAACTAACAATATATTGTAGCATTATTGAGTCAATCTTATTCAATCTTCTAGCAGTGATGGCATTTTTGATTCTTAATTGTTGATTTTTATAGATACAATTTTCGATTGCCTTATGAAATTGTTGAATCTAATAGTTTGGAAAGGGAATAGGAATATTGTGAATTATATAATTACATTTCAGCAAAAGACCGTTTCAAAGCCACAATTCTCCCAGGAGGTTAACAATTCTTCAATTTTAACAGATATTTTTTTTTAAATTATCTGAGATTATATTACTTAAGTTTTTATCACATATATAGTTGTCAGTCTTGGTGATATTTGTGATGTTGGTAATGCACTTGCGTCCCACGCACAGCGAGGGATGACTGCAGGCCTCACGAAGCAAGCAATTGGCGTTACCAACACCTGATGGGGGCTATAATGAGCCCCGAAGGTGCTTTATTGCAGGGCTCGCATCACCCCCACTACCTGGGCTGCAATGAGCACCGTAGGCACTCTTTGCGAGGCCCATTGTGTCTCCACCCTACTTATCCTCCTCCTCTCCTCATCCTCCTCCCTCCTTCCCCTCTACAATAACTCCCTGTCCCCTATCTCCTTACTGTCATGCAATCAGCTCCTGATGCTCTCCCCTGCTGCCCCGGCTTCTGGCTGTGTCCCAACAGGCATATGCTTATGACGTGACGCACACACTGACGTCACATCATTAGCATATACTGGTTCTGACACAGCAAAAAGCCGGCACTGCAGGGCACGGAGTGGCAGCAGGAGCTGATCGCATGATAGTAAGGAGAGAGGGGATAGGGAGTTAATTGTAGAGGGGAAGGAGGGAGGAGGAGTATGAGGGGATGAGGGGAGGAGGGCACAGAATGGGAAGGAGGATAAGGGGGAAGGAGGGAGGAGGATAAGGCAGAAGGATTTAGGGAAAGGGAGGAAGAGGATAAGGGGGAAAGTAGGAGGATAAGGGGAAAGGGAGGAGGAGGAGGACGATAAGGGGAAATGGAGGGGAAGGAGGACGATAAGGGGCAAAGAAGGGAGGAGGAGGAGAAAAAGGGAGAAAGAAGGTGGGAGGAGGAGGGAAAGGATGGGGGAGGATAAGGAGGAGGATAAGGGGGAAGGAGGGAGGAGGGGGGAGGAGGAGAGGAAGGGGGAAGGAAGATAGAGGATAAGGGGGGAAGGAGGGAGGAGAAGGATAAGGGGGGAAAGGGAGGAGGATAAGTGGGAAGGGGGGAAAGAGGAGGAAGAGATACGGGGGAGGGAGAGGGGGAAAGAGACATAGAGGAAGGAAAAGACACAGGAGAGGGAGAGGGGGAAGAGACACAGGGGGGGAACAGACACAGGGGAGGGAGGGGGGAAGAGGGGGAAGAGACAAAGTGGAGGGGGAAGAGACACAGGGGAGGGAGAGGGGGTAAAACACAGGAGAGGAGGGGGGAATGGAAACACAAGGGAGGGAGAGGAGAGGGGAAATTAGACACAAGGGAGGAAAAAGACAGGAGGGAGAGACTCGCAATGAGTGCGAAGTGCTCATTGTGAGCCACACGATGAGTGTTGAAGGAGCTTAGCGTGGGGTTCCTGATGAGCACCAAAGGTGCTCACATTGGGAGGCAAACAGCATTGCCAGGCTTAAAATTGTATTCCCGTAATTTTTGATGGGTAGTTTTTGATGGGTAGTTAAATATAATACCTAGATGGGTGATAGAATTATTTTGCCAATCGAAGGACTATGTTTCCCTTAGTTGGTTGATCAATTGATAAGGCAGATTAATTGTCATAACTTCAGTTTTAGTAATATTCAGTTTATAGTAAGAAACAGAGCCATATTCTCAAATTATTTGTTGTAACCTCGCAACTGAGGTGGTCGGATCCGAAAGAGTATGAACACTGTCATCTGTGATTATTATTATTTTATGTTCGTGTTGCCCAATTTTAAGACCTTTTGTATTTCCTGAAGATCTAATCATGGATGCCAGAGGTTATATTAACAGATAAAATATTAGAGGGGATAAAGGACACCCCTCCTTAGTTCCGTTTTTGATTTCAAAAGCAGCAGTTTTTAAGCCAACACCGATGACAGAGGCGAATGGCCTTAGAGGCAAAATTCCCCAAGCCAAATGTTAGCTCTAAAAATTCCCATCCTGCTCTGTTGAAGGCTTTCTCTGCATCCAATGAAAGTGAGACAGAGGGAATCCCTTCTTTATTTACATGGGAGCCTCATTTAATTGCTACGTTTTTGGCATAAGTAGGCGCAAGGGGAGGCCACAAGCTACTTAGCTATTCAAATGGCTTACATTAGCGTCCTCCGATCGGTTTACCAACATTGAGCTGCGATCCCTTGCGATTAGTTCAATCGCATCTTACTTCTGTCAAATCCTGTGATTTCTACAGCCGCAAGAGTTGTGGCCGCAAGAAATCCCAATTCACTATTCAATTGCTACAATCGCCCTTCCGCTAAGCCCATAAAACGCTAAAATCAAACCACAGCTTACTTACACCAGAGAGGTCCCGCAACGGTCTTACAAAACGTAGCACAGATTAAGCAAATAAAAAAGGCAGACTGTACTTTTATTAGAAGTGAAAGTGATTTTAGGTCTTACAATTAATAGCACAACATTCCCCTACTCTCAAACAGCAAATATAGTTTATTTCATGTAAAATTTTCATCATAAAGTCCTACGGGCTACAACCTCCAAGCCCGTAGGACTTTTGAATCCAACCTCCGGGCTTGGAGGTTGAATGCTGATTTGAGAGTTTGAGAATGTTGTGCTATTAATTCTAAGGCCTAACATCACTTTCTCTTTTAATAGGTATAGGTTATAAAAGTACAGGATGGCTTTTTTATTTGCTTAATTAGTGCTACATTTTGAAAGTAAGACCCTTGCGGTCCTACGGGCTTGAATGACCTCCAAAGCCGTAACTGGTGGTTCAAGCCTGCAAACTTGGAGCACTGTAAATGCAAATATAAATTCAAGACAACACTGTAAAGCACTGTAAATGACGGGGAACACAATGGGTGACATGAGGATTAAAGTAATCACAGACTTGCGACGATTTACGGCCCCGAATCTAATGAGGCAAGTAGTTAATTCAATCTATGCATCTTCTAGTATTACTATGCCTTTGTCTTCCAACAATGAATCCTGTCTGATCTTTAACCAGTAAATTATCCATAACCAAACTCAGCCTATTATTTTGGCATAGATTTTGGTATCAGTGTTCAAAAGTGAAATAGGTCTAACATTTTTGCAATCTGATACATTTTATCTTGTTTTGGGATTGTCACTATAGCTGCTTCTCACATTTGCTCCACCTTCGTTCTTAATTTTATTATATGCCTGTTGCATCTGTCTTACAAGAACAGGATGAAATAGCTTGTAATATTCATTCATAAATCCATCAGGACACAGGGCTTTCCCCACTTTTAAGGTCTTAATTACCTCTATAATTTCACTTTCGGATATAACCTGATTCAAAGTTTCCAGATCCATTGGAGATACTTCCGGTAATTTTATTTGATCTAAAAAGCTTTCAATATATTCAATAGAAGGTTTCCTAACTTCCTTAAACTGCTCTAAATTGTATAGCTTCTGATAGTATCTATAATAAATTATCTCCAATCTCTTCAGGATTAGACATTTTTTTACCTTGTTCTTTGCACAGGTATTCAATCTTTTTTTATTGTAGATCTTTTATTTAATTTGTTTGCCCAACATCCTTCCTGCTTTATTTCCTTGATACTTTTTCTGTTGGAGATCCCAAACGGAACTATCTGCCCTTTCTTGTAAGATTTTCTTAATTTTAGATTGAGTTCATCCAAGTTGTATTATATTATTAGAATTTGGACTAGACTTATTCATTCTTTCTAAATTATATAGTTGGATATACAAGTCTCTTAATGAGCTCCCTCTTACTCTCCTACATTGGGCTTGGAATTTTATAAACATCCCCCTAATAAACGCTTTATGGGCTTTCCAAGTAAGAATGCTAGATTGTACTGAGTTTTCATTAATTTGAAAAAAAAGGATTGTTCTCCTATAATTGCATTTTTAATATCCTTATCGGATAAAAGAGACTGATTCAATATCCAAGTTTTCCTTATATTTATAAAGTTGTCTGTTTTAAGTGTCAATTTTACCATTGCATGGTCAGCACACACAATAGGACCAATCTCTACTGATATTGTTTTATCTAAGGTCTGCAAATGTATTAAAAAGTAATCTAGTCTTGAGTAAGATTGGAACCTATTGGAATAGAAGGTATAGTACCTCTCCTCTGGGTGGAAAATCCGCCAAGCGTCAAAAAAATTATATTATCCTTATACTATCTCAAAACTCGGAGTAGAATATTTATGGTCATCTCAAACGATATCGCTAAAGAATACTATCAGGTGGAATAAATATTAATCTTTAAATCAAATATGTTTATAGGAAGAAACCCTAAAAAATCAATACCAAATGATATCTCTATGTCTTCCCTTTCCTTCTACACAGCTTCACTTAATTGAATGTTATTACACTATTTAGGTATATTATTAGGATTAGAAGTTAAATTATTATCCACCTTTTATAGCACTTGAGCATATTATTTCCCAAAAGTGGGAGAAGAAAAAACTACATTAGAAAAACTTATACTTTTCCTTGAATATAATCTAACTTCTTATTCATTATTTAGCATAATAAGCTTAATATTGTTGCCTTGTGTGGTTGTATTTACAACACAAAAACTATACTACATATTTCCATTTTAAAGTTAAAAGTTTTTTTTTTGTATTTTTGTTAATTTTGGTGGTGCTGTTGTTTTTGTATGTGTGTGGTTGGGCCGTTAACTGCGTTTTTTTTTTACCTTGTATCTTTTTTCTTTTTGTGCGGCGGGTCGTATTTTTTTTCTGGTAAGTGGCGCTTTCCTTTTTGCAAATGTTAAGGGCTGTAATTTTTCCACACATTTTTTTTCAAACTGCTACGGGTCTCGCTCCCTGCCTAAGTTGTATGGGGTCGTAGGGATGAGCATCTACAGCGCTTCACGAGGGATGCAGTAGCAGAGGGCGCGATATGCGAGCCCACAAGCGTTAGCAGCAACCCGTATTGCTCACAACTTTATATGTGATATACAATAAAGTTAGATCTTTTAATCTTGAAATTGTAATACATTCTTAATAGTTGAATTAGATAAATGACTTGTGTTTTCTTATTACGTATTTAAATATCATGTGACCAAATCCAGCTGTTGAAAACTATTTATATAATTTTAAAAAATTGGGATATATGAATAGTTCTCCTTCTTACCAATCTTTTCTTACCCCAATTCCCCACTACTCCAAGTTTATTTCTAACTTGTATTATAACATATTAACTAAGTTGGATATGTATTATAAGCTTATATGACAAATCGAGATTATTTTTAAAAGTTTATGTCTTTATATCAATTTGCACTAATTGTAAAAGATCTCTATACTTTATCTCTAAAAGGAGAAAGGAGAAAACCCAAATTAAGAAAAAGAAAAAAGAAACAGAATTATTCTGATAATCAGACAGATTCTGGCATATATGTGTTTTCTAGCTCCTTCTGTTAAGCAACAGGAAAATACTAGAAGTTCCCAAAACAACTAAGTACTTCAGAAAATCAAGGTGGATCTATATTTGGTGGTATTAACTGCCAAAGTTTGAGAAGCTTATCACTATCTTTGGGAGAGGGAACTATGTGTTTTTCGTTCGAGAAGAAGATTATCAATTTAAGGGGAAACCCCATCTATATGGCACATTGTTGTGTTTTAACAATTTTGTACTCTCCCTGATGTTCTCATAGAGAGAATCAAATTTCTTCCTCTCGAAAGCAAATTTTAGGATTAAATCCTTGTGGGCCTATTGGTGCAAACCAAGAAAACCATTTCTTGGTACATTCCTATTTAGTGATTTAGGTAAAGGGATATAATATAACTTATCAATGTAATTTTCTTTTAGTGAGATTGTTGATACTAAATATGTAACAAAAGTTCTAACGTAAGATGGCAATTCTTTTACATTAATATTCTCGGCAATACCTCTTATTCTTAGATTTTTGCTTCTTAAAAGGTTATCATGTTTTAAACATTTCACTTTTAATAATTTAATAATTCTTCATTCCGAAGAACTTTTATTTCTTCATTTAACATTTGATATTTTGACTAGGTTTGCTTGAGTAGTTTGTAATTCCGCTACCTGATTAGAAGGTACATTAATAGCTTTTGCATTTTTAGAGATCTCACTAGATAGCTCAGTTTTTATGGCTATTTGAAATTCACTCAGAAGAACCCTCATAGATGAAACAGTTAATTGTTCTTCTGAGTTTTTCCCTACTATAATTTATTCCACTTCTAAGATTTCATCAAGATTAGAATGTGTTAAATTGACTATTGATTGTAATTTCATAGGTGAGTCTCTGTTTTTTTTTAACCTTATTTGCTGATTTCTCAATGGATTTCTTTTGGTTTAGCCCCTTGATTCTCTTTATTTCTCATTAGCCAAAGATTTATATAAACTCTAAATACAAGATTCACTAGTTGGTAGTCGGATATTAAACTCTAAATACCTACGAGCTGAGATCTCCACTAAAATACAGATCTCAGGTTCCAAACAACATACTCAGATTTGAAGTCTCTTTGTAAATTTAGATTTTCTTTATATATTTGTAAATTACTATTGAAAAAGTATAAAAGTAAAGATTTTCTGTGATCTGAAAAAACTCAGATTGAAAACGTTACATTGCCTAAAACTTATAATCAAGGAGAGTTATAACACAGCTACCTCATCATTTAATTGTAGAGCTCACCAACTTTCCCCAGAGAATCCACCTTGTTGGCCCGATAAAACCCACCAAGGGAATACACCCAATAGATTTTACCTTAGAACAGACAATTTTGTACACCTATCAATAACGTGAGATCACAGCTCTAAAACCATAGAACAAAAACAGTCTTGCTTTTGATGCAATCAATTAATAGATAGGCATAAAATAATTTAAAGAATAAACCTTGAGAGTGTTCCATAGAAGAATTACATTATATGTCTGATCTCTTTATAATTGATTAACATGAAATTCCCAATGCTTAACTTCTTACAGTATTTATTCAGGATCAATTAGATGGTAGAGAGCAAAGTTACATAGTATAGTTCAATTCTGGATTATATCCAGCAAAGTTTTAACTTGATGTTTCTTATATTGCAGATGTGGATGATTGGTATTCTCAGCTTTTAAATCAAACCAATGTTGGTCAAATTTGTGTGGGGATAGAGCCAAAGGAAAAATGTTCCATTATTTCTACAGTCTGGAAAAAAAGGCACTTATCTTTACTCTCCAGTAGACTGTCGATTGCATAGATTTTGCAAGCCTTTGTTCAGTGATCTTTTTTGCTGACTGGGCATCTCTATTCCCCAACCTCCATTCCTTCCATAAGTGAGTCTGACGCTTTAACCTCGTGGCAACACTGTCATGCAGTCGCTTTCTCAAATCCTCCCCAGCAGGACTTGGGCTTTTGCCGCCGAGCAAGTGCAGGTTCTTTACAATTAGAAACAGCGTCTGCAGCTTAGACACTCTTACCTCCACCAACCTCCAAGCACTAGTGTCAGCAGTCTCAACCGAACATCTCCTCTTATCGTATTAAATTAAACCAGAAGCAAGCTACTGGTCGGTGCTATCCGCCATCAGCGTTCTCAGTCCCCAGAGGCCACAACGCCCGATCAGTGCAACATGCTGACCATTTCCTGGACGTGGTTCCCCTGTATCAAAAAGTAGACTCATTTTGATTCTCAATTTATACATTTATATGCAAGTAACATTTCTAGAAAATTTATTTAAATTTGCAAATGCCTTCAAGTATGGACAGTTGCTGTCAAATATGCTCCAGATATAATTTTGTCTAATCCGTACAGGCACAATGTAGATGCTTTGGCCTCTATTCCATGGCTCCTGTAAGAACTCCCGTAAGGATGACTCGTTGCTACAGGGGTTTACAAAAGCTAATTAGTGTATCTAGTCCATGCCCCCCTTTAAAAAAGAATCCTATAAAACTCACTGATTCGCACCCAGGGGAGGTTGCCTCTAGCTCTCTAGCTCTAGTGTATGCTTGCAACCTTCTCACAGGAGACTGTGAATCTCAGTAGTCTCAACAACAATGCTACGGAATGACACCTAACTAACTTAACTAATGTGAACACACTACGCTAGCTCTTATATCCCTATCTATCTGTATTAACCCCTTCTCATGGTAGGGAAGATGTTAAAAATAATGTGAAATGGAGGGGTTTATGATTCTACCTTAAAATAGCTACCCCCTATGACCCAGGTATCTCCCAGGATGCCCTTTAATATATGCTACCCCCTATAAGCCTATCCATCAGACTCTCGGGCATCAGAGAACCTTCCTCCACCCCTTGTGCTCTGGGGTAGTCAGGTACATTATCCTCATGTGTTCCATATGGACCTCTATAGTGGTGTTTTTGGGCCCAGGCATTAATATTCTGTGGGGCTGATACCAAACTCATGTTATATATTTGTGGGAAGGCCATTATCACAACATCATTTGGCGCAAAAGAGTGAAGCCCTCCACCATGCAGAGTACATTAATTAAATAGTACATTTGTGTTCCCATTTGAACATCTAAATTAAGTTACAAAATGTATTTCCAGCTCAGAAATTTAAGACATAGTTATTGCACTGCACTCTGGGAAACATGCAAATGAGCATATTTGTTTTTGTGCCAAATATTACTATTGTTGTTGTAAAGCTATATATATATATATATATATATATATATATATATATATATTCATTCATACATATAATATCTTTGTTTCTATTATTTTATTTTGTTCAAATTCCAATGAATTCAAATGTATTTGTTATATAGGACATGTAATCTATATTTTATTATGACTCAGAGATTCTAAGCACAATTTGCACCCCATTACAGTAAATATGTCATAAAAGCATGTTAAACATTATTTTAGAAATTTTGAAATACATGCATTTTTCACTGAGAAGTCAATGAAGTTTGTGTTGACATGTGTCACTGACTGCCCCCTTCCAGATCCACAGCTATAGATCCGTGTAGTGAGGAAAAAATGCGTTAACCCTTACCAAATCAGTCTGTGCAGACATGGGGCCTCATTCAATTGCGAGGCCGTAACTCAATCGGAGTAGGCCGTATGTCTGCGGGCACGCCGCACTTTCAAGTTATTGTGCTATTCAGTTGCTCAAGGCTTGCAAGTTATGGGTCGATAGCGAAATTCAAAAACAATGCCATCGTATATAGCATTTGCGAGTTTGAACATATCAATTAGCCGAGGCAGTAACTCCCAAGATAGAAACAGCCAATGGAAACCGAGATTGTCATCATTACATCAATGAAAAATGGAGTTTAGATTTCAAAGTCCTACAGGCTTCAATTACAAGTTACGATCGGACTCACATTCCTGAAATATTGCTTGATATTCTATTACATGCAAGTTCAATTATATGTATTAACACATTGATTGCCTGGGTCAACATAACACGGAAATCAAACATGAAATAAAGTATTTTATTGGGCCGATTTGCGAGCTTGAGAATGTTGTGCTATTAATTCTAAGACATAACATCACTTTCACTTTTAATAAGAGTACAGTAGGGTGTGTATATTTGCATTTACAGTGATCTGGACATGTCATTAAGCCCTTTGTGAGTCCTCCTTGGTACCCTTATCTTGTGGTTCGACTTTTGCCATTTGCGGGCTTGGCAGGGTGGTTAGCGAGGGGGAATGGGAGCAATTGAATAGCAATTTTTTTATTTTAGCCATTGGAAGACTTGCGGCTGTGAAAGAACAAAGGCTTGGAGGGGCATTAACTTGCAATTGGAACCATCGCAATGAATCGGAGGCCGGAGCCCATAACTCGAGCGGAGCTCACAAAAAGACCCCAATTGAATAGCAAAATAACTTCCGGGCTATATTTCCAAATTCCGGATCTCACGAAAGCTCAATTGAATGAGGCTCATGGAATGCTGGAATCACCTAAACAGGTCAGTTATGGGTTAACTAGTCAGTGCATTCCTGAGTTCAGGGAGGATACACTGTGTTTGGAAATAGACCTAAAACTTTAGATTATCTTAGCTGTTATTAGTGTATTTTATTAAAAAAAAATGTTTTAACATAATATCTTGTGCTGTGTCACACTATGAAGAGCACTTACAGTGATGTAAATAGCCCTTTAAACTTACAGGGGCTGTCAAAAAGAATGGGGATGGGTGTGCTACTGCTACTGCAGCCCAGTGAAGTTCTTCTCAACCCATGCAAAGCTTAATAAATATACCTCACCATCTGTTGTTAAGTTTTATTTTGTTTTAGATAAATAAAACAAAACATAGTATATATAACAAATAAATATAAATTAATTATAATATGTACAAATGTAAAGATACATTAAAAGAAAAAACTAAAGTAAAATAAAAGTAAAATGTTAAAAGTAAAGTTTAACATGAAGATCGCCAACCACTTAATTCTGTATAGGGAATGTGGTTAATAATGCCATTATGCTGGTAAGATGCTACAGAAACATAACATAAATAATCTGCTAAATTTTACTGATATTTAAGTTGAAATCCCATGTTTAATATTATATTATTTTTCACTTTGAGTGCCATATAATTGCACTTCAGTTTTGTTCAAAGTGTATTGCATTTAATCTACAAGACAGCCAAACGTTTCTAATAAAATGTGTTGAATTACAATAGCCATAGGGAAATCACACTAAAGGTAATCTAGCAAGAGAGCAGTAGGAAACTATATTTTTTGCATTACAGATGGCCTGGGAAAGAAAATATGAATTTATTTCTTCTTAACGCCGCATTCAGATGTAGCTAATTTAACTTTGTTTTTTAGTGTGTCTGGAGTAATCTGGATAGATGTTATTATTGAGGTATATGAACAAAATGTGCATGCAGGAGTATGTTTAAGTGTCTAGGGAACACAAAAGCTTACTAGATGGGCATATGGATTATTCATTATTGGCATGTGTACAGTTGACTACTTTCTTTTGGCCTAACTGTGATTGAAATGGAAAAACTTCCAGAGTATAGTGTTTTACATTTTACAAAATAAAGATCAAAGAGTTATCCAAAGGCATTATTAAAACTTTAAATGTGCAGGATAAGTACAAGCAAATACACAAAGCTTATATGTCTTTCCGTGAACAGACCAATGTTAGATGACGGTTTCAAGGAAACATCATAATAATAGCATCGGCAAAACATTTCCAAAATGTGTTCTAATCTCACACAAGAAACAACCAAAATCCTAATTAAGCAATTCATAAATCTGCATATAAACTACTGTATCTCACTCCAAACTGCCCTTTCCCTTACTAGACTCTTTCCTTTACATTTTTAAATGCTATCTCACTACTCATTTCTTGTCTGCTATCCCACCCAACCCCATCATTGGCTTCCCATAAAGGGCCTCTTTTGTATCAAATGTACAATAGAATTTTTTTTCAGTAGAATGAGCCTTTAAGTTTAAAATACTGACCCGCACCTACAAAGCCTTCAACCATACTGCCAACCATCCAACCTTTCACATTGGATCTCCAAACACTCCCCTAAAACCCTCTGTGGTCTGTTGATGGCATACAGTTGTGCTCAAAACTTTGCATACCCTTGGCGAATTGGTAATATATGTACCATTTCTAAAGAAAACATGAGTGAGCAGTGAAAACACATTTCTTTTATTTCTTATGGGATTCCTATTCAATTGTAGGTTATAACAGAATGGCACAATCATAAAACAAAACATGGCAACAAAGAAAAAAAATGAAATGACCCTGTTCAAAAGTTTGCATACCCTAAGTTCTTAATACTGTGTATTGCCCCCTTTAGCATCGATTACAGCGTGCAGTCTTTTGTAATAGTTGTCTATGAGGCCCCTAATTAATGCAGGTGGTATAGCTGCCTATTTGTCCTGGCAAAATGCCTCCAGGTCATGCAAAGTATTTGGTTGTCTAGCATGAACCGCACATTTGAGATCCCCTGAAAGTGGCTTGATGATATTAAGGTCAGTAGACTGTCATGGCCACTCCACAACTTGGCCTTGTGCTTAGATTCATTGTCATGTTGGAAAGCGACCCATGTGCAGCCTTTGTGCTGAAGAATGCAAATTGTCTGCCAGCATTTTCTGATAACATGTTGCATTCATCTTGCCATTAATTTTCACAAGAATCCCTGTGCCTTTTAAGCACCCCCCCCCCCCCCCGAAACATCAGTCAGCCACCACCATGCTTCACAGTGGTGATGGTATTGTTTTCAATATAGGCCTTGTTGACCCCTCTCCAAACATAGCGCTTATGGTTCTGACCATAAAGCTCTATTTTGGTCTCGTCACTCCAAATTACAGTGTGCCAGAAGCTGTGAGGCATGTCAAGGTGTTGTCGGGCGTATTGTAACCAGACTTTTTTTGTGGCATTGATGAAGTAAAGTCTTCTTTCTGGCATCTCAACCATGCAGATAATTTTTGTTCAAGTATCGTTGTATTGTGCTCCTTGAAACAACCACATTGTCTTTTTCCAGAGCAACTTGGTCTACTGAGGGGTGGCTGGTGCATAGGGGCAAAGGTACAGGCATCCTCCAAAAAATTATCAATCACTTTAACATTGTATTTTAAATGTATATAGATAATACAATTTAATTATATCTGTATATCAGCTTTCATGTCTTCTTTCATATGATTGTTAAAAATATGTATCTTTCACTTTAAATTAACCCTTTGTGTGGCTTCCCCCTTGCCTGGTCACGTCTCTCCCTAGTGCTGCTATATTGCAGTGTGAGTGAGCGATGAGTTCTAATGCTCCACTTCAGTGTGTACAAATGCAGTGTTCAATGAAATTGTATCAATTTTCCTGACTGGCAGCTTCCAGCATCAACCAATCAGTACTGGAGGCTGCCTGGTTGCTAAGAACATCCCCTCTGACCATTCCCTCTGAGCACCCACAAGCCTATGGAGACTTAATGTTAGATATGACATCAGGAAGACTATAAAAAGACCATGATTACAAACCCTTCCCACTCTGTTCCCGCTTTTTTGCCTGACAGATCCTTCCTGACAGATCCTCTCTAGCTAAACCCTCCCCTGGCTGGACACTGATCTACTCAACCTCAAAGTAAGTTTGCACAAAACTACACTACTCAAGCCCCCTAGTCTTAATAAACTCAGGGCCCCCCACTATACCTAGCCACTACTAACTAAACTATATATTTAGGCCCTGCAGTGCCTGGGAAACCCCCAAGCAGGCCCACAAGGACTGGGAACCACTCCAAGCAGGCACACAAGGCCTGGGAACCCCACCAATCAGGCCAGCAGGGCCTAGGAATCACCCCATCAGGCCCACGGGGCCCTCGGAACCACACCGATCATGCCGCAGAGCCTGGGTAACCCAATCAGGTCCACAAGGCCTGGGAACCACCACGCTCAGGCCCATGGGGCCTGGGAACCACCCCGATCAGGCCCATGGGGCCTCGGAACCCCCCCCCATCAGGCCCACAGGGCCTGGGAACCACCCCATCCGGCCCACAGGGCTCGGGAACCACCCCATCAAGTCCACAGGGCCTGGGAACCACCCGGTCCGGCCCGCAGGGCCGTGCACCACCCCATAAGGCCCATGAGGCCTGGGAACCACCCAGATCAGGGCCGCAGGGCCTGGGATCCCCAAGCAGGCGCACAGGGCATGGGAACAAACCTGATCAGGCCTGCAGGGCATGGGAACCCCCCAATAAGGCCCAAGGGGTCTAGGAACCACCCCAATCAGACCCACCAGGCCTGGTAACCACCCCAATCAGGCACTCAGGGCCTGTTAAACCACCTCAATCAGGCCCGTGAGGCCTGGGAACCACCTCAATCAGGCCCACAAGGCCTGGGAACCACCCCAATCAGCCCTGCAGGGCCTAGGAACCACCCCATTAGGCCCACAGAGCCCTGGGAACCACCCCGATCAGGCCCGCAGGGCCTGGGTACCCCCAATAAGGCCCACAAGACCTGGGAACCACCACGATCCGCCCACAAGGCCTGGGAACTACCCCGATCAGGCCCACGGGGCCTGGGAACCACGCCAATCAGTCCCACGGGGCCTGGGAACCACCCCGATCAGGCACATGGGGCCTTGGAACCACCCCGATCAGGCCCGCAGGGCCTGGGATCCCCCAAGCAGGCTCGCAGGGCCTGGTAGCCAACCCGATCAGGCCCGCAGGGCTTGGCAACCATCCAATAAGGCCCATTGGGCCTGGGAACCACCCCAATCAGGCCCTCAGGGCCTGAGAACCCCCAAGCAGGCCATGAGGCCTGAGAACCATCACATCAGGCTCGTAGGGCCTGGAAGCTACCCACCTACCTAACTACCTACCCACCCAGAGCCTGGGGATCCCTCCATGCCCGCCTATATCATTGGAGGTCTATAAAGACCCCCAATGATATAACCAATTACAATAGGGGTCCACATTGAACCTTCATAGAACTTAATTGATAAACTATGTCCCTAACAAAAAAGTTACAAGCACTAAACTACATTACATAAAATAATAAAGGCGCCAAAAATAAAAAAAAATATTACAAGCCTAATACTAACTACATTACTAAAAATAAAAAAAATATTACAAGCCTAATACTAAGTACATTACTAAAAATTTTAAAAAACTTACCAGCACATAACACACACACATAACCCAGACCCCAACCCCCCTCCCCATATTTTGTGACAGGCAATGTATCTTTGCAATTTAAAAAAAAGAGGATACATTGCCTGACACTTTAAAAATTCTAATAAAAATAGGGGTGGGGGGACATACAACAAGTAACTATTACATATCTGCCCAATTGATCCCTCCAGTGGCGACCTTCTGCCCTGGATATTGTGGCTATACATCTTGACTGAAGAATCCAGTCCTCTTCAATTTTGATTAAAGCCATTGATCCTCCTTCTGACCCCTGGAAATAGGCCTCCACCTAAAAAACCTGTCGCTCTATATAAAATAAAATAAAATTGTAAAAAAAAAAAACATCTAGATAACAGAGCTCTTCCTTCAAGGAGATCCAATGCCGATGAATTGATTTTTCCCTCGCTCCGCCTTTTATACTAATTCTTGAAGACTCTGATTGGCGGAAATTCCAAATGACATTGATTTCAAACAATCAGAGTTTTTAAAAATTAGAATAGCATTTAGTCAAAGGAAAACAATGTTAGTGAGCTCTGTAACATATATAACACATAATTAGCACTGTAATATGTATAATAAATAATAATACAGATTAAAAATAAATAAATAAAAATATATGCTAATAATTCATATATATGTATCAGAACATTTAGTAAATGAATAAATAAATACGTATTTAACAATTATTAAATATATAATATATATATATATATATATATATATATATATATATATATATATATTTATAGTAAATAAATAGTACATCTGTGTTCACATTTGAATGTCTAAAACAAGTTCAAAATCTGCTTCCAGCTCAGAACTCTGAGAAAAACAGTTGTTACACTGCATTCTGGAAAGTTGAGCTGGGACGTGCAAATGTGCCTACAAGTGCCTCGCTCTTCAATCCATAGCCATTATCAAACATGGCTTCCTTTAAGCTTATGCATGCTGTATTACACAGCTTTAATGCAAAGCCAAGGTTGGATTAAACACTAGCTGAGTATCCGATCCATGTACAGCTGTTTCAAGCTTACTGGCTATAATCAGCATGGAGAGGGATCTCAGCCTGTGTTGTGAACCTTATGAGTAGGTAGTTTACCACAACAATCATTTATAATATGGTGGGCAAAAAATCAATAGAAGCCCTCCACTGTACAGTAGTACAGTAAATAAATAGTGCATCTGTGTTCACATTTGAATGTCTAAAACAAGTTAAAAAACCTGCTTCCAGCTCAGAACTCCGAGAAAAATTGTATGTTTATGTATCTATATATATATATATATATATATATATATATATATATATATATATGTATATATATATATATATATATATATATATATATATATATATATATATATATAATTTATAATAGGGTGGGCAAAAGAGCAATAGAAGCCCTTAACCGTACAGTATTACAGTAAATAAAAAGTACATCTGTGTTCACATTTGAATGTCTAAAGCAAGTAAAAAAAAACCTGCTTCCAGCTCAGAGTTCCGAGAAAAACAGTTATTACACTGCATTCTGGGAAGTTGAGCTGGTACACACAAATGTGGCCACAAATGCTATACTCTTCATTCCTTAGCCATTATAAAACATAGCTTCCTTTAAGCTTATGCATGCTGTATTACACAGCTTTAATGCAAAGCCAAGGTTGGAATAAACACAGGTTGAGTATCCAACCCATGTACAGCTGTTTCAAGCTTACTGGCTATCATCAGCATGAAGCGGGTCTCAGCCTGTGTTTTGGAAATTATGAGTAGGTAGTTCACCACAACAATTATTTATAATATGGTGGGCAAAAGAGCTATAGAAGCCCTCCACAGTACAGTAGTACGGTAAATAAAAAGTACATCTGTGTTCACATTTGAATGTCTAAAGCAAGTAAAAAAAAAAACTGCTTCCAGCTCAGAGTTCCGAGAAAAACAGTTATTACACTGAGATTGCAAGAACTGCATCCCTCGCAAAGCGAGGGGCCGCATTTGTGGAAGGTGGAGGCTTTACGGCGCATGAGTTGCAAACAACACAACCCTACACACCTCTAAACTCGCAGCACTTAGTCCTACAGCGCCCCAAATCACCCCACACACCTCTAAACTCGCAGCACTTAGTCTTCTCCTTCCCCTCCTCCTCTCCCTCCCCTGTATCTCGCAAAACACTGCACTAACCCCCCGAACAGCGCAAACAAATAAACACTAAAAACACACAAAAAAAACAATAATGACAAAAAAACATTCACCCACAGCACGGGGGGACAGCCAGGACATCTGTAAGTGAGGTTACACACGGATTTAACCCCAAATTCCACCATTTCGGAACTTGAAAAACGGCTAAGCGAGGGAAAAATGGCCGCAGAATAAAATGAAAACGAGGCTCCATGACCCCGGACCGCCCAGCCATGTACAACTTACCCTTGAAGGGATCCGAGATAAGCTCAGAAACCCGGATTAACCCCACATTAACCCTCGCAATTGTGGACTACGGCTGCAATCAAAATTCGAAATTCCCGCCTTACAAGTCCTTAAAGGACTATAAAATAACCCTATCACTCATGGGGCTCTATACAGAGCCCCATCAACCCCTAAATAACACTGTCACTCATGGGGGTCAATCCATACCCCCATAAACCCTTAACTAACCCTGTCACTCATGGTGGTCGATAAAGACCCCCATAAGCACTTAATTAACTCTGTCACTCATGGGAGTCAATACAGACCCCCCATAAGCACTTAATTAACCCTGTCACACATGAGGGTCAATACAGACCCCCATAAGCACTTAATAGACCCCATCACTCAAGGGGGTCATTACAGACACCCATAAACCCCTAATTAACCCTGTCACTCATGGGGGTCAATACAGACTACCGTAAGCACTTAATTAACCCTGTCACTCATGGGGGTCAATACAGACCCCCATAAGCCCTTAATTAACCTTGTCACTCATGGGTGTCAATACAGACCCCCATAAGCCAATAAATAACCCTGTCACTCATGGGGGTCAATACAGACCCCCATAAGCACTTATTTAACCCGGTCACTCAAGGGGGTCAATAGAGACCCCCATAAACCCATAATTAATTGTGTCACTCATGGGGGTCAATACAGTCCCCCATAAGCCAATAAAGAACCCTGGCACTCATGGGGGTCAATACAGACCCCCATAATACATTTATTAACTCTGTCACTTATGGGGGTCAATACAGACCCCCATAAGCACTTAATTAACCCCGTCACTCATGAGTGTCAATACAGACCCCCATAAATCCCTAATTAACCCTGTCACTCATGGGGGTCAATACAGACCCCCATAAGCCTCTATTTAACCCCATCAGTCCCATAAGGTTATGTTATGACCCTTATGGGGCAGTTACAACCCTAACATTAACCACATAAGTGCCATGACGGTCCTCAAGGACTCTCATTACACTAATTAAAAACACTACACTGCACTATACCCCTCAATAAACCATTAAATCTAAACTAACCCCCCACCACACTAACCTAAAAAACACCTACACTACCTACCCCCTAATAAACCCCCCACCTCTCTAATTACAGAAGATAAAAAAAACTAAGTCACAAAAAAATCTACATTACAGAAAAAAAAATCTAAGTCACAAAACAAACAAAAAATCTACATTACAAAAAATCAATAAACCTAAGTCACAAAAAAATAAAAAAAGGAACATTGCAGAAAAAAAAAAAAATTACAAACCCCACTACAAAAAAAAAAAAAAATACACACCTGAAATGGAAATACATATAGAATACATACAATACAATACAAATAACATAAAATAAAAACACCCCCCAATCTATCTAACATACAATCAATCCTATGTATCTAAAATACATCCCCCAATCTATCTGATATACAATAAATCCTATCTATCTAAAATACATACCCCTATATAACTTACAATAAATACTATATAGTATACAATACATCCAAACTAAATAAAATACATACCCCTATCTAACATAAAATAAATACTATCTAAAATATATACCCCTATCTAACATACAATAAATACTATATATTATACAATAAATCCTAACTATCTAAAATACATACCCTCATCTAACATACAATAAATGCTATCTACATACAGAAACCATAATTCTAACCTAAAATAAAATAATTATGACCACTTACCTTTGCAGATATCCCTTCAGATCACCAACCTAGGGGAAAAAAATAGTACAATACATTTACATTAAATAAATAAACATTCTAAATATTTTAAATATTCTACTCACCTTTCCAACATGTCCCCATCCTTCTTTTTTTCTTCTCCGACACAGCCCCTGTTAAAGAAAAACATTACATTAGTACAACATACATATGAACATAAAAAAAATAATATATAAATATATATACATTGTACTTACCTCCCCACGATGTCGCCGGCCTCCTCCTCTTCTGCCCCGCCCTGGAACATTCCGCGCTCTAAAAAACTAATGGAGATCCGCAGTCGTGGACCTCCCAGATGCTAATGAACCTCCTACAGCGTTTTCCAGTAGTAAATTGTCACTGGCGACTAATGATTGGCTGAAAATGCTGTCTATCAAATTCAGCCAATCAGAAGGCTCCAATGTGTGAGCCAATCAGAATCAGATACACCCCAAAATACCACTCTGATTGGCTAATGCACCTGTCAATCTTTATTTAAACCAATCACAAGGCGCAGATGCCTTCACAATGGGATACACCCCCATGGAGTAATTGGCTGAAGGCATCTGCGCATTCTGATTGGTTGTTGTCAATGCCAATCAGTATTACAGCCAATGAGAAGGTGCAGATGTCTTCAGCCAATCACCCCGTGGGGTGTATCCCATTGTGATTGGCTGATGGCAATAAAGCCATCTGATTGGTTAAAATAAAGATTGACAGGTGCATTATCCAATCAGAGTGGGATTTTGGGGTGTATCCCATTCTGATTGGCTCACACATTGGCGTCTTCTGATTGGCTGAATTTGATAGACAGCGTTTTCAGCCAATCAGATGCTGCCATTGACAATTTTCTTCTGGAAAACTCTGTAGGATGCTCATTAGCGTCGGGGAGGTCCGCAAGTTCGGAGGAGGTCGGGGACATCGCGGAGAGGTAAGTACAATGTATATTATGCTTATTTTATTTTGTTTTATGTTTATATGTATGTTGTACTAATGTAATGTTTTTTTTATCATGGTCCACGCTGGAGAAGAAGAAAAGAAGGATTTAGAACGTTTATAATGTTTATTTATTGTATGTAAATGTGTTGTACTAGTTTTTTTTTCCCCCTAGGTTGTTGATCTGAAGGGACATCTGTAAAGGTCAGTAATTATTTTCTTTTAGGTAAGAATTAGGGTTTCTGTATGTAGATATTATTTATTGTATGTTAGATAGGGGTATGTATTTTAGATAGTTAAGATTTATTGTATGTTATATAACATTTATTGTATGTTAGATAGGGGTATGTATTTTAGATAGATAGTATTTATTGTATGTTAGATAGGGGTATGTATTTTAGATAGTTAGGATTTATTGTATATTATATAGTATTTATTGTATGTTAGATAGGGGTGTGTATTTTAGATAGATAGGATTTATTGTATATTATATAGGATTTATTGTATTTTAGATAGGGGGGGTTGTAATGTATTTATTTTTATTTTTTGTAATGTCCTTTTTTTATTTTTGGTGACTTAGGCTTTTTTATTTTCTGTAATGTAGATTTTTTATTTTTTTGTGACGTAGGTTTTTTATTTTCTGTAATTAGAGTGGTGGGGGTTATTAGGGGGTAGGTAGGTAGTGTAGGTGTTAATAGGTTAGTGTAGAGGGGTGATAGTTTAGATTTAATGGTTTATTGGGGTGGGTTTAGTGCAGTGTAGTGTTTGTACTTAGTGTCTTGAGGGTACTGGAGAACCCTCATAGCACTTACGGGGTAATGTTAGGCTTCTAACTGTCCCATGAGGGACTTTAAATACCCTTATGGGACTAATGGGGTTAAATAGAGGCTTATGAGGGTCTGTATAGACCCCCATAGGAGACCGGGTTAAAATGGTGTAGTGCTTACACTTTGTGTCATGAGGGTCCTGGATGATCCTCATGGCACTTATAGTGTTATTACATGCATTAATTAGTGTGTTATAGGGGTCTATATAGTTGAGGCACACAGTACACTCACATTGTGTGACAAACAGCATTTCAACACTTTTTTATTGCCCCGTCATTTTTCACGGGCAAGTCGCTAGTATATATATATATATATATATATATATATATATATGTACAGTATATATATATATATATATATATATATATATATATATATATATATATATATATATATATAAAACTAAAGCTTAAGGTACAAAATTATTTACCTTTAATAGATATATAATAAAAAAGAAAGAACTACGCCGTAGATTAATAGCCTTAGATATTAAGGAGTACTTTCAAAATGCTAATTAGCCTCTCAGGGTGTCTATGAAAAATAAATACCATATTTAACAAACAATTAAACAATCATATAGAACACATACATTATGTACTTTACTCATGGACACACAGAAAAGGAGTCCAAAAATTCAATAATGGAGAATCTAAAGGTGCAAATGCTGATTAGATGGAAAATCTAATTGCTGTATCACTATGGAATCCAGTGTCACAGTATAAGTGCTATAAATAAAAAATAAATAAAAAAAGCCATGTTTACTGTGGCTTATTTAACTAAATCTGTTAAGGTATGTTCTTAGCGATTAAGATGACAATGTCTTAATTAATGTACTATAAGCAGATGTCCCTTTGTTTCCATTTATAATAAAGTGTTGTGTATTTAAAATGTTCTTCTGCTTTTGTTTTATATCACCTATGTTATTTATGTTACAGACAGGATCAGCTGTTAATGCGACTTACATATCAGTTGTGGCCCTAATTTATAGCCGTCCCACATTACCTTTATATAGTACAGTAACAACTCCATCGTTATATCCTCAGCTACAAAGAAGGGAGAGAAACCTATCCTCCCCTTCCAACAACAAACTGTTTCAGCCTGGGACCATGACATCTACTCCACCACTGTGTGAGTAGCAGAGGTGTTTGCTTACATTCTTATAACATTAAATTATCTCAACAGTAAATGTCAATGCTTACTGGGTTTAGGAAGATTGTAGTGTGAACATTTTATTATTGTTATTATTAACAAAAATAATAATAAAAGCTAATTTTAGCAGATGATTTATAATTGTCAAGGGATGATATCAAAGTATCACTTATTTTGTTTTACTGGGTTAGTCAGTCTTTAGATTTGGGGTGCATAATCAAGTTAATTGATTATTCCTCTTTTTAGTAATGTCTTTCAGACTTAGGATCCAATGAAGGCACATAAGAGAAGACTTTATTTAGTCCCAAGGGACTTTGAGCTTTTAGATGGTAAATCCATTCACTTTCTCTCTGTAAAAGTTTTCTGCTTAGGTCAACCCATCTAGGTCCCCCCTTCACCTCATCCATGATGTGGAACTCCATACTTTTTCATTTTGATGATACAACCTTTACGTGTTTTGTCACTGGGGTATCCAAGAGATTTCTTACAGAGGAGATATGTTCTAATATTCTTCTTCTTGCTTGCCTATCAGTCTTTCCGACGCAGATTTTTCCACATAGACAGACCATGACGTATACCACATGAGTAGAGGCCCAATTAAAAAAGGGATTTCAAATGGTACTCTTTTCCAGTTTCTGGGTGTGTAAATATGTTTTCTGGTTTAATGTATTGGCAGGCTGCACAGTGGCCACATTGAAATAGATTTGTGGTTTGCTTGAGCCATGAGTTTGCTTGAGCCATGAGCAGGCTGTGCATTAAGGTGTCTTTAAGACTGTGTATATGTGTATTTATATATATATATATCTATGTATATGTATATATATATATATGAGTGTGTATAAAAATATATACTAGCGACTTGCCTGTCAAAAATGACGGCAATAACATTTGAAGCCTGGCACTGCTGTTTGCCATCCAATCTGAGCATCTTCGGCACTTATCATGAGCCACGCACTGAGCTCTCATTGCGAGCCTCTCCCCATCTACTTTATGGGCCTCGCAATGAGTGCCTCAAAAATTACGGCAATAAAATTTGAAGCCTGGCAATGGTGTTTGCCACACATTGCGAGGCTTCAGCCTTTTGAAATGGGAAGCCACCTTAAAAACCTGCTGCTGCAAAGAAAAAATAACTACCACTAAAGGAGCTCTCATAGGAGGAACTCCCACGCCAACTAATGGCTCTCTTATCTGTCTGAAATAGGCATTTTGAGGATTGGCTGAAATATGAGTCCTAATTGACCCAATCAAAATTGATCATTTGACATCAACATTTCCATGGCTAAATTTTAACCAATAAGAACGAAGGTTTTTTTAGGTGGTGGCCCACCCAAGAAAGCCAAAGATGGGAATCATTGGCTTCAATTAAGAAAGAAGAGGACAGATTCTTCAATCAACATGGATGGCCCGCTTATCCAGGGCAGAAGAATGAGGATAAGGGCTTCACAGATTGTCGCTTGTGGGCGTCAAATGACAGATAAAGTATAATTTTCCCCCTTACAGATGACATTTTTTTGTGTTATTTTTTAATTTTGCTAATGTTTTGTTTTGATGTTTGTTTTTAGTGACAGGGACTATGGGGATCCTTATGGACCCCCATAGGCAGTTGGTAAAATAGAAGACCAATATAGACCCTTGTGTTGGTAGAAAGGGTGCCATGGGGGTCTTTGAATTTAATGTTAATGTCAGGTGGCATCAGGTCCATGAGAACCCCCATTGTTATGGTTAATGGCACGATGGGGGACCATTGAGGACTTCCATGGTATAGAGGTTCATGTGAGGTGCCATGGGGGTCCATGAGACCCAATCAGCAGCGTTCCTATAGAGAACATTGAGCTTCAAACTCAGAGTCTCCTGTGAGCAGTCTGTGAGTGAACATTTAGGCTAGTGAGTAATGGGAAACGCCTCTTTTTTTTTTTTTTCAAAGGATCTTTAACCAATCAAGAAAAAGCTCCGGATGTTGCAGGGGAGGCTTTTCTCGCTTTTTTACTGTACAAATGGAATGGGACCCCTGTTTCATGTATCTCATACAATGTAGGCCCATAACTCAATCGCAATTAGGCAAATGGCTGCGATCGAGTTGCGTCCTCCCGTTGCTCTACTGCTATTCAATTGGCCTGGGTCGCAAGTTATGGCCTCATCACGAGAATCAGAAACACAGCCATTGGCAGAAGCATTTGGGGGCCTGAACATGATCAATTATTCAAGCCTGTAACCCCAGTCACAAACAGCCAATCGCAATGGAGCCCATCATTGATTCGGGCTCCATATGTGATCAGACTCACAAACCAACAAAAAACTAACCCCATGATGCAGGGGTCCTGATTGGGACCCCCACAGGGTCCCCACATTAACCCCTTTGCTTACAGGGATGTATCCCATTCTGATTGGCTCCAAACATCTGCGCGTTCTGATTAGCTGAAATATAGTTACATAGTAATTTAGGTTGAAAAAGACTTTTAGTCCATCAAGTTCAATCTTTTTAGATCTCCTCTGATCTGCAATATGCTGATTAATTGTTAATTGATCCAGAGGAAGGCAAACAGAAAAAAAAGAGACAGTGAAACATTGCTAATTGTCTCAAAAGGGGAAAAATATATAATATTCCTTCCTGACCCCAGATACTGGTGATTGGATTCCTCCCTGGATCGATATGATTGACAGTAACATCAGCGCAAATGCTTTCAGCCAATCACAATGGGATACACCCTTGTATTCCATTCTGATTGGCTGAAATCTGATTGACAGTGATTTCAGCCAATCAAAAGGCACATTTTGTTTTTTTATATTGTAGCATGCGCGGGAACCTCCATTTGTGGCGGGGAGATCCTCAGGGGAGGAGCTCCGTTATAAGTTTATTTCAATTTTAGAACATCTGGATTTTTTTTGAGGGGACGTGTCTGGAGCAGAGGACTAAAGAACGGAGCATTGCTGGACACCCCTTGAGGGGTATTTTGGCCAGGTAAGTTGACTATTAAGCCTTTTTTGATTACAGGTTGTAATTATATGTTTATTTAATGTGATTTTTCCCTTTTATTAGGTGTAACAGGGCATCGAGACATTGATGGCGGGGCATTTTGGCCGGGTAAGTAAACTATTAACCTCATTTTTATTACAGGATGTAAGTATATGTTTATTTACTGTAATGTTTCTTTCTTTTTAGGTGTGACAGGACGTCTGGACATTGAGGGGCCTTTCCTGCAATAGAAGGTTGAAGACAAGGGCATTGCTGGACACCACTGGAGGGGCATTTTGGCCAGGTCAGTGGACTAATTAACCCTTTCCTTTTCACAGGTTGTAAGTTTATTTTTTACTAGCGACTTGCCCATCAAAAAATGACAGCAATTAAATATGTATGTTTTTAATTGTTTTTTGCATGTAATATGCGCAGTTGAGACTTGTAACCTTTTTGTTATCTATACAATTATTATATAAAACATATTTTTTTTTTTAACATGCAACTTGTAGGTGACCAATTGTTAAATTATCATGTTTTAAGAGTAGTAACATTTTAATGTAAGAACAGGTGAACATTGTATTAATGAGAATTATAAACATGACCTACTGTTTTGTAACATGCAACTTGTAGATTAACAACTGGTAAACTAAACATATATTGAATCCAGAGGAAGGCAAACAGTAAAAAAAAACCTTGAAACTTAGCCAATTGTATCAAAGGGGGAAAAATGAATTCCTTCCTGACCCCATTAACTGGCGATCGCATTACTTCCTGCATTAATATTTTGCATTAAATGATACATTTAAATTGTATAATAAAAGCTTCTCCTCCTCTTCATATGAACTTTGAAATATATGCAATGAAACTTTGCAGATTTTTTATTTTTTTTTAAATAGTTGACATTTTGTTGTTATTGTTGTAGTGTGTGAAAATGGCACATAGAGTTTCCTATGTGAAATAGTGGTTCTCTAAAAAGAGAACGCCAGACATTAAAGATCGTCCGCGGGGTGTAACCACTGTTCTCTATGGGCCTCATTCTATTATCGGCCGTAAGGCTGCGATTCCTTGCGGGGTTCTGTTAACTCGCAATTCAATTATACGGCCCCGCAAGGATCTCCTCTTACGGCCGGCCGCATATCTTGGAACCGGCCGTAAGCTCAGAAATCTACAAAGTCAAAAATAAATTCAAGCCTGTACTGTACAGCTCTGTAAATGCTAGGGATCATATTGGGGGACATGAGGATTAAAAGTAACCCACTCTCAAGCTTGCACATCAGCCCAAACCGGAGTTTAAATTAACTGTTTATTTTCCGGCTGCGGCGTGGGCGTATCTGAGGTGCTCCAAGCCCTATGGACTTTTTACATGTATATTTGACATATATTAAAAAATATATATTTTATGGATTTGAGTATAGGGGAAATTTGTGCTATTTTTTCTAACACCTAAAATCACTTTATAGTCTTCTCAAAGTGCAGGATGGCTTTATTTGAGCTATTTTATGTGCTTAATTGGTGCTAGCGGGACCTTTTTGCTGCAAGTAAGCTGCGGCTCGCTTTTAGCCTTGCAGACAGGGTTCCCGGAGCAATAGAATAGCAACCGGGCTTTTCTTACGGCCGATTTCCTTGCGGCCGTTTTAGATCAAAGGCTTTCCTCCGGCGCGATCGGCAAGAGATAACAAGGCACCGGCCGCAAGCCTGCCGGAACCCCCGGCCGGAGGGGAATAGAATAGCCGGATAGCTTGCGGCCGGTCCTTGCGGCCCCGCAACAGCTGCGGCCGATAATAGAATGAGGAACTATGTGTTTTGCCATTTTATAGAGTTTCTTATGGAAATAGTGGTGCTCTAAAAAGAGTCTGAGTGACATAAAATGTCATTCTGGAAATTAAACCACTGTTCTCTATATTTTTTTTTGTTTGTTGTACATTTCTTCTTGAAATTACATTATTTTTTTTAAAATGGCACAAAGAGTTTCCTATATGAAATAGCGGTCCCAGAGATATCTAATTTTTTCCTGGAATTAAAAACACTGTTCTCTATGTTTTTTGCCATTTTATAGAGTTTCTTATTGAAATAGTAATGCTCTAAAAAGAGCTCGAGCAACTTAAAAATTGTTCCTCGAAATGAAACCTCTGTACTCAATTTTTTTTTTTGTGTGTGAAATTGTCGTTGAGGTGAATTTTTTGGGGAGGATGTATCTGTGCCATGTCTTTTATGGTTATATTTTGTGGAATTTAATTTATAGCACTTCATAGTAGACAATGTTTTTTTGTAAAAAATGCGTCCATCATCTAATAAATCACCTTGACTTTCATTGTTTTCAATGTAAACTTTAATAGCCTCTGGATTCTTGCATCTTGAGTATTCAACATACAGCTGGTCATGTGCAAATACTGGTTCTTCTAAAAAGATACCCACAGATTTGAAAGTTTGTCCTTTGGATTTATTAATGGTCATGGCAAATGCCATGATGATGGGAAATTGTCTCGTTTGAAGTACCAAAGGGAGGATACTTTCACTTGGTGCCAAATCTATTCTTGGTATGAAAACTCTCTCTCCTTTATGGGTACCAGTTAAAATTTCAGCATGTATGAAATGGTCTTTTAATTCTTGAACAATTAATCTGGTCCCATTACATAGGCCTTTTTTGGGGTTCATACTTTGCAGTAACATGACAATTGTACCTTTCTTTAGCTGCAAAATATGTGGTTGCATTCCAGAGGGAGTTAATGAGTTAATGAATTCAGTTGAAAAGTTTGTCTGTCTTTCTTTGTCATCACCAAATACAGAATCAGCACTTTGATCATTTTTTTGTGGTGCATTTATTTTTTTAAATACTTCATTATTGAGGAGTAATGCATCCTTATTTTTGCATGTTAGTATTACTTTGTTGGCAAGCTCTGCATAGTTCTCGTTATTTATTTTACTTTGGAATATAGCTGATATGAGATCCTGTTTGCAAATCATATGAGCTGGGATGTGCACAGTGTCATCGGGTAAATTTTGTATTTGCTCGGTTTTTCCTTCTCCAATTTTAATAAGCCAATCATCGAATTAATTTTCTCCTTCTGATCTAATATTTTGTTGTAATTGAAGATGGGTAAATAGTTTCCATAGTATACTTGCCTTTATACATGTTTGACAATGTCGGTTCGATTTCCATCTACAACGACAGGTAATGTTTGTCTAAAATCTCCTCCTAACAACATTACCTATCCATTAAATGGCAAATTATTATCCATGACTTCACGAAGCAAACGGTCAATAAATTGTAGGGTATGGCATGACATCATTGTAGCTTTATCTATTAAAATCAATTTACTTTTTTTTTTTTTTTTTTACTTGTAATGATGTCATTCGAATATCCGACACTGATGTTTCCAAAATAGGAACTGTCAGTTTAAATCCACTATGCACAGTTCTTCCACCTTCTAACAAAAGTGCGGCAATTCCAGTGGTTGCAAATGCCAGCGCTATTTGACCTTGTGTTCGAACAAAACTCATCAATACATTTTATAAATACGTTTTTCCTGATCTGCCAGGTCCATCCAGATAGAAATAACGCTCTTTGAGCATGTCATCATCTAGGGCATTTTTGAGTGCATTTAATGCTTGCAATTGTAATGTATTTAAAGTTGCAAGTCTTTCTTCTGTTCTTTCTCTTTGTAGTTGAGTGTCATAGTCTTCAAAGTTTATGTTATCTATGAGACCTGGATCTGGCAGATTAAAACTTGCACAACTTAATCCATGAGTTAAAAAGACCTCTTGGATTTCAATTAATACTTTTAACTGTGCAATAGGCTCATTGTATTGTTGCAAAAAGTCTTCAGCCATATTTGTTTTAAATTTGCCCCACAAAGCTAATGCATTTGAAGCATTTGAGAAGATACAATCGAATGCAAATTGTTTCCTCATCTGCTGTGGCATTTGACATAGTGCTGCTTCTTTTAGACATCTTTCCCATTCTGTATCATCAGCTATTATTATTATTATTATTATTATCTTTATTTATATCGCGCCAACATATTCCGTAGCGCTGTACAGGTGGTTAGTACATGGCAAAAAACAAACATAACACCTTAAAGAATGGAGGGCCCTGTTTTTGAGCATATAATCAAATGTACATAGTGCTTGTTTCCAAGACACGGACACACAAATGAAAAACTCGCAAACTTACAATCTAAGGGTTTAGGTGTGATACAAGAGGGTGACAAATACAAAAATGGCAACGTGAATGCAATTTGTTTAATCAATTGGAGGGGTCTGTGAGCTGTACTGTAGATTGTGGGTGGGAGTGTTTTTAAGCTGTGGAGTGTGCAGTTGTAATTATAAAGGCTGAAGGTGATATGATTTTTTAAATAGGTGTGTTTTTAGTAATTTTTTAAAGGTTTTGAGGCAGGAAGTTAATCTAATGGAGCGAGGCAAGGAGTTCCAGATAGTAGGGGCTGCACGAGAAAAGTCCTGAAGACGGGAGTGAGAGGAGGTGATGAGAGAGGAGGAAAGAAGAAGGTCATTAGCAGAACGAAGGGGGCGGTTGGGAGAGTATTTTGACACAAGAGCAGAGATATAAGGGGGTGCACTGTTGTTGAGGGCTTTATGTGTTAGGGTCATGATTTTAAATTTGATTCGGGAAGCTATGGGAAGCCAATGGAGTGATTGACAGAGAGGAGCTGCAGACACTGATCGTTTGGTATTGAAGATGAGTCTAGCGGAGGCGTTCATTATGGATTGGAGGGGAGACAGACGAGAGATGGGGAGGCCAGCAAGAAGGGAATTGCAGTAGTCGAGTCGAGATATGATGAGAGAGTGTATTAGAATTTTAGCTGTGTCTTGTGTAAGATAATGACGAATTTTGGAGATGTTTTTTAGGTGAAACTGACAAGATTTAGTTATCGATTGGATGTGAGGAATAAAAGAGAGGGCGGGATCCAGTAGAACCCCAAGACAACGGGCCTGGGAGGTGGGAGTGATGATGGTGTTGTCAACAGTGAGAGATATTTGCGGAGTGGAAGCTATAGTAGAGGGTGGAAAGATTAGGAGTTCAGTTTTAGACATGTTGAGTTTGAGTTGACGGGTAGACATCCAGGAGGATATGCTAGAGAGGCAGTTGGAAACTTGAGCTAAAAGAGAGGGGGATAGATCGGGTGCAGAGAGGTAGATTTGAGTATCATCTGCATAGAGATGATACTGAAATCCAAAGGATTTTATGAGGGTGCCAAGGGAGGAGGTGTAGATAGAGATGAGGAGGGGGCCTAGGACAGAACCTTGGGGAATGCCAACAGACAGAGGGAGAGGTGAAGAAGAGGTGCCAGAGAAGGAGACGCTAAATGTACGATCTTTTAGATAGGATGTGAACCATAAAAGAGCTGTGCCCTGGATGCCAAATGAACGGAGAGTTTGGATTAGAAGAGGGTGGTCAACTGTGTCGAAGGCAGCAGAGAGGTCCAGAAGAATTAGCATGGAGAAGTTACCCTTTGATTTGGCAGTTAGCAAGTCATTGGTGACTTTTGTGAGGGCTGTTTCTGTTGAGTGTTGGGCACGGAAACCAGATTGGAAGGGGTCAAGAAGGGAATTGGAAGAAATAAATTGAGTGAGGCGATTGTAAACAAGCCGCTCAAGCAGTTTAGAAGCCAGGGGAAGTAGTGAGATAGGGCGGTAGTTGGAGGCAGAAGCTGGATCAGATGAGGGCTTCTCAGAATGGGTGTAATTACGGCATGTTTTAAAGAGGATGGAAACCTGCCAGTGTTTAGGGAGAGGTTGAATAGATGTGTGAGAGCTGGGATAAGTGCGGTGGATAGGGGAGGAATTAGCTGTGAAGGAATAGGATCATGTGGGCATGTGGTAAGGTGAGAGGTTGATAGTAAAGTAGATACTTCATCCTTGGTAACAGGGTCAAAGGAATCCATAGTGGAGGAGGGATTGGGGAAGGGTAAATGTTGGGTGTCGTCGGCTTGTGGAAAGGATGGTGGGATAGGGCCAAGCTGGGAGGAGAGCTCATTTCGGATAGTTTCAATTTTAGTTTTAAAGTGGCTGGCAAAGTCATCAGCAGTTAGACAGGAAGGGGCAGGAGGCGGGGGTGGGCAGAGGAGGGTGTTAAATGTAGCAAATAAACATTTAGGGTTGGAGGACAGGTTTGATATTAGTGAAGAGAAGTAGTGTTGTTTGGCAAGATTGAGGGCAGACAAGTAGGAGCGCAAGGTAAACTTATAGTGGAGAAAGTCTGCTGAGGTTTGAGATTTCCTCCATAGTCGTTCTGCAGTGCGTGAGCATCTCTGTAGATAGCGTGTTTGTGTAGTGTGCCATGGTTGTGGGTGAGAGCGAGGGCATTTGCTTGTGATTATGGGGGCAAGAGAGTCAAGGGTGGAAGTTAGAGTATCGTTGTACTGTGAAGTGGCGATGTCAGGGCAGGCAAGGGTGGTGAGGGGGCTGAGAAGGGGTTTTAGTACATTTGACTATAGCTAGAAAGTTTCTGTGTCACGCAGCTAAATTAACAGTTCTTAACTGTTCAAAACTTTGTGCACCAGGAACATTTAGAAGTAGCAATCGTAAGCAGAAACATTCAAGGTCTCTTGGACTTACAGTGTAAATTATTGGGATTATTTTATTTCCACAACTTTTTTGTTTTCACCATAATCCATTAACGAAAACATAATGGTATGGAATGTCTATATATAACAATTCCCTTGCCTCTAAGTCAGTAGAATTTAATTAAAACCATGCAGTTAGTGTAGTTTGGCGATGCTCACTTTGTGCCAAAGCATTTGTTTAATTTCCAACATGGAAATACACTAAATGTCTTTGTGGCAGCTAATCAATATACTGCATGTGAGTGATCGTGCATTTCAAATTTTAGAAGATGCCACATTGCTTCTGGCACACTTACATAGCGAGCATCTACATGAGATGCAAGTTCATCATGTACTAACTCACTGTGTTCGTTATTTTCAGCACTTTTGACCACTACAGTAGCTGCATCATAGCCTTTGTAAATATATTTGTAGACATATTTAATGGATTTTATAGAAGTGCAAGCTTCCACATTAATTTGTGCATTATATTCATAAGTAAATGTGGATTGTATGGTACCACATATCTGTTGTCTACCTTTTTGCCAAGAATAAAGGCAGTTTGTCCTTCTCTTCTTTTATATAATGTATAGCCATCACAATTAGCATAAGTTTTGTCTCTATAATCTTTTGGAAATTCTTTAGTACATTTCTTATTTTCCATACATGGTGACTGTGGATTAATATCTCCACACGGTCCATGAATCATACAATGAGTTACAATCTCATATAGTCTACCATGTATTTCTGGATCTGGTAGTTCAGCAATAATTACTGAATCCACTTTGTCACCAGTATCCAATTTATCTTTCTCTTGAAGGATTGTAAGAATATGTGCATGTGGAAGGCTTATTATGGTTATGTCACTTATTAATTCATTTAATTTGATTTTAAAGACTCTTGCCACTAAATCTGGTCTATCGGAAGCAGTTTGTCCAATTAGCAGATTGTGTGTAATCTCTGGCCATTGCGGATTACATGTAAATATAATAAATAAATCTGGTTTTCCAAATTTAGTTACAATAGCCATGGCATCATTGTATCTTTCTCGCATATTGCAAGGAGATCCCTGGAAAGAAGATGGTAAAATGATGGCTATGCCAGCTGGCAGCTCTCTGGTTGTAGCAACCTCAGCGACATAATCCATCAATCCACAATACTGTTCTACACGTATTTTATATTTTTGATATTTGATGAAGTTTAAATTATTTGCCTCAACTTGCAAATATGAATCAATGATCCATAGTTGTGTCAGTTTTCCGCCACATAAAATAGGATTGAATCCACCTCAAATGGCAATTTGAGCCACTTTAAATTCAAGCATGGAAATATGATTTCTCACACATACTTTTGAATTTGGGTAACTCTGAAGAGTTAATTTGGGTTGCCAACCTGCTTCCCTATGTGGAAAAAATATTGAATATGTCATTGGATCCAAATTGCTACTTAAGATACTTATATTAATTAAAGGTAAGTTTGGAGTTAGCAAAATAGGGCCTCATTCAATAGCAATGTTTGCAATTGCATAAGGATCTATATAAGCAGTGAGTATATATTTTGTCTTTTATTTTTCAGCTATCAAAGACTTTATTTTTGAATAGAAGTTCATTAAGTACAAAGTTCTGTAAAATAAATATTCTATGTGCTTATATAAATCTCTATTCAACTGGTCGACTTGCAATTGAATGAGACTCTTAGTTAGGTTGCAGAGAAAAGAGAATTTGTTCTTCCATTTGGTATGTGTTTGGAATGTTTGTTGTACTATCCTGTTTTGTGTACACCATTGTTAACCTGATATGTTTAGGTTCTGGTGTTGGCCTTATAGGTTAGGGCACATGAAACATATTTTGGAATTGTATTTTGGATCTTGTAACAGTATTTTTTGTACTATCCTGTTTTGTGTACACCACTGTTGTCATTAGAGTTTTAGGTTCTGGGTTTCGGCTTATAGGTTAGGGAATAGAAAACAGGATTTATTCTTAAATTTTGTATGTGTTAACAATATTTGTTGTACTATCTTGTTTTGTGTACACCACTGTTGTCATTAAAGGTTTAGGTTATGGGTTAGGCTTAGAGGTTGGTGCAGACAAAACAAGATTCATTGTTCCATTTTATTTGTGTTAACAATATTTGTTGAAGTATCGTGTTTTGTGTGCACCATCATTGGTAGTAGGTGCTTAGAGAGTGGTGAATATTTAAGAGGATAGCTGGTTGCATGTGTTATGTTTAAAAAAATGTGTTGTAGTATCCTGTTTTGTGTGGAGCACTGTTGGCATTAGAGGTTTAGGTTGTGGGTTTAGGCTTATAGGTTAGGGCACACAAAACAGGATTTATTCTTAAATTTTGTATGTGTTACCAATATTTGTTATACTATCCTATTTTATGTATGCCACTTTTGGGATTAGAGATTTAGGTTATGGGTTAGGCTTAGAGGTTGGTGCAGACAAAATTGTTCCATTTTATATGTGTTAACAATATTTGTTGAAGTATCGTGTTTTGTGTGCATCATCATTGGTAGTAGGGGCTTATGATTTATTTTTGTTTTTCATTTTGACATTGGCGCACAGCAAACAGGAGAGGTGTTTCTTTTTTTTTACTTGTTATACTATACCTTGGTTGAATTATTAGTTGTGTATCAATGACAGTGTATCCCCTGCTGCCAATCATCCTGCGACAGTCTTCAGGCAGTCTCTGTTGAAAAAGAGAAAGAGAAATGTTTTTTTAGTTTAATGTTTTTTTTGCCAGCATCTTCTTTTTGTGAATCAAATGTATTTTTGTATATTACCTGTTGTTCTTTCTTTGTCGTGTGTAAAATTGTGCAGATTTCACAGTGCGTTTATTATTTTATAATATAATTAAATTATTCAGTGACGCTGTTGAGGCGGAGTCTGTTGGAAATGTGAAGAAAAGTGAAATATTGAAATGCAGCATAAATATATATATGTCTATATTATTTTCGTAAAAGGCTATTTTTTTTTTCAAATAGATATGAATAAAATCTATGTTATTTAAAAAAAAAAATTATTGACATTATTTTAGGTCACATACACATATATGTGTGTTTGAAATCTTACTATACATGAATACGGTTGTTGTTGTTGGCAATATTTGAAAGCAAACTTTTTTTTTATGGATTTATTAATTAATTAAATGTATTATAGCTTACCTCTTTGTTGTAATTTGCAGATTGTGAACTTCTAAAGTGATAACGAATTTGCTTCAAAAATACTGCCACCAGTGAAATGTCCAGTCACACTGTTCATCACCTGAGGAGAAATGTAGACATTTCTGGAAAGTGTGCAGTATCTATAGACGTGGAGGTGAAGTAGAAACTGTTAGAACGCAATACGCATGCGCTATTTGCATTCCAGCCGTCAATTTGCTTTCCAGCCGCCATTTTGCGGATAGTAGTTATTTGTTGCATGTGAAATGGTGGCGATTTTCTGTGTGGTACGTCCCGCATAATGTGTGTTACGTGCCACATGAACTGTTTTTCAGTGTAGGTTCAGTTTTGCAAGTACGTTTGGTAAATTTAACGTACTTAGCCTCGTTTTCGTTTTTTTCGTTAGCCATTTTTTTTCTCGAGTGTGTAAACTTTGGAAATGTTAGGGAAATCGAGGTGTAACCTGACTTCCAGACGTCCTGTGTGTCCCCCCTTGCTGTCAATAAGTTTTTATTTTTTTCATTTTATTTTTTTTTGTGTTTATTTTTTGTGTTTTGAGTATTTTCCACTGTTCGAGGTTTATCCATTAAGGTCGTATTTTTGCTAGTCCATAATGGTTTTACGGGTTGTATTTTTTTGTTGTAAGGGCGCAATTTTTTTTTTCCTAAGTCCTGCGGCTCTTATTTTTTTGTGTAAGTCCGTAGTTCGTCATTGCATATTTTGTTTGTTTGTTTCAAAGTCCCGCGTGTGTGGGCTTTTGTAAGCGGTTGTGAGGCGCCGTAGAGCCTCCACCTCTGTAAATGCGGCCCCTCGCTTAGCGAGGGTCTGCATTTGCGCTCCTTGGCAGCAACGCGAGGGCTGCAGTTGTGGCGGCACGCTACGCAAGCCCGCAAGTGTTAGTAACTACCTGCATGCTGACAACTATATATGTGATTTTGATAGTTGTTCTATTTTTTTTGTGTAATTCTTTTTTTAAGCATATTTTTTTTTCTCTAGTGCTTTTTTTATTTTTTGTAGTTAGTGGTTTGTTATTTTTTGTAATTAGTGTTTATTTTTAATTTTTTGTACTTAGTGGCGTGTTAGTTGTTTTATTAGGGGGTTCGATAGATAGTGTAGGGGTTAATAGGGTAGTGTAGGGGTTAGGTAGGTAGTGTAGGAGTTAATAGGGTAGTTTAGGGGGGCAATAGGATAGGGTAGATGGGGCATTCATATGATAGGGGTTTAATAGGTCCAGTTGGGGTTAAATAGGTTCAGGTCAGATTAAATAGGTCCAGATGTGTGTTAAATAGGACTAGATAGATAAAATGCTTGCAAATAAACTTAAAAAAAAGATCCCTACAAAAAGACTATATGATGAACAAGGTAAAAAAATATGCAATCCAAAAGAAATAAGTGAAACTTTCTTTAGATACTATAAAGGTTTATATAATCTTGAAGACGCAAAATATTTACAGAAACCCACTCTGTAAGATATTAAAAACTTCCTAAATAATATAAAACTTCCCAAAGTCTCTTCTGCAGACCTTAAAATTTTAAATTGTGGAATTTCAGAAAAAGTAATTATTGAAAAAGTTAAAAGGCCTCTACCCTGTGCCCCGACGGTTTTGTAAACAAATATTTTAGATATTTCTATCCATCTTTGGTAATTCATTTAAAATAGGTATTCCATGAGACTAAAAACAGTGGTAGTGCCCCGCAAGAAATGCTTGAGGCCTCCATAGTTACATCCCAAAACAAAGATTTAACTCAATGTAAGAACTATGGCCCGATCTCGCTGTTAAACACTGATATCAAAATGTATGCTAAAATATTAGCTACTAGGCTGAATTCAGTAATCAACCAATTGATAGCAAGACAACAAACAGGTTTTATAACAGGCCGACAGGGGATAAATAATTTGAGAATACTGATAGGTCTGATTGATTTTGTAAAAGACAAAAAAATCCCGTTGGTTGCTCTTTCACTAGATGCAGAAAAAGGCTTCAACAGAGTTGGATGGGAATTTATGGAATTTACTTTATTATTACTTATTACTATTAATAAGGGGCTCAATGAATGAATGTGAATGCATGTGGAATGGATGTATGGAAGTTGGGGTTTTTGGTCAAGTATTTTTCCTTTTTTGTTACTATGCTGTAAATGCAATCTATCATGTTATATGATGTTATTATGTATTGCATTTATATATGGCTTTCCTTTTGCAAAAATAATAAAAATCTTTTAGAATTAAAAAAAAAGCAAGAAAAAAAACATCTCAACTCATTTTCAACCCCCCTCCTCATCCTCGACCCCCTCCTCATCCTCAATCCCCCTCCTAAACCCCCCTCCTCAATCTCTCTCCTTGACCCCCCTACTCATCCTCAAACCCCTCCTCAACTTCTCTCCTCATCCTCAACCCCCTCCTCAACCTCTCTCCTCATCATCAACCCCCCTCCTCATCCTCTCTCCTCAACCACCATCCTCAACCCCCTCCTCAAACCCCTCCTCATCCTCAACCCCCCACCTCATCCTAAACCCCCCTCCTCGTACTCAACCCCCTTCCTCATCATCAACCCCCCTCCTCATCCCTTAGAAGGGGGGTTGAGTATGAGGAGGGGGTTTGAGGAGGGGGTTGAGGATGAGGGGTTGAGGATGAGGAGGGGGGTTGAGGATGGGGGGGTAGAGGATAATGATAGGGGCTTGAGAATGAGAAGAATGATAAGGGAGGGGGAAGGAAAGACCCACGGGGGTGGAGAGAGACATGGGGGGGAAAGAAAGACACAGGGTGGAGGGACACGGGGGAAAAGAGAGACACGGGGGGAACGAGAGACACAGGCGTGGAGAGACACGGGTGACTCGAGTGTAAGCCGAGGGGGCCCTTTTCAGCCTTAAAAAAAGGTCTGGAAAACTCGGCTTATACTTGAGTATATACGGTAATTAAGTATTACGGACTATCCCCCTTCCCTTGCCAAATGCTGCTATTGGATGTTTTCAAAAGGTAAAGGATAATTTAATCTACAAGAATCAATGTATTTGAGTTAAAACTCATATTACAGCCAGAACATTTAACAAGGGGGGGGTTGTGGCCCACCCAAACTTGAAACTTTACCACGATACAACATTGTTGCATCATATGGCAAATTGGAACAACATACTAGTTCAACTTGGAAGAGCCCAAATAGAAGGTTCTCAACTATCAGAAACAAATCTTAATGAACTTTTGTTTTATGATCTCATCCCACTGAATAAAGTAAAAGAGGGAGCTCTAATAACTAAAAAGTGTGGGAGATTTTGGAATAAACTTAATGCAAGAATGGCATCATTCTTTATTTGTTAATTTAAAGAAATGATGCACGAGTATGGTTGATTGAGGTCTTTAGGGTTAATACATCTCCCGTTGTATAAGTGGACTAGGGATTCCCATTGTATAAGTGGATTAGGGATTCCCTTCCCTAGTCGACTTATACATTGGGAAATGTTAGAGAGTTGATTATACCAAAATTAAAGAGCTGGACTAGATGGAATATTAATACTTTAGGTAATCTATACTCTAATAAGGGTTTTTTGACTTTTGCAGAATTACCCAACAGATTTGGTTTACCCCAAACATGCTGGTTAGACTGCAATAGTCTATGCTCTGCGTTGTTGACCTCTAAATACAATATTAGGTACAAAAGACCACTAACTACCTTGGAACAAGTATTGGTTTCCCAGAATAAGAAACATCTCATTTCTAGATGCTTTCAAATTTTGAAAGATAAAATAGACATAGAGAAAACTTTCTATATGAGGAAATGGGAAACAGATATCAATGGGGTCTGGTCAAAGGATATCTGGTTAAAGGCCTGTGAAATTACCAACAAAATAATAAAGTATACCCCATGGAAGGAGACCTTTTTAAAAGTCTTAAACAGATGGTATATGACACCTTGTAAAATAGCTAAGTTTTCCAAGTCTCTGCAGGATGTGGAGGGAAAGGAACAATGTTACACATTTGGTGGGAATGTGCTCCAACAATTTTGGAAGGACTGCTTTAAGGAAAAATCAAATGTGATAGATTTGCATGTGGAACCCGCTCCAGAAATAGCTCTACTACATATCTTGCCAGGAATCTTGAACTTGAAAATAAAACAATTCTGCAAATATTAAGTATGGCTAAATGGCTTATAGCTCATTACTGGAAACAGGCTAGAATTCCTACTTGGTCCGAGCTAGTTGCAGTTATGAATAAAAATTTTGCTTTAGAAAGGGATGCATCGAAGTATGGAATAATGGAAAGCTCCCTGGTGAAATGGGAAATCTGGTATAAAGAAATTCCCTGCACACAAACTTAAAGATTTAACGCTTGCTTGTGGTCTCAGGTGTCCCCCGTACGAGCTTCAGCATATATATAATTTAGATCATATATTTATACACATAAACAGTTATTTATATTTATTTTTTCACTTGTATAACATATATATATATATATATTTTTATATATATATATATATAGCTTAATATATTATTTAATAATATATATTTATAATCTATATGATAAATATATATACATGGATATATGGATATAGGACTGATATATGTATATATATATATACAGTATATATTTATAATTTTTTGTAATCTATACTTTACACAATGTGATAGATAGATAGATAGATAGATAGATAGATAGATAGATACATAGATACATAGATACATAGATAGATTGATAGATATGGCACCGGAAGGTGGCCCTGGGCGTGTCAAAGAAAACTATTTTTTTATCCCACAGGGTGGACCCAAATATTTTTTTTGCACTGGGGCGCTCATTGCAGCTAAGTGGCGCTTCGCGAGGGCCGCAGATGCAGGACTCACTACAAGAGCCCCGCAAGCGTGACAACAACTCGCAGGTTGACAACTATTATAGTTGATAAGGGAAGATGTATGCTTTCAACCAACCTTATTTTATAATCCAACATATAAATACTAATGGTAAACCTTCTGATCAAGTAACGTCTCTCTCACTGCATCTCCTTTCAACTGAACTTTAGAATATAAGTTTGTGAGTTTTCGACCTCGATAGATGCTTCAGGGAAAGCACTGTGTATATCTGATTGAAAGCTCAATAACAGGGCCCTCCATCCTTTGCACTGTTTGAAATTGTTCTTGACTTGTACTTAACCCCTGTATAGCGCTACGGAATATGTTGACGCTTTATAAATAAAGGATAATAACAATCACATATTCTAAATTGTCCAACTACGAGTTGTTGTCACGCTGTTTGCGTGGTGCGTACGAGGTGAGTCGTTAAACTCGGAGCACTTAGGCACTTAGGCCGAAGCTGCTCATTGCCTGCGAGGCGAGCAGGTAAAAACTCGGAGGACGATGAGCGCCTTAGGCGCTCATCGCCTGCGAGCCTCACATAGTGAGGCCAGCCATTAAACTCGGAGCACTTAGGCAATGAGCGCCGAAGGTACTCATTGCCGGTGAGACTCGCATAGCGAGGCGAGCCATTAAACTCGGAGCACTTTTAGCAGGACTCAGCAAAAAAAAAATACGAGACGAAAAAAATTACGAGATTAGCGGCCGAACCAAAAACCAGAAAAAAACACTAACTACACCTAAAAAAAATACAAAAACATCACAGACAGCATGGGGCAACAGCCAGGACATCTGTGAGTGAGGAGGGACGTGAATTAAACTCGATTTAGACGATTTCCGAAACTCGAAAATCGCCTAAGCAAGAAAAAAAATGATAGCCAAAAAAAAAAAAAAGGCTACACGACCCTGGGCCGTGCAAAACTCATAGCACTTTACACATCACACTACGACCTACAAAATACACTATTATAAAAGCTGGAAAATGCTCACAAGACTCGTAACACATTAATAACATTACGACTATACAATGCTGCTTTACCTTGCCCACACAGCCTATTTAGAATGCTCAGTTCAAACATTCATTACACTTTATAAGCATGGCACTAACACTCAAAATGTATATTCTATGCAGATGCAAAATACAAACAGATTTGTAGCTCTTCAGCCTATTGCTCGCTGCATATATCAAATATAAATAATTAAAGTATATTAATTTATTGAATAAATCATTAATTATTACTTACCGTATATACTCGAGTATAAGCCAAGTTTTTCAGCCCTTTTTTTAAGGCTGAAAAGGGCCCCCTCGGCTTATACTCGAGTCACCTCCCTGTCTCTTCACCCCCTCTCCCTCTCCCTTGTCTCTCCATCCCCCTCTCCCGTGTACCTCCACCCCCCTCTCCCTCTCCTCTGTCTCTTCTTCCCCCCTCTCCCTCTCCCGTGTCTCTCCATTCCCCCTCTCCCGTGTCTCTCCAACCCCCTCTCCCGTGTCTCTCCACCCCCCCTCTCCTGTGTCTCTCCATCCCCACTCTCCCGTGTCTCTCCTTCCCCCCTCTCCGGTGTCTCTACATCCCCCCTCTCCCATGTGTCTCTCCATCCCCCCTCTCCCGTGTCTCTTCACCCCCATCTCCCTTTCCTGTGTCTCTCCATCCCACTCCTCATTGCCCTCCTCACTTTACCCCTTTCTAATAACCTCCCCCTCTTCCTTTGCCCTCAATTACCTTCCATACGCAGCTGCTCCTCCGCTCCTCCGTGCATCTTCCGGCTGCGTCGGGGCATATGCTAATGACGTAACTTCACATGCGCGTCACGTCATTAGCATTGGCCTTGTCCAGACGCAGCTGGAAGACATGCGGAGGAGCAGCTGCGTATGGAAGGTAAGTGAGGGGAAAGGGAGATGGGGAGGTAATGAGGAGGGAGGGAGGTAATGAGGAGGGGGGAGGTAATGAGGAGGAGGAGGGAGGTAATGAGGAGGGAGGTAATGAGGAGGAGGAGGATGCCGGTAATCAGGAGGGAGGGAGGTAATGAGGAGGGAGGTAATGAGGAGGGGGGAGGGAATGAGGAGGAGGGAGGTAATGAGGAGGGAGAGAGGTAATGAGGAATGGAGGTAATGAGGAGGAGGGAGGGATGTAATGAGGAGGATGGGGGAGGTAATGAAGAGGAGGTGGAGGGAGGTAATGGGGAGGAGGAGGAGAGAGGTAATGAGGAGGGAGGAGGTAATGAGGAGGAGGGGAGGTAATGAGGAGGAGGGTAATTAGGAGGGAGGGAGGTAATGAGGAGGGAGGGAGGTAATGAGGAGGGAGCTAATGAGGAGGGAGGGAGGTAATGAGGAGGAGGAGGGAGGTAATGAGGAGGAGGAGAGAGGTAAAGAGGAGGGAGGGAGGTAATGAGGAGGGAGGTAATGAGGAGGGAGGGAGATAATGAGGAGGGAGGAAGGTAATGAGGAGGGAGCGAGGTAATGAGGAGGGAGGAAGGTAATGAGGAGGGAGGTAATGAGGAGGGAGGAAGGTAATGAGGAGGGAGGGAGGTAATAAGGAGGAGGGAGGTAATGAGGAGGGTTGAGGAGGGGGGTTGAGTAGGGTGATACGGGAGAGGGAGGGAAAAAGACACAAGGGAGAGGGGGGAAAGAGACACAAGGAAGGGAGAGGGGGGAAGAGACAGAGGGAAAGGAGAGTGGGGAAGAGACACAGGGGAGGGAGAGGAGGGGGAAGAGACACAGGGGAGGGAGACGGGGTGAGAGACACAGGGGAGGGAGATGGGTGGAGAGACACAGGGTTGAGAGAGGGGGAAGAGAGAGGGGGGACACAAGAAAGGGGCACAGAAGGCACACAAGATGGGGACACCGGGGGCTGCACATTTCTTACCCTCGGCTTATACTCGAGTCACTAAGTTTTGCCAGTGTTTTGTGGTAAAATAGGTGCCTCGGCTTATACTCGAGTATATACAGTATGTCTTATCTATAAATATTATTTACATTTCAATTCTTAGTTTTATTTGCTATTAAATCATTAATTATTACTTAACTACATATAAATAGAAATATATATCTCTCTCAGAGGACCAAAAGTTAACGACAGGAGAGGCTCGCAATGAGAGCCAAAGGTGCTCAGCGCAAGCCTCTCAATGAGCGCTGAAGATCCTCACAGTAGAAAATGGTTTCAATTATGTCTCAAACAGCATTCCCATGGCTTCAAATTTTATTGTTCGTAATTTTTTGACGGGCAAGTTGCTAGTAATAATAATAACTGATGAATGCTCCAATTCAATAATATTCTGGTAGAATATCACACACTTTTCTTGTCATCACACCAGACCTCTCCTCTGTAATCACCTCTAGAAATCCTCACTCTTCACAAACAACCTTCACTTCAAATCACACATTTAAACATAATCACCCTCATTAAATTACTCCTCGTTGTTCCCTCGGCCCTTGCTAAAGCTTTGTAGAGCTGTTCGCGAGGGCCGATTCCTCAAAATATTCCTTACAGCCGACTTAGCGATATTACAGCCAAACCTGACCAAAAATAGCTCAGAAGAGAGCTACGTAGAACACACACACCTTAATCTATGGGGTGAACTTCGTCCCTCGTTAATATCTCAACGAGCACAAAAAAGTGCCCGCTAGCCCTATGAAAGCCAATATGTGCTGCAACTCGCAGCAGCCCGATCCCCCTTTCTACTGCATCACCCTGCACCCTGAACAACCCCCCCCCCATATGCTGCAGGGGTCTCTATAGGGACCCTCACAGCCTTTTCACATTAACCCTTGAAGCGGTGGTAGCAGATCGGCATTGATCACTGCATTTAAAATATTCAAATTTCCCGCCGTGGGTCCTTAAAGCTCCCGCGGCACACTTTTAGACAATCCTGGCCGCAGGGATATTGCAAGTACCCTGCAGCACCTAACATTAACCACCCTCTATGCTGGAGGTCCCCATCGGGACCGCCGAAGTGACCCCACATTAACACCTTACAGTTTGTGTCCCCAATCGGCATCGATCGTGACACTCTCTGCACGTACCATTTTAAATTTCCCACCTCGCAGGTCCTTAAAGGACCGTAACTCCGGCCTCTGGGGTGCTATAAGTACCCCCCATGCACCTAAAATTAGCCCCATCACTCACGCGGCTCTATACACAGCCCCATGAGCCCTTAATTAACCCTATAACTCATGAGACTCTATACAGAGCCCCATAAGCCCTTAATTAACCCCGTCACTCATGGGGCTCTTCTTAATTAACCCTATATACAGACCCTTATGGGAAACTAATAGGGGTCTATTTAGGACACTAGTTAACCTCTATAATAACACCATAAGTGTCATGAGGGTCCTGTATTTAGAATACTGTATTTAGAATGTTTATTTATTCTATGTAGTGTTTAATTCTGTACTAGACTCTGTGTAGACCCTTATGAGACTAATAGCGTTAATTATGGGCTCCTGGGGCTCTGTATAGAGCCCACTGAATTATAGGGTTAGTTAAGGGCTCATGAGGCTCTGTATAGCGATAGGGTTAATTAAGGTGATAGGGTTAATTAAGATCACCTACAGCCTCATTAAATTCAGGCTACATTTTAAAACGTAACCCGTATCATAGGACATAAGCTATTAACATAGCCTCGTAAACCTACCCATCGACAACTTGCGGGTTAAAACGAAGGACAGCAAAAAATGCCTACGGGACGCGGAACGTGGAACTTCATAGCCCGCAAACCTTTGATCTGCCAAGCCCGTACCCACTACGCTCCAATCATGCTATTTCAGAAAGTCCCACATGAGATAGCCCGTAACAATCAAATGGAGGCCAAAGCTCAACGAGTGCTGGGGAGGATTTGCAAAGGCTTCTACAGCCCTTACATTTGCTGCTAGATTAGCAAAAGTGATCCCTGCTCCAGCCCCCAAACCTCCCTCTGGACCCTAAAGCTCCCTAAACAAATCTCTATGCTGCAGGGGACCCCTGCAGGCTCCTAATATTAACCCTTACTGCGGGGGTCACAATCAGGACCCCGGCAGCAAGGGGTAATATGGGGACACTGTGTGGGTCCCGATGGGCACCCCCACCATAGGGAGGTTAATTTTAGGTGCCAGGGGGGTACCCCACAGCAAGGGCTTATGTAGGGAGCCTGCGGGGGTTCCCGCAGGCTTTCATCGGTCATGCTGGCAATCTCTTTTGCCATTGGCTACGTCTAACTCATTACTACAGGTTTGACTAATTAATCCTGTTCACGGAGGCACATCCAACGTGCAGCAAACTGGGTTACAATTTAGCGTCCCTGGCGGGTAGCTCTCAGCACCTTCCAATTTAATAGCGCCATAACACAGGGGAATTTCAAGGACGCAGCCGTTGGGGGCCTCACGTTGCACTTACTGGGCTCCAATTTACTAGTTAGCAAATACCATTTCCTCATCATCCTATTGGTAATCTTTAGACCTAAATTGGAACACCTTTTACAAAAATATTGGGAAAGAGTAATTACTGACAAACACGATGCGATGATCCATCTATAGCTAAACCCTACCTTGTAACTAAGGCTATCAAATTCTTCTATGACTGAAGCCAGAGAGGATGCACTCCTAGCCACTCTCAGTAGTCGTAAATCCACAGACATTTCAGTAGAATTTACTCCTTTGTCCCATATGTGACTGCATTAAATATATATTATATAAGCAAGATGCCATGAGAGTAACATGCACACATTAATTATTTTAACATAACATAGAACACTGTAATATTACATGGGGAATTGTATACATTATACAGGATAAGGCAGGGACATATGCCATAAGACCACATGAAGGATGGTGGTACACTATGGCCCTATGTCTTAGGGCTATTCACCACACCACCCACCTGTCCATATTGCCCATGTTGCAATGTAATTCCCCTACCCATTTTCCAGTGGGGTAGTCTGTTCTTTGTAATGGCTCACTGGGACACAAGGGGTCCTTGACACACGGTATCTTTTGTACTAAATGTTACATAATATAATGCAAAGCTGAGAATTTAATCTTTTGAGCACCATTTTTGATTTTCCAATGGTATTGGTCATAGTAAAATCCACCTAGTGCATAACTTTTCTCTTCAATATTCACTATTTACTATAAATTTTTCATTTGTCATATGTCTGTTAGGCTGATGGCTGAGCACCTAAATGTCCTTTGAATCTGAAATAAATTTAAATATGGCTGTCAAATCAGTCTTGGGAATACTAGTTTATAATTAGCAAGCAAAAAACACCTGTTTTTCAAGTATATTCCAAAATAACATTAGCAGCTGTGTAAGTCATGGACATAGAAACTTTTTTTAGGAAAATTTGAATTTTTGAAGACTCTGTTTATGAGTGCAAAATAAATTTTGAGTATTTTATATTATATCCTGAGAACTGGTTCATGTGTGTGTTTTTCTTAACTTCCAGTGGAGAGACTGGTGGGGGAGGAGAGAACAGGGAGAAGTCCAAAGCCTTTGTTATACAGTTGAATAACACTGAAGTTGCCACCATACCCCTTTCCTCTCACAATCCCAGAAAAAGGAAGCTGCATCAACAGATGTAATCACAGCCTTCCAGAAATGTAAAAGTCTCTCTGAGCATTATGACTTTTTTCCTACTTAATTATGCTATCACTTTATATAGCATGCATATAGTGAATGCAATAGGCTTAAAAGGCCACTGTAGTATGTTTACAAGAATAGATCATATGTTAGTTTGATTTGCACAGGCTATTAAAACAGCATGCAGTTTAAAATAAATAAAAGTTTAAACATTTTCTTGGCTTTTAAAACTGTATTATCCTCAAGAAGAGCCGCCTATCTCCAAATTGGTACTTGATTTAATGGATACAGTAACAGAAAGCATTTGCATTTGTATTCTATTTTAACAATAAAACAAATTAGAATCCTTGAACTTTCAGAAAACTCTTTAAAAGAATTATTTATTGAGCATGGAAGAAATGTATTCAAAAGCTGAATTACAGTAAACAGTGCTTTAATCTGTGAAGTTATAAATTGGCACTTATTTTTATTTCAGAAATGAAAGTTATTAAGCTCTTAAATCAACCAAATACTTTGCAAACAAACCAGCAAATTAGGTTATACATAATATTCTCACAGTTTACTTTTATTTTGCAATCAGTGCCAGCCAACAAGTATTTTATCACTGTCATTAATCATAAGAAAAAACAACACTGAAAATCAATACATGAAATAGTACATTGATTTAAAAATGTACAAGTCATTATCCAGAATAATTTATCCCTATACATATTAATGTAATATAATGCTAAAATGTTCTCAATAAATTACAGAAATTCTGTGCCATGTTATATGTTTACACGTTTAGGAAGACAACTACTGCAGAATATCCCATTGCTTCATAAATTAAGCAAAATTTGAATATTTTTGCACAGGTTTCCATAAATATGTTATCTCTAATAATAGATATTTGTCTAATTAACATAAAAAAATAAGTAAAATAAAGTTTTTTTCTATGATAACTTAGTATCATATTGAAATCCAATACGAAGTTGCACAAAAAAAGACTTTACGCTGATTACATATCGATTGAAATCTCTATCCTTGTTCTATGGTGTGTTCTTGGTTCACCTAAACCCATATACAATACGTTTCATTTTCTCGCTATATCAATCTTGGTAATCAAGTAGTTAATACATATCATGCCACCCACATGGACTAGAACAGTATCATTCATTTTTATTATTTTATACATTGTCGGATTGAGAGTCTGATTGCATATTGGATTTCTAAACGCTAATCGGTTGACGTTCCACCTCAATATTTTACTGACGTCATGATGATGGTCTTATTTACTATTAGGTGTATCTAAATCAGTAGTTACTGTCTTGTTTAAATGATCATGATTATGCTACTTACGGGTGCATGGTTTACGGTTTAGGCTTTTGGCCAAGTAGCTGTGGGCTTGTTCAATTGAATCACTCTGTAACTGTTGCAAATTTCAATTGAATGGAGGCCGTTATCTTGTGAATAGTACAGACCATGGGCCTCATTCAATTGCGATTTGGCCAATTGAATAGGGCTCTAAATAAGCACATAGCATATTTTTTTTAAATAAGTTTTTAGTTAGTGAAAACCTTGCTTTTGGATAGATGCTTACTAACTAAAAAATTCTTTAAAAAAAATATGTTATGTGCTTATTTAGAGCCCTATTCAATTGGCCAAATTGCAATTGAATGAGGGTCCATGAGCCTTATTCAATTGAGCAATTGCAAGTTACAGTAGGCCGTAAAGGAGGACGTAAGTTAATTTGCTATTCAATCTGCGTACATTTTTTACAGTTGTTATAACCGTAACTTACACCCCATCTAAGCCTTTGATCTTTCACATCTGCAAGAGTTAGAATCACAAATCGCTATTCAATTGCTACCATTCCTCAAGCCAGCAAATGTTTTCACACCTGTAAATGGCAAATGTATAAGAAAATCCTATGAGTACTAGAGAAGACCAGCAAAGGGGTTAAACACATATTTGTAGCACTGTAAAAGCAAATACAAAATCAATACTGCACTGTAAGTAACCTGGAAAGTGATGAAAGAAATTAGATTTAATTGCACAACAGTCTCAAGCTCACAAATCAGCAATAAAAAATCATTTTATTTTATTTTGTTTAATTTCAGGGTTATATCGATCTTGGAAATCAATGAGTTAATACATATGAGGCCACCCACATGGACTACAACAGTATCACCATTCATTTTTATTATTTATTACATTGCCGAATCCGATCGCATATCGGACCTCCAAAAGCTAATTGATTGACATGTAACCTTCATGTTTTACTGACCTAATGATGACGGTCTCATTTTCTATTGGCTGTTTCAAAATGGGTAGTTACGGCCTTGCTTAATTGATCATGTTCCCGCCCGGAAGTGCTACATACAAGTGCATGGTTTACGGCTTTCGGCCCGTAACTTGTGGGTATGTTCAATTGAATTGCACCGCAATTGCAGCAGGCTGCGAGCCCACAGGCATAGGTCCTATATACTGCACGATGCGTGCTTCAAATTGAATGAGGCTCCATAACAGTGACACAGGTGTGGTTTTCCAGATGTTGCCTGAATTAATATGCCCAAGTGTGTTTAAGCAGTATTTTACATGATATTAGCACATATTTTGATATGTGTGCAGAACAGTAATACTAATTTTTCTACTACCAATTCATCGCATTATAACACTGTTATGGATCACCATTCCATTCAATGGGTTTTAAACATATCACATGTAATTTTCATAATAACATTATACAATAACACTAGATATGATTTTACATATTTATTATATGTATACATATCGTCACATGCACAATAGCAATGGCGTGTTACTTAACAGGACAGGTGTACCCAAGATTCCTGTTGTTGGTGGTAAGTTTCCTTGTGCTCCATGTGCCTCTCCACAGGCTCCTTGTGCTGTTGCTGGTTTTCATCAACAGCTAAAACACATTAATGCAATACTTATTTTCATAATGTGGCCCTATTTGCTTATAACTCTTTAGATTGTTAGTTTACAAGTTTTTCAATCTTTGAGGAAAGGACGATGGACACTGGATTCTAAGCTCAAAGACAGGTCCCTCCATCCTTTGCAAAGTGTTTTAGTAATGCTATTGATTTGCCTTGATCGTAACCCAGCTTCAGAATATGTTGGCGCATTAAAAAAAAAAACAATATAATAATAATAATAACTTTGTGCTAATTTGCATAGGTTTTGCTATCACATATAATAGTTGTCAAACTACGAGACGTCATCACGCTTTGCGTGGTGCGTACAACTTAGCAAGGCGAGCCGATAACTTGGAGCACCTAGGCATTGAGCACAAAGGCGCTCAATGCCAGAGAGCCACGCGTAGCAAAGCGAGCTGTTAACTCGGAGCACTTAGGCTGATGGCGCTCATCGCCGAGCGAGCCTTGCATAGCAAGGTGATCCGTTAACTCAGATCACTTAGGCGATAATCGAAGCGAGGCGAGCAGTCTAGGTAATGAAACACGCGTGACTTAGCCTACAAACACTTACAAAATGCGGGATCGCCTTAGGCTGCAAGCAGTTGATGAATGCGGGACTTAGAAAAAAAAATACGACATAGGAAAAAAACTGCCGAAGTACGCAAAGCAAAAAACACTAAAAACACACTAAATACACAAAAAATACAGCAACAAAAAATGTTTAAACTGCCTGTGCACTTATATTTCAGTGTTGGTGCTCAATTATTACAGTGCAGTTATATTTTGGTTTTGCTGCTTAATTATTACTGCACTTATATTTGTGTGTTGCTGCTCAATCATTAATGTTCATTAATTACTTAATTAGTAATTAATTAGAAATAATAAAAAAGAAAATTGTTTAAAATGCCCTAAAAACTATGTATATTTTACAGTGCACTTATGTTTCTGTGTTGCTGCTCATTGTCTGAAAGGAATAGGATTTAATATTTTATAGTGCATTTATTTATGAATATATCCATGCTTACACCTTTAAGTTTTGCATGTATGCCAATTAAACATCATGCCCTTAATGATTAATGGATAAATTGGATTCAAACATTAAAAATGCTTTTCATTTTATTTGACAGTTTGATCATCTGTGCAGCTGACTGAGTACACAGAGTGACGTTTGCAGCATTTGATCTGCAATAAGATCACCTTTACAGGTATATCATTTAATGATGCTCTTTTTTGGAGAAAATGATTAAGGCTTTTTGTTTTCCATTGATCAATGTTATTAATTAATTATTAATCAGGAATCATTATAAAAACTAAATATTGTCTATTTTACAATGCATATATTTGATATTGCATTTATATCGGAAATAATGATCATTAACTTACATTCATTGATTAACTATTATCTATTAATAAATACAGACAAAAGAAAAAATAATAATTTGCAAAAAAATAGGTACATTTTCAAATGTATGTATCTATGTTCTTGCTCATTCCCTAACAGGGATAGGACATTATAAGCACGTAAATATTTAAATCCCTTTATTATATTATGACACTTTTTAATATTTTGGAATGCATTTACTTATGAATATATTGATGATTAGGTCTATACATTTGGCATGTATGCCAAGTAAAAAGGATACTTTCAATGATTCAGGAATTAATTCAAACAAAACATTAAAAATGCTTTCTATGTCATTTTACAGATTCATCATATCTGCACCTGCCTGAAGACAGAGTAGTGACCTCTGCAGGATTTGAGCTCATATAACATCAACTTGACAGGTATATGATTTAATGATGTCATTCCGTAGAAAACCAGGATTAAGTCTTTTTTTTCCGCATTGATGACAGTTAGTGATTAATTAATTAATGTAATTTATTTTATTAATTAATCAATATTAAAAAACAAAATACATCATGAATACATGTATGCTTAGCCATTTATGTTGTCATGAATGAGAATTACACCTCATACCTTGATTTATTGATTAATTAATTTAATCAAAACATTACAAAGCTTTTTCATGCCAATTTAGAGTTTGCTCATAGCTCTTTGGGTTTGCCCTTCTTTAGGAAGACATGATTACATGTTTATGCTTTGCAGTCATGACAGTTTGAGATGATTTCATTAATGTATATTCATTTATTAATTTCTTCATAATTCAGTGTAAAATAATATATTTATATATATATATATATATATATATATATATATATATATATATATATATATTACCAATAAATTCTTGATCAATATGCTTAGCTCTTTAGCTTTTAATGTATGCAAAATAAAAATAACCCATTGATTGATTAATTAATGAATTTACTTTGGTGTTCATGACAGGTAAAAAAAATATGTACAATTAAAAAAAAATTCTTACACCTTCATTTGCAATTACAGATTAAAATGGCGGACAAGAATGAACATAAAAGAAGAATGGCAAGGGAACGGAAGCAGAGATGGAGAGATGCCCAGACCCCTCAGACTTCCCAAAGCTTAAGAGAAAAAGATAGAGACCTCTAAATAAAAGAAAAATGACTAAAAAAGCACAAACTGAGTCTGCTGGAGCTTCAAAAAAAAGAAAAAGTAAACAAAAAAATGTCTGTAAAACATTCTCTAATGACCCAATATTGCCTTATGACACCAATGTTCATACAGATGACCACAAATTAAGATATAGAAAGTTGTAGTGATATCTATGTTGAGGAAGCTCACGATAGTGCTTTATTTACAGCACTAACAGTTGACAATCATTATTGTGGATTAATGAATATGGTTTGTCAGTTTTGTGGGGCCTATCATTTTCTGAGAGTTTCTTAGTTGCTGTCAGAAAGGAAAGGTAAGACTTCCGGAAAGACACACATTTCCAGAATATTTAGAAATTATAATGAGTGATTTCCAAACAATACCGATTTTAAGAAAAACATTAGGTCTTATAAAAATGCAATTTCATTTGATTCAATGCGTGCAACATTAGCAGAAAATGTCCCAGGACATGGTCCTTACTGTTAAAGTACAAGGATAACTTGACCACTGGACTTCACATTTACACCCAGAATCAGGAGAACAAAGGAAATTTGCACTGTTATATGTCCTTGACACAATGGAAGCTGTTGAAAAACGAATGATGCTTCCTGAAAATAAACAATGCTCTCATAGTCTTTGAACAGCTCAATAACATTATGGCCAACAACCCATATAGTCAAGCATACAAAAAAATTAGCACAGGTTGAAAAAGAACAACAGACACATGCGGAAATAAATCAATTGCCAATGCCAAGAGTAAATATAGTTCTCAAAAGAGATCGCCATACTGAGCAAAGACGGTATAATTTATCAACAGCAAATGAGGTTGCCATGGTCTTTAAAAAAGATGATAGGGAACCATCATTTGAGCGGGGATATTAGAATATATCTACGCAATCAAGAATAAACTTTTATAAACATAAATATTTTAAGTAGTAACTTGGATCCAATGACATATCCCATTTTCTTTCCAAATGGTGAGCCAGGATGGCAACCAAAATTACAATTGCAAAGTTATTCCAATAGTAAAGTTCGTTTTAGAAACAATATTTCTATGTTGGAATATAAAGTGGCACAAACTGCTATTCGGGGTCATTTTAATCCTATTATATGTGGTGGCAAACTCACATAACAATGGATTATTGATTCCTATCTACAAATTTTGTAAAATGTCAACAAAACAAGCTTAGAGTAGAACAATATTGTGGATTGATGGATTATGTCGCTGAATTGGAGAACAATTTGCTTTCATTTGCATCTTTTGCAATGAACCTGATGCATTAGCTTTATGGGAAACATTTAAATTACATATGTGTGAAGATTTCTTGAAATGGTACAATGAGGCCATTGCGCTATTAAAAGCATTAATGGAAATTCAGGAAATCTTTCTTTGTCTGATCCAGGAATTAAAGATGAAATTAACTTTGACGAGTATGACACTGAGATTGAATACCAAAAAAACACAAGAAAAAATTGGAACTTTAAATGCATTACAAATATTTACACACCTTAAATTAGAAATAAATATGAGATCTGAAGGCCAAAATCAATTCAATGATTGGCTAATTACATTGGAGAAGGAAAAAATAAAAAAATAACAAATTTACCTGATGATGTTGAATTTCCACTGTTGAAATTCCATCAGAAAAGAATCACTAATATCACCAATCTTTCTCAATTTCATCAATGAGGATTACTCAGACATTGCAAGCAAAGTCATATTGACATCAAAATATATAGATGCCTTGAATCTAAATAACGAAATTTTGAAATTAATCAATGCACCCCAAAAAAACTATTACAGTGCAGATTCCGTTCTGGCTGATGACAAAGATAGTGAAGCTAACTTTACTATGGAATTTATTAATTCTTTAACTCCCTCTGGAATGCCACCACATATTTTGCAACTTAAACAATTGTCATGCTACTGAGACATATGAATCCCAAAAAAGGACTTTGTAATGGGACCAGATTAATTGTAAAGGATTTAAAGGATCATTTTATACATGCAGAAATTATGAATGGTACCCATAAAGGTGAACCAGTTCTCATACCAAGAATTGATTTGACTCCAAGTGAGAGTGGTTTGCCTTTTGTCCTTCAAAGGAGACACTTTCCCATTATCATGGCATCTGCAATGACCATTAATAAATCCCAAGGACAAACTTTTAAGTCTGTGCATATTGTTTTGAAGGAACCTGTTTTTACACATGGACAGCTCTATGTTGCATTTTTAAGATGCAACAATCCAGAGGAAATGAAAGTTCAAATTGAAGAAAACACAAGTCAATGTGATTTATTGGAGGATGGACGCATTTTTAGCAAAAACATTGTGTATTATAAAGTTCTGTAAACATAGAGTACAGTTTACAGGTTTTATTTCAAGGACCAAATATTATGTCACTCTGACTCATTTTAGAGGACCACTATTTCACTACAAAACTCTATAAAATGGCAAAAAAACATAGAGAACAGTGGTTTTCCTTCCAGGACAAACTTTTATGACAACAACAACACACACCCGCCCTGGCAAATGTCCGTGACGCTAATGAGCTTCCTACGGAGTGTTCCAGAATAAATTTGGCAATGGTGGCTTCTGATTGGCTGAAAACGCTGTCTATCAAATTCAGGCAATGAGAAGACGCCAATTGTGAACCAATGAGAAAGGGATACACCCCAAAATCCCACGCTGATTGGATAACGCACCTGTCAATCTTTATTTGAACCAATCCGAAGGCTTTATTGCCATCAGAGAATCACAATGGGATACACCCCCACGCAGTGATTAGCTGAAGACATCTGTGCCTTCCCATTGGCTGTAATACTGATTGACATTGACAACAGCCAATGAGAAGGCGCAAATGCCTTCAACAATCAGTAAGAGTAAAAGAATAAGGACGGGACATGCTGGAAAGGTGAGTAGAATATTTAGAATGTTTAGAATGTTTATTTATTTACTGTAAATGGCCCTCATTCAATTGCAATTTGGCCAATTGAAAAGGGGTCTAAATAAGCACATAACATTTTTTTTTAAAGACGTTTTTAGTTAGTAAACATCTATCCAAAAGCAAGGTTTTCACTAACTAAAAACTCTTTGTTAAAAAAATATGCTGTGTGCTTATATAGAGCCCTATTCAATTGGCCAAATCGCAATTGAATGAGGGCCAATGTGTTGCACTAATTTTTTTATTTATTTTTTCCCTAGGTGGCTGATCTGAATGCAAAGGTAAGTGGTCTTAATTATTTTATTTTAGCTTAGAATTAGATTATTTTATATATAGATAGCATTTATTGTATGGTAGCTAGGGGTATGTGTTATATATATATATATATATATATATATATAGATAGATAGCATAGCATGTACTGTATATTAGATTGTGGTATCTATTTAGATAGATTGGTGGATGTATATTAGATAGATAGGATGTATATTAGATAGATAGTATTTATTGTATATTACATAGATTGTGTGATGTATATTATATAGATAGGATGTATATTAGATTATGGTATTTATTTAGATAGATTGGGGGATGTATATTAGATAGATAGGATGTATTGTATATTAGATAGGGTGTATTGTATTGTATTTCATTTTAGTTGTATTGTATGCATTTGTATTGTATGTATTTGTATTGTATGTATTTGTATTGTATGAATTTCATTTTCAGGTGTGTAATTTTTTTTCTGTAGTGGGGGGGTTGTAATGTGTTTTTTTATTTTCAGTAATGTAGATTTTTTATTTTTTGTGACTTTAGGCTTTTTTATTTTCTGTAATTAGAGTAGTGGGGGTTATTAGGGGGTAGGTAGGTAGTGTAGGTGTTAATAGGTTAGTGTAGAGGGTGTTTAGTTGATATTTAATGTTTTATTGGGGGGTATAGTGCAGTGTAGAGTTTATACTTAGTGTTATGATGGTCCTTGAGGACCGTCATGGCACTTATGCGGTTAATGTTGGGTTGTAACAGGCCCATAATGGTCTTAATATACCCTTATGGGACTGATGGGGTTAAATAGAGGCTTATTAGGGTCTGTATGGACCCCCGTGAGTGACAGGGTTAATTAGCAGTTTATGGGGGTCTGTATTGAGTGATGGGGTTAAGTAAGGGTTTATGGGGGTCTATATTGACCCTCATGAGTGACGGGGTTAATGAAGGGCTTATGGGGGTCTATATTGACTCCCATGAATGAGGGGGTTAATTATGTGCTTATGGGGCATCTGTATTGACCCCCATGAGTAACAGAGTTAATTAAGGGCTTATGGAGGTCTAAATTGACCCCGATGAGTGACAGGGTTAATGAAGTGCTTATGGGGGCCTGTATTGACCCCATGAGTGACAGGGTTAATGAAGGGCTTATGGAGGTCTGTATTGACCCCCATGAATGACGGGGTTAATTAGGGGTTTATGGGGGTCTGTATTGACCCCCATGAGTGACAGGGTTAATGAATGTCTTATGGGGGTCTATATTGACCCCCATGAGTGACAGGGTAAATTAATGGTTGATGGGGCTCTGTATAGAGCCCCATGCATGATAGTGTATATATTTTTTTTTTTATAACGGGTCCTTTAAGGACCTTCTTGGTCCTTTAAGGACCCATAACGCGGGAATTTAGAATTTTCATTGCAGCGGGGGTCCCCGATCGCGTGCGTTTGGGACCCCCACTGCGATGGTTAATGTGGGGTTAATGCAGGTCTCCGAGCTTATCTCGGATCCCGTGGGGTTAATGCGGGTTTCCGAGCTTATCTCGGATCCCTTGTTGGGTAAGTTGTATATGGCTGTGCTTTGAGCCTCGTTTTCGTTTTTTTTCGGTGGCCATTTTTTCTCCCCCCCCTTAGGGGAGTTTCGTGTGTCTGGACTCGGGAATTTGGACTTAAATGGAGGTGTAACTTCACTTTCAGAGGTCCTGGATGCCCCCCCCCCCTTGCTATGGGTAAGCTTTTTATGTATTTTTTGTGAGTATTTGGTGTGTTTTGACTGTTTTTAGGTGTGCGCTGTTCGGATGTTATGGTCGTATTTTTCATGCGTGTGGGTGTTTGTTCCGTTACGGTTGGTTCCTAGGTCATTTTTTTTTCTAAGTCGTGCGTGTGTGTGTGGCTGGGCAGTCCTGGGCTTTGAGCCTCGTTTTCGTTGTTTTTCGGCGGGCATTTTTTCTCTCGCTTAGGGAATTTTCGTGTGTCTGAACTCGGGAATTTGGACTTAAATGGAGGTGTAACCTCAATTTCAGAGGTCCTGGATGCCCCCCCTTGCTATGGGTAAGCTTTTTATGTATATTTTGTGAGTATTTGGTGTGATTTGACTGTTTTTAGGTGCGCGCGGTTCGGTCGTTATGGTTGTATTTTTCATGCGTGTGGGTGTTTGTGCCATTAAGGCTGGTCTCGAGGTCATTTTTTTTTTTCTAAGTTGTGCGTGTGTGTGTTTTTAACCGCTTGTGAGGCGCCTTTGAGCCTTCACCTCCGCAAATGCGGACCCTCGCTTCGCGATTCGTAGTTTGACAACTATTATATGTGATGATTTGTTTTGGTCTGTTATTTTTGTATCACGGGCTAAACTTTTAGCAAAACTTGGAAAATTATTACAGCCTCCTGTATTGTGTTCCAACATAAGTGTCTGAAACATGGGTACAAACCTAGAGGAGACTATTGACTTGTCTCAATATATTCATTAATAATTACTTAAAAAATATTCATAAATAAGATTATTAGAAATAATTAAAAGTATACAGTTACAGCATCATGGTAATATAAGCTTGGATTTAGTGTAAACATTGGATTGTGTGTCATCTTTCCTTTAACAATATCTATATTTTTTTCTCAAAAGCTTTTAACAACCCCCCCCCCCCCCCCCCGTATTTATAAATGTTAGATCATTCTATAAGTGAGAGTGTGTATGTGTGAAAAAGTAATTAAGGAAACTACTAACTTGTTTTATGTCTTCTCAGCTGTTTACATCATTCACTAATCATCAAAATTTATAGTAATCAGCTCGGAGGTGTCTGCTTTGTTAGCATTTTTAGTTAAACTCTCTCCTGTAAACATCGCTGATCTCCTGAAATGACCTATCAAAGCAATCAATAATATTTATGAGGCATGTCCTTTCACTTACATTTGATCTCATCAATTGAGATTCAAATGAAAGAACAACTATAAACATATAATGAAAATACAGCAATATGCTGATGATAGCTACCTGCAAATAACAAAGCACTCACCTTTCGGTTTGTGTGGATGCACTCTTCTAGTTCATTACTGTTCTTATTTTCCTGATACATAACTTCAAATATATTTTTATTCATCAGGTGCTACAATTCACAACATAACTTCAAATATATTTTTATTAATCAGGTGCTACAACTTTCCCTATCATTCATGTGCTATAACTGTATTCTTAATTACCTATCATTTCAAATCATATTTATATAATTTCTCTTTTTTTATTTTGGTTAGTATTAGGTTTAATCTAGTTGCACTTGTTGAGTAATGATAGAATAACAAAATAGCTTCCTTTATTTGTCTCTAGAGCAGATATTTCTGTGAAGAAAATCATCATACAAATTGACAACCACCTAATTACATGTAAAGCAGAAAGAAAAAAAAATCATAACAATAAAAAAGGTAACAAAACATTAATGGAAAAAGGTGGAATTAAGGGGAAAAAAAATACTTCCTTAACCACACAATACAACCATCAAAGCCTGATATGGGATCTGTATCACTAATATACAGCCACATTAAATTAGGGGCTTGTATCTGCAACGTGAGACCTGCAACGGCTGCGAGCTTGAAGAGTTGTGGATTTACTGTGCTATTAAATTAGAACAAGCTGTGAGTTACCGGCTTGAGAGGCAAACCAGTAAACCAATTTTCGCTCGTCGGATTTGCGGCCGTGAAAGTGATCAATTAGTCTAACTCGTAGTTACAAGTTGGCATGGAGCCAATAGCAAGAGATTACGTCAGTGAAAAATGGAGGTGGGATTTCCAAAGTCCTACGGGGTTCAATCACGAGTTACAATCGGACCCACATTCCAGATGTAATGCAATATTAATAAAGCCGTAAATATGATATTCTATCACATGTGAGTTACAGTATATTTATTAACACACTGATTGTCGGGATCGATATAACACATAAATTATACATGAAATAAAATATTTTTCTGGGCCGATTTGCTGGCTTGAGAATGTTGTGCTATTAATTCTAAGACCTGACATCACTTTCCCTGTTCATAAAAGTACAGTAGTGTGTGAATATGAGCATTTAAGTGCTACTGGTTGTACTTTATCCCCCTTGCGGGTCCTCTCTAGCACTCGTTGGCTTCTTGGCTCCATTTGTGAGTTACGAGTTTGAACGCCAGTGATCTTGATGCAATTTAATAGCGCAATTGGAATGTAGCACTTACCGGCTTGAAAGAACAAAGGATTTGTAGCCGCAAAGTTCAATGTTCCATGTCCCATAGGCTTTTTTTGGCCTTGCTGCGTCTTAAGCAGCAAGTCATCTGTGGGCTGCTTTATAGCTCGAAGTCTTGTGAGCTGCGATACAAGCTAAAATTTACCACATAACCCAAATTTAATGGGGCTGATAGTTTGTAAAGTGTACGTAACACTCCAGTGGGAGATCATGCGCACTTCACAAACTATGTGTACGGATCTCCGTATATGGTGCACAAGCGCGGCTTCAGCATGGAACGGGGGGGGGGGGGGGGGGACAGAGAGGGGGAAAGGGACAGAGAGGAAGGAAAGGGACAGAGAGGGGTAAAAAGACAGAGGGGAAAGGGGGAAAGAGACACAGGGGAGGAAGGAGGGGGAGAGACACAGGGGAGAGTGGAAAAGAGACAGAGGGGGAAAGGGGGAAAGCGACACCGGGGAGGGAGGAGGGGGAAAGAGACAAAGAGGAAATGGGGAAAGAGACAGATGGGGAAAGGGACACAGGAGAGGGAGGAGGGGGGGAAGAGACACAGGGGAAAGAGGAAAGAGACAGAGGGGAAAGGGACACAGGGGAGGGAGGAGGGGGAAAGAGACACCGGGGGCATAAGAGGCAGAGGGGGAAAGGAGGAAAGAGACACAGGGGAGGGGGGAGAAGGAAAGAAAGAGACACAGGGGAAAGCGGAAAAGAGACAGAGGGGAAAGGGGTGAGAGACACAGGGGATGTAGAGGGGGAAGAGACACAGGGGAGGGAGAGGGGGGAGAGACACAGAGGAGGGAGATTAGGGGAAGAGACAAAGAGGATGGAGAGAGGGGGAAGAAACATAGGGGAGGGAGAGGGGTGGGAAGAGACGCAGATAATGGTGAGGGGGGTGAGACACAGGGGAGGTTGAGGGCGGGAAAGAGACACATGTATTATTATACTGTAAATGCAGAGTATGTATATATAACATAATACTAATGATAATTTATAGACCCGATTTTTCCCAGAAGGGGGGAAATCAGTTATGAGAGGCAAGAAATAAAGTAAAGTTGTAACTTATTGTAAAGCCTGGACGACTGGCATGAAATGGCAGGAATTAGGTTGGTTTGTTAATAACCTTGCACAGCATTCAATGCCATCTGTAAGAAATGTAGCTCTTTATTTGACAGGCCTAGATAAAGGCAGTTGCACTAGTCCAGTTATTACAATATAAAGGCATGAACCAAAGAAGGGTAGTCTTCTGAGGGTATAAAGTGCTTTATTCTAGTTATGTTCTTCATATGGAAAAAGGAGGATTTGATCACAGCTGACAATGGATGTTCGAGTGTCAGACCACAATCTAAAATAACCCGAGACTGCGCACTTGTTCAGATTTTAATAGTCGGGAATCCCACAGCTGAAGGCTCACTTCTCTTTGACCCAAAGAAACTGTCTCTGTCTTCTGCCAGTTCCTATTTATCCAATCTTGGAGCTCTTGTAGACATCTATAGAGAGCAAAAGTTGGAAAAGGAAAGATGTGCCCTATCCATAACAGTGGTAGTTGAGGTCATGTCTTCTGATGATCTCTCTTAGTGGTAGCATGTATGCAGCAAACAGCATTGGAGATAAATAGTGCCTTGTGGACTTCAACATGACAGGGGCATTTAGGGGAGTATGCACCTGAAGATACCCCCCCCTTGACTTGTGAAAAAAGATTTAAACCGGCTAAGGACAGTGCCTTTTAGTCCATAGCAGTTTTTATAGCCACTATATTAATATTCCATGGTCCTCTGTGGCAAATGCTGCAGAAAGGTAAAGGAGATGGAGAATTGAACAATCACCTCTATCTCTCACTATCAGAAGATCATTAAACATGAAACAGGGCTGTTTCTGTTTTGTGTCATTTCCCGAACTTTACCTAAAAAGGGTAGATTTGAAATAGGCTTGCAGTTTGCTATGCAGTCTATTACTAAAGATCGTTTTTAGAAGCTGTCTGACAATTGCCTTCTTTAGTTGATCAGGAAAGATGCCACTGTTCAGTGAACAGTTCACTATTTTTGTAAATGCTAGGCGCATCACATCAGAACCTTTGAGAAGATAAGTTGGGCCTGGTTCCAAGACACAACTGGTGGAGCGTAGCTGGTTCATTATCTGCATGATGTGTCCCATGTCTACTTGAACAAATGAAGACTATAAATCCAGCGAGTTCAACTGCCCTTGACCTCCAATCTTGGAATGCCAGTTCGAAAAAAGAACACATTGCCTGTGAAAAACTTGGCAAACTCAGTGCATTGTAATTGGGACAATGTTTTATTAGGCTGGAGACAGGTTGGCTTACAAAGCCTGTCCCCAATGAGAAATAACTGAGCTGGTGTGTTGTCTACCATCATGATTGCTCTGGACAAAATGTCTCCTTTCTTGCTGAGTCACTTTCTTTTTAATTACCTCATAGTATCACCAAACAAGGAGAGTACTTGTGCAAAGTGAAGGATCGACATGGGCAGACAGGGACAATGATGTCCATTGCAGCAGTCACAGCTTTATTATATTAGTGGATAAGTGCACAACGATCATGACAGACACTTGTTACATCAGAAGGATCATATTTCTCTCTTCTTCCTCTCAGTGGGCAGATATCTCAGTGGGCAGATATCTTGTCATCTGCACAGGAAGATTTGTACATGAAGTCTGATTAAAGGATGGTCAGACCAAATGATAGGGTATTGTTATGCAGGAGGTTTCCAAGCCACTCTGGAAAACAAGATCAAGTGTAGGACTTCTTGTATGAATTGACTCTAGAGGCACAGGGCATCTATTGACCAAATTTTGACAGGTGGTCATAAACCCAAGCACTAAAGTCTCACAGAATAAGCCACTTGGGATGTTCCAGAATTGAGCTTGCAATCTGTAACACAGATTTATGATTTCTTGCACACACTTCTTTTAACTCCTGGGGGCCAATAAATTAAAAGGACTCTCTATCCAAGATCTGTAGTTCTCTGGGCAGCAATGCACTCAAACATTTGTTCTTAAGTTCAAGGATGTCATGAAGATTTTTCCCTTTCATCCTCTCCCCCTGTCCTGTTGTGGACAGTGAAGAACAGCAGCTTCTAATATAGGTGCTGAGTTCTCATCCAGTCAGGTCTCTGTGATAAATGCTAAAAGTGATGATTAAATTGGGGATTCAATAAAGGCTTTCTTGTTTTTAATAGACCTGGCATTGCATACACTTCTGACGTGCCATGCTGGAAAGCTTGAGGTTTTTAAAGAGGGATCATCTTGGACTGGTATCTAATGGAAAGGCAGTCTTATACACTGTCATGTATATTAATTGCAAGACTATACATAGTATCTGTCTATATTGCCTCTGGTAATATGAATTGGCACTGGGGAACAACAGTTTTTTGTGCTGGAACATCTTGTACTTTCCTTAGTCTTTCTCCACTCTTGCATCATCTATGTGTATTCTGAAGGATTCATAGCGATTTTAGGGTACCAAAGCATTGCCTTATGACAAATGGGAAACTGGGAGTTTAGCAGTACATTTGTTCAGCACTAAAAACATTTAATAGAATATAATAGTTTGGCCATTCTGCGGTATTTACAAGCACCAGGAATAGCACAACAATTCACATGCCAGGTTAGGTGTGAAAGGAAGGAGAGGTGTTAAAGGGCTCTTTCAATGTGCTCATATCTGCACTCTTTAGATGTAGATTATAGACATCAAGGCAACTGGTAGATTTGAGGCCTTTACGTTTACTGTATTATTATCCCATTCAAGACTTGTTCATACCCAGTATGTGAGATGAATGTTTCTGAATAGGTTTATGATGAGGATGGAGTTTACAAGCATTTGTATCATGAATCCCAAGCAGTATCAATCAAAGTGAACAGACCTTTCAGCTGCCACTGAGACTTCCCTTGGAGCCAGTGATTGAATAAAATCAATCCTCTTTGGATCTCTGCACAGCAATGCAATCAATAGGCTCTGGTTAAATCCAATTGTGCAGTGGTTGAAAAAGGGACTGTGGCATGCCGGCGGGGGATCCATGGCAAAACTCCCACGGAAAATTACATAGTTGATGCAGAGTCTGGTTTTAAGCCATAAAGGGCATAAATCACCTAACATTCCTAAATTGTTTGGAATAACATGCTTTAAAACATCAGGTATGATGTTGTATCGATCAGGTAGTGTAAGGGTTACACCCGCTTCACAGTAACAGACCAATCTCCCCGTTTAATGCACCGCAAACAACCGCAAACAGTCCCTTTGCAAAACCGCAAACTCCCCATTTGAACAAGGTTGGATACCAACCTAGCCATGTCCCGTTCCTTGTCAGAGTCTCGGGGCTTCCACTGCACAGCATGGAAGATTATACACAGGTCAGAGTCTGGGGGCTTCCACTGCCCAGCATGGAAGATTATACACAGGTCAGAGTCTGGGGGCTTCCACTGCACAGCATGTAAGATTATACACAGGTCAGAGTCTGGGGGCTTCCACTGCCCAGCATGGAAGATTATACACAGGTCAGAGTCTGGGGGCTTCCACTGCACAGCATGGAAGATTATACACAGGTCAGAGTCTGGGGGCTTCCACTGCCCAGCATGGAAGATTATACACAGGTCAGAGTCTGGGGGCTTCCACTGTCGAGCATGGAAGATTATACACAGGTCAGAGTCTGGGGGCTTCCACTGCCCAGCATGGAAGATTATACACAGGTCAGAGTCTTGGGGCTTCCACTGCACAGCATGGAAGATTATACGCGTTGCCTCTGTCTGCGTTATTATAAGGTGTGTACTGTTAAGTAGTGCTATTCCTATCGGTTTAATCCCTGTTACGTCCACTATCAGGGGATGTGTATATGGCATGGATTTTTGGAAATGGGAGATGGAAAAAGATGCTTGGTCAGTCCTCCCACTTCAAATTTGGGGCATTGCGCATGCAATCTAAGGTGCCACCAGATATGAGTGTCACTGTGCACTGGCAAAAGTTGGAAGAGTAGATGCAATAGGCTTCACACACACGCCTGTAGGCAGACAATTGCTATTCAATCTATTACAGTCAAAAAAGTGTTGTTTTCTGTCACTGAGCACAATATAAGCTGTGAGCCTGACACAGGCAGGCAACTGAAATTAGATTACAGGAAAAAAATGGTTGTTTTCAATGTATGTTACACCACCAGGTATGAGTAGTGAAAATAAGCACAATATAAGCTGTTAGGTGTTAGCCTGTCACACACACACGCTGGCAGGCAGGCAGGCATAGATTACACACAAAAAATTATAAAATAAAATAAATGATGTTGAAAGTTTCCTCAATGATAAAGTAGCGGACGCGAACATGCGAAAATCGCCGCGAATAGTTCTCCGGCGAACTGTTCAGGACATCACTATTCAGGAGCAAATAAAGGTGAGCCAGCCATCTTGGGCATACTCAGTGTTTATTATGGAACGCATATTTTGTGCAGAATTAATATAAGTTGTCAATGATGTGCAATAGTCTCTCCATTATACATGCTATGAAAACACTTTGAATAACCTGATTGTAGTCAAGTAACTGCCACTTACAAGCATTGATGTTTTGACTTCTAGAGTTAAAGAGCCACTATAGTGTTCAGTAGGGTTTAATTTATTTATTTAGTAACTGCTTTGAAATAAAATCAACATTTGAAGAAAAAAAATCAATGTAGCTTTTACAAATGGTCATTTGAAGTTGGCATTGTTGCATCCAGCAGGTGGGCTTCTCTCCGCCTATTAGATGCCCAGGGGTGAAAGAAGATCTGTCCAGAAGGCGGACCTACATTTTTTCTGACCTCTGTAAGCTTGCCATTCAATAGTCACTATAATTAGCATGCAGTCAGTTTAAGAGGTACAAGAAGTACAGTGATTGTAAAAGTAAAAAAAAAAAAAAAAATCTTTGTTCTCCTATACATACATGTTAAATGCATTATCTACCTAACTACTAGTAAAGTATACATTTATTTTTAGAATAAATAAATAAAAAACTGTATAATAAAAAATGCTTGAACTTCAACAACCTTGCTTTTCCTTGTGTAGCAGAGTTCCTCCATCATTTTCACAAACTTCTTTGCAGTCTATATTTAAAGGGTCATTGTGGTCATATTTTTTAAATTGTATGTTGTAAAGAATAACCTTTATAAATATGCATATGTTTTAGAATACAAAAATAATAATAATAATAATAATAATAATAATAATAATAATAATAATAATACCTCTAATTTATTAGGTTTCATATGAAATGATGCTGCTAATGAATTTACCATTTTGGTAACAGTAGATCAACTTCCCGAGGAGACGCTGAATACACAACCAGAATCTGCCTGCACAATGGGAATGTGACAGCTAGATCTGCCAGTGCTTTCAGCACGATTAAAAAGTACCTAACACACCCACCAGAGAAAATAGGCAGCAGCGAGAATGGAAACAAAATGGAGCCACAGAGTAAAGGATAATTACATATAAAATATGAAAAATGTAAAGCCTGTGTTTGTATGTTTATTGCTTGTTTGTTTTCTAAAAAGATTTTGTCCATTATCATTTTAGTTATTCAAAAAATAATATAGAAAAAAATGGCCACAGTCATCTTTTAATGTAGTTTCACACATTATTTCCAACAAAATTTCTTTCTTCTTTTCCAGTGCTAAAATCCCTTAAATCTGTCATGAATAATCTATAAAAAAAAAAACTATTTTCCTCTTCTTCAAGACTATTCACTCCTCAGCTCCCTCTCATCTCTCTCTATACCCCAGGTCATCTTCCATACAGTTCTAGATCTCCTTCTTGGTTAAAAATGTTCACACTAGTATCACCATGAAAGTACGGTAAGTAAGATTATATTTTGAATGTATAAGACATCCTGTGTAACATGTCTGACGATAAAGAGGATGGGGGGTTTTACTGTCCTATTAATTTTGATATACTTGTTCTATATTTAGTTTTATCAATAAGGAGGAAAACACATAAACAAAAAGATATGCCTTTTTTCACCCAGATACAGCAAACAAAAACAGGTTTCCTGATTCCTGTAATGACAAATATATTTCTGGCTGAACTAACAATCTTCCTATGTTTGACATACTTGGCATATAGTGGTGTCATGAAACAGCAGTTAAAAAACACTTTCAGAATGACCATTCCAGGATCCTCAGGAAAAAGTCTGTGTGTTGAAGCATTCTGGATGCATGACCTAAGAACTTCTCAAGTAAAAACTATCCAACAGGCAAACAGAGAATTGTTTATCCATAACAGTTTTTTAACACAGATAGTAGACTATTTGTCCTAGAATCAACCTATTATGTTCTAAAGCTGTGTAAGAGAACACAATAAACCAGACTTGCAGACTTTATACTTTTGATTTTAAACTCAAAGACAGGGCTCTCCATTCTTTTTCAATGTGTTAAAATATTTGCCTTGTACTAAACCCCTGTTTAGCTCTACAGGATGTGTATAGCGCATTACAAATAAAGCAAAATCTAAATAATGTTAAATAAATATTGATTACAATAAAAATCAATCAAATGTCTGCATCAATAATTATATTAAGTTTGTTTTACATAAATCATGGTTGTATGCATATGATGTATGTGTGGGTGACACAAATTCAACATTCTAGTCTGTACACAAGACACAAAAATTAACCAACCCTTTTTAATATATAAACTTATGATAGACATGTCTTTCACTCCCTAAGGGTTAATTTTTTGGGGAAAAGGTTAAAGATGGCAAGTAGGACAGATATATAATGGGTGTAAAATTATGGAAGATTATGAGAGTTAATGGAGGAACTAACAGAGTAATGCAGAAAATCAGGAATGTGGCAGACATAGGTATTTCTGTTAGGTTGGAGTGAAGAAGGTATTTGGCCAGACATCACTTAGAAGGATTTATGGGGTTATGGTATTGCAGGCAAAATTGTTGAGTGATTGAGACAAGGTTTTTATTATGTGAGAGAATTGTTGCAAATAAAAGCTGGTACCCTGTTAGCAAGTAGAACGAATATTGTGAATCTGATCATGGTACCATAGTGCTATGAAAACGTAACTTATTTTATAAGAAATCTACACTTGCCAACTTATATGTGATTCAACCATCTCATCCAATGGCAGAGCTAGAGAATGGAGGGCCCTGGGGCAAAAACAAATTTGGGGCAGTCCCCCCAAGGGGAGGCCGTGATTTTTTTTGTCGCTGGCCTGCCCATCTTGGTACCATTTTACTCAGTGACCCTCCCCAAGACCCCTTTCCCTAGTTCCCCTCCCTAATACCCTTTCCCATAACAGCACCACTCCCCAAGACCCTTTGCCATAGCTGCAGCCTCCAAGATCCCTTTCCATACCTGGCAGCACCTCAGAGAAGGGTCTAGCTGCATTGCACCACTTGCACCACTGGTAGCTCTGCCCCTGATCTCATCAAAGTTTTACACTGTACGGTTATGAGCAGCGTTAAGGAATAGACCCACATTCATACATATTGCGAGTCTGCGAGTTTTCAATCTTGAATGGTGCTTTGGGTAAGGCCCTATGGACACTGGATTCTTAAATCAAAGACAGGGCTCTGCATTTTTTGTAATGTGTTAATATTATTTTGCCCTGATCACAACTTATGTATAAGGACCTTGCATCTTAGTCTAGTGCCAGCCTGTGCCAGCAGCAAAATTGGAACTGCCTGCTAGATGGCGCGGTCGCAGTTATGCCTCCGGGACATGTAGAGTATTTTATAAACTTGCAGTGGCCCTTCTGTGTATTAATAAGTGGGAATAGAGAAAAAGAACATTATAAAATCTTGAACATTTTTGAAACCCTCCCATATATGATGCTTGGTACCTTGCATGTTAGTGAGAACGCTCTGCCCATAATGCTCCCCTGTGTCTTCATGAAATGTTCTGCTCCAATGGTGACACTCATCTCATGTATACATTGGAGACCGTACAAAGCATCATATATGGGGGGGGGGGTTAAAAAAATGTCAATATATAATAATGTTCTTTTTCACTATTCCCACTTATAAATACACTGAAGGGCCACTGCAAGTTCAAACTTATAAAATACTCTACATGTCCCAGAGGCAGAACTGCAACAGCACCATCTAGCGACATGTTCCAATTTTGCTGCTGGCGACAGCTGGCGATGGACTAAGACGGTCCATATATGGTGCTACGGGAATATGTTGGTGAGTTACAAATAATTTATAATAATAATATAGTGCCTTCACTGCTTTACTATAATAAAAAGATAATATCAAGATGACATAATTGGCACAATTAGTTACAGGAAGTTCAAGTCCCACTTGTGCTACCCTTTCCCTCTCTTCCTGCTATGTACAAAAGGGATTCACTCCAATCAGTCGGTTCCTCATGAGCTGTTAGGAAGAGCTATTTTCAAGTGGCATAATGTTTTAAATCATTTTTCATGCTAAAGTGCTCAAGGAATATTTGCTTTTTCATTGTTACTGCTAACCTGTTTTGACAGGAGGAGAGTGAGGTCACCCAAAGTGCAATATAAATTTTAGAGTTTGCCATATAATGCTTCCTTTGTGGCACCTTCTTGTATATTTCTATAGAGTACAGGCAGTTTATGTATAAAAGTCTTTGCAAGAGGAATGATTTATTGCCTGATATTATTTATAATACATCTTTCTTTTAGATATCATTTGGTGAGGCATTAATTATTCTTTTCTATCTGTCAAGTCAGAAAGACTGATCTTATTGAAAGAGACTGAATGTCTAACTAAGTTTTGTTTTCTAATCTTTTCATAAATTAATATTCATTATAAATGTCTGAGGCACTCCGATCATGCATGACTCCTTATAAAAGATTTATGGACACAGAATCGCCTGTAAAAAAAAAGTTTCAAAATAAATTCTGCTCAATTTCTAGTTAAAGATTTAATAGAGTTTTGCATGGCTATTTAAGACTAGTAAAGTCAGTGCAAAATAAGTGTGTATTGTAGTGCACAACAACAACCTTTCCAATGGTTTGATGTTCAATCAAGTGACAAGTTAATGGCAGATACGCAATAAAAAAAATGGGACATAAAATATTTCTTACATGTGTTTAAAAGATTTGAAAGATTCAAAAAATTGTATAAAAACAATATTAAAGGGACTGTGTCACCCCAATATCAAGTAATTTTTCTAATGTAAATATTTTTCTCTCCAATTAATCATTTTCATGGAAATCATTCTGTAAATGTTTGGCATTATTATGTAAATGTTTGGCATTATTATGTAAATGGTTGTCTTTCAAATGTTAATGAGCTGCAGTTTTTGCAAACTCATACACAAATAAGTATAATTATTCAAATAAATTGCCTCCCCCATCATTATGCAGCACAGTAAGCACCATATTAGCATACTGAGCTTCACAAAAACATACAAAATCATCACAAACAAATTCTGAATATCTATACAGACTGTTTTAATGCTCTTCATAGAGAAATAAGTATGTTTTTAGAGTCTCTTTAAGTAGAATCTGTTGAAACCAATAGGAAATGCCTCTCTGTGCACAGAATATACATAGATAAAATAACAGAAATGTTACATCTTCAAAAAATGTTTGAAGTAACTACCGTAAATCATATCTACAAATGCAGCTGCAAAGGTGAGTCATGAACGGCTGATTGTCAATTAGCAGTATGTGTCAGCTCTACAAATGGTCTAAGTGAGTGTGTTTCAAAGCAACATGGGGCAACTAACATAGTTCCAAAGAGTCCAAACAGATGCAGGTGCATCAGCCATAAAAACGGCAAAATTATTTAATATGTCAAGTATAGTCTAAAAAAGAATGACAGCTTATACCAAACATGTACAAACTGAATCGGCAAAGATGAATAGTGGTCACACTTTTTAGCTTACCATCAGGAACAGAAATATACTTCACAGGATAGTTGGTAGTATTAGGTCTGATGATTGCTCTGCTTGGTCCTGCTTGGTCCTATAATGGCCATTAAATATGAGGCCATTTTACAGGCCAGTTACAAATATTCCAATTAGGTTATGCCCCTTTACACACTGCTATACAAAATGCAAAATATGCCTATCATCCTCCATCTTAACATGCACACTCCTGTACCACAGCCAAACCTTTTAGACTGTAAGTTTGTGAGTTTTCAGTCTTGCACAGTGCTTTGGGGAAAGCGCTATGGACACTGGATTCTAAGCTCAAAGACAGAGCCCTCCATCCTTTGCAATGTGTTAATATTGCTACTTTTTTGCCTTGATAATAATAATAATGTGTGCATAATTAGACAAATGCATATGTCTATATGTGTATATTTGTTTTCTATAATATGTTGTGTTGATTCCCCCTATATGCATTTACCTGATGATATTAGATGCTGCCTCCACTCTCTCTGCATCGCTGTTTATATTTAAACTGAGGGTTTCATTTCATATCAGTGTTTTTTGTGCCTTATCTGTTTATCTGTCATTTAGGGATTATTTCAACTACCTTTCCTCAGAATAGATGTATACTTTTGGTGGTGGGAGTGTCATGGCCTGGGCCTGCATGAGTGCTGCCGGCACTGGGGAGCTACAGTTCATTGAGAGAACCATGAGTGGTCAACATGTACTGTGGCATACTGAAGCAGAGCATGATCCCCTCCCTCTGGAGACTGGGCTGCAGGGCAGTATTCCAACATGATACTGACCCCAAACACACCTCCAAGATGACCACTGCCAGCCAAAGAAGCTGAAGGTAAAGGTGCTGGACTGGCCAAGCATGTCACCAGACCTGAACCCTATTGAGCATATGTGGGGCATCCTCAAATGGAAGGTGGGGAAGTGCAAGGTCTCTAACATCCGCCAGCTCCATGATGTCATTATGGAGTGGAAAAAGACTCCAGTGGCAACCTGTGAAGCTCTGGTGAACTCCTTGCCCATGAGGGTTAAGGCAGTGCTGGTAAATAATGGGGGGACAGCAAATTTACACACTGTTAGACAGGCTGTACACTTACTACTTTACATAGTAGCAGAGTGTCATTTCTTTAAAAAAAAATATTTACAAAAATATGAGGGGTGTGCTCACTTTTATGAGATATTGTATTTTCAGTGCAAAACTCAATGGATATTTATACCTTGCTTTTCATCTTTGTTGTGAAGTTCACTGGTAGCAGTGACAAGTTGCACTTTGCGTGCAATGTTTTAGGGGTGGAAGAATAACATAACTATGTAGGATTTACTCTGCAGTTAGGGCACTCGTAAGTGCTTTTTCAGGGATTAGCCCTTAATTACCCAGTCATGTCCTCTAGATTGTAAACTCTCTGTAGCTGAGACTTCAACTTTACATATGGATGTTTTTTTTTATTTTTTTATTTTTGCCATATCTCATATAGTTAATCTACTCAATGTAATTTACTGTAACACTGGTATAAATGCTGGTGCTAAATAAAGAGTTATAATTATGTGGAATTGTGTCCTACTGAGATAACATTACACAAAAAATTACTACTCAATAATAACATACAAAATTATGAGACCGCTTATAGTACATTGCTGGGAGCCAAAAGAGAATAATAAACACCCAACAATCCTTATTTATCACAATATTTCTACTTTGGTTTCTTTTAATCCTTTGTGAAACTGGGAAAATTAAGAAAGATGATAAAGAAGAAATGTAAAGTAGTCCATTTTTCTGTTGGTTCTTTGTGTCAGCGATCTTACTAGGTCATTTTTTTCAAATTTTGTGGCATGAAAAGCACCGGAATAACTTTAGCAATTACAAGTTTATATACACATATCTCATTTCTAACCATGTACTTTTTTCATAAATGTGAACTATAGTCCAAGTTATGAATTGCAATGTTATGTGACACTCTGCATAAAGTTGGGCCACTTGGTCACTCTGTGGTCTCCATTGTTTTTTTGAGGTTTCCTGCCCTGTGGCCATAATTAGACCTTTTACCTCTGACTGTCCATTTACATAATAACATGGTTCCATTCAAACTGATGTACTCTACAATTTTGGCATTTTGTAGGAAAAATGTCATCCATAGTAAACACACAACCAAAAACATAAAGGAGTGCCATGACTAGTAAAATAAATAAAACTACAAACTTTAAAAAATAGAGTTTATAATAAAAACAATAATTTTAAATACATATAGGCACTGGGTTAGGTATTAAGATGCTTAACCTACTTGAAGCCTGTTGGCCAAAATATTCAATTTAATATAATCTCTGCAAGAAAATTGCCTTAGATTAACTAAGCATCTGTAATGCAGTTCTATTGTGTCTATTTCTTGGTGGGGATCATTCACAGCCCTTGTGATAACCTGGAGAATATACTATATTGTCATGGCTGTAGTCATTACAAATTCAGGAGCATTTTGAAAGCAACCCTTCACAGACATCGAAATTCTGATTTTGCAGTTTAAAACCTCTATGAAGCTTCCTCTACTTGAAAATATGCAAAATGTTTTTAGAATAGGTGGTTTTATTTATTTTCTGTCATATATTACCTTTTATGTGCAATTATGCTGTTTCAAGACCTACCTTCCTGAAATGGGAGGAGACATGAATTGAAAAGAACGTTTATATCTAGTCAGTGTTCATTTAACAGACCATAGTGTCAAGGCTGAAAAGAAAATGAAAACTAAAAATTTGTGTCTTTGACTAAAATAAGATTTGGTACTGTGTTAGCATAGAAAACAGAAAACAATTTGAGGAAGATAAATGATCCCTATAAATGACCAACTAACTGAGCCATGAACAACTATAATCTCCTTCAAATTGTTTTGTGTCTTTTTACTTACACTCAAATTGAAGGCATCATAATAACACAATAACGCTCTTTTCCTAAATAGCCCATAACAAGGATAAAAATCGATTCACTTTTGTAGTGTATTTCATAAAAAGAATAGATATCAAAGCTTACTGTTAAACTTCATACTATGGAAGTCTTCAATGCCCACTGGACAGGTAATGATTTAGGTTTTACACTGTGTGAATACAAATTAGGCAATTACCGGCTTCACGGCCTGTTCAATGCTACTTGCCTCACCTGTGTTGAGTCAAACCATGGTCTGCTGAGCCTTGAGGAGAAGTAATATCACGGATAATGTTATTTTTCATATAATCTTTGATATAATCATTGCTGTTTTAGCTGATATAACTAGTTAAATATAATGTCATGACTGATGTAACCTAAAATCATATATGATGTCATGAATGATATCATCAGAAAAGCCACTGCAGGAAGAGGGAGTGTAAGGTTGCATTTTTGCAGACGTGATCTGGCCAAAACTAAAATGCAACCAGACTATAGTTTGATGCAGCTGTTTGCCAATAATTATTATTATTGTCATTATGTGTGCTGCACAAAGGTTTATACATGTCTCCAGACTAACAGCCTTATTAAATTACGATTCGGCCAATTGAATAGGGCTCTATATAAGCACACAGCATTTTTTTTTTACAGAAGTTTTTAGTTAGTGAACTTCTATCCAAAAGCAAGATCTTCACTAACTAAACACTTCTGTAAAAAAAATATGCTGTGTGCTTATATAGAGCCCTATTCAATTGGCCGAATCACAATTTAATAAGGCTGTTAAGTTGGTCCAACTAGGCTGCAACCTTTCACATAGAAACACACTAACCTCTGCCAAAGGGCCTATATACTTAGTATATAGAAACCGGGACAGCTCCATGTGTACAACAGATCTGTGTCAGCGCTTTATAACAAAATTAAATGTTATTTATCCATAGTAAGTAAGACTGACAGAGTTGGGGGAATTTAACTGTCAAATTATTTACAAAAGTTAAACACAAAGTGTTCTCGTTCAAAGAGCTGTGTTTGCTAAAATGGACACTGTGTTCTCATTGAGGAGAGTGTCTATAGGATTTCACTGTGTATAATATCCTCCATATTTACTATGCACAATGAGTCTGTGATTTTTTTAATTTCTCACAAAAAAATACTTTTTAGGGCCCTCATTCAATTGCGATTTGGCCAATTGAATAGGGCTCTAAATAAGCACATAACATATTTTTTTTTAAATAAGTTTTTAGTTAGTGAAGTCCTTGCTTTTGGATAGATGTTTACTAACTAAAAACTTATTTAAAAAAATATGTTATGTGCTTATTTAGACCCCTATTCAATTGGCCAAATTGCAATTGAATGAGGGCCTAGGAGTTTTAACCTGGGCGAAACAAGTTTATTTTTGTATACTTTTGTTTGTAAACTTTAGATGCATTATTTTGTTTTATGTAGGGAGTTTTGGGGTTGGTTTTATATAATAAAGAGCTGATTTTTAAGGCAGCACAGTATAACTAGAGAGCATGTTCTCTGAGATCTCTATAAAGAAAAGGACCTTTTAGCAGTTTAAAACAGCACAACCAGATTTAGGGCCTCATTAAATTCCAGCCTCGTAAATAAGAGGCTTCTACTTAAGCCCTACGTACTGCAAAGTTTCTCTAACTTACAATGCTATTAAATTAGCCCTGCTGCGAGCAACGTATGAGCTACGCAGCAGGCCCGTACGTATCTACACTGCGTAAATGTACATGAGGAGTGACAGCCTGCGAGATGATATCGCAGGCTCCCACTCCTCATCAAGTGCTGCGGGGGTCCTAAAAGGGACCTCCGCGGCAGTCCCCCACATAAGCATTGCCGTGGGGGGTACTCCAAACCCCCCCCAGGCACCTAAAATGAACCCCCCCTCAATGCGGGGGTCCCTGTCGGGACCCCCGAAGTGTCCTCACATGAACACCTTGCTGCAGGGGTCCATAGGAACCCCCGCAGCCCCCACACATTAACCCCTTGCAGCGGGGGTCCCCGATCGGCACTGATCAGGCCCCCGCTGCATTTAAAACTTTTAAATTCCCCGCCGCGGCTCCTTAAAGGGGCCGCGGCACACTATTACCCAATCCCGGCCGCGGCACTTAAAATTAACCCCCCTCTATGCTGGGGGTCCCCATCGGGACCCCCGAAGTGTCCCCACATAAACCCATTGCAGGGGGGGGTCCCCGATCTGCATAGATCAGGCCCCCCGCAGCATTTAAAACTTTTAAATTCCCCGCCGCGGCTCCTTAAAGGGGCCGCGGCACACTATTAGCCAATCCCGGCCGCGGCACTTAAAATTAACCCCCCTCTATGCTGGGGGTCCCCATCGGGACCCCCGAAGTGTCCCCATATAAACCCCCTGCAGCGGGGGGCCCCGATCGGCACCGATCGTGACCCTGCTGCAATTCAATTTTAAATTTCCCGCCTCGCGGGTCCTCAAAGGACCGTAAAGGTCCTGAAAGGACTCGCACTAAAAATAATAACCCCAGGCAACTATAATTACCCCATTAACTCATGATGGTCAATCCAGACCACCATAAGGCCTAAATTAACCCATTAACTCATGGTGGTCAATCCAGACCACCATAAGGCCTAAATTAACCCATTAACTCATGGTGGTCAATCCAGACCACCATAAGACCTAAATTAACCCATTAACTCATGATGGTCAATCCAGACCACCATAAGGCTCTATTTAACCCCATCAGTCCCATAAGGGTATATTATTACCATTATGGGCCTGTTACAACCCAACATTAACCACATAAGTGCCATGATGGTCCTCAAGGACCATCATGACACTAACTACAAACACTACACTATAACCCCCAATAAACCATTTAATCTAAACTAACCCCCCTCTACACTAATCTATTAACACTTACACTACCTACCTACACTACCTACCCCCTAATAAACCTCCCCAACACTCTAATTACAAAAAACAAAAAACCTACAGTACAAAAAACAAAAAAACCTACAGTACAGAAAACAAAAAAAAATTACAACCCCACCCCCCACTACAGAAAACAAAAAAATACATTACAACCCCACCCCCCACTACAGAAAATAAAAAAATTACACACCTGAAAAGGAAAGACAGATAAACACAATACAATAATACATATAATACATTACATACATTACATACAATACATGACATTACATATAATATATTAAATATAATATATTAAATATAATATATTACATATAATACATTACATACATTACATACAATACATGACATTACATATAATATATTAAATATAATATATTACATATAATACATTACATACATTACATACAATACATGACATTACATATAATATATTAAATATAATATATTAAATATAATATATTACATATAATACATTACATACATTACATACAATACATGACATTACATATAATATATTAAATATAATATATTACATATAATACATTACATACATTACATACAATACATGACATTACATATAATATATTAAATATAATATATTAAATATAATATATTACATATAATATATTACATATAGTCCTAATCAAATACCCCCTATCTATCTAACATACAATCTATTTAATTTAAAATAAATCCTAACTATATCAAATACATCCCCCTATCTATCTAATATACAAAAAATCCTAACTACATACACAGACCCTTATTCTAAAATAAAATAAAATAATTACAGTCCTAACTACATACACAGACCCTAATTCTAAGCTAAAATCAATAAATTAAGACCACTTACCTTTAAGATGTTGCTTCAGATCACTAACCTATGGGTCAAACAAAGAAAAAAATTAGTACAAAACATTAACATCAAATAAATAAACATTATATACATTCTACATATTCAACTCACCTTTACAGCATGTCCAGTCACTGTTAAGCTCTTCCGGCGCGGCCCTGTTAAAAAAAAAAAACACAATACATGAATACATGAATACAATATATAAACAATAAATAAAATACACAAATAAACATCTAAATATACATTTAACTTACCTCCCCGCGATGTCCCCGGCCTTCTCTCCTTCAGCCCCGGCTGGGCCGCGGAACCATCCGCGCTCTAAAAAAAAATAAAAAAAAAACTAACGGAGGTCTGCACTGGCAGACCTCCCCGACGCTACTGAACCTCCCGGAGTCGTTTCCGGGAGGAAATTGGCATTGTCGGCTTGTGATTGGCTGAAAAAGCTGTCAGCCAATCAAAAGTCGTCAATGTAGGAGCCAATCAGGATGCGCAGATGTCTTCTACCAATCACTCCGTGGGGGTGTATCCCATAGTGATTGGCTGAAGGCATCTGAGCGTTGTGATTGGTTCCCATAAAGATAGACAAGTGTTTTAGCCAATCAGGGTGGGATATTGGGGTGTATCCCATCCTGATTGGCTCACACATTGACGACTTTTGATTGGCTGAAATTGATAGACAGCTTTTTCAGCCAATCACAAGCCGCCAATGCCAATTTCCTCCCGGAAACGACTCCGGGAGGTTCAGTAGCGTCGGGGAGGTCTGCCAGTGCAGACCTCCGTTAGTTTTTTTTCTTTTTTTTTTTTAGAGCGCGGATGGTTCCGCGGCCCAGCCGGGGCTGAAGGAGAGAAGGCCGGGGACATCGCGGGGAGGTAAGTTAAATGTATATTTAGATGTTTATTTGTGTATTTTATTTATTGTTTATATATTGTATTCATGTATTCATGTATTGTGTTTTTTTTTTTTAACAGGGCCGCGCCGGAAGAGCTTAACAGTGACTGGACATGCTGTAAAGGTGAGTTGAATATGTAGAATGTATATAATGTTTATTTATTTGATGTTAATGTTTTGTACTAATTTTTTTCTTGGTTTGACCCATAGGTTAGTGATCTGAAGCAACATCTTAAAGGTAAGTGGTCTTAATTTATTGATTTTAGCTTAGAATTAGGGTCTGTGTATGTAGTTAGGACTGTAATTATTTTATTTTATTTTAGAATAAGGGTCTGTGTATGTAGTTAGGATTTTTTGTATATTAGATAGATAGGGGGATGTATTTGATATAGTTAGGATTTATTTTAAATTAAATAGATTGTATGTTAGATAGATAGGGGGTATTTGATTAGGACTATATGTAATATATTATATGTAATATATTATATTTAATATATTATATTTAATATATTATATGTAATGTCATGTATTGTATGTAATGTATGTAATGTATTATATGTAATATATTATATTTAATATATTATATTTAATATATTATATGTAATGTCATGTATTGTATGTAATGTATGTAATGTATTATATGTAATATATTATATTTAATATATTATATTTAATATATTATATGTAATGTCATGTATTGTATGTAATGTATGTAATGTATTATATGTAATATATTATATTTAATATATTATATTTAATATATTATATGTAATGTCATGTATTGTATGTAATGTATGTAATGTATTATATGTATTATTGTATTGTGTTTATCTGTCTTTCCTTTTCAGGTGTGTAATTTTTTTATTTTCTGTAGTGGGGGGTGGGGTTGTAATGTATTTTTTTGTTTTCTGTAGTGGGGGGTGGGGTTGTAATTTTTTTTTGTTTTCTGTACTGTAGGTTTTTTTGTTTTTTGTACTGTAGGTTTTTTGTTTTTTGTAATTAGAGTGTTGGGGAGGTTTATTAGGGGGTAGGTAGTGTAGGTAGGTAGTGTAAGTGTTAATAGATTAGTGTAGAGGGGGGTTAGTTTAGATTAAATGGTTTATTGGGGGTTATAGTGTAGTGTTTGTAGTTAGTGTCATGATGGTCCTTGAGGACCATCATGGCACTTATGTGGTTAATGTTGGGTTGTAACAGGCCCATAATGGTAATAATATACCCTTATGGGACTGATGGGGTTAAATAGAGCCTTATGCTGGTCTGGATTGACCACCATGAGTTAATGGGTTAATTTAGGCCTTATGGTGGTCTGGATTGACCACCATGAGTTAATGGGTTAATTTAGGCCTTATGGTGGTCTGGATTGACCATCATGAGTTAATGGGGTAATTATAGTTGCCTGGGGTTATTATTTTTAGTGCGAGTCCTTTCAGGACCTTTACGGTCCTTTGAGGACCCGCGAGGCGGGAAATTTAAAATTGAATTGCAGCAGGGTCACGATCGGTGCCGATCGGGGCCCCCCGCTGCAGGGGGTTTATATGGGGACACTTCGGGGGTCCCGATGGGGACCCCCAGCATAGAGGGGGGTTAATTTTAAGTGCCGCGGCCGGGATTGGCTAATAGTGTGCCGCGGTCCCTTTAAGGAGCCGCGGCGGGGAATTTAAAAGTTTTAAATGCAGCGGGGGGCCTGATCTATGCAGATCGGGGACCCCCCCTGCAATGGGTTTATGTGGGGACACTTCGGGGGTCCCGATGGGGACCCCCAGCATAGAGGGGGGTTAATTTTAAGTGCCGCGGCCGGGATTGGCTAATAGTGTGCCGCGGTCCCTTTAAGGAGCCGCGGCGGGGAATTTAAAAGTTTTAAATGCAGCGGGGGGCCTGATCTATGCAGATCGGGGACCCCCGCTGCAAGGGGTTAATGTGGGGGTGCTGCAGGGGTCCTGATAGAGACCCCTGCAGCATGGGGATGTGTATAGGGTGCAGGGGGGAGCCTCACACTGCTGTCTCGGGCTGTTCCGAGGCAGCACGTAGAGGCTTTCGGATCCCTTGCGTGGACTTTTTGTCCACGTAGGGATTCTTACGATATGCGAGACTCGTGCATAGATTTAAGGCTACGTAGCTCTCTCGGAGCCTATTCTCGGCCATTTTCTCGCAGTCATATCGTAAAGCAGGCTGCGAGAGATTCGGTTCTCGCAAACAGCAGGAAAACTGCCTTTTGCGAGCACCGAGAGAACTACGAGGGAGAATTTAATAGGGCCCTTAATTTTTCAATCATTATTTTATAAAGCATGGTTTATTCAATTAAAAGCTGCTTCTTTTTGAAGGCAATGTAGTTTGAGTGGAATTTATACAGTCATACTTTGCTGGATAGACTTTCTCCTTTTTCAGCTCTATCTAATTGTGTGTTTACAATGTTTGAAACCAAAACAATTTAATTATTACAAACAGCCTTATTAAATTGCAATTCAGTACATTTAAAAGGGCTCTATTTAAGCACAAAGCTGATTTTTTTTACAGAAGTTTTTAGTTAGTGAACTTCTATCCAAAAGCAAGGTCTTCACTAACTAAAAACTTCTGTAAATAAAATATGTTGTGTGCTTAAATAGAGCCCTTTTAAATTCACTGAATCGCAATTTAATAAGGCTGTAAGGGCCCTATTACATTTACCAAATCGCAGTTCCTGTAAAGGAGCCTGCAAAAGTTATGGTTATTAAATTTGCCTCTTTTAGCTACCTGTAAACGATCTGCAGGTTACAGGTGGAAAAACCCTACGGGCTGTCAAAATCAGAACTCTTACCTGGCTAAGCCTTTGATCTTTCAATACCGAAAATGTTACAATTGCAAATCGCTATTAAATTGCTACAAGTCCTCAAGCCCGCAACTGTTTTAACACGCATAAATGGCAAATGTAGAAAAAAAAACTACAGGTACTAGAGAGGACCCGCAAGGGGGTTAAACTCCTGTCCGTAGCACTGTAAAAGCAAATATAAACACACTACTGTATTTAACTTACAGGGAAAGAGATGAAAGGTATTAAAATTAATAGCACAACATTCTCAAGCTCGCCAATCTGCAATAAAAAATAAATGATTTTATATTTAATTTCCAATATATCGATCACAGCAATCAATGTGTTAATACATATAATAGAACTCTAATTGACCAGAATATTATATTTATTGATTTTTTCATATTGCATTATTTCTGGAATGCGGGTCCGATCGCAACTTGGACTTTAAAACCGTAAGTGATTGAAATTTAACCTCCATGTTTTAGTGACATATGATGACGGTCTCTTTTACTATTGGCTCCGTCTAAACCCATAACTACGGATTTGAATAATTAATCATGTTCATGCCTGGAAAAGCTATGTGCGGAAGGATGGCTTATGGATTTGGATTCTGCCCATGCCCTTGCAGGCTTTTCTAATTTAATCGCTTTGTAGCTTTGCAAATTTAATTTTTTGCTGGAGTTTCAAAGCGATTAAATTAGAAATGTAATAGGGCTTTAAGTATCATTAAAGAAAACACCACACTTCCAGTTGTGGTGTCAATGTATGTATTAAATAATGTAACACAAAGGGAGTACTGCCTCATCAGATATTTACAGGCTTTAATTCAGTCATGCACAACATTTGACAGTTCAGAGCAAATTGAGCAAATTGAGAAATAAAAAAAATGAAATGCAACAGATCAATGCTCCAGCAGTCTTGAGGAAACTCAGGTGTCTTGAAGCAGTATGGGTGATTTGGTCAGTGGCAAGCACACTGCATGGTCCTATTTAGGCTCAGTTCTCTCCCTTCTGCTCACTTTTATATAGTGTTCCAAATAACTTTCCAGAACTATTGTGAATAAGATTATTGGAACCAATTAATGATACTTGGGAAAAAACACAATGTCCGAGAATAATCCTCGACTCTTGTAGCTAAAAAACGTTGGCTGTTGTCAGTGAGAGAAGGCTTTCCACAGCATCCCCCATAAGACATAAACTTAACCATTTCACTGTTCTGCTCGGGTTCTATGACATAATAACTAAGGGCCCTAATTAATTCCAAACCAGTAATGGCTTGGGCCCTCATTCAATTGCAATTTGGCCAATTGAATAGGGCTCTAAATAAGTACATAGCATATTTCTTTTAAAGAAGTTTTTAGTTAGTAAACTTCTATCCAAAAGCAAGGTCTTCACTAACTAAAAACTTCTGTAAATAAAATATGCTGTGTGCTTAAATAGAGCCCTTTAAAATTGGCCAAATTGCAATTGAATGAGGGCCTTGGTGTTTGAAGCTCGTAACGGCTGCGGGTTTGAAATTAGGCTGAGTTGCGGTGCTATTAAATTTGAAAGGCTGCAAGCTACGAGCTGGAGACGCAAAATCGTAAATCATTTGTCGGCCCTCGGATGTGCGGGCTAGAATGTAATTACAAGCTACAAGCGAACACACATCCCAGTCAACATGAAATATTAATAAAGCCGCAAATATGGATATCGATATAACACAAAAATATACGTAAAATTAAGTATTTTTCTGAGCCGATTTGCCGGCTTGAGAATGTTGTGCTATTAATTCTAAAACCTCTGGAGCACACGTTGGGCTTTAAGCTCCATTTGCATGTTACGGGCTTGCTCGCAAGTAACTTCATTGCAATTTAATAGCTAAATTGAAAACATAGCGGTTATGGGCTTGACGGATCAAAAGATTTGCGGCCATGAAATTCAAAGTTGCTCAACCCGTAGGCTTTTTTCGGCCTTGCTGGGTCTTAACCCGCAAGTCGTCTGTGACCTGTGGTACTAGCCTAATTTAATAGCAAAAAGCCATAAGATCTATGTTACGGGCTACGTTTTAACATGTAGCCCGAATTTAATGTGGCTGTAAGTATTGGCCAAAACAAAACTTAAGGTGGCTCAAGGTGTGACAAGGATCTGGGGTTAATAGGGGTGCGACTTAGGATAAAAATATGAGATAATAAGTAAAGAGAGAAAGAACTGGTATCCTTTTGTATATTAGTGCACACCCACTGCCCAAATTACAATATAGAAAAAAGTCAAACTTTAAAACTTAACATTTATTATGAAATTTAAAATGGCTGGTATAAAATCCTAATACTCTGACAAAATAAAGAAATTGAAGGGATAGGTGAAAATTGCCATATTAATATATCTTCATATTTTAGATCCTATATGTCCAGTTAACAGACCCAAAATGTCCACAAAATTATTTATATAAGTGATTATAGGGGTATCTTATAAGATACCTACTAATCTTGTGGCCTTATATACTCCCAAATAAATAAAGTGCTAAGTGCTAAGTGCTAGTAGTGAACATACAATGTACCCAAAGGTAAAATTGTATTAAAGTGCCAAATTATTACCAGGGAAGGAAAAAAGCTCCCCTCAGTGTAATATAAACCAAAGTGCTTGATATGATATATTGAAGTAATCAGTGCACCTCAATATAAGTCGGTATAAGTTTTGAGGGCTTAAGGGTCTGTACTCAGATAAATAAATCATTAAATAGACGAAGACTTGGTATTAAATATTATTGAATATCACCATTATACTTCATAAACTGTAGGAGCTAAAGTGCATATTATCGTATCCCCTATAAGTAATGGGAATTCTGTATTACTAAATAGTTTATTTGAATATAGGGAATAGCGTATATGTTGTGGCCTTGATAGGTGGTAGGCCTATATCATTAAACGCCACAACTCCTAGCTATTCGCCTATTAGCTGTAAGTATGTCTAATTTGTTTCAGTACAGTAATGCACATTGTTATACAAGTGATGGGTATTGTCTAATTAAAATTGTTGAAAATAAATGCTGCTCTCTTATTTAAAAAATATTGACTAGCAGCTGCTTGCTGATGATTGTGTAATTAAAATGTTTTTTTCCTACATAATGAAGGAGCTTTGTCAAACCTAATAAAATAGCATATTGTTTAAAAAAAATGTTTCTCCATCCTTAGGGAACCTCATAAAATAACACATTAAATACAAAGTTGTTCGCATTTGGCTGGCAAACTTAATAAAATTTGTGAAGTTATGTTAAAAGTTCTTAACGCATGATATTTAACAAAATTGACAATATTTAAAAATAAAAATCCTATGACTAAAAACCTAATAAAAATAGTGAAATTATATTAAATGTTGTTTGTACAGTGAACAAAAATTGTAATATTGTTTGGCCAACAGTGGCAAAAGTAGAAAAATTTAATTAGTGACATGTTTTAAGCTGGTCTGACATAAGTGTCAAATGTATAACAAATTAAAGCATATTTAAAGTTAGTTAATTAGATTTGGCAAATTAAAAAAATGGGGAATATAAAAATGAAATTATAGAGAATATAGCTTAAGTTAGCTAAACAGAAAAAATGAAATATAGAAACATAGATTGGGCAGCATAAAAGGACCAAAAATGTCCATATGGTCTGTCCATTCTATCTACCTAAACATTTGGCTTAATTAAGCCTCATGATAACTTTATGCGTCTTTTAGGAATGCCTAAATTTGCTAACTGTATTTGACCCTACCACTTTCATTGGAAGCCTGTTCCACTTATCTTCTACTCTCTCTGTAAATCGATACTTTATCAAAAATGTGAAATCCCATGACCGGCAAATACAAAAAAAATGTTTTTAAGTTGCTTCTCCAGAAGTGGTTGATAAAAAATAAAAGATATTATTTTAAGTTGATTCATCTGGTCTGGTAAAAATGAAATTAGTAAGTTAGTTTGTCATGACTGGTTAATAAAAATAAATAAATAAATTACTTAAATAAATTACTTTGTTATTTTGCCAGGAGTGACAAATTAAAACAAAAATATATATATTTTAAGCTGTTTTGAATTATATTAAGTTGATTTTGCCAGGACTGTCAAATGTAAAATAAAAATAGTGTGCGCTCAACATATTTTGTTTAATTTTTTATTACTTTAAAACAACTCTATAAAAAAATATTCCAAAAAGCATGGGTACATTTACAACTGCCAAGATTATATTTTCCTAGATTCCTATTCCTATCATAGATTCCTTTGAAAAAAATGTCAATTCATCACCTCAAAATATACAGTAATATAGCTAAAATGTGGCTAAATGATCAAACCGTTAATTCCTCTGGAAATACAAAATGTCAAATACATATGCTAAAACAAAGTACATTACAAATGAAAGTAAAATTGAATCCTCAAGAGAACTTACTATTACGGTACATTACTTTTATCCTGTAATAATACTAATATTATGTGTGTGAACAAATTTCTACTATGTAGGTCTGTAATATGTCACAGCAATTGAAATATTGTTTACTGATAATCTCAAGATTATAGGTTTTATCTTAATATCGGGAAATATTTATAATACCATTATTTTAACATTCATTAGTGTTAATTTACTGCACAAGGGAACACAAAGATTAGGTCTTGTCACATACATCAAGCTATTGGTGCCTGGTTATGATGCCACCATCAGCAATGAAGTGAATAAGTGAGGCACATAATAAATACTTTTAAAAATGAACTTATAAGTTAACAGCATGATGTACAAGTATATGATTCTGAAAAATATTAAGGGTGGGGTAGAAAGAGCGAGAACACTCCTAGTGCAGGATGTTAAATATAAAAGGAACAGTACAGCGTTCCTTTTATATTTAACATCCTGCACCAGGAGTGTTTGCGCTCTTTCTAACCCACCCTTAATATTTTTCAGTCTTCCCCTACGGGCAAACTCCGAACACATTCTAGAACGGTGAACATTTCAGCTTGAATAGGTAGACAATATTAAACTACAGACAGCTATAAAGAGCACGTATTGAAGAAAATACGAAATACTGTACTACCTATAAGGCTACACAAACACCAGTTGTGCTATACAACCTTGAGAATGGATTTAGCAAAACACAAGCCTACACCAACAAATTTTGTGGCGATCCTCCACTTTAGCGCGTAGCGGTTTCATTGGAATAAACATCCAATGACCATTCAAGTATATGATTCTGCTTGAGATGACCATAGTGTTCTTTTTATGTTCATAAAAAGTTCTGTGATCAAATCATGTACATTATTATTGCGTGCTGCTCCTTCATTGTGTTGTCCATCACATATATAGCTGTCGTAATTACAATTTGTCGGTCACGCTATGTTAAAAGTTACTGGCTTGCGCAGGCGCAATGAGGCGAGGCCGGAAAGTTACGGGTTTGACGGGGCTGCAATGAGCGCCAAAGACGCTCATCACAAGGCCCTTACATGACTTGTTTGGGGGTGGGAGAGGCTCCAAACGGCTTAGGAGGTACAGGCTTCAAAAAAATTATGGCTTTAAGGGCCGCCATTTTATTAAGCCCATAACTCTAAAGCCTTGGGAAGACCGCCAAATAATGCCAATTAATTAAAAAATAACTTACAACCTCACACAAAACACAAGGGGAGAGGCACTATACAGTTCCTGGTATCGAAGGGGAGTTTCCAAACCAAGTACTGACAAGGCCTAACCCTGCTTGGCTTCATGGTGGTGTGACCTCTTGGTTCCCTTACTGGAATTGAACCAAGGTTGCAGGGGTGAAAGCACTGAATCCTAACCACTGGACCATCAGGGAAGCCAGCAATCAAATTACCTATCTTCAAATATCACTACATAAAGTGGTAAGAATGTGTATCCAGTAGTAAAATAATTACAAAAAAATACTGTGCAGTTTGTGTCAAGTGAAAGTGTTGTAACAACATAAAGAGCTTAATAAAATATATTTCATAAGAATCCAACTGAGAAGTGTATTATTTAATGTGCTAGTACATACGTAACATCTTCTTTATTTAAATCCTTCAAAAGAAAACAAACATAAAGGACATAGTTCCAACAAATATATTGAAAGCACTCACATTGTTCAGAGCTGATCACACGGCTTTTGTTACATCCAGTATATAATAGGCAGTTTTTTAAGTTCCTTGGAAATTTTTCTTAAATGTGTTATATTCATAATCCATTTTTCATATTTCAAGATACCCTAATAACAAGAGCTCAGAACAAGAACAGTAGGATCTGCTCTCAACAAGGGCTTTATTTTTGATTTCCCAGTTTGTGGCTCATTAAGTTATTTAAATTCAAAAGAAATGTCTTACTATAATTTTATAGTTTGTTATGTGTGATATAACTAGAGTGGTAAATTAATTGATCACAGAAGTACAAATCATTAAAGTAGTTACAGTGGATTTTTTATTTAAGCAGGACATTTGATCTGAATGGAGTGCATGTTGGGCTGAATTATAGGTTTAGATGTTTTAGGCATACATTGTCATATATTTCCTTGTCTAAATAAGTTACTTGATCACTACAGAAAAATAGGTTGGTAATTTATCACATAAAGATTGCAGTAACAATAATATTCAGTAGTTCCTATAATTTTTGGCAACTGGATACCAGACACATAATAAATACTTTTAAGAATTCATAGGCCATAAAGTTTTCATGATTGCATTTAAAGTTAAATAAGCAATTGGTGTGTTTTTGCCTATCAGCATATTTTCTTTCCACTTACGCAACTCTCGATACAGCTATATTGTTTTAGTTCTAAATTAGTTCTTATTAAATTATGTTTTGGATACTATATCAAAGAGGATTTGTCTTTTATCCATTGCAGTTGCAACTAATTATGAGAAGCAAGGTTTCTAGAAATATTGTGGCAGGGTTGTAACCAATGTCACGAATATTGAGGTTTTGCCATAATATGTGAAACAATTAACCCGCTATTATCAATTTCGTAAAGATTTGTTGCATTACAAATTGTTGCATTACAGTATACTGACACGCAACCTTTTTTTTTTTATTATATTACACATTTTACCATGAAAACGAGGAATATTTGGGTAATACTTCATAGCATAGAGTGACATAATATCGTAATATTAATGAAATGTCACAAAGCATATAAAATAGAAATATTATAATTACACCTCAGTATATGCATAATAAAAACATTTCTTAAACTTGGTAGACATCATCTATTTATCTTACAGGCAAAATGTGTGTTAATTTAACACTCTGTGCCTCCAGAGACATTGATCTGGCCGAGTATATTTCATTGTTGTGCAGTGGAAGAGCATGAAGTAGTAAACCAGTGTCTCCCAGGCCAACATTCTGCTCTCCTAGCCAGTTATCTCTCATGCATATGCCATGTGGGCAACCAATTGCAGCAAAAAATTGGCCAACTCAATAGATTATTTGTAAGAGTGAATTGTTGCATGTATTATTGAATAAAATATGAAGATTATATATACCTCATTCATGTGTCAGGTCATGCAGATCAGTGCTTGTGATCTGTACAAATACAACACAATAATAAGGTTCGTAACTACTATTATATTATAAGGATACTTAGCGTAAGTGTGATTTAATTACATGAGAATCAGTCAATGTACACAGATTAGCAGTAACGGTCTGTCATCTTTACCAAAGCAATGAACATGGCAGCATTGCCACAGGTTTTACTACTATTATATTATGAAGTTGTCTGTAACCGAATTGCATGAGTATTATTTAGTGCATACACATTAGCACTAACTGCGATCTTCATTAAAAGGAATGCAATCAGAGTTAAAGTGCTGTCATTAGTATGATTCTATGTACACAGCATTATAATTAATAAATGGCAAGTATATCATCTTTTTATTTATGCACACACAATGGCATATAAGTATCAAAGTTGATTACAGATCTTTTTAGATTGTGATGATTTCATTGATGTGTTTCAATATAATATTGAGCACTTACATAGTTTATTGTTCATTATTGTAAAACAGTAAAGTAGTTTTAGCACCTCTAGTTTTTCTCTGGGGGTCCAGTGGTTAGGATTTGGTGCATTCACCTCTGTGACCTGGGTTTGATTCTAGTCAGGGAACCAAGAGATGGCACCACTGTGAAGCCATGCAGAGTTGGCCTTGGTCAGTACTTAGATGGGAGACCACCTAGGAATACCAGGAGCTGTATGCTGTGGACCGCTGGTGAAGGAACTTGCAACCAACTCCAGTATCTCTGTCATAAAAACCAAGTGGATCAGCATGGTGTTTTACAGTCCATGACTGAATAATGCAAACATAGTTAACCTCTGACCAGATCCGGCAACCCAGTGAAGACATCTTTGGAGTAGAGGACTCATAAAATGTATACTGCCATTGAGTATTGTGCATTCATGTTAATTTATTATATGTTGATGCTATTATAATGCGCAGCCCACAACCAGGGCATCTGGAGCCAACTCAAGAAAAAGTACATTGAAACTGCAGAGCCTAAGTACCACAGTGTTAGAGCTTTGGTGAGTAATTAACTTTAATTTCTCATTACGTGAGCACCAAACATATATTTTGCAATGGGGAAGCTCAGGAAAATTAAAACAGACTGCCTTGTTCCATTTATTTTTTTCAGATTGTAAGGTAGTTTTGGCAGTATTGGAAGAAAATTATTTTGGAAGACCACATGCATAGGAGTTTTAATTCACAGTACACAAATTAAAAGAGACCAACTATTTTGTACAAAACACATTTCAGTATCCAGGAAAGGAAAATAAAAGTCAAATTCCAAATCCGCCCATATCTTGTGTAATCAATATATGTTGTACTGAAGCCAAGAGAAAATTTTATTGTTTAGTTTAGAAGTTTAAGACTTAGCAAGTATCTGGCTTCAATATGATGATATGTTTGCTTTATGGCTTTACAGGCAGATAATTCTTCAACAATTTGATTTGGCAGCTTAAATACTTGGAACATATTAGTTTTATTTTTGGGGGGCTAGGGGCAGGGAGTTACAATAAGTAAATAGAAAAGATCCAGAGGATTTTATTATGGTATAAACAGCAATTCAAATATATAACAAGAATGTAATATATGTTAGAATCATTGTGTGATAACATCTGATGACAAAACACATATATATAATCTTCAAGACAACGAGCAAACCAAGGTCTTCAGCCATGCATTGTGGATAAGCACCACTGAACCATTATGGCAATGTTAATTTTCATTTGAAAGTGTCTTTGCTATGATGTAAGCAAATTCTGTACAGAAATTGTCTTTAAAAAAAAATAGACATAGTGAATGAAGTAGTGCAAGTATTAGACCCAGGAGCAAAGGATGAAGTAACTATTATGTGTATCAGCCAGTAGGTTACAAATGTCCTCCAGGGATTCCAGCCCAAAGTTCAAAATGTTCTTGCAGTTATGTACAGTTTCTGGAATATTCCATGTACTGTATAATACAGCGTTACCATGCTAAATTATAATATCCTAGCAATTGAAGAAAATGTTAAGAGCACACACACAAACATATATATACATATATATATATATATATATATATATATATATATATATATATATACAGTGGGGGGGGGGAGTATTTGATCCCCTGCTGATTTTGAAAGTTTGTCCACTGACAAAGAAATGATCAGTCTATAATTTTAATGGTAGGTGTATTTTAACAGTGAGAGACAGAATAGCCAAAACCCCCCAAGAAAAACGCATGTCAAAAAAGTTAAAAATTGATTTGCAGGTCAATGAGGGAAATAAGTATTTGACCCCTTCAACTTAGAACTTGGTGGCAAAACCCTTGTTGGCAATACTTTCTTGTAGTTGGCCACCAGCTTTGCACACCTCTCAGGAGGGATTTTGTCCCACTCCTCTTTGTAGATCCTCTCCAAGTCATTAAGGTTTCGAGGCTGATGTTTGGCAACTCAAACCTTCAGCTCCCTCCACAGATTTTCTATGGGATTAAGGTCTGGAGACTGGCTAGGCCACTCCAGGACCCTAATGTGCTTCTTCTTGAGCCACTCCTTTGTTGCCTTGGCTATGTGTTTTGGGTCATTGTCATGCTGGAATACCCATCCATGACCCATTTTCAATGCCCTGGCTGAGGGAAGGAAATTGTCACCCAAGATCTGACGGTACATGGCCGCGTCCATCCTTCCTTTGATGTGCTGCAGTTGTCCTGTACCCTAAGCAGAAAAACACCCCAAAGCATAATGTTTCCACTTCCATGTTTAAAGGAAGGCAGCATTCCTCCTCCTCCAAACACGGCAAGTTGAGTTGATTCCAAAGAGCTCGATTTTGGTATCATTTGAACACAACACTTTCACCCAGTTCTCCTCTGAATCATTCAGATGCTCATTGGCAAACTTCACAAGGGCCTGTACATGTGTTTCTTGAGCAGGGGACCTTGCAGGATCTGCAGGATTTCAGTCCTTCACGGCGTAGTGTGTTACCAATTGTTTTCTTGGTGACTATCGTCCCAGTAGCCTTGAGATTATTAACAAGATCCTCCTGTGTAGTTCTGGGCTGATTCCTCACTGTTCTCATGATCATTGAAACACCACGAGGTGAGATCTTGCATGGAGCATCAGAACGAGGGAGACTGGCAGTTATTTTGAGTTTCTTCCATTTGTGAATAATCACACCAACTATTGTCACCTTCTCACCAAGCTTCTTGGCGATGGTCTTTTAGCCCATTACAGCCTGATGTAGGTCTACAATCTTGTCCCTGACATCCTTGGACAGCGCTTTGGTCTTGGCCATGGTGGAGAGTTTGGAATCTGATTGACTGAAGTATATACAGGTAACAAGCTAAGACTAGGAGCAGTCCCTTTAAGAGAGTGCTTCTAATTTCAGCTCGTTACCTGTATAAAAGACACCTGGGAGCCAGAAATCTTGCTGATTGATAGGGGATCAAATACTTATTTCCCTCACTGACCTGCAAATCAATTTATAACTTTTTTGATATGGGTTTTTCTTGTTTTTATTTTTGTTTTCTGTCTCTCATTGTTAAAATTTTAATACACCTACCATTAAAATTATAGACTGATCATTTATTTGTCAGTGGACAAACATTCCAAATCAGCAGGGGATCAAATACTTCCCCATCTACTGTATATGTATATATATATATATATATATATATATATATATTTATTTATATTCATATATAAATATTCAAAAATAAATATTTCCACGTTAGTTACCTGGCTATTGTCAGAGGGGCCCTCTCCTGCCCCGCCTCTTCCTGTGGGTGGGGCCGCCTCTGGCCTTTAAGAAGCTCTTCCAGCCATCCTCTTCCTGGCACACTTCTGTTCATGTCTGTTCCTGGAGGGTGTTTCTCTGCGGTAATTTGTCTTTGGCTTCATCAAGCCCTCCTTTGCTGAATTTTGGCTGTACTAAATAACAACATTGCCTATGCCCGAGGTAAGTCTCTTTCATTGAAATGCACTTTCTGGCCCTTTTTTTCTTCCGATTTTGGCTCATATCTACTAAACAGCAACTTTGTTCATGCCCAACGTAAGTTCTTCACAGTGCAGATTTTTGGAGAATGGGATGGGTAAAAGAAGGGATGAGGTGTTGGGTAGGAGTTAGAAGAATGAGGATATGTTCAGTGGTAGAAGAGTGAAACAATGTTTGAAATAGAGCAAATTATGCAGAAAAGGTCAGTTATTCAGTATTAATACATCTTGCCCAACATATGATTCTAGGAAGAGGGTGTTCATGAACTCCAAAAAGAGATGCTTAAAACAATAGAGAGCTTAGTTTTTAGGCATAATTAGTGTTTTTCTTGTTATTTTATTCCTGTTGATCCAGTTGACCTAACAATTACTTTGTCAGGACAGTGGTGATTTTGTGTGGGTTACAGAGTAAACATTTTCACTTTCTCTTTCTATGCCGCTATTACAGGTTTTGTTCAAGTTTGGTCTCTATTTTGCTACTTTGGCAGAATAGTCTTGGAAAAGACAGGGTCAATAGTTGGAGCTGTTTGCACATTTTCTTTCTTTGTAGCCAGTCTATAATGTTTGCTCCTGCAATTGCCTTTGAGGGTCCTGGCAAATTTCATTTGATGTTCTATCAAGTGAAATGTTTAACTCTGCAATAACCTTAGGCTGATTATTGATTTTTGGGGAGATAAAATGTTCTGCCCATTTACTGTGGTTGTATTTTGTGGGTACAGTTATATAGAGCAGGTTAGGTGCGAAATTCAGTTGATGCCAAAAGTGGGTGGTTAATGAGTGGGTGGTGACACTGCTCTAACAATTTCTTAAAGGCATTCTGGCCTCCATTCCATTGGTCCCGTAAGAATTCTTAGAAGGCAGCTACAGGAGTTTTGAAAAGCTAACTTCCCTTGTGCTCGCAGACGGCTCGCAGGAGATTCTGAGTAGAATTTCACTAGTCTCCATAGCAATGCTACTGAATGGGCACCCACTTACTTGAACACACTAGACTAGCAATAACACCTATCTATCTATCTATTTAAACTCCCCTACCACTATGAGCTGAGTATCTCCCATGATTCCCCTTATTATCCATTCCCCTCATGAGCCAGGGTATTCCCTGGCATTCTCCCTTAATACCTGATACACCCTATGTGCTGGGTATCCCCTAATCCCCTTATGGACCCCCATGGCACCAAATATTATCTTTACAAGGGGTGCCCATAATCTAAAGTATAACCAATGTTTGCAGATTACAGGTCCGCAAAAGTGAGACAAAGTCCAGCAGTGTGTGTATTGTTTCCTACCTTTTAAGTTTCTATGCTAGTGGAGGCGATTGTCTGTGCACCTCCTCACCCAATGCACATTATAAGACTCTCTTGGTAGCAAGCACTGCTAGCTAGTAGCTGGTAGCTCCAGAACTCTCCTACCTCTCGATGACTACAACATGATGAGCCTTACTCCATGATATCTGGGTCTTTCAATCTCAGATACTTTTAGTAAAAATGCCAGGTACCACGATAGGTGTCAAGCCGTTTCATTTTACTTGAATACAGAGTTTCTGAGTCAGTCCATACTGCAAATTTGTACAAAGATGCATCTGATAACATATAGCTTGTCAGATTAATATGAAATATAATGCAGTAATAAATGATTATTTATTACAACACTCAATGAATATACCGTATACACCTACTGATTTAATTAAGAGTCTTTGTAGTCTGTGATGCACATTGTTTTTTTATTGTATGCACAATTGCATTTACTATTGTAGTGAAGTAAGAAACTAGGTGGACATTTAGTGTGATTATTGTGAGCCTCATTAGACTAAAATAATCTTACTGAATAAGGTAACTGAGGATGACAACTGTGATAGACAACAACCATGGAGATTTTTGTTGATTTTAGCCCATTGGGATCTAACTACCTGAACAGTTCACCTGCAAGTGCAAATAAATTTAATGAAATGTACAGAAAGAGTCAACATTCACTGTGCTAACTCAGCAGTACTCGCACTAAGAATTTGTTGCATGGTTAACCTGAGGAATTTGTCCCCATGCTAGGATGATCACAGCAATCTTAACAGTCCTGCAGCTAAATCTACCCTCAGGTAAAATAATGTTGCACATTTATTTATTAGATTACTGTACATTTAAAAAAAAAGCAATCATTGCAAAATATTTACAAGCCTATAAAGCCAGCAGCAGGAAGATGCCCTTGGGGCATACTAGTGATATGTTATTATACACAACGTAAATGTAGAGTAATACTGTAGTTCAAAGACATTCAGAAATACAATTGATTAAAATTATATTATTTTACTAAACATTTATTTTTATTTTTTAGTTTAATGATCTTTTATATTTCCACAGCATAAAATTCTGATTTATTACTTTATATATTTTAACAGATTGATATATATATTATTTGCACTGAGAAAGGCAAATTGCAACTGAAATTAAGAAAAAATGTATATTGGTGTTAACATTTTTTTAATTGGTATCTATCAAAGATTTTGGATAATAAAAAAAATAATTAAAAAATAAATAAAAAATCTAAGGGTGATAGAAAACAAGTCATGGACACTTTTGCTTAATAAGTCCAGGAACAGGGCCAGAAATAAATAATTATTGTCAGAAATAAATAATTATTGTAGTAATATGAAAATACAATTGACCTGGGTTTGATTCCAGTGAGGGAACCAAGAGGTCATATGGCTCTGAAGCCGAGCAGGGTTGGGTCTGGTCAGTATTCGGATTGGAGACCCACCTAGGAATACCAGAAGCTGTATGGTGTGGCCCACTGGAGAAGGAACTGGTAACCCATTCCAGTGTCTCTGCCATGAATACCAAGTGGATCAGCTTGGTGTATTGTGGTCCATGAGGTCATGAAGAGTCGGACATGACTGTATGATACACACACAATACCTCCCTCAGTTAATACAATTAACAAAGTTGAATCACAAATTATAGTGAATGTATTCAAAAGCTTTGCCTATATATAAAAGAAGAAAACAGATTTTGACATTTTAGAAACCACAGCTCTAAGTAGGACATGTTTAAAATGTTTAGAATATTTATGCAGCTTACCCTAAACTTCTCATATAGATAGCAGACTCTCCCTGGCTGTTATCTTTCTGAGACCACACAGTCACACAATCAGGAGTTTATTCCAGGATTTTTTTACTTACCCACAATGCTTTTCTTTTCTCTTACCATATGTGCATGGACGATTCTCGATGGTGTTTAGCTTTCTTCTCCCTTGATTTGGAAGATAGTATGGTTCAAATCTCAGTACTTTTCTTTATGTTTAGTGATATTTTTTGCCCTACACTTTTCAATAATAAATATACTTTTGCTCTGCATTATATTACAGTGTTGTGGAACGTGCCTCTGATTATCACAGATCGAGATTAAGTTTAGAGATATTTTTTTAATTTATTTTTCTATTTATGCCTCTGTGTGATTTTTTATTTTGAGAATGTAATGTATGATAAAACTCTCTGGCTTGTTTATTATGCAAAAAAAATTCAGAAGGACACTGGAGTCACATTTTAACTAATATGCATTTCAAAGAGAAAGTTTTGAACAATGACAAATTTTCCTTGTGTCAAAATGAGGGCTTTAATGGTTAAAATTGTTCTTTTATCCTCTGTACAAACTGCTTTTGCAACAGTCTGGACTTCATAATGACTTGAATTAGGATGTGCTGCACCAGGTGAGTTAATGAGTCCTGTGGAGAAATCAACAACAACCCCTACCGACTATCTAATCCTGTTAAAAAAAAAAAGAGAGAGATTGAGACAATATTGCAACACTAGTTTGTATACAGAACATTTGCCTAAATCAATTATCAAATTTAGAACCCATTTTTTCACTAAAACATTCCAAACAGTTCCTGCAAATGTCTACCCCTATAGCTCATGCACACAGTGTCTCTATAGTCCTTGTAGTACTCGGTGTACAAGCCGACCAAATATTGACACACAGCAGCATTGCAACATCATGCTACTGACACACAGTCTGTGATTGGCTAATACATCTATTACTTTAGATACATTGTATGAGATACTGGGGGCGGACTCTGAGAAGAGGCTATTTGGAAGTGAGTAAAAACAGAGCTTTTAGGCACTTGTTAATAAAATGATGTTTAGATATACAATAAACAGTTGGGTCGGTAATATCAATGTTAAAAACAGGGTTACTTCCATATCCCTTTAACAGAGCAGGCAGGACTCATGATGAAATATGGTGCAAAAAGATTTCAATTAATAATGGTGAATGAAATCTGAAGTGTCGAAGAGTGCTATGCAGGGCTACAAAATATAACAGATGTTACTAAAGATCAACTTTCGTGTTCCTTGCACACCAGATATTTGCAGATGTAAACTGGCAGAGATACAGTAACTGTTAAAAAATCAGGCTAGTTCTTAAACATCTGGAAAGTATTACATTTAAATATTTTCTGATTCAGTGGGTTTCCGTCATACGGCCTATGTAAGGAGACGGGGGGACATGTGACACTTCAATGTATGGAGCCATTGACAGAGGAATCTCTGTATTTACTCTCTTATCGGAGTCATGTGAAGCATTTACTTTCTATCATTTTGGTCACAGCCACACTGTGAGAGGGGAATCATAACAAGGAGCTGGAGAGATGAGGAGGGTTGAAGGAAAAGCAAGCCGCTGAGAGAATCTTGGCTCATTACCAGGGAACAAAATGTTCTTGGCTGAAATCCAGTGCATGAGTTAACTTCAGAGCAAAGCAAAGCATTCAACAGGAAAAAAGGGCCTCTACTGAGCCGAGCTGGATGTGAGGGTCACGCACTGTTTATTATGTTCAGAAATCTAAGAATTTTACATTCAATTTTTAATCCTCGCAGTGCAAAGCTGTGCTATGCTCTCCTATGTGGAACAAAAGGGCTTTAGATTATGCTAGGTAATTGTCTGAGCTAAAAAAGTCTTAATTGATAGCAGGTTTTCAAGGGCACTCTAATGTATGGATTTAAAAAAAAAACATATGCAAAAGATATACATTTATACACACTGTGGTATGTTAACTACAGGATTCAAGTTCACCCAATTCATGCATGATGTGAGTGAAACATTCTTTAGAAATGAAGAGGGTTTAGCTTTTTTTCTTTTTTTTACAGAGGCTTGGGAAAGAAACTTTGCATTTATAAGTGATTAAAAATAAACATTTCAGTCATGCACGAATGTGCTCCAAGCAAGAACTAACTCAAAAGGATTCCTTACATAATTTAAAGGGGAGCAGAATGCTTTTTTTTTTTTTATCATGTATTTTAAAGAGCATGATGTAAAAATATGGATTTTTTTGTGTGCATGTAAAAGATATGTTAAGAAGTTTATAAGATATCAGCCTTATTAAATTGCGATTTGGCTAATTAAATAGGGCTCTAAATAAGCACACAGCATATTTTTTTACAGAAGTTTTTAGTTTGTGAAGACCTTGCTTTTGGATAGAAGTTCACTAACTAAAAACTTCTGTAAAAAAATATATGCTATGTTCTTATATAGAGCCCTTTTCAATTGGCCGAATCACAATTTAATAAGGCTGTATATATATAAGGGATGTATTAAAAGCCACCCTGGCTTTATCTTATTACGCTTTGAAAAATTAAAAAATGTAAGGATGACTTGAACATATACAGCCTTATTAAATTGCAAATCTTAAGGGCTATATTTAAGCACAGAGCATATTTTTTTACAGACGTTTTTAGTTAGTGAACCTCTATGCAAAAGCAAGGTTTTCACTAACTAAAAACGTCTGTAAAAAAATATGCTCTGTGCTTAAATAGAGCCCTTAAGATTTGCTGAATCGCAATTTAATTGAATAGGGCTCTATATAAGCACAGAGCATATTTTTTTACAGAAGTTTTTAGTTAGTAAAGACCTTGCTTTTAGATAGAAGTTCACCAACTAAAAACTTCTGTAAAAAACATCTGCTATGTGCCTATATAGAGCCTTTTAGATTTGCCAAATCGCAATTTAATAAGGCTGATAATTCTTTTTGTCACTTGTTTAATATCTTTAACAGTACTATCTAGAAATTGTAAAAGATTACACTAGTATACAGTTTTTTCTTTTTTGCATTGTAATCTGAAACAAAAGTCTTTGCTCATCCTTAATAAAAAATATTGACTTAAAAAGCCACCTTGGCAATGCCTAATTAATGAGAAAATATAGAGAAAGCATTATGGCATGATCAATAAAAGCATAGAGCCCCCTGTTTTGTGCACACAAGACTAATAATTAACAGCTAATTGGGTTTATTATGACTTACTCCCACTTTGTAATGAGTTCTGATTGCTACTTGTTGCAAATGGAAAATATTGAGTATTTTGTGCTTCTTTTTCAGGTCTTGATGTGTTTCTGTTTTTCGGAGGGGGTTAATTAGTTCACAATTATTTCATATGTTTTTATGAATTTCTTTTTTCTTCTTTAAAATATTGTTCTAGTCAGCTATCACTTACTTCCTACCTTGGATCTAAAGTGAAGGGTTTTTCAATCATCAATCTACTCACCATAACATATGTAGTGTCTGTCTGCTTCTTCTAGCCAGATTGCCTTTGGCCAGGGGATTATGTAGGCCTGTCTACTACTTCTACAAACAGAAGTCTAATGATGAGGGCGAGTATAGGGGTATGGTAGCAACAGATAGTGTGGAGAATTTTACTTGGTCAATTCTACTTAGTCAATGCACCTTGCAGGATCAGCAAAAGTCCATACTGCAAATTTGTAGAAAAAGGCTAGTGACTGCAACTCACACATGGTGATGTCTTTCTACCTCAACTATTTTTGGTAAAGTAGCTGGGTCTCAGTGCAACTTGTGTGTGTAGATTTCACCGATGAGTCTCCACCAGATGCCAGGTACCATGATAAGTGTTAAAGCATGTAGTTTGCTTGAATTTCTAAGTTACTCCTTACTGCCAATTTGTATAAAAAGGCTTCTACTAACTTGGCAGGTGAATATAATGATATATAAGAACCAATAAACCCATCTAGTATACCCATTTAAGAAACTTGGTTTCCTCATGCTTATCATAACTATGCTTGAAGACCCTTATGGTGTACAAGTATGTCTGTTTCACTTAATCTGGAAGGCTATTTTTGTATCTTCTACCTTTTATGTAATGTAGTATGTTGGCTGAAGTTAATAGGTCTGGCCAGATAAGGCAAAGCACTATTAGCATGTAGAAGTTAATAAGACAGACTAAAAGCAGAACTACATTTCCACATAAAGCTTTTATCTGCTTCCTTGGGTTAAGGTTTCTTATTGGACAAGTGCAGAACCATTTTATTAAATTTCTATTAAATAATTAAACTTGATAATGGGCATTTTTTATAAATATAAAACAAATACAACCCTTAAATATTTAACTGCAATTTATCTTTCTTGTGGGTTTCCATTATTGAGATTTCCTTAGTCCTATTGAAAGCACTAGCATTTTCATTTGGCACATTTCCTTCGCAAGAGATGGAAGCTTCCTCTGCATTCAAGCTCTCTTCTTACCTGCAACAGTACCTAAGATGTCATTTTTTTCTGCAGTATAATTGCATATAATTGATAATAAATGAAGAATATATTTTTTACTTTAAACACATTTTGCTCATAATCAAGTGCCCATAATCAAAAGAGTATACCTTAAATACATGACTACAGTGATTTTTTTATCCTCACATCACTCATTTGCATTAAACAATAGTTTATAATATTTACAATATGCTGTTAAAACTGTTCCTTTAAATTCAAAGTTTATTTCATATGAACAATGTATCCTGGAAGCATAAAAAACAAATGCAATCAATAGAACTTGGAATTGAAACCACAATAAAACTTGTGGGTGGTTACTTGAAATTTCAAGGAATTTAATTTTAGGAAGTAGACCACGTTGACTGGAAAATACTCTTCTGGCCCTGAAACTGTCGCCTAAACAGATGGTTGAGGCATGCTGTTCTCCTTCAGTGCCAAGCCCCTCAGTTGGACAAAGACTGCAGTGTAGGGAGTAAAGGTGGAATCAGCATATAAAATAAGCTGGCTGGCCAATGTAAAAATATATATAAATAGTCCTGTTACAGTACATTATACATTAAATGTGCTTGCAAGGGCCCGAAACATTGATGTAACAAAAATATATATTTTTTCAATGAAACTGCCCCACTCATGCATATTTGTGTTACATATCCTTTTACTGTCCATTTTGGCACTCAGGTAGGGTTTCAGAAGGAAAGCTTTAAAACATTTTTTGTATTTTTTGCTTAACGAGAGGAGTTTTTCCAAACACGCCCAAAGCCCTCAGTTTATAAACTCAATACAATTTCAAAGCAAATCCAAGCCTGCATGGTTCTAAATACCAAGAAGCTCAAATGTTCCACCAGAATGGATTGCATCTGTAACTTATATTTAAAATATTAGATTAGTTTATTAAGAGAAGAAAATATATTATTTTAAAAAAAGAGTTACAACAAGCACCAATCTTGTCTTATTCATTCTCTCCTGTAAACTTATTTTATAGGCTCAGTGGATGCAACTCATTTAAGCCCAAGCCTCTTTTCTTTTATCACATTATGTGTTGCCTTCAGCAGAAAACTCCAAGATCTAACTGCTTTAGCTAGCTATATAAAAACACTAATTTAACCAGAGATCTGTTTCAGTCCAGTGGGATATTGACAAGTGGCCTATAATATCTAAAAATGAATCATAGTATATATATAATACTCATTATGCTTGGTGATTACAACATTTCTTGATACATTGTCTTTGTCCCAACTACTCATCTACAACGTTTCTGACCGTGACTGGGCAATGATCTTATCACTGATATTGTAGAACATAAAATAGCATAAGGAGTGTCAGAAACTGTCTATATAAATATAACAGGATTGTTTCCTGAGTGAAACTGAAAAAAATTGTAATATATTATTGATGAATGATGAATTTTGGGACTTTAATTATTATTATTGTTTATTTATAACGCATGGACAGATTCCATAGCGCTGTACATAAGATAAGTTCCAGGCAAAGGTAAATACAAATCAACACATAGCAAAGCAAGGAGGGCCCTGTCTTTGAGCCTCAAATCTAGTGTCCATGGTGCTTTCCCTAAAACACCCTGCAGGATTTAAACTCGCAGACTTACAACCTAACGGTATTGTGAGTGGTAAAGGAGGGAGAGATAGGTGATGAGCATGTTAGGGTGGAAGGTGATACGCTTTTTTAAAGAGATGCGTTTTTAGTGAAGTTTCTACTGTTTTGAGGCAGGAGGATAATCTGGAGTGAGGCAAGGAGTTCCAGAGATTAGAGACAGCACGGGAAGTCCTGAAGGTGAGAGTGAGAGGAGATGGCAAGAGTTGTAGAAAGAAGGTCATTAGCTGAACGAAGAGGGCAGGTGAGGGAGTATTTGTAGATGAGAGCAGAGATGTACGGGGAGCGCTATTGTTGAGGGTTTTGTAAGTTAGGGTCATGATTTAAAATTTTATTCTAGATGCTAAGGGAAGCCAGTGGAGTGATTGACAGAGAGGTGATGCTGAAACTGAATGTTGTGTACGGAAGATAAGTCTAGCAGAGGCCTTCATAATGGATTGAAGTGGAGATAGTTGGGTGGTGGGTAGGCCAACAAGAAGCGAGTTGCAGTAGTCGAGTCGAGAGATGATGAGAGAGTGTATTAGGATTTTAGTTGTGTCTTGTGTAAAATAGTGGCAAATTCTGGAGATTTTTTTTTAGATGGAGAAGACAAGATTTAGTTAGTGGCTGTATGTGAAGGATGAAAGACAGGGTGGGGTCCAGTAGAACCCCAAGACATTGGGCATGGGAGGTGGGGGTGATTATGTTGTTGTTGACAGTGAGAAAAATGTAAGGAATTGACGCTGTGAGAGAGGGAGGGAAGATTAGGAGTTCAGTGTTAGACATGTTGAGTTTGAGATGGTGGGTGGACATCCAAGAGGATATACTAGTGAGGCAAAAAAAGCATTTTGATGACCCAATCATTGCATTTCATAGCAGAAACAGCTGTCTGACATTTTAAGTAACTTTAAATTAAGTATGTGTTTGGAAAGCAGCTCATCAAACTACACCCTTAAAATCTAAAAACTCAAATCTAATAGAGGTTAATTGTCCAACTTGCTCATAAACCTACAACATAGAGCACCATTCATCAGTGGAACCAGAGTGTTGACTTGACCATCTCGCTCTGTATTGGTCACCCCTTTTATCCTCACATTCCTAATCATTTTGGTTAGATTGTAAGTTGTCAACTTTCTGCTTTTGTATATAATTAATTTCCTGTTCTACATTGTTTTTAGTGATGTGTAAAATGTTGCAACTTTATAAACAAACTGAAGAGAAGAGGGAAAATCATCAGACCAAGCAGATAATGTAAAATAAATAATATCCACAGATAAATATGCAGTGGCGGTAACGAATAGATTTAAGGGACTAGACAATTTAGATAGAATGCCTGAAGAACTTTGCACAGAAGTTTGCAACATTATCCAGGAAACAGCAACAAACAATATCCCTAAAAAACTAAGACAAACTGGCTCCCTGATGAGGCTTTGAAAGTAACCAAGGAAAGAAGGAAAGTGAAAGGTAGTTGAGAAAGGAAAAGATTTGTCCAACTGAAGGTGGGATTTCAAGGATTGCGAGACGAGACAAGGAGACATTCTACATTGAGCGACGTAAAAAGATCAAAGTACCCTATTGGTCCGAATATAAGCTGCACCTTTTTTCCGATTTTCGAGTTTGCGAGTTATGGGTGAGGCTTATCTTGGTGACCGTGAAAAAGATCACTGCCGATTTTGCAAGCTTGCGAGTTAAGGGTGCCAATTTGTGTGCTTGAGACTGAAGTATTTTAGCGGTTGAATAGCGATTTACGGTTTTAGTGATTTAACATCCTCTAAGGTCTGTAACCTTCAAAAAAAGTCACAGTACTAATAAGAAAGTCTGTTTCTTGCAATGGCTGATCACTTGTAGAGAGTCTTTTTCTCTTAAGTGTGCGGCTTATATGCGGGTGCGGCTTATATTCGGACCAATACGGTAGATAACAGAATGGGAAAGTCAATAATTCTCGTTAAAAACAATAGTGGATCTTAAGGGAGCTTTCATGCCAAAGTGGGAATGATAAGACAAAAATGATGGGGAGCTAATAGAAGCAGATCAGTTAACGAAGAGGTGGCAGGAATACACAGAAGATGTATAAAGGAAGGATCATACCAGCATTGATAACCTCGATAGTTTGTCCAATGAGCTAGAGTGTAGTGATATGGGCCCTAGGAAATCTTGCTGATAAGAAGTCTGCAGGAGTTGATAGAATCCTAGAGGAACTATTAAAAATCCTACCCAAGTAAATAAACCTTCACCCACGCTGGCTAAAAAACTCAGAAATAAACAAAGTTATAATCAAATTTATCAAATTAAAACCCCACAAGGGAATATTTTCATGAGTCAAACTACAATTTAAAAAACATTTGCAAATTACTTTCAAGATATTTATTCCTTGCATTCTAAAACCAACAACTTTATAATACAAGATTTCCTGGACAGATACGACTTGCCCATAGTCTCTACTCAGGAACATAACCTACTAAATGCAGAAGTTACTGATTTAAAGAAATTACCAAAAACATTAACAATCTTAAATTAGGGAAATCACCGGGACCTGATGGTTACTCAAATGTTTACTTTAAAACTTTTCCCAACATTCTTATTCCATACTTGAGTAGACTATTTAACTCTATACTGCAAGGCAAAGAAAATGCCTCCAGAACTAAAACAAACCAATTTAATATTTTTTTCCCTAAAACAGGACGAGATCCACTCAAAGTTAAAACATTTCACCCAATATCTCTATTAAATGGAGATATAAAAATACTAGTGAAAATAATGTCAATAAGGCTGGCCAAATTTCTCCCCAGACTGATCCATAAGAATCAAGTCGGCTTTATACCATTAAGACAAGCAGGAGACAATATCCGGCGAATACTAAATATATTCCATCTATTAGCTAAATCTACAAATACCCCATTATGCATACTACATGCAGTATTAACTAAATTAGGAATCAAGGGAAATTTCATTGATCTTATTATGACATATTATCGGGAGCATACATCCCGATAGCATACCTCAAATTACCAGGCAAATCTACTGATCACATTCTAATTCAAAGAGGGACAAGACAGGGATGCCCCCTATCTCCCTTATTATGCACCTTATCTATAGAACCCTTAGCCCAAGCTATTTGGAACGAATCAAAAATACAAGGTTTTGCAATAGGCCTATATCAATTCAAATGTTGTCTGATCGCCAACGACATATTGTGTACACTTACAGACCCTGTAAACTCCATTTCAGTCTTAATGGATACCTTTGAAACCTTTGGTCAGATTTCTGGCCTTAAGGTAAACCTTGAAAAGACAGAGGTAATAGGAGCTTAAATCTCAAACCATGTAATAGAGCAAGTTAAGGAAAAATATACATTCCCATGGCCAAATTCCCACCTTAACTACTTTGGCCTAAATATAACCTCGGAATTGTCCGATCTATATAAAGCCAACTACACACCCCTCTTGAAAGAACTGTCCGCAGACCTCTCTAAATGGAATACATTTCAGATTGCTTGGACAGGAAGAATAAATGCCATTAAAATGAACATTTTACCTATGATCTTATATTATTTCAGATAATGACCCATTCCAATTAATGTAACAGATATAGGGAAACTTTAAAAACAAGCCTTTAGATACATCAGGCAAAATAACCGTCCAAAGATAAACAAAGCTTTTATTCATAGACATAAACAATTCAGGGGTTATCCTGTCCCAACTTTAACTTATATTTTAGAGCCGCACAAATTTCTTTTATCTTTCAGGCACATTCAAAAGAACATCAACCATTATGGGTCTTTATTGAAAATCTCCAAATTACACCTTTTCTTTGTGATTCATTAATATGGACCCCCACAATTCCTACCATAGGCTCTAGACTTACCAACCCTATGATTAAGTTATCTTTAAGAAACAGGGCTTGGGCCAACTCGAGAACTCAACTAAAACACAACATTTCACCTTTTCGGCACAGAAGCCAAAGCATGGTGCGTATTAATAAACTAGATAGACTAGAAGCTTGGCTCCAAGATGAACAACTACTCTCAATAGACCAATTTAAAACCAAATTTAAATTGCCCCTGAAATAATTTTTCAACTTTAACAAATTCAGATATCATATCACCTCAATGATCCGGACTTGGGGAATACCTCAATCCTCCTGGCTATTGCGTATTTGCAATAAAGCCCCACTAACCAAAGGAATCTTGGGGATCCTTTATTTAATTCTAAATCATCCTCTGACTAACCAAAAACCAAAATTTATTAGACAATAGGAATTAGATCTAGGAGTCACATGGGACTACCAAAAGTGGAAAAAGATATGTTCAAACTTAACTAAAGGATCAGTTTACTTTAGCTTTTTAGAAACAGCAACTAAAGTCCTACATAGAGCATATTTTACCCCAGACAAACTGCATAAACTCAACCCACAAATCTCCCCTGAATGTTTCAGAAACTGCAAAGAAAAAGGTACCTTCTTTTGGTGGGATTGCTGATTAGCTCAAAACATGTGGTCTAATATCACCAGAGTAGCAACCTAAATCCTAAACAGCACAATCAAGTCCTCAATAGACCTTTGCCTTTTAGGTATAACTAACCCCCAAATCACAAAAAAATGAATGTTTAATGCTGGTGGCCAAAAATCACCTGGCCAAAAAATGGAAATCCTCTGATTTAATCAAACGAGACATAATTAACAGACTAAATAATATAATTATTTACGAAAGATTGACCCACACCCTTAACAACACGTACCCAACCTTTCTAGAAATCTTGGGGGAAACTCGATAAATTCAACCTATGCAGTCTCTATAACTTAAAAATTAACTAATACCTCACATCTCACATAAACATCTTCTAAAAACTAGCATACCTCGGTTCCGGTGTAGACCTCAAACTTTATAAGAAACTTTCGACTACAATTCCAAAAGGTAAAAAGCATTGAATAACTCAGAGGAAAAAGTGTCTTTACTATTGTTTATGTTTATTTGGATTTTGTTGATAAAGGAAAATGGAATTGGAGAGGTTACAACATTGTCTGTATTATACAATTAATTAAGAAACCAATACTGTATATAATACATAAATCTACTATTTGGCCTACATATCAGATTTGCTATATATAATACATAAACTTACTCTTTGACCTGCGTGTCAGAATTGCTATATCTAAATGAAACAGACTCTTGTGACAATAAAAATCTTTGAAAAGAAAACAAATCCTACATATGTTGCTTGCCTATTGCTAACAAATTTGGCAAACTCAACAGTGGCCAGTAGACTGGAAAAGGTCAGTCTATATCACAATAACAAAAGGCAGTGTCAAAGAGTGTTAAAGAGTGCTCACACTCTTTTTCAGCAAGGTAATGCTTAAGATCCTGCAAGATCGACAATGTATAGATTGGGAACTACCAGATGTGCAAGCCGGGTTTTGCTTAGGGAGCAGTACAAGAGATCAAACTGACAATCTCTGAAGGATAATAGAGAAAGCAAGAAAGTTCCAGAAAAAGACAGAATTCCCTAGAGAAGTCTCTGATCCTGGGAAACATTTAAGACACACAAAGAATGGATGGATAAATTAGGTTGTTGGGCAATGAACATGAGATTGAGGGCTCTCAAAGTTGCAGTGGCTGACAGATGTGCCTGGAGTGCTGAGGTCCATAGGGTCACAGAGAGTATGACCCAACTGATAGACTAAACAACAACAACAATAGAAATGTTAATATTACATCAGTTTTGCACAAATTAAACTACATGTTCATTAAAAGGAAAGATAAACAATATTGAAATATACAGTCAATAATTTAACCACAGAGTCTTTTCATACCAGGTGCTTGTACTGCAATACATTAAAAGCCTTCTTTAATTCACAGAGAGACCCATCTGTCTCAGAACTTAATGCATTATTGAATTGCTTTATAATTTGACACTTATAATATAAGTGCATTCCATGAAACTAATATTTTTACTGTGTGTACTTATTACATTAGTATTCAGCCCAGTGATGGACAATCTATTTCAACTGAAGGGCCTCAGATATGGCTTCTGGATCCTTAAAATGGCATCACTGTGCTTTAAACTTTTTTATTTTACCCAAAACAAAATTGTAAAATTCCTGTAAGAAAGTGATTAATTGGGAACAAAGGTATAGATAGTGAGAAGAAGTGTTTTAGCAGTATTGGGTGTTATTGGTTAGTTTTAGAGATATACAAATCCAGTGTGTATTGTTGAAAGGATTCATGCTCTCCGGCTCCAGAATGGGGGCACGATTGGAAGTGCATGAGTAGAGCATTTGGCCACCAGTCTGCTTGCTGCCGACCACTGGCTTTCACATGCCACAACAATGTTTCCCATATTCAGCAATGCAATCATTTTTGATGTACACAAATATTAATGGAACCCAGGACATAAAATAGCTTCCCTGGATCCACACATACCTTCCCACAAATTAAACTTCAAGATCCAAATCCATCCTTAAAGGACAATTTACCTCAATATAAGTGCTCTTCATGGTGTGAAAGAGCACAAGATTCTATATTAAAATGATCTATTGATTTTTTTTTATTACACCAATAACAGCTAAAAATATGCAGTCTTGAGTCTGTTTACAAACATACTCCTAACTGTTCCATGATTAACAACATCTGCCAACACTGAACGGTGCAAGCTCTGTGAACACAAGATTTCTGTTTTTTTCTCTGCATTCAGGAATGTAATCAGCCATCAGTTAACCCACAAGTAACATATTTAGGAGTTTCTAGCAGTAATTTCCCTGCACAGATAAGTTTGGGAAGGGTTAACCCTCTTTCTGCTTCTGCTCTCTGCATGGAGCTCTTGCTGTCAGTCTGCCTGGGGGACTTGCCAGAGTGTCATGTAAACAGGCACTTCCTTTATGATTTTTTTCTGTGAAAAAGACACCTATTTGAAAAATGAAAAAAAGTATTTCAACATGTTTTTATGTTTTATGTTTACAGTGGTGTTCTCCAAGTTGTGATGATTTAACTGGCCCTATAAGGCCCTAACAGCATCAAAAGTTGTTTATATTGTTAATATATCCAATGTAATAGCCCAAATTAATCTAAAATATCTGAGGAAAATCACTTGTAGGTCAAGGATACATAATAATTAACATTTGATAAGACCCAACCGGGCTTACTACATTTTTCAGAATAGCCTGTTGCACACCCATTTATCTTTGTGTTCCCTTACTGTCAAACTGTTAGATTTATGTCACACATTTTCTGTAAAATAGTAATTCTACACTTTAACTCTAAACATTTTATTCTATGATCTCAAATGGGAAAGATAAGATCATTGTAAGTATGCTTGCATTTCTCAAGCAAGCCAGGAGAACTGTTTTTTGCACACAACTACTCAGTAAACAGTATTCCGCTGCTTTTAAGGATTCTGGGTAGTAACATGCAAATAAGACACAAAATGTATTACCTTTTTGGACAGATGGCCTGGCTTTCTTAATACAAGTAAGTGTATACCGAATGATCTTTTCTTTCCTTACTGGTTTTTATAATGGAGGGTCTTTCAATTACCTTTCTACCCACCATTACATATTTAAAGTCTGATCAGAGTCTCTCCAGTCTCATTCACAGCTACCAGAACCAATGATGAGCACTACAGTATATAAGGGTGAAACTGTGGATGGGTTTCTGGCATTGTACCATAATATTGAAGGATGCCAAAGGGATTGCCATTAACTGGGCCAGAGGCAAAAAGATGGGACATTTTGAGCTTCAGTTTCATATCACTACCCAGAATGCTTAGCCTGCATAAACCATGTAAATATACTCAGAATTATCCTTTTTTCCCCTTTCTATTTAGACAGTGGAGGTAATTTCAATCACCTTTTCCTTCACAATAACATATTTAGTGTCTGGTCATAATTGGGGAAAAAAATGATTTTTTTTACAACTGCAGTGCTCATACAATAAGATTTAATTTGTTTATTCAATAACTTAAAAGAAAAAATATCACAAAATTTGGTGTAGCAGATATCCTTTTTTTACCCCTATAAGGAATCCAGGGGGTGGGAATGGATCTCCCAGGAAGCTGTCTTTATCTGTTTCTCTGCAGCAGTGGCCAATACTTGCACAGCTAGACTGGTCAGAATAAAATACTAGATATCATGCTTTTGTATGACCACTATAGTATTGCTTTAAGTAACTACTAAATGTATTTAAGATACATTTGTATGACACTACAAGCCACCTATCAGCACTTTCCCATGATTATGCTGTGTGCAGTTGATTAATCATCCCTTTGTGTGGCTAGATTAGTATTGATTTAATGAGGATTGCGGCTACTTGTGGCACAGTACTGCTTATGTATTGTAATTGGCTGCTAACATGCAGAATTATGATAACAGCTATACTTCTGATATACATACATACCTCATATGCCAAAAGGTTGATTTTTTTTAACCTGATGACTCAGAATTGTAATATAGTTCTAGTTTTGAACTTTTTAGCTGATGTGTAATTCTCTCTTGGGAAAATTAGTTGTACATTTCAGAAATGAGTTAAATGAGCAACCTCATCATAGGCTCTATGTGCCCTTTTTATTCCGCCTCCCTTTCACGTCCCATCCAAAGCTTTGGCCTTTCTCCAAACTCTGTTTCCTTCACTACTGAATCCATGTCTCTGTATAGAATCACACACTGCCGACTTTCTGAACTGCACATTCCTTCCTTGCTCCTGTACAGAGCATTCCTTACTGCCAAGCAGGAGTGAAATGTTTTTTTCTTCATCACATCATAAAATACCTAAACTCTGATGTATTTTTGCTATGCTGACCTCCCTCCTCTATATACAGTCTTCTGTTAGTCAGAACACTTCATTATCTTCTTCATATGTCTTCATATTTAAATTAAAATAAATAAATATCAAAAGTCTTTGTAAAAATGGATTCCACCTTACCTTACTTCAAGATAAGGAATGAAAATGTGAGTTGCTCTACTGGTCTTGGAGAAAAGACAGGTTGTTATGTAACTGTTGGGTTAAAACTTACTTGCCGTGTTTGGTACTTTACTTGCCGTGTTGAAAGATTACTGTTGTTTGGGAAAACCTTAACATGTTTATAAAATATGTAGCAAAGATGGGGCCTTCCATTATTGTTCCATGTGTTAATATTGTATTTTACTTTCTACTTAACCTCTGTATTGCTCTACAGAATATGTTGGTTAGTAAATAAAGGATAATAATAATTAAATTAATAATAACTATTAACTTCTAAATTTATATGATTCTTATTGTGTCATCGGTACCTCAGTTTGCTTGTAGCTTGTGGTAGGGGGTTATCCTGCTGCCTACTCTACTATTAAGTTCTCAATTGTTCATTAAGTTGTCAAGTTGATATGTAAAGTGTCAGTCTTTAAATTGAACTGAATAGAGATCCACACTTCCTCCAATTCCTACCAGGTTTCTAATCATGCTAAGATCGAAGGCTGTATTTATTTATTTCAAAAGTCCCCTGAAGTGTCATATTTATAGTTTATTATATTCAAGAGCTTGACTTTATAATGATTAAAATATTTTTGCACAATTTAAAGTAAATATTTACAGTCTTTTTTAACATTTGTACTCAATTTTGTGTTAATGATGATAGACTTGTATTCATTATATCTAAAATGATTAGAAACCTGGGAGGATCAATGGATTTAGAAAACATCTGTATTCACTTATGTTAAAAATCTCCTCTTCAAACAGACCCTTCATAACTGAACTCAATAGAACAGCAAAGTCGTCACCCACACCCTGAACCAACAGGTACATTACCTATCAACGATGGAATCAAGCATGACACAGAGTTATCTAAACATAAGATTTTCTCTAAAATAATAGTATGTTGCTTTTTTTTTTCTATACCTGCATTTTATCTTGCTGTTTTGCATGTGGACTTTTAAACATTCTAAAACATTTTTTGCACATTATCAACTCTTTAAAAGAGCAGTAAACCACCTCATATATACTTTCTATCCAGCTCAACAGGATACCCTATCCTGATAGTATAATGAAGAAAAACATTGAGAGCAAGTTAACCCATCTATACTGTCAAGAGAAGGAGGAGTGACCAGCTGGATCCGCCAATGAATGGATCCCACCGGTCAGGACCTCTCCTCAGCTGTGTATTGGTGCTATGGATTCCCTGGAAGGAGGCCTGCTTCAGGATCTGGGAAAGATGGCAGTTAGTGACAGTTATTTCCTCCAATTCTCTTCTTGACCCCTTCCAATCTGGTTTCCGTGCCCAACATTCTACAGAAACAGCCCTGACCAAAGTCAACAATGACTTGTTAACCGCCAAATCAAAGGGTCACTTCTCTATTCTAATTCTCCTGGATCTCTCTGCAGCCATCGATACAGTTGACCACCCTCTTCTAATCCAAACTCTCCACTCTTTTGGCATCCAGGACACAGCTCTTTCATGGTTCACATCCTATCTAGAAGATTGTACATTTAGTGTCTCCTTCTCTGGCACCTCTTCTTCAGCTCTCCCTCTGTCTGTTGGCGTTCCCCAAGGTTCTGTCCTAGGCCCCCTCCTCTTCTTCATCTACACATCCTCCCTTTGTACACTTATACAATTCTTTGGATTTCAGTATCATCTCTATGCAGATGACACTCAAATCTACCGATCTGCACCAGATCTATCCCCCTCTCTTTTAGCTAAAGTTTCCAACTGCCTCTCTAGCATATCGTCCTGGATGTCTGCCGTCAACTCAAACTTAACATGTCCAAGACTGAACTCCTTATCTTTCCACCCTCTACTACAGCTTCCAAATATCTCTCACTGTTGACAACACCATCATCACTCCCACCTCCCAGGCCCGTTGTCTTGGGGTTCTACCGGATCCTGCTCTCTCTTTTATTCCTCACATTCAATCAATAACAAAATCTTGTCACTTTCACCTAAAAAACATCTCCAAAATTCGTCACTATCTTACAGAAGACACAGCTAAAATTCTAATACACTCTCTCATCAAATCTCGACTTGACTACTGTAATTCACTCCTTGCTGGCCTACCCATCTCGTCTCCCATCCAACCTATAATATACGCCTCCGCTAGACTCATCTTCCATACCAAACGATCAGTGTCTGCAGCTCCTCTCTGTCAATCACTCCACTGGCTTCCCATAGCTTCCAGAATCAAATTTAAAATCATGTCCCTAACATATAAAGCCCTCAACAGCAGTGCACCCCATTATATATCTACTCTTGTTTCAAAATACTCTCCCAACCGCCCCTTCATTCTGCTAATGGCCTTCTTCTTTCATATTCTCTTATCACCTCCTCTCACTCCTGCCTTCAAGACTTTTCTCGTGCTGCCCCTACTATCTGGAACTCCTTGCCCCGCTCCATTAGATAATCTTCCTGCCTCAAAACCTTAAAAAAAATACTTAAAACACACCTGTTTAAATTTTTTTTATCACCTTCAGCCTTAACATGTACAACTGCACACACCACAGCTTAAAAACACTTACACCCACAATCTACACTACAACACACAGACACGTCCACTTGACTAAACAAATTGCTTTCACACTGCCATCTTGCATTTGTCACCCTCTTGTTTCACACCTAAACCCGTAGATTGTAAGGTTGCGAGTTTTCAATCTGATTGATTCTAAGCTCAAAAACAGGGCTCTCCATTCTTTATAAGGTATTCATTTTGTTTTTGGCATGTACTCAACCACTGTACAGCGCTACGGAATATGTTGGCGTGTTGTAAACAAGGATAATAATAAAATAATAACAATGATGACATGATGCAGTAAAACTATTTCCTATTCAGTTCTTAGGACAGAGTCATTTACTAAGTCTCAAGCACACAGCAATAAGTAGAGAAGAGATATTAGGCATCCATAATGTTAGCATAATGTTCTGTTCCCATTCCTCTAAGGTCATGCAGAACGCTAATGTCACTTTTCAACTGTCACTGTTGCCATAATAACATCACAGCACTTCATTTCAAGATTCTTACCCATCAAAGCTTCCGTCACAGTTACCTCTTAGACAACCAAATGAAAATATCTTTGGATATTTATTTTTCAAGTGACACATTTGACATGTGAGGTATATCCCAAATGCCCTATAAATACATTTCCAATTGGTCTTTCAAATATAAATTAATTGCTTTGACATGAACATTCTGAACAAGTAATACCATTTTCTCTTTTCAACCAAGAATACAAGGCTTCGATCCAGCATATTTTATTTTAAAATAACAATGCAAAAGCTGCCAGTGCATATCTTCCAATTACAATATCAACATATCATGCTCACCCTTCTGCTCTCCCAGCAGCTTAGCCTGAAATATATCATATGCATGGAAAAAATTAGTTTCGGCCAAAATACTTAAAAATTAGAGAAGCTGAACTCTACCAGTACTTTGAGGAAATGAAAAATGTATTTTGAAAGAGGAAAACTGTACTATTTATTAACTCATCATACACCACAAAGGTCACATGACTATAAAATATAACAGTCCATAATAGCTATTGGTAATAATGATTCTTAACATGCTTTGATGTAAGAATGAGCTGCATGTACAATGCAAATAAATTGTTGAATGTAAAATGGAGTAGCAAACCTGTGCTTAATAGGTTTCTGTCACACTCCTACTACTTTCCACAAAAAAGCTATTATCCATTATATTCATAAAAAAAAAAAAGATTTATTCCCTTTTGAGAATTGGTCACTAAGCCAGACCACAAATGGGGAGGCCATAACGCCTGAGGACATAACCACAGTTAGGTGTTGTGGACTATGAGAAAGGGTCACTTATGAATGGAGACTTTGGTTTCACTGATAAAAAGTTCAGGTAGTCACGGACTTATGGCTTTTCCCATTCCAATGTCAAGTTTCCATTTGAATGAAATTAGAGGCCATCAAATTACCTAGTTTCCATTGTAATTAATAAGGGCTTCCTTTGGATTTGTACAGTTGGCATATAAGTCACTGATATAATATAAAGTAGTCAATTTCCCGTAAAAAATGACAGCATAATATTTGCAAGCCTCGCAATGCTGTTATTTGCCGCTCAATGTGAGGCAAAGCCGGACAATGTGAGCCTCGCTATTAAATATGGCTTATATACAGACAACTTTTAACAAAACTTCAATGTGTATTTTATAAATATAACATATTATGTACAACAATTGTGTATTTTTATCAAGACATTATACCTCAGGTATTTTTATTATTCCCACAAATATATATATATTGTATATATATATGTGTATAAATTAGCTATATGTATATGTAATTAGCTAAAAACTAATAGCCCTATTAAATTCCAGCCTCGTAGATAAGAGGCTATTAAATTAGCCCTGCTGCGCGCAACGTGTATCAACACGGAGAAAATCTACATGAGGAGTGACAGCCTGCGAGATAATCTCGCAGGCTCCCACACCTCATCAATTGCTGCGGGGGTCCTAAACGGGACCTCCGCGGCAGTCCCTCACATAAGCCCTGGCGTGGGGGGTACTCCAACTATCCCCCAGCACCTAAAATTAACCCCCCTCTATGCGGGGGGTCCCAATCGGGACCCCCGAAGTGTCCCCACATTAACCCCTTGCAGCGGGGTTCCCCGATCAGCACCGATCAGGCCCCCGCTGCATTTAAAAAAATTCCCTGCCGCAGCTCCTTAAAGGGCCCGCTGCACACTATTAGAAATCGCGGCCGCAGCACCTAAAATTAACCCGCCTCTATGCTGGGGATCCCCATCTGGACCCGCGAATTGTTCCCACATTAACCCCTTGCTGCAGGGGTCTATAGGGATCGTGACCCCGCTGCATTTAAAATTTAAAGTTTCTCACCTTGTGGGTCCTGAAAGGACCATAAAGATCCAGAAAGGACTTGCGCTAAAAAATATTAACCACAGGCAACTAAAATTAACCTTATAACTCATGGGGGTCAATACATGAGTTATAGGGTTAATTAAGGCTTATGGGGGGCTGTATTGACCCCCATGAGTGACAGGGTTAATTAAGGCCTTATGGGGGTCTGTATTGACCCCCATGAGTTATAGGGTTAATTAAGGGCCTTATGGGGGTTTGTATTGACCCCCATGAGTTATGGGGTTAATTTTAGTTGACAGGGGGCGGGAAATTTGAAATTTGAAATGCAACTGGGTCACGATCGGTGCCGATCTGGGACCCCCGCTGCAAGGGGTTAATGTGGGGGCTGTGGGTGTTTCTATGGACCCCTGCAGCAAGGGAGTTAATGTGGGGACACTTCGTGGTCCCAGCATAGTGGGGGTTAATTTTAGGTGCAGCGGGATTGCTGATATTGTGCCACAGGCTCTTTAAGGAGCCGCGGCGGGGAATTTAAAAGTTTTAAATGCAGCGGGAGCCTGATCGGTGCCGATCGGGGACCCCCGCTGCAAGGGGTTAATGTGGGGGGCTGCAGAGGTCCCGATAGGGACCACTGCAGCATGGAGCTGGGGGGGAGCATCACACGGCTGTCTTGGGCTGCTCTGAGGCAGCACGTACGTGGTTTAGGATCACTTGCTAGCAGTTTTTTGTGCCTGTAGGGATTCTTCCGAGGTGCGAGATTCACCTCATAGATTTAAGGCTGCTTGTTACTCCATAGCTCTCCCGGAGCTTATTCTCTGCCATCTCGCAAAGCAGGCTACGAGGGACGTTTTGGGGAATCGTTCCTCGCAAACAGCAAAAAACTGCCTTTTGCGAGGACCGAGGGAACTACGAGGAATAATTTAATAAGGCCCTAAGTTTGTGTATGGGAAAAGACCACAGTTGTGAGTAGCCCCTCTCAAAATAACTCAGAGAATCGAAAAGGTCTTATTTACAGAAAAAACAGCAAGTCATCGGTGTACATTTTTAGACAGCTGAATACAAGACTCTAGGTGGGTGTATATGAATGTAATGTTACCACCTGTATGTTACCACCTGAAACCAACAGTCTAATTTCAACTTATAGCCATGTATGATGTATAGAGAGGGTGAGTCATGAACTACAGTATGATATAAAAAGCCAAGAATCTATGGAAGAGATGGCAACCAGCACAGGCAACCATAACAGGCTCCCAGGACAAGCACCGGCTGGCCCAGATTGAAGGAGCCTTCATGCCATCCAGTGGAAGTGTGCCAAATGAGCCCAGCTGAGCAGAGCCCGATCCTGACCAAAGAGATACCAGATAGAGGCTGAACTTTCAAAACTGACCACAAGTGGTATTATCCTGTATCTTTATATTACATAATGTAGAATTCATATCATATTATATTTGTAAATATTGTCTTAATACTTCTTGTCTGTCATACTCTCCCTCTTCTCTCTCCTTTGGTGCCCATTACGGGACTCCTGTCACAAATGACAGGATAATTTAAATTTTTCTCCCCCCTCTCCCTCCCCTGTGTCTCGTCCCCCCCCCCCCCCCCCCCCTCCCTACCATGTGTTTCTTTGCCTCCACTCCCTTCTGCACCCTCAACACAATAATGGGTATTGTTCTCTACCTGAAGTTGGGATGCACTAAGTGTTAACTCTTTAAACCTGGGCTCCACAAAGCCTGGTTGCAATACACTTTGGGAAGGGGTTGAATGGACGTAATAAATGTTAAGGTCTATTGCCTGTTGAATATTAATTGCCTCACCTGTGTTCACAGACTGTTAAATTTGAATCCAGAGCATGTTTGGGGAGCCTCGGGGGAGGTTCGGACTCACTGCTATAGATAATAGCAAGAACTTTATCAATTTAATGCTATTAAAAATACATTTTTCTACAATAAATTGACACTGACGGTTGCAAATGTAGCTGTTAGTCTCTCTGTTCCTCCTACATTATGATTATAATATTTTGTTAATGAACCTTAATTATTAGATTAAATTCCTGAGGCTTTGTCTTCCATTTAGTTAGCTGCAGAGAAAAAATGAGGCCTGCTCCGACCCAGGTGACTGCAGTGAAAACAAGGAACACAATGGCTCAAGGGCTAATCAATTAATTTAGCCAATGATGTCTCATTAACAAAAGATCAGAATTTCTATTTGTGACAACCTACTGCTTCGGTTTGGCTTAATAAGAAACTAGTTCAAACCTACCCAGTAGGACCATCTGGTTCTTTGTGAATCCCTAATAGCAGGAACAGAACCAACCCATCTTACATCCACCAAAGCGTCCAGCAAACCACAGGAATCAGTAGAGCCACCCAGCAAATGATACCGACTGTAACAGAGTCACATGCAGATTCAGCAGCAATAATCAAAGAAATAAGGATAAGTTATGAAGAAAGACTAACCAAATGAAACTTATTTTCTCTAGAAAAAAAAGCGTCTAAGAGGGGATATGATTACATTATATAAATAAATCCAGGGTCAATACAAGGCTTTGTCAAGTGAACTTTTTGTGCCAAGAGGTTTTCAACTGACAAGCGGACATCCTTTGAGATTAGAATTAAAAAAATGTCACCTTAAAGAAAGAAAAGTGTACTTCACAGTAAGGGTGGTTAATCTGTGGCATTCTCTACCAAGGAGGTGATGACAGCAGATACGATAGATAACTTTAAAAAGGAAATGGATATATTTTTAAATAAAAAGGGCATTCAGGACTATCCTGTATAATAAGAGGAGTATTGATCCAGGGAGGAGTCTAATCGCAAGTATATGGGGTCAGGAAGGAATTTGATATTTTCTTCTCTTTTGAGACAACTGGCAAAGTTTCAATGTTTTTTTCTGTTTGCCTTCCTCTGGATAAATTAACAATTAACAGTTAATCAGCATATTGCAGATCGGAGGAGATCTAAAAAGGTTGAACTTGATGGACTAAAAGTCTTTTTTCAGCCTAAATTACTATGTAACTATGTAAGGATTATTATTCCCTCAGAATGAAATACACATCAATTATGTATGTTTAAACACAAGCCTTTATTGATGTGGTCCAGTATTTATGCACAACACAGTCCAACAAAACTCCACCAGCCCCCCAACCTGACCATGATGATTACCCCCCGGTACTCATCTCCTTGGTCTGGGAGCCTAATCTACTACCCAGGCTAATTGGCCCGTTGATCCTCGTTTTCTGGGCGGGGGTATCCGATCAGATCAGACATCCAGACACTCAGTCTCTGGTGTGTGGGATCCTCCATATGCCCAACATACTTCCCCATTCACACCTAAGTGTCCACTGTCCCTTGGTGATAGTCAGGTCTCCCCACTGTACTGGATACCCCACAACAAAGCACCTTGTAATTGGTTTCCCCTCTGCCCCAGGGAACCTGGTAATATACTTTATTAAACTCTCTGGAAAATTCAGTAGTTCAATACCAAACATGCCTGGGTACCACCTTTACTCCAATAAATCTACACAATAATACAATATTTCTGATCACCCCCATATTGTGGCCCTCTCCATGAACAAAATTGCTCCCCCATCTGACAGGGCACACAATAAGAATGTAGCTGTCACAGTTTAAGTATTCAGACTGGGAGGACAGTGTCAGGGTATAGAAGGAAGAAAGATTATCAATCATACATGTTTATCCAGGGTTCCCAATAGTCCTACAGTACCTCAAAGTCTTCAGGCCCCCCTGGACGTCACACTATTGAGTTTCTGGTTGTTGTTTTTTTGGCCTTCCTCCCACACCCCTCCTACGACTGATAAATAAGAAAACATACCCTCATGCTCCTTTTCTTAGGAAGTGGTGAACCAAAAACAAGATGGATTCCTCTATAACATTAAAATATCTTATTTTCTCTAAAAAAACGTTTATGTTTTGGCTTACATATCTGTTATGTTAGTTTGTTATTTCATCTTCCCTTATTCTTCTAATTTACTCCCACACTTCTAAACCACCCAATTTCACCTCCATTATATCTCCCCTCCTTCACTATTTCAAGAAAAGTAATGGTTTCAAAATTAATCACCATCTCAGACTCATCCTATTAGTTAAACAGCTAAAGTCCAGGTAAAGCAGCTTAACAATGGGAAAGTAAATAGGTCATGGACAGCGGGATGAAGGGTGGTCATGCACCAGGCTAGGGAAGGGGCAAAGTGCCCTACTACAACTAGTGCAGTGCACGCTACCATGTGTGTATTTATGACATTTTAATAGTCAAATAGTATAAACAACTTTATTCAACACAATTTACTAAAACAAGTTAATCTTTGATGAGAAAACTTTCACTACTAGTTATTCTCTGATCCTTTCAAAACTATAGCAAGGAGTGAAGCACACTTCCACAGGAATTGCTAGTAAAGCTGTGCAGTAAACAGGCAGTTGCAGGGAAGTATGTCAGACAAAGCCACAGGTTGATAATGGGGGAAGCACCAGATTAAACATGGTGGAAAATACAGCTAATTGTAGTGACCAATTTAACCATCGGGGGCCAGTGTGTAGACTCCTTTTATAGGGCCTTATTCTATTATCGGCCGTAGGAGGGTGCGGGGCCGCAAGGACCGGCCGCAAGCTATTCGGCTATTCTATTGCCCTCCGGCCGGGGATTCCGGCAGGCTTGCAGCTGGCGCCTTGCTATCCCTTGCGGCCGCTCGCGCCGGAGGAAAGCCTTTGATCTAAAACGGCCGCAAGAGTTTCGGCCGCAAGAAAATCCTGGTTGCTATTCAATTGCTCCGGGAACCCTCTCTGCAAGGCTAAAACCGAGCCGCAGCTTACTTGCAGAAAAAAGGTCCGCTAGCACCAATTAAGCACATTAGAAAGCCGAAATAAAGCCATCCTGCACTCTGAGGAGACTATAAAGTGATTGTAGGTGTTAGCAAAAATAGCACAACATTCCCCTACACTCAAATCCGTAAATAAATTATTTTTTAATTTATGTCACATATCCATGTAAAAAGTTCTGAGGGCTTGGAGCACCTCAGACCCGCCCACGCTGCGGACGGAAAATAAACAGTTAATGTAAAATCGGATTTGGGCTGATGTGCAAGCTTGAGAGGGGGTTGCTATTAATCCTCATGTCCCCCAATATGATCCCTAGCATTTACAGAGCTGTACAGTGCCATCTTGAATTTATTTTTGCGTTTAAAGATTTCTGAGCTTACGGCCGTTTGCAAGATATACGGCCGGCCGTAAGGGGAGATCCTTGCGGGGTCGTATAATTGAATTGCAAGATAACGGAACCCCCGCAAGGAATCGCAGCCTTGCGGCTGTTTTACGTCCGATAATAGAATGAGGCCCATAGTATCTAAAATATTTTCATGGTTTCTATTGCAGAGCAAAAACTCAAGATTGTTTGCAGACTTGAGAAAAAACTTTTTGTATAAACTGAAATGAATAGCTTTGATTGTACAGTTTTTTGAAAAGGAGAATGATACAGAAAGTAATTATCTACATGCCACACTCTACACCTAGCTGGGCATTGTTTACAAAAGCATGTGAACTTTTTTGAATTTCAATGTTTCCTCCAACAATTTCTGAATCTCTGTATATATACAGCATACAACGATTTTATTTTTCATACAGTTTGTACTCATTAGTTCGGTACAAATATTCCTTCAGGCATCACATCCCAGTAGCATTTTTGCTGGAGTTCAGAAGTATTAATATTATAATGTTATACTATATTATTCCACAATCCTGAACAATTTTCCATATATTATTAGTTTATGGTTCTTATTATTTTTCTTGTATGTTATTTTTTGTTATAACTTAGTATCTATTGCTATTGTGGCCAGAAAGCAGAAAGGGACATGTAAGCCATATGCTTCACTCCTAATGACTATGCATAGCACAGATGTATAGAATTGCCTAAGGCAATATATATTAAAAGTCAAACACAGAGACTGCTGAGCAATTTCATAACTTGCTATTCAAATACTGTATCAGTCATAAAGCAAACAGTTTATTTGAGCGGGTTTAAAACAATATAAAAATATATTTTTTCCACCATCATGTATATTTATTCTCTCATGATTATACAATACAGATTTGCATGTGTTTGTAACCAGTAAGGCTGCACCAAACAATATACTTACTGTAAGACGATTTTGCCATATGCAAAATGCTTTCAACCAAGTGCTTTTGTTGTAAAGGACCACTGATTTTTAATATACTAGATGATTGGTAAATTGTTTAAAAAGTAAAAAAAAAAAAAGAATAACATGTAGTATAATGGGCGTAGGAGCCCAAAAATGTTTTTTGGGGGGATAATTCAACTCTACTCCCAGGATAGGAAGCAGGGGCTGATTTACCACTGGTGCACCTGATGCAATAGGGACGCCATTCCTGTAGTGCCCTTCAAACTTTTTTTTTTTTTTTATATGTCTTTGTTTAAATTCTTAATGCCCCTGGCTCCCCAATATAAATATTTATACATACGAGCAATGCACAGCAAAGCCGTAGAAGGAGGGGAGGGAGAAGGAAGGAGGCAGGGAGAGAGAAAGAAGGAGGGGGAGAGAGAGGAAGAGAAAGAGGGAGGGATAAGGAAGGAGGAAGGGAGAAAGAAAGAAGGAAAGGGGAGAGAGGGAGGAAGAGAGAAGGAGGGAGAGAGAAGGAAGATGGGGAGAGAGGGAAGGAGGGGGAGAGAGAGAAGGAGAGGGAGGGAGAGACAGAGTGAGAAGGAGAGGGAGAGAAAGAGAGAGTGAGAAGGAAAAGGAGAGAGAGAGAAAGAGAGGGACGAAGGGAGAGAGAAGGAGGGAGAGAGAGAGAAGGAGGGAAGAAAGGAGAGAAGAAGGGAGAGAGAGAGGAAAGGAGAGTGAGAAGGAGAGAGAGAGAAGGAAGGGGGAGTTAGAGAGAGGAAGAGAGCGATAGAGAGAGAGCAAGACAAGGAGGGAGGGAGAGAGAGAGAAGGAGAGAGAGGGCATACAGAGAGAGGGAGAGGGTGCAGAGAGAGAGAGCACACAGAGAAAGACACAGGGTACAGAGAGAGAGAGAGGGCGCACAAAAGACAGAACAATCAATTTTTAATAATATACCATCCTCATGCGGGCTTGAGGAATTGTAGCAATTTAATAGCGATTTGCGATTGTAACATTTACGGATTGAAAGATTAAAGGTTAGCTGGGTCGGAGTTACGATTTTGGCAACCATAGTTGTTTTTCAGCCTGTAACCCACAGATCATTTGAATGTAGGTGAAAGAGGCCCAATTTCATAGCCGTAACATTTGCCGACTCCTTAACAAGCTTCGGTAACTACAATTTGGTGAATTTAATATGGCCCCATGTATCTTACATTGTCTGTGTACAGTTATGCAAAAGATTGTTTATATACTTTTCTGGTTTAAATAATGGGCTTTTACATATGTTGCACTGAAGACTAATGTAGTTTGATCCTTATAAAAAATGTACACGCTATATAACTGCTATATAATGTTTAGATTGATCACTATATGAATACAATATACATATACATGTATATTAATATAATAATATAACATTCCGATTTTGTTCTATATGTGTCTCTGGAAATTAAAAAGTTTCCTGGAGAAAAAAAAATATCAACATACAGTATAATGGTCCTCTCAAATGTGGCTGTTCCCTACCAGATCAACCACATGGACTTCTTTATATTTTTGACATCTCAATGTGTGGCTGATATATACATGGTAAGTGTGTAGCACTTACACCACCTGCTGACAGACTGAAACAGAAGGATTTTTTTGTATAATGAATGTGCAGATGGTTAGCTCTTAAATAAGACAAGACGATTCTGAATAGGATTGCCAGATTTTATAGCTCAGCCCAATGATTCATACATCCTCTGGCAGCCAGGCGACAATGCACTACTACATCTGGTCTGGTTTCCCTTGGCTGATGTTACTTATGGTGTTCTACTTTATATAAACAGCTTGAAAGCCTGACATTAGTGAACAAGTACATTAGTTTACTAGAGGGCAACTCAACTAGCTTTATTTACTACGGGAATAGATTGGACACAGTAATTCTACACCATAGGACAACATATTCATTAGACGGGTTTGTTTCTTCCTAGGCCCTTGAGGCCCACCCCTATGGCAACACACGGAAGATGAAGTGCAGTATCTTGAAATATTTTTGAATATGCACAAACATGCCTTTATGCAGTGATATTTCTGTCTGTAAGTGTACTTGTCGCTTCCAAACATACTATATATATATATATATATATATATATATATATATATATATATACACACACACCTAAACATATGATTAGAGATTTAGAAAGGTGAAAGGCAGAGCTGTTAGTGGGGCTGTCGGGCACACACATTTGAATTGCCTAGGACAGCCCAAAACCTAAATAAGCTCATGGAATTCGAATATATTCTCCAAAATGCTCACCTTTGGCACAATGAGTATTTAGAGGAATAACAAATACATTAATTTGAAAAAATATTTCAATTAAATTTACTAAAACTGGTATTGTATTTATTACTTTAATTAATTTAATGATTGCACAGAAAGGAAATCCTAAAATCCAGGCCTGTGTGTTGCCCTCTAGGGTCGAGCTTGCTCCCCTGCTTTAAACAGCAATAACTCGAAAGCTTTTTAGGGCCCAGTGACCAAACATTTTACTGTACATTCTTTTCTATTTACATATGAAAAATGTTTATTGTTTTTGTCAGCATTAGTTCAGCTTTCAATTGATGTAATTGATTTTTGGATTATATGTTATTTAAACCATTAAAAATAAAATTGTTTCATTAAGCAGTTTGGATCATTAACAAAATTAACAACCAAAAAAGAGGTGCTCAATCAGTGAAAAATATCCTGTAGAATATCAGTCTGGTCTCACTCAATAGAGTGATCCAGCCCTGAAATACCAGGCAATTGTACCTTGATGCATGCAAATGACCCTTGGGGCTTAGTCTCCCTAAGAATGATATGGGGACTTCAGATGTGGGCTCCTTATTTACTGTGCCTTAGGAAATTCAGCTACAGCCTACTGATGAGGCCCAACTAAGACTGGAATATACAGAACTCTATTGAATGAGACCGGACTGATATACTGATGTTTTTACCTGTGATATTTTTACCTAAAAAAGGCTGCTTTCTGAGTGGATTACTATGCCCTTAGAACAAGTCTTTTTCAATATTGTTTATTCTCAGATCATCTCTGTTTACGTTGTTGTTCATTAACAAAATTAAACACATAATAGAAAATGAGTTATAAAATATATTGTAGATGTCTTGAGTATATTAAAATAAAAAAATATATTTTATAATTACAATTATTTATTACTAATACATGCCAGAAACTGGCATGGCTCAGTATTAATTTCTCAGACAGCTGGAACAAAAAATGCATATCTCATGCTTTAACTATTAAACCATTCTAATTATATCCAAATTACCAAATACAATTATAGATTTTCTGAAATGGCACATTCTTGAGAATTCAAAACAGATTGATAAGTCTTATTTTACATAAATACTCATTTACAAATATTGGTTGAAATAAAATAAAAATATTATTTTAACAAAATATGCATAATAATCTTCAATTTTTCAGCCACATATTTCACATAAGTATATTGGAAAAACAAATATAATAATACATTCTTAAGTGTGAAAGCTACATATCTTCCAAGTTTAAATGGCCTGATCATGACTATGGGAGTGACATTACCTTGAACACCATTCGTCTTACATGATCAGCCTGAGAGCCTATTAGGAGAGAAAAGCTAATGTCCAGTACTACTTTCCTCCTATTCATCAGCAATGTAAGTAGCTCCCCACTCAAAATGCAGGTGTGGAAGTTAGGGGATCCTAACTATGAATGATTTGTGGTCTGAATGCCCATAGAATTGATCAGGCCATTTAAACTAAAGTTCTCTCAAAATATTGTGTACCAATGCCCACAAATGTAAGTGAAGCCCACAAATGTAATTGAAGTCCACAAAATAGTGTACAATAAAAATCTGATCACCAGTGGAGTGTTTTATTTAGATTTATGTGCACCCTCTGCCAATTTGTATCTACTATGTGGTTGGTACATGAGGACCACCCATAGCAGATACAACCTAGGCAGCCAGAGGGTTACAAAATGAAATAAATAAGTATAATTTTAAAACATATTAAATTAATGAACACATGTGCTTAAGGGTATTTTGGACTTTAAATTAGCAAATATTTAATTACGTATGGCCCATTACAAGTACAATACACCTTCCCAACAATCTTCAGTTTTTTTTCCATTAATTTAACTTTGAAATGAAGATACAGAGCCACGCATTGGCCTTTATTTTCATTGTGTAAATATGTATTTATTATATGTAAAACAATAAAGGGTCGCTATAATTCTAGAAAAACTGAACTTGTTTGTGAAATATATAATAAACTAACAACATTAGCAGCTATACAGTGGGGGGAAAAAGTATTTGACCCCCTGCTGATTCTGAACGTTTGTCCACTGACAAAGAAATGATCAGTCTATAATTTTAATGGTAGGTGTATTTTAACAGTGAGAGACAGAATAACAAAAAAAAGAAACAAGAAAAACGCATGTCAAAAAAGTTATAAATTGATTTGCAGGTCAATGAGGGAAATAAGTATTTGACCCCTTCGACTTAGTACTTGATGGCAAAACACTTGTTGGCAATCACAGAGGTCAGACGTTTCTTGTAGTTGGCCACCAGGTTTGCACACATCTCAGGAGGGATTTTGTCCCACTCCTCTTTGTAGATCCTCTCCAAGTCATTAAGGTTTAGAGGCTGGTGTTTGACAACTTCACAGATTTTCTATGGGACTAAGGTCTAGGCCACTCCAGGACCTTAATGTGATTCTTCTTGAGCCATTCTTTTGATGCCTTGGCTGTGTGGTTTGTGTCATTGTCATGCTGGAATACCCATCCATGACCCATTTTCAATGCCTGGCTGACGGAAGGAGGTTCTCACCCAAGATTTGACAGTACATGTCCCTGTCCATCGTCCCTTTGATGTGGTGCAGTTGTCCTGTCCCCTTAGCAGACAAACAACCCCAAAGCATAATGTTTCCACCTCCATGTTTGACGGTGTTCTTGGGGTCATAGGCAGCATTCCTCCTCCTCCAAACACGGCGAGTTGAGTTGATGCTAAAGAGCTCCATTTTGGTCTCATCTGACCACAACACTTTTACCCAGTTCTCCTCTCAATCATTCAGATGTTCATTGGCACACTTCAGACGGACCTGTTCATGTGCTTTCTTGAGCAGGGGGACCTTGTGGGTGCTTCAAGATTTCAGTCCTTCACGGCGTAGTGTGTTACCAATTGATTTCTTGAGGACTATGGTCCCAGCTGCCTTGAGATCTTTAACAAGATCCTCCTGTGTAGTTCTGGGCTGATTCCTCAAACTCCACGAGGTGAGATCTTGCATGGAGCATCAAGGGAGACAGGCAGTTATTTTGTGTTTCTTCCATTTGCAAATAATCGCACCAACTGTTGTCACATTCTCAGCAAGCTGCTTGGCAATGGGCTTGTAGCCCATTCCAGCCTTGTTTAGGTCTACAATCTTGTCCCTGACATCCTTGGACATCTCTTTGGTCTTGGCCATGGTGGAGAGTTTGCAATCTGATTGATTGATTGCTTTTGTGGACTGGTGTCTTTTATTCAGGCAACAAGCTGAGATTAGGAGCACTCCCTTTAAGAGAGTGCTTCTAATCTCTGCTCTTTATCTGTTTAAAAGACACCTGGGAGCCAGAAATCTTGCTGATTGATAGCGGATCAAATATTTATTTCCCTCACTGACCTGCAAATCAATTTATAACTTTTTTGACATGTGTTTTCCTTGTTTTTTTATGTTGTTGTTATTCTATCTTTCACTTTTAAAATACACCTACCATTAAAATTATAGACTGACCATTTCCTTGTCAGTGGACAACCGTTCAAAATTAGCAGGGGGTCAAATACTTTTTTCCCCACTGTATAAGCCATGAACATAAAAATGTTTTTAGAGAAAATCAGATTTCTCTTCTGATCCTTTTAATATGTGGAGTATTTGTTAATAATTGTTAATTGAACCAGAAGAAGGCAGACAGAAAAAAAACCTCATTGAAACTTTGCCAATTGTCTCATAAGGGGAAAAAAGCAATATTCCTTCCTGACCCCAGAGACTGGCAATCAAATTTCTCCCTGGATCAATATTCCTTCGCTAGTTATCTAGGATAACCTTGAATGCCCTCTTTATTCAAAAATATATGTATTTTTAAAGTTATCTATCAAATTCGCGGTCACCACCTCCTTTGGTAGAGAATTCCACAGTTTAACCACCCTAACTGGGAAGAACCCTTTTCTTTCTTTAAGGTGAAATCTTTTTTCCTCTAACCTTAAGGGATGTCCTCTTGTCAGTTGAAAATCTCTTGGTACAAAAAGTTCACTTGACACAGCCTTATATTGACACTAGATGTATTTAAATAAGGTAATCATATCGCCTCTTAGACACCTTTTTTCTAGAGAAAATACGTTTAATTTGATTAGTCTTTCATCAGAACTTAGCCCCTCCATTCCCCTTAATAGTTTTGTTGCCCTTCTCTGTACTTTTTCCAGCTCTAAAATGTCCTTTTTATGAAGTGGTGCCCAAAATTGTACTCCATGTTCTAAATGAGGGCATACTTGGGATTTGTACAGAGACAGACTTATATTTGATTCCCTTGCTTCTATACTCTTCTTAATACATGCTAATATTTTACTTGCCTTTGCAGCTGCTGCTTGGCATTGAGCACTGCTACCTAGGTGGTTGTCCACAAGTACTCCCAATTCCCTTTCAATATTAGTTACCCCTAGATTTGCTCCATTAAGATTATAAATTGCATGGCTATTTTTCCTTCCCAACTGCATAACCTTAGATTTATTTGTATTAAATCCCATCTGCCATTTAGCAGCCCATTTCTCTAATTTATGCAAATCCCTTTGTAGGGAAAGGACATTATCTGATTTAATTACCTTGCACAACTTTGTGTCATCAGCAAAAATGGAGACACTTCTTTTGAGTCCTTCTTCTACGTCAATAATAAATATGTTAAAAAGGAGAGAACCTAATACTGAACCTTGAGGAACCCCGCTTACCACATTAGTCCAATCTCAGTATGTTCCATTTACCACAATCCTTTGCTTCCTATCTTTTAGCCAGCTCTCTATCAATGAGCAGATATTTACTGCAATTCCTGTATCCCTTAGTTTGTTTAAAAGTCTCCCATGTGGCACTGTATCAAAAGCCTTTGCAAAATCTAAAAAGACTACATCCACTGAGTTGCCCTGATTCAAGTTCCTACTAACCTCTTCATTGAAACTAATTAGATTGGTCTGACATGACCTATCCTTCATAAATCCGTGTTGACTGCTACTTATGATCTTGTTCAAACAGACATATTCTTGTATTCTGTCCCTTATTAACCCTTCTAAAAGCTTCCCAACTACAGATGTGAGGCTCACTGGTCTATAATTCCCCGGATTTAATCTTGTTCCCTTCTTAAATATAGGTATCACCTCTGCTTTTCTCCAGTCATCTGGTAGCGACTGTGTGGTGAGTGAGTCTTGAAGAATTAGATATAATGGTTTGGCTATTACAGAACTCAGTTCCCTCAGTACCCTTGGATTTATTCTATCAGGACCTGGGGCTTTATTAACATTTATTTTCTCCAATCTCTGTTGGATTTCTTCCTGCATTAACCAATTATTTAGTGATGATAGTGTAGCCCCATTTTGTTGCACTGACCCAACCACTGGTACCTCCATTGTATATACCAAAGAAAATAACCAATTTAGCCCATCTGCCTTTTCTTGGCCACTAATTATCAAATGGCCTGTGTCAAATTGTAATGTTCCTATAGCTTCCTTCCTCGCCTTCTTCCCATTAATATATTTTAAAAATATTTTAGGGTTAGTCCTATTTTCCTTTCCAACTGATTTCTCATTTTATATTTTAGCCAGTCTAATAGCCCTTTTGCAAGCCTTGTTGATTTACTTATAGTCACATAAAGCTGCCTCTGTTCCCTCCTTCTTGTATATTTTTAAATGCATGTTTCTTTTTCCTTATCATGATCTTTGATGATTGTTAAGCCACATGGGATGTGATTTACTCCTATTCATTGTATTTCCACATGATACATGCCGATGTGTATGTATATTTAGTAAGGATTTGAATGTTCTCCATTTATTTTCAGTATTTTTCCCTGTAAGTTCTTTATCCCAGTCTATATGTTGTATTGCTGCCCTTAGCACATTAAAGTTAGCCCTTTTAAAATGTTGAGTTTTTGTTGGCCCCTTACAACTCTGATTATTGTATTCAATATCAAATGAGACTGTGTTGTGATCACTGCTCCCCAAAGGTTCCCCTATTTTACCATTCGATATAATAGCAATATTACTTGTGATGACTAAATCCAAGATGGCGCCATTTCCCTGATTGTGCTCAAGAACCTGCTCCCTTTAGCCGAACTGCTGGTTTCATTTATCCAGTTTATTTCAGGGTAATTAAAGTCTCCCATTGTCAGAACTTGCCCATGCTTAGCGGCATTTCCAATCTGTAACAATAATTGCAGTTCCTCACTTTCAATTATATTTGGGGGTTTATAGCATACTCCCACCAATATGCATTTAGAATTAGCTCCTCCACTATTTTTAACTCAACCCACAAAAATTCAATGTTGCTGCTAGTTCCACTATAAATATCTTCTCTAACTACAGGTTTAAAACCAGGCTTAACATACAGACAAATCCCTTCTTCTCTTCTACCATCACACCTATCTTTCCTAAATAAGTTAAATCATCCAAATTAACTCTCCAGTCATGAGATTCATCCAACCATGTTTCAGTAATGCCTATTAAGTCCCATTTTTCTTGTACTGCTAATAATTCTAGCTCGTCCATTTTCCCAGGCAAACTTCTTGCATTAGCAAGCATACACTTTGTGTTGCTATGGCTCTGCCGTTGTTTGTTTTACCACTTATTCATAGCTGGGGCATAATCGGTGCATTTTTTGCATCTATCATTGGAGGGAGGGGTGTAGAAGGAGGAAAGAGGAAGAGGGGAATTGAAAGGGGGTTTGGATCTCACTGATATTAACCCCCAAACCCCTTTTCCTTCACTTTACCCAAAAGCAGGCAAATTGCATCAAAAGTTCAAAGACAGGACCCTTTATATTTTGTAATCTGTTAATATTGTTTTGCCTTGATCACAACGTATGTATAGTGCTACAGAATATGTTGGCGCATTACAAATAAACAATGATAATAATAATAATAATAATAGATTGCAACCCTGCATTCCAGAAATGTAAAAGCCTATCTCACACAACCTTCAGTAAAATATCATGGATGACTCCATTAGAGCCATTAACAATTATTTTTTTCTAAAACTAGCTTTATTACAATTTCCCTGTTTAAACATTAGTCAGACGGAAAGTTTGCACAGTGGCCCTTTATGAACATTTAAATTCATGGATTATTTTTTACAGATTTACTACAGATTATAAGTCTAACTACAATAAAGTCAGTAGGAGTGCCAATTGAGTTAATCAGCAGCAGACTCTATAAACATTCTTTATCCATAAACAATTTTAATGTAGAACTGACTTATTATTAGTTATGGAAAATGGTGTTCCTTGACCTGTAAAGAAGAGGAACAGATGTCTAATCATGATGTGCATTCCAAGGATAGATATTAAACATTTTACAGTCCTCTAGCCAATGGTTTCTGCATCAAATAAAACTGTATTTTTGAGTAACCAAGTGCTAGGGCTCAAATCTTGACTTTTAAAATGTTATAAAAATTGTATTTTAACATATCAGGAGATTGCAGCATCTTATATTATAATACAAATGAAGTGCCCTGTGATTAATATACATTGTGGTAATATCACTGCAACATTTTACTCTTTATGCTGCTATAAAACTGTGTGATACTTCTACACATTACATATTCTAAGTATTTAAGTCAAGTTGGGAAAATGTGGAGAAAGGTTGTGCGTACAGCACATGAAGCAGATGCATGAATGCATGAAGGGAAAATATGTAAATTGGCTAGTTGGATAGTCTTGGAAACCCTGGACCAGAGAGGTTCCTGTGAATGTGCATTTGTTTATTCCTGACACCAGCTGGGCCATGTAGTAGGTGCCAATGAGCAGTTCAGTGAATGCGGCACCAACTCTGCACGAGCAGTACAAAGTGGTCTAGAATCACTCAGGGTGCTTTAATGGAGTGACCTGCAGGTGACCCCAAATTTTGAAATGTGGTGTATGGGCTATCCATTGTGGCAACAGCTACTCCCTCAGCCCTATTAAATTCTCTGAACGTGTACAACCATAGCCTGTTACATAGCCCATAAGACTTGCAGCTATTAAATTGGCCCCATAAAGCAACTGGCCAATGACTTGTGGGGTAAGGGCGAAAAAACCCTAAGGGATATTGAAAATTGCACTCTCTGGCCACCAATACTTTGTTCTGTGAAGCCTATTGCTGTTACGTTACAAAATCTCTATTAAATTGCAACGAATTCACTGGCGTTCAACCCAGTAATTTGCAAATAGATCCACAAAGCCAATGGGCACCAGAGAGGACCCGCAAGGAGGTTAAAGCCTTATCCGTAGCAGTGTAAATACACAGGAAAAGTGATGTTAGGTATTAAAATTAATAGCACAACATTCTCAAGCTCGCAAATCTGAAATATAAAATACTTTTTTTGCTGTCTAATTACCATGTTATATCATTCCCGGCAATCAATGTGTTAATACATATAATGGAACTCGCATTGACTAGAATATCATATTTGCTGATTTATTAATATTACATTATTTATGGAATGCGGGTTTGATCGAAACACGTAAGTGAAGCCAGTAAGGCTTTGAAATCCAACCTCCATTTTTCAGTGACGTAATGATGACATTCTCTTTTGCCATTGGCTCAGTCTAAACCTGTAACTACGGGTTTGACTAATTGATCAACGTGCGCATGAATGGTTTACAGGCTTGCATCTATGGCCCGTAACTCACAGCATGGTGGAATTTAATAGCTCTGTAACGCAGCCAAAGTTCAAGCCTGCTGCCTTTGCTGGCTTGCCGATGCCGATACAGCTTTGAATTTAATGGGGCTGCCTGTCTTGGAGGGTTAACCTATGGGCTGAGGAACAGTTGAAACTTTTTACCTTGCTGATAGTTTAACACTACCGAACACCCAAAAGTTTATTATTATTTACCCTTTTTTACAAAGCAACAACATACTCCGAAGTACTGTACATGGCAAAAACATACATAGAGCTTTCCCCAAAGCAAGATTGAAAACTCACAAACATACAATTTAAAAGGTTTTGGATGACAAGGATGGGATTGTTTCCAAGTGGTATTTAAGGCTATGTATTTAGAACAATAACCATGGTTGTTGTTCTCATATCAGCAAATCCTATGACTGGTTAGGTTCACAGAGTGACTCTAAGTTAGCTGGCATATATAAATAGACAATGCTATCCATGTATGTAATACAAAAAAAAAATAGTCTAAAGTTTGTCAAAGGTGTTTTATGTTTCATACATCATTTTTTAAACTGTGTAGCGTATACCAGGAAATACATTACAACATACAGCCTCCATCACACAACCACATAGTATACATATTCATACAATTATATACAAACTGACAACACATAAGTATTGATTGGACTTTCTAATCTGTCCATTTCCTGTTTGAAACTTCAAAACAATATTTCCTCCTTGAAATTCTGGTCAAGCTTGCTTTATGTCCTAAGTATTTATCATTTCTACTGCAATGGTATTTACAGTACTTTTATATTGTATATATAAATATCTACAACAGGTGTAGATAATCCCGAAATGCCTGCACTACAGCCAAATAATGCAGTCAATTATAATGATTAGTGTTTCGGTTTGCTTGCCTCCTGCCAGATCGTACAGCTATAGTGGAAATGCTGTGAGCTTTGAAGCAGGTGTTCTCATTACATATAAAAACATGATCACATTACCTTTTGTATTCAAACACACTACAAAGGCTAAACACAGAAGATCGCTTTTATATACAAGTGATTGAAGAGATAAACTGTCCTGCAGAATGTCCCTTTGTGCTAACAGAGGTTTATGCTGCCACAATACACAGCAAACAAACTTATAAGATTGATTAGAGTAAAAACACAACATTTATAGTAAATTGGTGATATATTGTTTCTAAAACAATTTTACTCAAAGTAAAGATGTGTCCGTGTGTGTGTTTGCTTCATTCAGTCGTGTCTTACTCTCAGTGACCTCATGGACCACATAATCCACTTGGTATTCATGGCAGAGATACTTTCCAGTTCTTTCTCCAGTGGGCCACAACATACAGCTCCTGGTATTCCTAGGTTGTCTCCCATCCAAATACTGACCAGACCCAACCCTGCTCGGCTTCAGGGTGGTGTGACATTTGGTTATCTGACTGGAATCAAACCCTGGTCTCAGAGGAGAAAACACTGAATCCTAACCACTGGACCACCACGGAGCCCTACAATACCCCACATATAATTTTAGTAAGAGTCAAACAGGTATTTAACAAATAAATAAAATAACACTTTCTATAAAACTATGTTACATTATTCCTTGTAATATACACCAAATAGACACCAAAGGAGCCAGTTCTGTCAAAGTCGATCACATGATGATTAAATATATTGGTACAAGATCTTGTCCAATTTGCAAGTAGCTTCTCTATGTTGAAAGAGAGAGGGAATCACCATTAGAAGAAAAACACATTTGTTCCACTTCTGTCACTGACAAGTTCTGATTGGATGAAAACAACAGCTGCAATTGTAAACTATGACAGTTATGTTATTTTCTTCTTTGTTGTTCCAGCGCTCAAATCACCTAACATAGAGGTCATCTAGTAATAAAAGGTAACTGCTATAACTTTATGTATATTTGCACTCTTATAAGTATACTCTTTCATATGAGTAACTTGTGAGAACTCGTAGAGTATGTAGTTTCTCTTCTTAATTTATAAAAAATCTTTTTGAACAAGACAGTATAGCAGCAAGTAAATTTTGGTTAATTGGTATTTCTTTAGGATGAATTTAGCCATTTCTGGTGCCCTAGAGGGATCATAATTCTGGCAAACCACGCAATAAAATAATTTAAAAAAGAAGACATAGAAGCAATTCTGACTATTGGAAGCCTTCAAGACCAGGGTAGTAATCGAAAACCTAACTTTTATTTTTCTTATATTAAAATCTTCAAGAATCTTACATATTTTATCAAAAAAACAAAAAACATTTTTATTTAAAAGATTTTATTTCTTTTTACTTTCATGGGGATCATAAAGAAAAAATAATCTTAGACCATGTCTAAATATATTGGTATAAATGAAATAAGATCTTTAACATATACTGTAAAGCTTCTCTATATACTCTATACCTTTTTCCTTTCTAATGATTAGTATCATTTATAAAATTGTTCTCCTCTGTTTTATATATATAATAGAGTATATAAATATATATTTTTTCCTAAATCTCCATGTTATATATTCTTAAAATACCATTCTAGTCATCCCATAGAAGGGCAGAATTTCCACCAGCTCTCTAACGCGTTTCGCCTATATTGTCTCAGAGAGCGTCTGAGAGAGCAAATGACACTCAAGCCCGAAGTGCTTATGAAACGTATTATGAAATCATTAGGATCATCCAATCACAATACTTGTCATTTTTAAGATGGTAAGAAGAAAGGAAAAAATCTCTATATATTTCATATTGTATTTATGTGAAAATGGTAAAAAATATCAGACTGCTCCCATGCAGGCATTACCAATCGTTTCATTATCCTTGCACGGGAGCAATCTGATAAATGAAGCAACTAAGTAAATATAGGCTGCACGTCAAAAAGAACAAACGTACTGTATTCAAAGAACAATCTATCTACTATTGGTATAATATGGTGATACTTTTGATACACCTTGGCAGAGTTTATCCATCTAGTAAAATTACTGCACAAACAGATAAAGTTGTTAGTACCAAATGCTAACAGTAAAGCTGACGAGCTTGTCCAAACAGTTAGTTAAAGTTTGTATTTTGTTATGCAGAAAAGTAATATACATTTTTTTTTTTAAATGACAATTTTATGTCATATGTGCAGGTAGTCTACTGTAATTTGATGCACATATGCAGCCACATTAAATTCGAAGCCCATAGCAGCATCGGGAAGCTTGCAAGGGCTGTGGGCTTGAAATTTGCCCGAGTTTCAGAGCTATTCAATTAGAACATGTTGCGAGTTACAGGCTTGAGACGCAAACCCGTAAACCATTTGTTGAACGTTGGATGTGAATGATCAGTTAGTCAAACCCATAGTTACAGGTTTAGATGGAGCCAATGGCAAATGAGATTGTCATAATTTCGTCACTGAAAATGGAGGTGGGATTTCAAAGTCTTACGGTTTTCAATTACGAGTTATGATCGGACCCACATTCCAGAAATTATGCAATATTAATAAAGCCGTAAATATGATATTCTATTACATGCGAATTTCATTATATGTATTAACACATTGATTGCCGGGATCAATATAACACAGAAATTAAACATGAAATAAAGTATTTATTTGCGCCGGTTTGCGAGCTTGAGAAAGTTGTGCTATTAATTCTAAGACCTAACATCACTTTCCCTGTTAATAAATGTACAGTAGTGTGTGTATATGTGCATTTAAAGTGCGGGTCCTCTCTAGCACTCATGGCTCCATTAGCCTGTTACAGGGTTGAATGCCAGTGAATTTGTTGCTATTTAATAGCTATTTAAAAGCTAGATTGGAATGTAGCAGTTACCGGCTTGACAGAACAAAGGATTTGCGGCCACGAAGTTCCACGTTTCACAGGCTTTTTTCGCACATAACCCACAGATCGGCAGAGGCTTGTTATACGGGGCCAATTTAATAGCCGTAAGTCACATTAGGGGAATTTAATAGGGCTAATGGTATGTAAAGCTTTAACTGTTTTGGACAGATTTGCAAAGATTCTCAGAAGCAATTAACTTAAGAGAGCACAATTTAATTATGTTTTGCTATGTAAGAACATGTTAAAATAATATATTTAAAGAGACAATGTAGTCCCATAACTGTCATGTTTTATACATTACAAAGCTATTTTTCCCCATGGAAAATAAATGATACAAATTGAAGTTGATTAACACTAAAACAGTATGCACAAGGCAATGCACCCAGGCCTTCATCTGGTGGGCCCTACACTGTCCTGCTTTAATTCTTTTTTTATTGAGGAGTGAGGGTTGCAGAGGGGGTCAAGGAGGGATGAGCATCAGGTAACACAGGCAGGAGCAGCAAGGAAAGTGAGGGGAGGGGAGATGCTTTGGAAAGGAGTATTAGGGGGTATCAAGAAGGGACAGTGACTGGGGAGTGGGGATCTTGAGTGGAAGGGAGCTTCTTTGGAAAGGGACCTTTAGGAAGTATTAAGAGTGGATGGTCAATGGCTGGAGTTGGGGGTCTTGAGGTGAAGGGACCTGTTTTGGAAAGCGGTCATGGGGTGTAAGAAAATAAAGATGGGGTCAGTGGCAGTGTCTTGATGAAGGGGTTTTAGGGTAAGAACATTAATAGGCAAGGAAGCTGATTTAGTAATGGGTCTTGGGGGCGAGAACATTGAGAGGAGCCAGTTGCTAGGGGAGGGTGGTCTTGGGGAAGGGAGGAGTTTTAGGAAGCAGTCTTTAGCATGTGGTACTGGGGGTGGGGGAGAGGGTGGTGTTAAGTGAATTGGCATCTGAGGGGTCCCCAAAAAATTTTTGCACCTCCATTCACTAGCACGGCCACTGCAGAAAACAATGCTACACTGTCAATGTATTTTTTCTACAATTGAGATCAATTATTTCTCACACAAGGAAAACTTTTTAAAATGTGATATTTTATGTACATTAGACATGTTTAGATAACTGAGCTACAACACTGCCCATAAACATCATCATACCTGTTGCTACTATGTTTTAAGTGTTTCTTTTACACATTAACCTTCAAACACAATGTTCATATACATAATCAGTTCTTATCTTTTCTTTGATTTATGAGCTCAGTATGCAGTACAATTTGTTCTCTACCAACATATATTTTAAAGCCAATGTTACTAACTTATGGTATGTTACCACACCTGTTTTTCATAATGTTAGTTACACCTCTGCTACAAAGTTATCTTGTAAACTATAAAAGCCAAACACATAGCATGAAAATTCAGGATCTGAGAAATATTAATTACAATATCGACAGCTGCATTTTTTAAAATAAATAATATATTTTAAATGTGAAGTATCTAATATTCCAATCCCATGCAACAAGCATATGTAAAATGAAGGTGAACAGATTATCTAAGCATAATTAGCATAAGATAATTATCTTTATCTAAAAATTTAATATTGTCTTGTACTGAGGAAATAATACTAGAAAACAATCTGTACAATATGTATTAAAACTACAAACGTCACCTCTATTGCTCTAAACTGTAATGAAAGTCCTATCCGTAGCACTGTAAATGCAAATATATACACAATATTGTATTTTGAATTAAAGGGAAAGTGATGTTAGGTATTAAAACGAATAGCACAATATTCTCAAACTCACAAATCTACAATATAAAATACTTCTTTATCTGTTTAATTTCCGTGTTATATTGATCCCGGCAATCAATGTGTTAATACATATAATGGAACTCGCATGGACTAGAATATAATATTTACTGATTTATTAATATTGCATTATTTCTGGAATGCGCGTCTGATCGAAACTCGTAATTGAAGGCTTTGAAATCTAACCACCATTTTCAGTGACGTGATGATGACGATCTCATTTGCCATGGGCTCTGTCTAAACCCAAAACTACGGGTTTGACTAATTGATCATGTTCATGGTCACTCATCTGACGTGTGCAAGAATGGTTTACTGTTTTATGTCTGCGGACCGTAACTCGCAGCATGGTTCAATATAATAGCTCTGTAATGCAGCAGAATTTCAAGACTGCAGCCTTTGCGGGTGTGCCGATGCCGCTACGGGTTTTTAATTTAATGGGGCTATCTTGCTGCTGAGAAGGGGTCCTCACCGCCTCTTCCTTCTTTTGCTGCAGCAAAGCTCTGGTATGCTCTTCTCCTTCTGCTTGTTCACACAATAGGAACATGAGTAAATTATGCAATTGCACAATACCCTGATATTTGGGAACACTGGTACCCTCTGCTGGATGGCATGGCTCCAGTGGGAATGTGAGCAAATTACCCACTTACACAAAATCCTGCCACTATCCCGGTTACCCTCATCTGTTTGATGGAAACAGCTCCAGTGGGTATCTGAGAGAATCAAAGGCAACATTTCATCAAATACTCCATGAAGGTGTTGGTTCAAGAGTTACTATTCCAAAATTTGGATCACAGCAGAGAAATAACCAAAGCCAGGCACTCAAGTGAACTTTTCACTCTTGGAAATATGAGGGCATAACTCTGGTCCATCTCTTTTTTCTCCTTCACCATGTTCTCTAATGACTCTTTAAGCCATTCCTCAAGATTATCTAAATCCTGTGCCTTACTGCCCTCCTCTCTGGTACATAAAGCTTTTTTGTGACCTCGCTACACAACATTTTCAAGTGGTCAAGAAATCCTAGATTGCAGTTTGGTTCTCCCTTAGGATTAATTTTGATTCTGATGGTCGAATCCCATTGTTTTCGGTGATTGTGAGATGTATGATCCCACTGCTATTAATTAGATTGTAATGAGACATGAAAGGAGAGTGGAGTCCCTGAACTTTCTATTACACCAATCAAGGTGCTAGTGCAGAGGCCTGCACTATAAAATAACAAGAATCATAGGTAGGTGGAATGACAAGTGGGTCCAGTTCAGAAGCAGGGAGGAGTTAAGGTGTGTACCTGTGTCATAGTACTGTTGGGAAAAGGAAGTCATTAGACAAAGGTAACACATTCACATGAAGGCAGAGGGGCTAGGATGATGAGGGTGTGATGCTAGTGGGTCCTATATTTTAGCAAGGAACCGGAGCCTAGGTCCAGTTCAGAAGCAATGAGTAGTTGGTGTGAGTCTGTGTCCGATGTTAGAATAGTTGTGTATATCTTTAGATCAACGTTAATCAGTGAAATCGGCCTGTAGCTACATAGATTAAGTGGGTCTGGCCCATGTTACATGAATGACCTTTATATGAGCCTCCATGAAGGAGACTCCAAATGAGCCTTTATGAAATTGTAAAGTATTTCTAGCCTATTTTTTTTAAGTATTCAGTCCTAAAGCTGACATGACCAAGACTCTCTGCCCTGCTAGAGGTGTAATAACTATCAGTATCTCTATCTTATTAGATTGGTATTTCCAATAATTATTTATTTTAAGATTTCTAAAAATATTTTGCCTGTAATCAAGTCCATCATAAGATCATTATGTAAATATGGCAATTCAGCAGTTCTTTAATATTATAGTTCAAACAATCTTTACATTTTGGGCCATTACAGATGAAAAAAAGCCCTGTATATATAAGACTGATGCCACCGGTCATAGAGAGTCAGGAATCTACAACTCCTTAATTTTAGAGAAATATTAAAGGGAATCTGACACTCTAAAAACATAGAGCTTGATTCAATTGCAAACAAGGGTTTTGCCACCAAGTACTAAATCGAAGGGGTAAAATATTTATTTCACTCATTGACCTGCAAATCAATGTGTAACTTTATTGACATGCGTTTTTCTTGTTTTTTTTTTTTTTTTGTTATTCTGTCTCTCACTGTTAAAATACACCTACCATTAAAATTATAGACTGGTCATTTCTTTGTCAGTGGACAAACATTCAAAATCAGCAGGGGATCAAATACTCCCCCCCCCCCCCCCCCCCCCCCCTTTATATATATATGCAATACTATGTGTGTGTGTATATATATATATATATATATATATATATATATATATTAGTAAACTTAATGGTTAGTACCTAAATTGTCTCTTTTACTTATTTTATGTTCACACAAAAATGCAATTTGTAATGTTAATATTCAACATCTTACACTTTGCCTATGTGACAAAATTATTTGTATGCTGAGCATGGGAAAGGCAGCAGCCTATGAAATGAATATCATGGAGATAACAGGTCAGGAGGACTGCAAACAGACTAAAACAACAGATGGACCCATCTCTTACAGCAAGATGATAAATTAACTGTAAGTACTTAGCAATCATAAAAGACAAGGCTGCAACTTGCCAATAAAATAGAGATCAAATTCTGTCATACTGTAAGCAGAGTTCATTAAGCAATAAAGGCAACTGATGAATGGCAAAAAAGGAAAAGCAAGATATAAAGATAGCTATGGGCATTAAGTATGTCAACATGTACAAAAATGGATTATCACAATGTCACTGCTGAAGGATATGTTACTTTATATGTTGTCAGGTAGACTGGACAATCATTCGTTGCTTTTTCACTCTTAGACAATCTCAAGGTATCAATATAAAGCACAATAGACAATAGAAAGATGTGTATATATGTATGACATATTAATTATTTCTATCTTGATGTAGTATCAGCATATATTCAGGGTTAAGTATTAAAATGATGATAACAGGATATGTCTCAAAAAATATAATTTTGTATAAACTTATTTCAATTTACAGTTTTAATAGTTTTTAATATAACTATATATAGATATACATATAATTAATACTATTAACATTTTATAATATAATATTAGAAAATTAATATAGATTATTGTTATTTTCTTTATTTTTATTTGAGCTTGAAATCATACATACACAGTGTTTTCCCTAAAACACTTAGCAACACTGAAAACTTGCAAAGTTACCATCTAAAGTGTATGGGTGAGGTATAGAAGGATGATAGATGTGTTGTGTAGAATAAGACTGAAGGTGATAAACTTCATTAAACAGATGTGTTTTTAATAAGTTTTTGATGGTTTTGAGGTAGGAGGATAGTTTAGTGGAGCAAGGTAGGGAGTTCCAAATAGGCACGAGAAAAATACTGAAGGCGGGAGTGATAAGAGGAAAGAAGAAGGTTGTTAGTAGAGCGAATAGGGCAGTTGAGGGTGTATTTAGAGACAAGAGCAATGATATATAAGGGGATGCACTATTGTTGAGGGTATTATATGTTAATGTCATAATTTTAAATTTTATTCTGGAGGCTATGGGAAACCAGTGGAGTGACTGACAGGGAGGTGCTGCAGACACTGAGCATTGAGTTTTGTAGATGAGTCCGGCAAATTCTTTCATATGGATTGGAGTGGGGTGAGATGGGTGATTGTGAGGCCAGCAAGGAGAGAGTAGCAGTAGTCAAAGTGAGATATAATGAGAGAGTGGCTTAACATTTTTAAGTGTGTCTTGTGTAAGATAGTGATGAATTATGGTAATGTTTTTAAGAGACAAGGTTTTTTGTGAGGAGTTAAAGACAGGGTAGGGTCCAATAGAACCCCAGGACAACGGGCCAATGAGGTGGGAGTGATGATGGCGTTATCAACAGTGAGAGCTATATGTGGAGTGAAAACTGTTGTAGAGGGTGTATAGAATCTAGGGCATAGAAGCAAGGGAAGCAAATATAATTATACCACTATATAAATCCCTAGTACGCCCTCACTTGGAATATGGAGTACAGTTTGGGGCAAAACTTCATAAAAAGGATATTTTAGAACTGGAAAAAGTACAGAGAAGGGCAAGAAAACTAATAAGGGGAATGGAGGAGCTAAGTTATGAAGAAAGACTAATCAAATTAAACTTATTTTCTCTAGAAACAAAAATGTCTAAGAGGGGATATGATTACCCTACATAAATACATCCAGGGTCAGTATAAAGATTTGTTAAGGGAGCTTTTTGTTCTAAGAGGTTTTCAACTGACAAGAGGACATCCTTTGAGGTTAGAAGTAAACAGATTCCACCTTAAAGAAAGAAAAAGGGTTCTTCACATTAAGGGATAATCTGTGAAATTCTCTACCGAAGGCGGTGGTGACAGCGGATTCGATAGATAACTTTAAAACAGGACTGGATATTTTTTTAATTAAAAAGGGTATTCAGGATTATCCTGGTTAATTAATGAGTATTGATCCAGGGAGGGATCTGATTGCCGGTATCTGGGGTCAGGAAGGATTTTTTTTTTCCTTTTGAGACAATTGGCAAAGTTTCACTTGTTTTTTTTCTGTTTACCTTCCTCAGGATCAATGCAGATCAAAGGAGACATTAAAAGGTTGAACTTGATGGGCTAAAAGTATTTTTTCAACCTCAATTACTATCACTATAATTACATAGGTAACTGAGAGACAGCATGTGTCGTATTAAACAGTATATTATGCAAAACAAATAACCTTCATTTCAGTCTAGCTCCATCAATGAAGGATCAATAGCTGGACCAAAACTTTGGTTTGCTCTTTTGCTCAATACACTCATTATCTTATTTGGAATATATATCTTCAGATATGGGGATGTGCATGTCTATTGACATTTTATATTGCTCCTATAGTTATATTGACTGTCAAAGTATTTTTATATATTGTTTTGTACAGTTTGGTAATACCTTTCATGGGACGTGCATTCCTGTCCAAGTTTTATAATGCTATGTTATACTGATGTTTTGCTTATTTTGATTGCAAAGTGATTGTGCTTGCTTGTTGTATACATATCCAACAAATATACATGTGGATGTATACATGCGAAATACACTCACCTCTGTAACAAGGTAGTGAATGTGAGTGGAATATACATATTTTAATTTTTGTTGTTTTGTGAATAAACTGGCATTATCTGCACTAGGAAGTGGCTTGTTTCCCCCATACCTCCCTTCTTTTATACATTATACTGTATAAAGTGTGAGGTAACCATGAGCATTCAGTAATTTAGATGAAAAATCAGAGTATTGCTGTATAAAGAGATACGGTACCTTTTTTATTAGACAAACTTATTCATTGGAACAACAAGCTTTCAAGAGATCTACCTCTCTTTACCAAATCAAAGGCAATACTGGATTAAAGAAAAGTAAAAGAGCAAAGTAGCTGGGCAGAGATTAGAGTGGGACACAGACAGGCATCATAAATAATGTCTTGATAGGTCAAGTATAAGAACACAGCAGAACCATAACTTAGAGCCGTAAATATGCTTACATATTGAGAATTAGAAAATCACCAATAAAAATGAGTAGTAATGTGTAGTGTATCAGAGTCATAAAAAGTTTTTATAGTGAGAAAGAAATCTACAGTCAATATTAAGTCAGTATCTTTTGTATTAAAAAAATGTTTTCATGGAGGGCGTGGCCTGCATCCAAGCTGTGCAGACGTGTCTGTCAGTTAGCTCCTGCCTGTTATATAGGTTTTGGCAAATAAAAGAGAAAAAGTACAAACAAAGACCTATATATTTATAATATAAATATTATACAGCACTCCTGGATCAGGCTCATATGATTTTTGGGGTGAAAAAGACTTTCCACAGCAGAGAGAACTTAGGCCTATAACACCCTAGAGTGGCCTTAGCCATCTCCTGCCTTCCCTCTGGGAGGAAGACCCTTGGAGCTGGGGAAGACCGGGAGGTAACTCATACTGGCTAGATAGCCGGTCACAGCCTGCGGGAACCTACAGATTCACCCCATCAGAAAAGAGAGGACCACCAGGCCCTGAAACCGTGCAGCCCGAGGGTCACAGGCGGCTGTGGCTGGCACACCGGATGCCAGAGCCTCCACTGTGCGTGTAGTAGGCTGGTGGGCCGGCGGGAGACCTCTGTGCCTGTCAGCTGCTGAGGAGACCTACAGGCAGCCGGGCCCGTTGCACGAAGGAGGCATAGTGGGGTGAGTCTGGTGCCATTCAACAATCATGGAGAGCAGCTCCTACCCCATTATCTCAACACCAGACCTAACAAGCACCACAATACAAGCTGCCAGATAAGGGGACTGCTGGTGTCCTTTTAGGTTTACCTCACAGGGTTGGCCCACACTCTCACCAACAGACTGCATTGGGCCTTGAGGTTGGTCCTCCCTGCTCATACCATTAATATAGTAGATATGTGTGCTCCATACCATAACTGTGCAACACTAGCCTATAGGGAACGGCATATTGATGTTCACAAAAAGGGGCAGAGGGAGCTACATGGAACCTTTGGATACTACAAATTAACATCATCCATACCCTGCCCTACATACACCAGGATGCACTCCCCCTGGAGAGGCCTAAGCTGCAAATATTGGAGTTCATCCCGGTGGATATGGCCATGTAGGAAGGAATGATCCCTGGACCCACTGTCAGATCATTATAACTTTATAATGCTTCTCAACATGTCACCACTTATGGTATGGTCTGACCGAGAAGTCTGACCCTCTTTATAGCACCCAGGAGCCACCATTTAAAACCCAAGGTTTGCTCTGCCCTGTGGCCTGCTTGGTTTCCATCAGGAGTCATGGGAAACCAAAGAAGAATACAAAATCAAAAAGAATTACTGACCACTTCCCAAAGCAAACTCCCAACTCGACCCCGGGTCCAGATTAGCCTCAAGACTCAAATTCGGACTCTGGAGGAGAGAGAGATTCTGAAAGCTCATACCCAAACGTTAACTTATCAGATTTCTCCCTCGCAAAATTCGACCAACTGCTCCAGACCCGGCTATCAATGTTAGTCAAGGAACTGAAGCAGGAAATCAAGGATTTGGGCCAAAACACATGCTCTTGAGCAGGCCACAGACCAGATTATCGCTACCCAATCCAGTGACAGGTTGAAGATTTCGGCTAACACCACACATCTTATGAGTCTTGAGGCAAAATTCAAAGATCTAGAAAACAGATCAAGGCGGCATAACATCAGGCTGCGGGGAGTTCCATCAGCTGTACAAGACCTGACTCCGTATGTCTCAGAAGTAGTGGCGGTGCTCCTACCTTTTCGGCAACCTGAGTCTTGGGAAATTGAGCGGGCACACAGGGCCATGGGGGGACCTGCCTATATTTATAGTGTACTGGAGACGGCACTCAAAGTGCTTCACAGGACTTATATAACGCCAGAACGGCTTTGGAAGTGGGACCCTAGGGCCAACCCAGCATGCTTCCGGGGCTGCCTGACGACAGGCACGTTCTACCATACATGGTGGTTATGCCCAACTGTGCAAGGCCCTGAGATGGACCAACCAGTTCTACTACTCAAAAGCAAAGCAAGGCTGTGAGCCAAGGTCTTTAGAATAGCTTCCACAATCCTCCACTCTACTGTTACACCAGAGGTGGAGTTTTCACTGCTAGGAGCCCCTTGCCATTCATTGTTTGCCCCGCAAAATAAATGACTGCAGTATCTCATGATGGCGGTAAAAAGTCATATAGCTAGGCAATGGAAGAGCAAGGACCTAAGCACTCAAACAATGATTAATACATTTAACTACATTGCCATTAACGAGAGGCTCACTGACAGATAGCATGCCACAATTTTTAGAAACCTGGAACTTATGGCTGATGTCGCCTCTTAGTGTTAGAGGCTTGCTTTAAGGTTGACCGGGGGAGATGGAGGGCAGCTGCAGAGGCAGGGCCCCGTGCAACCTGGAGAAGAGGACCGATTACGATGGTAAGATGATTGCCGAATCTATTACAGGTTGGTGAATTCCCTGGAGAAAATGCATGGTAGACACTTAACTTCCAACCCCCCTCCCTTATTTTAGGTTGTTTCTCCACTCACCCACACCCATCCCCTTTCCCCCTTTTTGCCCCCCCTTCTCCCCCCCCCCCCCCCTTTTATCCCCATTATAATTTTTTAAGGTGTAAAAATCCTTAAAATTGTCTATAACAAAAAAAAAAAAAAAAGATACAATGCCTTAAGAAATAGATGGCACAAATCATTTTTCCCAGATATCAGATTGTACATGGTGGAAATCCCAAGCTGATAATCGTCTTTCAATTCACTATTGCATATGGAGTGTACTGTGGAATCACTCTCCTATTGAAGTTAATGTTGATTAGTAATTGGATGTTAGCACTGTACTATCCTTGCCATGTATATTTATTTCTGATTGTGCTGTCAAATAATAAAAATGTATTGAGAGAAAAAAAAATGTCATTTTAGAAGTCTTCTTCTCCTGGTTTTGAAATTTGCTCTGAGTATTTTGATCTTCAGGTCTTAGATGGAGTGGTTATTCTGGATAAAATGGTGTCCAACAGGGGTACAATATATATACAATACATCCTTAAAAGTAATTTTGGCTGGTTTCACCAATGTGACAGCTTCTTTCACATCCAGCACATTGTATTATGTATGATCCTCTGATGTTACAGGTCTTGATATTATGCATAAATGTCTGACAAACTTAGCAGCAAATTTTATTGATCTTTTTCTAATCTCTGCTCCATCTCCCTACTCTCCCTATTGACTTCCTCTAACTTCCAAACTACTGAAATGACTAGACTACACACATCTTACTAACTTCTTAACAAGCAGTTCCTTACTTGAGTCACTACATTCTGGCTTCAACTGAAATTGTTCTCCCCAAGGAAACAAATGACCTACTGACCGCTAAGTCCAGGGAACACATCACCTTAATAGTACTTCTTGAGCTCTCTACTGCCTTTGACACAGTTGACCACCCATTCCTAGTTCATATTTGGCCCGCACTAAGGCTCAGTCGCAAAGCTGTCTCATGGGTTGATTTCAACCTCACTAATTGTTCCTTCAGCATCTACTACTGTGGCACTCTCACAACTAATCTAAATCCTTCAGTATGTATGCTTTTAGGCCCCTACTATGAAGTGTTTTCCACATGGAGGAGTGTAATTAAACTAACCATCAACACCCCCCCCCCCCCCCCTCGCCACCACATCTAATAAATGGGAACTTTAGGAAATACTTTTTTTCCCTCATTTTGGTTTGGTTACGTTATTTATTTTGAATTAAGTTTCAACAGGTTTTCATTTAAATTTGCAAATTTTGTGGAATCTTAGAGAAGCTAAGCAGGCCTTCATCATTCTAAAGATGCCATCCCTTTCTGACTAGGGGACACATCTCCTTACTAATATTTCTTGAACACTATGATGCCTTTGACACAGTTGACAACCCACTTCTTCTGCACATTCTCCACTCACTAAGCCTTCGTGGCATAGCTCTCTCATGGTTGGAGTCCTATCTCACCAATTGTTATTTTTCCGTCCACTACTGTGGCACCTTCTCTCTTCCACTTCTCCTGTCTGTTGGGATACCTCATGGTTTATTGCTACACTTCTTTTCTTGGCAAACTTATCAACTGCTATAGGTTTCAGTAACATTATTATGCTGATGATGCCCAAATCTAATTCTGCTCTGCAGACCTTTCCACCAACTAACTAACTTGGGTTACAGCATGTCTTACACACATCTCCTCCTGGATGGCTGCCAAACATCTAAAAATCAACAGACAGAGATGTTACTTATTCTAACTTCCATTTCCACCTGAAACCACTTTACCGCCAAATTTTAAGTCAGTTGTCTTAATGTCATACTTAACTCAGACCTTCTTTTGCCACATTCTATCACTCACTAATTCCTGCCATCTCCACCACCTGGACATCTCCAGAAGTTGTACCTTCCTCACTGAGGAAGCTTCTAGGACGCTGATCCACTCTCTCGTCATGTCACACTTGGAGCTCCATTCTTATTGGCCTAAAACTAAAATGGCTATCCTCACTATTCTGAATGTTTCTGTCAGACTCATCACCTAATCCAATGCTCATTATTTGCTGCACCCCTCTACCAGTCCCTACACTGGCTCCCCATGTCCACAAGAATGATGTTCAAAATTCTGATTTTCACTTGCAAAGCCTATAAAAACAGCACATGTCCCTGCATCTCTTCTCTTGTCTCCAGATACAGTCTAAACTGCTCTCTATGTTACTTTTTTTTTGCTCCCCAACCTACTAGCATGCCGGTACTTTAAGTTTTTTTTTTTCATTTTGTAGATAGGGTACGGAGGCTAGCAATACAAAGGGTAAGGTATTATTACAGTGTTTAGAGTATCCCATAAGAAATCTAAAAAAACAACTCATATAATTACCACCTTTATTGAGTAAATTGTATATCTAATTATAGGTGGCAACATTTAGACAAAAGAAGTATAAAACTTAACTTTTATTAAATTAGATAAAATGAAATGTCTTAACAAATTAACACAAATTAAAATATGATGTTTAAAATTCACAAATAAAATAAATGCTGATGTTTCTCGGTAACCAACCTAAATCAATCCTCATTGAGAGAACATTATTTTATGTTATAAACAGTTAATGTATTTACAAAAAAGTTCACCTATGCATCAACTCCAATGGTATATCTTGGCTTGCAAGCCAAAAGTTTATATTGGGGGGTAATGATCATACCAGAAAAATCCTAATCGTATGATAGATTCACTTGTTCCAAAATTAGTAACTGGATGTAAATATCTGCTATATCATATAGATAGTATATATAAGTAATCAGATCATTCAGAATGCAAATAAATCTATATATCATTTATAGCTCTAGATAATAACTTAAATAAGTGTCTTATTTTTTTAGGATTCAGGAGACTCACACAAATTCAGGTCATTACCTCGTAATTTCCAAAGCACAGCCAGAGAATATATAACCAGCTGTATAGTAAATTTCTGCTTTCACATTTCTGCTTTCACATTTCTGCTTTCACAGCCTTGCTGCCTGAAGTGTAATTGGGCCCTGTGTGGGCAATGCATATCTCATCTTCACATAATTTTAATGTTAGATTGTAATGAACAAAGATGGCAAAATGGAATGTAATTGAAGTAAGACAAAGACACAAGAGTATACGAAGGGAAAAAATGAACAAGTATTATGTTTTTAAATAAACAGTTTGCATCTCTTGGGTCCCAACACTTACTGTTAGAAGTTAAAAGCATCTTAGCCCTTGAATACAGTGTGAAAATAATGAATGCTAGGTGAAATACATAAAGGAATAAAACAAAAACATATAGAGTAATAAAATGAGAGATAACACCTTTATATACATTTTCTGAAAGCGTTATGCCTATCTAAAGCTTTTGAGTTTACTTTATGCATTATTTATCTCTGCTGGGAAATTATGCCATCTGTTCAGTTGAACTTAAAAGACTTACAAAAAAGACATGAAATGTATCTCCTAAAATTTAAATAGACCTGTATTGAAATTTAGAATTTATGTTTTAATATTTTGGTTGAAAAAGAAATATAAATGCCGAATAGCACTGCACCCTTGGTTGAAATACTTGGCTATCAACCTTTTTGATCTGGAGACTGACTAGTCACCTTCCAGTGCGCACCCAATGCTCACATGCACCATTTTTGACATCCAGAATATTTTGAACAGGGTAATACTACATGTGACAAACTAAATTGTCATTTAGTTTATGTTCCTTAGTAATCTATCTATAATGTTGATTAGCGATAGTGGTAGGTTAAAAGTGTTAGGCTCTCCTCGTGCCTCTTTATTCCTGAGGTCAGGCAGATATGATATTAGGGACTTGCACTGGTCCGAGGGCACACTTTTGAGAAACGCTGCTTTAAAACACTAATAACTGATTCATTTTTGAATATTGTTCTAATTGTATGTCTTTGTTTATGGTCTTCCTACAGTGCATACTAAATGTGCTTTCTGTGTTGACATGTAGCCCTCTTGTCAACAATGGAACATGGCTGTTATAGTGTCAAAAGAAGTCAAACAGCCCCATTAAATTTGAAGCCCGTATCGACATTGGCACACCTGCAAAGGCTGCGGGCTTGAAATTAGGCTGCGTTACAGAGCAATTAAATTGAACCATGCCGTGAGTTACAGGCTATAGACGCAAGCTGTTAAGGGGCCAGCCGAGCCGCGATCGGCCATCACTATCCAATTGCGGTAGTGAGACACAGGCCTCTCAGCCAATAGAAAGCGGTCTAGCCAAAGATGATTGATAAGGGAGATTATAAATTTGCGTTCCACCCGCCCATGCGTTGACTGTGTTGAATTTTCTTTCAAAGTAGCATGCAGGTCCCAGAGTTAGTGGTTTTGGAGAGTCAGAGAGTGAGCAGGAGTTATTTCAGAGCAGGAGATTTGCAGTTTTGTAAAGAACACACATAGAGACATATAGAGCTAGGTCACTCCATACACCCCCCCTCCCCATCCCATCCCCCAACAGTTATTAATGACACAAAATACACACATTTTTTTTTCTTCCTATATTAACAGTTACATGTATTTATTATTCTATTACTTTTGGGATTGAGATAGATGGATGAGTGGAGATGAGTGGGGAGGAGGAGAAGAGGATAGATGAGGAGGAGAGAGAGGTGGCCATGGGGAGCAGTGGAGGAGAGGAAGAGGAGGAGGTGCAGGAGGAGGTTAAGCAGAGGAGGAGGGGAGGCGGAGGTGGAAGCAGAGGAGGAGGGGAGGTGGAGGAGGAGCGGGATGAGGAGGATGTGAGTGTAGAGGAGGAGGAGGTGGGTGGTGGCAGGGTGGCCCTAGCACCAGACACATTTAGGAGAGGGAGAGATGGGAAGGGGCCTGATCCAAAGGGCTGGTAGTTCAGGAAAGGGATAGGCCTCAGGGACAGATCAGGGAGGCAAGGGTCCCCATCCACAGTCGGGAGGGCAAAAGGCTAAGGGCAAGTTAGACCAGGGCTTAGCCTCAGACAGGAAGGAGGTAGCGGCTGAAGTTACAGCGGTAGGTACAGCCAGGCCCAGATCATCCATTAGTATAAGTAGGCACACACCCAGGGGCGGATCCCTGAGAGGGGCGCCTCATTTCTGCAGGAAATAAAAACTTGTATTTTTTAATGAATCCCTCTTTAAATAATGGTGGAAAAGTGGAGGCGGGCGACTCAGGGACAAGTGCTGGTTCAGCGCAGAGCGGCAGCTGGTGGTTGCCTAGATTGGAGCTCTGTCTATTAACAAAAATGAATGAGAGCAGGACCGGCACCCTCCTCAGCATTCTCTCTACATGGCTTACACTGTGCTGCTCCATAGATATCACACAGAGCCCTCCCCTGCTTAACTACCTCATCCTGCATTCCAGCAATTCGGTAACAGTGCCCAGCACCAAACACACTCTCTACACTATATATCTATACATAATATAAATATAAATGTTTCCTATCAGTAGATCTATGTAAGTGTACATATAGATAGCTGTACATCCAGACTCCAATCACCTATATATATGTACACATGCACACATATATATATATATATATATATATATATATATATATATATATATATGAATTTTTAATGTGCAATGTATATAAACCATATATAAATATATAGAGACTATTACATGTGATCACAGGAATATATTTGTTTTACATACAAGTGTAAATAAATATATATATATATATATATATATATAAATAAAATATATTTATATAAATATATATATATATATATTTATGTGTGTGTTTATCTTCGTAAGTGCATGTATCTCTCTCTCTCTCTATATATAGTGCCTTGCAAAAGTATTCACCCCCCTTGACCTATTTTGTTACATTACAGCCTTAAATTCAATGTTTTGTTAATCTGAATTTTATGTGATGGATTAGAGCACAATAGTCTAAGCTGGTGAAGTGAAATGAGAAAAATATATGAATAAAACTATTTTTCAGAAATAGAAAACAGAAAATTGGCATGTGCGTAAAGCAAGCCCCCACTTAGCAGGAACCTGCGCAGGGGAGGAGGAAGGAAGAGGACCCGAGGGCCCTGGCTCGGAGGAGAAGGATGTCATATTGCTAGTGGGGTCACCAGCTGGACTACCGGCAACACCGACAGGTTTCGACCCCACTTTCCCCCTCCTCCAAAGACTGAGCATCTCGTCAGGGCCCTCCAACTAGAGCTATGATGCCAGCAGCCAGCCACCAAGTCCTCCCGTCACCCATATAACAATAATAAAAGTAATAATAGCATTAGATATCACATATATTAGTTGTCAAACTGTGATTCGTTGTCACGCTTGCGACAAATCGCAGTTTGACAACTATGATCAATCGCACCCCACCACGCATGCGCAGAGAAGGTAGGAAGACACACACAGGGGAGGTAGAGAAGGGAGGAAGGGACACACAGGGGAGGAGGGAAGAGACACACAGGGGAGGAGGGGAGAGACACACAGGGGAGGAGGGGAGAGACACACAGGGGAGGAGGGGAGAGACACACAGGGGAGGAGGGGGGAGACACACAGGGGAGGAGGGGGGAGACACACAGGGGAGGAGGGGGGAGACACAGGGGAGGAGTGGGGAGGCACATGAAAGGAGGGAGAGAGACACAGGGGAGGGAGAGGAGGGGGAGAGACACAGGGGAGGTGGGGGGGAGAGACACATGGGAGGTGGGGGGGAAGAGACACAGGTGAAAGGGACACGGGGAGGGGGAAAGAGATATGGGGGGACAGAGGGTGAAGAGACACAGGAGGGAAAGAGACACAGGGGAGGGAGAGGAGAGGTGGAAGAGATACAGGGGAGTGAGAGGAGGGGGAAGAGACAGGGGAGTGAGAGGAGGGGGAAGAGATACAGGGGAGGGGGAAAGAGATGCATGGAAGGGAGAGGGGGAAGAGACACAGGGGATGGAGGGGGGAAGAGACACAGGGGATGGAGGGGGGTTGGAGACACAGGGGATGAAGGGGGGTTGGAGACACAGGGGAAAGGGACACAGGGAGGGGGAAAGAGACTCGGGGGGAAAGAGACACAGTGTAATGATATAGGAATCACAAGGTTGTGGAGACCAGTAGCCAAGGTCAGCAATAATCCAGTTCAGCAACTTGTAGGTGAAACAGGAACAAGCTTTATTGAAGGGATCAGGAACCAACAATAATCTGGCAAGGATACAGAGACAGGAAGTGCCTTATATAGGCCAAGAACCAGACAGCTGACCAGACACAGCTAAAGAGAGTTGTCACTGATTGCATTGCTTTTAGAGTCAAGGTATCAGATCTCAGGTAAATCTGCAAGAGGCAGGCTGGCGTACCGGTAGGGAAGAGGTTTAGCAACATGCAAACCAGGGTTCGAATCCCAGCAGAGTCAATTCCTCACACACAGGGAGGGAGAGGAGAGGTGGAAGAGATACAGGGGAGTGAGAGGAGGGGGAAGAGATACATGGGAGGGGGGAAAGACACTGGGGAGGGACATGGGGGTAAGAGACACAAGGCAGGGGGGAAGAGACACAGGGGAGGGAGACGGGGAAGAAATACAGGGGAGGGGGAAAGAGACACAGGGGAGGGAGAGGGGGAAATGAGACACAGGGGAGGGGGATAGAGACACGGGGAGGGAGAGGGTGAAAGAGACACAGGGGAGGTAAAGGGGGGGAGAGACACAGGGAAGGGAGAGGGGGAAGAGACATGAGGGAGAGGGGAAGAGACATGAGGGAGAGGGGAAGAGACATAGGGGGGCAGGGGGGGGGAAGAGACACGGGAGGGAAAGAGACACAGGGGAGGTGGGAAGAGACACAAGAGGGAGAGGGGGGTAAAAACACAGGGGGGGAGGAGACACACGGGAGGGAGAGGAGGGGGAAATGAGACAGAAGGGAGGAAGTAGAGAGACTCACAATGCGCGCCAAAGGGGCTCATTGTGAGGCCCATGATGAGTAAAGTAGAGGGTGGGAGAGGCTTGCAATGATCACCAAAGGCGCTCATCGCGAGGCCAGTAAAGTAGAGGGGGAGAGGCTCCCATTGTGGGACAAACAGCATTGCCAGGCTTCACTTTTTATTGCTATCATTTTTGACGGGCAAGTCGCTAGTAATATAATAATATATAATCAACAAAAATGTTAATACACAAGCAAATGTACAATTAGTGATATTGTGGAATATCAACAATCCCCTGAGGGCCTGATAGGAATAGGACAGGTGATACTGGAGTGGGTTGCCAGTCCCTTCTCTAGTGGACTGTGATTCATCAGCCCTGTCTGCTATGACGTGCCCACCTACAGTGGCCCTAAGCTGCAGAGACATATATATATAAGCATCCAAAGCTCTTATCAATGTTAATTATTGCACTCATTTTGTATTCATTTTTTATAGCTCACTTAGCAATCCACAAGGGGACCAAAGGAACATACACCACACCAATCTACTCTAACACATCAGGAAAGGCCTCAAAACACATGGAGGCTGTGTAGAGGCATTGGGATCAATTGCCAACTCACCTCCATCAGGGGTAATCTCCGCTACACTCATGCTGAAAAGTCCAACGCCATTGCTGGTGGCCATGTGCCAAGATGTATACCCATCCCATTTGGTGACCGCCCATTATGTTTTGCTATTTACCAATTTACATTAGTGTGGTGTATGTTCCCCTGGACCCCTTGTAGATTGCTAAGTGGTATGAAGTGGTGAATGAAGCTGTGAGCTATACCATGTAGGGCCAGTTTAGGTGGGCAGGTGATAGCAGAGAGGTCAGAAAAATCCCAGTCCACTAGAGGAGGAACTGGCAACCCACTCCAGTATCTTTGGCATGCAAACTGTGTGGAACAGTACAGCCATTGACCTAGCTAAATGTGCTGCAGTCCATAGGGTCACAGAGAGTCAGACAAGAGTTAAGGACTGAACAACAATATATATATATATATATATATATATATATATAATCTAATTTATATTCCAGGGTCCACATTAGAGCCTCTGTGAGTGAGAAAGGATTAATCTGGCTTCAATTTCATGTTTTTGTGTTGCCTTTTTAATCAGGTAGTGTGTCTTTAATTGATTTCTGCATGTTGCAGCATGGCTTTTCATATTTGCATATGCATGACCATTCCAACAAATGATGAAATCAACTTTTTTTAATGCCTATTGGGGGTTTATTGTGCAAGTAATTGTAATGGCTTTCCATGCTTTCCCCATTTCAAAGTCCACTGGTGTGTTTATATTGTCTTTTACAGTGTTGAGAAATTGCATGTAAACCCTTTGCGGCTCCTATTTGGAGGCTGTAATGTTTTTGCCTCCATTTGCGGGTTACGGGCTTGAACACCAAGGCATCTTTGGAAATGTGTTGCAATTTAATAGCGTGATTGGAATATAACAGTTACGGGCTTGAAAGAACAAATGATTTGTGGCAGCGGAGTTCAAATTTCGACATCCTGTAGGCTTTATTCGCCCTTAACCCGCAAGTAGTTTGCGGGTAGCTTTGAGAGGCCAATTTAATAGCCGTAAGTCTTGCGGGCTACATTATGGGCTACAGTTTTATACTTTCATGGAATTTATTAGGGCTGTTAGTTATTACACAAATAGACACAATTTGATAATATGCAGTGCTCAAGGAATTAATGACATGAAGGTAGATAAAGGGATATGGAATACCGTCCATCTCTCAGTGTGGTCTTTGTTTCCACAAAACAAAGCCTAATGTAATATCTACCAATAATTTATATTATGCTGATTTTAAAAGCATGTAATTCATTTATTATATATAGAGTTTATTGCCTTCTGTTAAAAAAAGTTAGGATTTATAATATACCAAACGAGCACTGTCAATCAACAAATTTGCATGTCATTTTGCTTTCTTGTGATGTAAGGCACATTTGTTGAGACAGTAGCAGGGTTTGGCTAATACTGTTGGGCACTGCTGGATCTAACAATTAAAAAGAGGATATGTAAGTGTCTGGCATCAACCTGATAGGGGTAAGCAACAAGTAGAGGCTGAGACCATTAGGGGAAGGGAGCAATTTCCTCTTAAGATCTTGCACAAATACAGAGGCAGAGCTACCGCTGGTGCAGATGGTGCAAGGCCTGCATGAGTGCTGCCAGCACTGGGGAGCTACAGTTCATTGAGGGAACCATGAATGTCAACATGTACTGGAACATACTGAAGCAGAGCATGATCCCCTCCCTTCGGAGACTGGGCCGCAGGGTAGTATTCCAACATTATAACGACCCCAAATACACCTCCAAGACACCACTGCCTTGCTAAACGAAGCTGAAAACCCTATTGAGCATCTGTGGGGCATCCTTAAACGGAATGTGGGTGAGTGCAAGGTCTCTGAGTCTAACATCCACCAGCTCCGTGATGTCATCATGGAGGAGTGGAAGAGGACTCCAGTGGCAACCTGTGAAGCTCTTGTGAACTACATGCCCATGAGGGTTAAGGCAGTGCTGGAAAATAATGGTGGCCACACAAAATATTGACACTTTGGGCCCAATTTGGCAATTTTCACTTAGGGGTGTACTCACTTTTGTTGCCAATGGTTTATACATTAATGGATGTGTGTTGAGTTATTTTGAGGGGACAGAAAATGTACACTGTTATACAGGCTGTGTGCTTACTACTTTACATTGTAGCAGAGTGATGAAAGACATTATAATTAATTGCCCAACAGTCTCAAGCCCTCAAATTGGCAATAAAAAAAATGTGTTTATATGTTTTATTTTTGTGTCGGATCAATTTTGGGAATAAAGGGGTTAATTCAGGCCACCCACATGGACTAGACCGCTTACTTCATACATTTTTATCGATTTGCACATTTCTGGATTACAGGTATGATTGCATATCGGACTTCAAAAAACTAGTTGTCAACCGAAATGTTCTACTGACATCATGCTGACAATCTCATTTACTATTGGCTCTGTCTTGGCATCAAGTTACGGGCTTGCCTGGTTGATCACGATCATGCACTTAAACGTAACTTATGACAGCACGGTTTCCGAGTTTAAACCTGCTGACATTGCGGCTGTATCTCTTCACTTGCGAGTCTGGAATTTAATAGGGGCCTTGGTCCATAAAATGTAAGTATTCTCAATAGAATACTTGGAAACCAATGTGACAAGGGTGGAAGGACCTAAATTGCTGTTACACAAAAATGGAAAAACAAGGGAAAACCTCAGCACAATGAGTGAGTGTTTTAAATGTATGCGGATACGCTTTAACTTTAAAGGGAAATCTATTGTGTGGCCTCTGGAACGCAAGGTCTATTTACAATAAACTTGACTTACACTGATGATCTATTAATTTCCAACTCTGTGAATCTAATTAATATCAATGAAACTTGGCTCACTCTATCAGGTACTGCTTCCCTTGCCATTCTATTATATATTGGTTTTCAGTCACAATAAGGCCTGCGAATAAGCAAGGTGGAGGTGTGAGCGTATTACATTCTTCTTGCTGCACATTTAAATTTTCTTCTATTAAAGTTCACACTATCCGCCTCTTCTCTCTGCGAGTTGCTGTGATTTATTGTCCACCTGAACCATCCTCACCATTTTCTGTATAATTTTGCTGCCTGGCTTCCTCACTTTCACTCCTCCAACATACCTTCACTTGTTCTTGGCAATTTTAACATTGCCACTGTCACTCCAATCTCCCCATACAGCCACAAATTTACTTACACTTACCTCTTCCCTCGGCCTCTCACAATTTACAGAATCCCCAACTCACCGTGATGTACACTCCCTTAACTTAATTTTTACCAATCACTACACTATATTTTGACTCCTTGTTAACCCCTGTATAGCATTACAAATAAAGTATAATCACATATATAGTTGTGAGCAGCAGAAAATGTTGCTAACGCTGACATCATAAAGGGGGCGTGGCTATGATGTAAGTGGGGGTGGGCCTAACACCTGATCTTAACAGAAGCGTGGCGGCCATTTGCATTTCAGAGAAAGACAGCAAAGTGAGAGAGGGAGACAGGTACAGAGAGAGAGGGAGACAGCTACAGAGAGAGAAGAAGACAGGTACAGAGAGAGAAGGAGACAGGTACAGAGAGAGAGGGAGACAGGTACAGAGAGAGAGGGAGACAGGTACAGAGAGAGAGGGAGACAGGTACAGAGAGAGAGGGAGACAGCTACAGAGAGAGAAGGAGACAGGTACAGAGAGAGAGGGAGACAGGTACAGAGAGGGAGAGAGACAGGTACAGAGAGGGAGAGAGACAGGTACAGAGAGGGAGGGAGACAGGTACAGAGAGAGAGGGAGACAGGTACAGAGAGAGAGGGAGACAGGTACAGAGAGAGAGGGAGACAGGTACAGAGAGAGAGGGAGACAGGTACAGAGAGAGAGGGAGACAGGTACAGAGAGAGAGGGAGACAGGTAAAGAGAGAGAGGGAGACAGCTACAGAGAGAGAAGGAGACAGGTACAGAGAGAGAGAGACAGGTACAGAGAGGGAGAGAGACAGGTACAGAGAGAGAGGGAGACAGGTACAGAGAGAGAGGGAGACAGGTACAGAGAGAGAGGGAGACAGGTACAGAGAGAGAGGGAGACAGGTACAGAGAGAGAGGGAGACAGGTACAGAGAGAGAGGAAGACAGGTACAGAGAGAGAGGGAGTCAGGTACAGAGAGAGAGGGAGACAGCTACAGAGAGAGAAGGAGACATAAAGAGAATTACAGAGCAAGAGCGCACACAGACAGTGAGGGAGCACAAAGACAGCGCAGAGAGAGTTCACAGATAGAGCGCACAGAGAGAGAGTGCAGAGAGATTGACAAAAAGAGTGAGGGGAACAGAGACAGAGATTGCACACAGACAGCAGTGCACATAGGGTGCAGATAGAGAAAGCGTACACGCAGAGAGCATGCCCAGCCGGTACATCTACACATTATATAGTAATAATAGTAATAATAATAATGCACAAGAGCATGCCCAGCCGGTACATCTACACATTATATAGTAATAATAATAATAATAATAATGCACAAGAGCATGCCCAGCCGGTACATCTACACATTATATAGTAATAATAATAATGCACAAGAGCATGCCCAGCCGGTACATCTACACATTATATAGTAATAATAATAATAATAATAATGCACAAGAGCATGCCCAGCCGGTACATCTACACATTATATAGTAATAATAATAATGCACAAGAGCATGCCCAGCCGGTACATCTACACATTATATAGTAATAATAATAATAATAATAATGCACAAGAGCATGCCCAGCCGGTACATCTACACATTATATAGTAATAATAATAATGCACAAGAGCATGCCCAGCCGGTACATCTACACATTATATAGTAATAATAATAATAATAATAATGCACAAGAGCATGCCCAGCCGGTACATCTACACATTATATAGTAATAATAATAATGCACAAGAGCATGCCCAGCCGGTACATCTACACATTATATAGTAATAATAATAATAATAATAATGCACAAGAGCATGCCCAGCCGGTACATCTACACATTATATAGTAATCACATATATAGTTGTGAGCGTACGAGTTGTTGCTAACGCTGCGGGCTCGCGTAGCGAGCCAAGGCCCTCGCAAAGCGAGGGCCGCGGGCTCGCTACACGAGTCGCGGCCCTCGCAAAGCGAGGGCACTGGGTGAGGGTCTCAGTTGCTGGCATGGAGTGCCGTAGGCGCTCCATGCCAGCACCTGAGGACCTCGCAAAGCGAAGCGAGGGCCGCGGGCTCGCTACACGAGTCGCGGCCCTCGCGTAGCGAGGGCCTTGGCTCGCACAGCGAGCCAAGGCCCTCGCAAAGCGAGGGCACTGGGCGAGGGTCTCAGTTGCTGGCATGGAGCGCCGAAGGCACTCCTTGCCAGCACCTGAGGACCTCGCAAAGCGAGGGCCGCAGTTGCTGGCATGGAGCGCCAAAGGCGCTCCATGCCAGCAACTGCGACCCTCGCAAAGTTCACGTCGCAACCCAAAGAGCACGACACACACATTACGACACTCGCAAACAACATACGACACACGTTCACACACATTACGGCCTCGCAACACTCGGACGCAACTCGCGAACATTACAAAATGTAAAACACAATACATACACACAGCACATACATAAAAACCTTACCTACACCAAGAGGGAGCACCCAGGACCTCAAAAATGCCACTTAGACCTTCATTTTACTCGAAATAAAAGAGTTTAGAGACTAAAGAAAACTGTAAGCAAGAGAAAAAATGGCCGCCGAACAAAACGAAAACGAGGCTACAGCACTCTAAACTTGCAAAACACCACAAGAAACTCGCAAAACGCCACAAACGACCTACAGATATTCATACCACACAGTGCACACATTCAGCATGCTTACACAGCAGCTCCACACCACTAATGCTCCAGCAACATCAAAACAGATTGCCAGCTCTTCAACACAATGCTTCAAAATAGGTAAAGTATATTCATTTAGTAATCTATTACATATTTCAGTATTATACACCAAACAGCATTAGCTACCTTACAATTTCATTGCCGTCATTTTTTGACGGGCAATATTCTAGTAATAAAATAATAATAGGTGTTATGAAGAGAATAATGTTTTGTTCCAGCAATGATGTTCAACCTATGTAATGCTATGGTAGTTCAGAATAATGTGTATTGGCACTAAAGAAATATATTTACTAATTGTTCACTACTGAAAATCGTATACAAGAGAAACAGTCAATAATGATGCTCTTGTAGTTGGTTTTGATAATGTATGTGGCTCTGATAAAGTATTGTATTTCACAAACAGAAGAGATGAACTTTATAGGAACTAAAATTGATAGATTTTCAAAAATAGAAGCAAGACACAGTGGCCCCCATTCATTTGAGGTTTTGGGAGATCCGGTAGCCTGCAAGCTAATTTGCTATTCAACTAGCGTCTTTTTGCGGGCTCGGATTGGCTTCCGAGTTACGTCCTTGAGAAAATGGCGATGGTTAAACTCGTAACTTACAGCCTCCAGAAGCCTTTCATCTTTCACTTTCGCAAGGCTAAAATCGCAAATCGATATTCAATTGCTCAATTTCCCCAAACCCACAAATGTTTTCACACCAGTAAACGGCAAATGAAGAAGAAAATCTAACTAGTGCTAGAGAGGACCTGCAAGGGGGTTAAACAACTGTTCATAGCACTGTAAATGCAAATAAAAAAAATCACTACTGCACTGTAAATAACGGAGAAAGCGATGACAGATATTACATTTAATTGCACAACAGTCTCAAACCCAGAAATCGGCAAGATCTTAGATTTTTTTCATGTTTTATTTCAGGGTTAAATCGATCTCGGGTATCAATGAGTTAATACATATTAGGCCACCCTTATGGACTAGAACAGTATTGGCATATTTTCATAATTCTTTATTTTGCATGTTTTGCGAGTCTGATCACATATTGGACCCCCGAACCTAATTGATTTACATGTAACCTCCATGTTTTTACTGCCATAATAATATTAGTCTAATTTTCTATTGGCTGATTCGAAATGGGCGGTTACGGGCTTGCTGAATTGATCATGTTCCCGCCCTGAACTGCTCTGAACCAGTGCATGGTTTACGGTTTCTGGTTTTTGGGTCCGTATCTTGCGGCCTTGAGCAATTGAATAGCATCTCAATTGGAGACAAACAGGAGCCCGCATACATACGGCCATCTGCAATCGAATGGCAGGCTTCGAATTGAATATGGCCCAGTGTATTCTTTGCGATAAACTAAGGATATAATAATCTACAATTTCAACAAGTGAGGAAATGTGGTATTGTTTAATAAACAATATTATGATGAGCCATAAAACAACTGTCCAAATTAAAGATATCAATTTAGAAATATCAGTGTGAGTGAGTGCAACATGCTCACCATGCCTGTTAATGCAAAATAATAAATAAATGAATATATCACCAACAGTTTATCTTAAGAAGAACTGAAAGAAACATGATTTTTTTTTTTGCCAAAAGAGTTGAAATTGTCAAAATACTTTTTGACAAATTCCATCAAATAATGTGAGCCTAGGTGTGAAAGCATAAACCATATATCAGTATAACAGTCAGAAAGCGTTTAGGGTAGAATAGCACTTATGCGTAAAATAAGCTACAAGCAGATATTTAAAAATTAATTTAATACTGAATATTGCTTATTAAAATCAATATTATAATTGACCAATAACTAATTAACATCTGCCTTCTGCTAGAGCATTACAGTGGTCCTTTAAAAGTAAAGTCCCTGAAAGTAACCCCATTCACTTGAATTCCTCACAGTTTTCATTAGACAGGATGGAGTTAACCTCCTTCAAATTCCATTCCATTTTAATGTTAAGTTGATGTTAAGTTTATGTGTACTTGTTGCATAAAACACATTCCAGAACACAGGCCTGGAAGTGCATAGCCAATAAATAAGGATGTTCATACTCAGCAGGATTGGGCTAAATTATGACAAATAGATCCTAAAATATTTTTTACAGATGTAGAATACAGCTCAATTAATAAATTATACACTATATCATTGAATTAACAACAATCATTTCACCTATAAAACTTGACACACAGCAAGCTGGATTATTTAACGCTGGAGTGGCAGATTCCAATTTGTTCTGTAATCGTATGCAAAGCCCTTGGAAATCTTCTGCAGTTGTATCCAAAATTTAGAGATTTGAGTTAATATATTAGAAAAAGAATGGAAAGTATTTTAATTTGTTATTTGGAACATAACCCAGTCTTCAGTTTTTTGTTTTTTTTTTCAATTCATGATTTTTCCAGAATTGTTTAAACAGATGAATATGCTCATATGGCAGCCGGACAAATCTATCTATTAAGCAAAATGGTATATTTAAATATTATTGTTATGATTTGCCTTTAATCATAAAGAGAGCAACATTTCCCAGAACTTTATATATAGGAAAATGATATTAAATACAGTATTTGACACATAACAAATATTGTTATAGAGGAAGTAGAGGTCTTTATCAATGTCCTTGTGGTACACAATCTAGGAGCAGTTTTCGTGATCTAAATCACTGGGGGGGTTTTGGGGGGACAAATCCCCCCCAGATTTTTCCATGTTTGTATGTATGTATGTACGTACTGTATATGTAAGCTATTTTACATCCTGTGTATACAATGAACTACAATGAGGCGAGCAGTTGAGGCCAGCGGGACTTAGGTTGCAATGGTCACAGGGAAGGGACAGCGGGGAGATGGTGGAAAGAGACACATGGCATTCTCAAGCAAAAAAGTTGCAGGTTAACGAAACTTGCAATGAGCCCGTACAGTAGACGGGAGGAGAAGCTTGCAAGGAGCGCCGAAGGCGCTCAGCGCGTGCCTCGCGATGAGTGCCGAAGGTACAGCATTCCCAGCATTCAAATTTTATTGCTGTCATTTTTTACCTGCAATTTGCTAGTTATATTATAATAATTAATTTCTTTGTAATGGTTATAGAGAATGCAAAAGACTGATAACATAAAAGGAATAAGAATAAATACGGTGCAAAAGGAGTTGATAGCCCTGCTCTTGTGTGGGACTACAATCAATTATGTCACAGTTGTGACAAATTGACAAAGTAGATGGACTTGCTTGATCGTGGTCTGGTCAGATATCAGGATCCATGGATAGGAGGCATTCACTGTTCACTGTTCAACTTTATTTTAGTCAATGTTAGGGAGTAATGTTGTAAGCTTGTCTATATGGATGAACTTTAAGAGAGTGTTTGAAGTAATGAAGACTTGACGACGTAGAGAACCAACGCACTTACCCGTATCTGCCCACAGAAGCTGACTAACAGCCTCATTCAATTGCCAGCTCACAGCTCACTCGCATAGGGTTGGATGTCTCCAAGTGAGTTGCAAGCTGCTTTTGCCCTACTTTTCCAAGGCTATTCAATCAACCAATGTTTCCGACGTGAGTGCAAGGCCGGAGCTTCTGCTCATTATCAACCAATGAGAGTTGAGACTGTCATGATTGACGGTTCTCAAAGCTGCGAGTGAGCCTGCAGAAAGGGACTCGAACGGACCCCTGCAGGGTACCCACATCAACCCCAATGATATGGGGGTCCCACATTAACCCTTGCGATCGTGACCCCCACTGCATTTAAAATGTTTAAATTCCCCGCCGCGGGACCTTAAAGGGCCCGCAGCACACTAATAGTTGTATGTACCTCCCAGCACCTAAAATTAACCCCCCAAATGCTGGGGTTCCCATTGGGATCCCCGCATGGTCCCTTCATTAACCATTGCACGCGATTGGCGACCCCAGTTGCATTAAAAATTTGAATTTCCCGCCTTGCGGGTCCTTAAAGGACCGTAAAGGACCTTAAAGGACCTGTGCAAAATAAAAATTAACCCTATCACTCATGGGGCTCTATATTGTCACTTATGGGGATCAATATAGACCCTCATAAGTCACTATCAACCAATGGGATTTATTTAACCTTGTCATTTATGGGGATCAATACAGACCCCTATAAGACACTATTTAACCCTGTCACTTATGGGGGTCAATACAGACCACAATAAGCCACCATTTAACCCCATCAGTCCAATAGGGGTCTATGTAGACCATATAGGACACTAATTAACCCCTATAATTACACTATAAGTGCCATGTTGGTCCTCCAAGACCCTCATGACACTAAGTACAAACACTACACTACACTATCCCCCCCAATAAACCACTAAATCTAAACTAGCCCCCCTCTACCCTACACTATTAACCCTAACTATACCCCATAAACCCAACCCGGGTCTATTTAACCCTAACAGTACCTATCTAACCCTAACTGGGCCTACCTACCCCTAACTAGGCCTATTTAACCCCATCTAAGTCTATTTAACCCCATCTCTTATGGGGGTCTATACAGATGGGACAATTAGAACCCTAACATTAACCCCATAAGTGCCATGATTGTCCTCCTGAACCCTCATGACACTAAGTACAATCACTACACTACACTATTCCCCCCAATAAACCACTAAATCTAAACTAGCCCCCCTCTACCCAACCCTTTTAACACCTACTCTACCTACATAACCCCCTTTTAAACCCCCACCCCACTAATAACAAAAAATGTCACAGAAAATAAAAAAGCTACATCACAAAAAGTAAAAAGAGCTACATTACAAAAAAGAAAATTACAACCCCCCCACCACAGAAAAAATAAAGAATTACGCACCTGAAAAGGAAATACATACACATATATACATCATATACAAAATATAATAAATTAATATACACAATAAATACAATTCAAATCTACCGCTATCTACATACATTAACCCCTATCTAAAATACATTAAACCCTATCTACATACAATAAAAACCCTATATCTAACCAAAATAGAATAAATAAGACCACTTACCTTTGCAGATGTACCTTCAGCAGGTCGCACCCCCTAGGAAAAAAAGAATCATCAAATTAGTACACAATTCAACACTACACAGTATGACTGACAGTGACAGCAGCCAATCAGAAGGCGCTATTCCCTTCAGCCTAACATAATGAGATACACCCTGTGGGGGTGTATCGCATTGTGATTGGCTACAAGCATCTGCGCCTTTTGATTGGCTGCTGTCACTGTCAATCATACTGCAGCCAATCAGACGCAAATGTCAGCATGGGGTTAACGTGGGCACACTGTGGGGGTCCCGTTGAGACCCCCGCAGCAAGCGGTTAATGTAGGGACCCAATGGGGACCCATGCATCATTGGAGTGTAATGTAGGAGTGTGGGGACAATCGTAGGACCATACGTAAGGGCTTCTAAAGCCCTTGCAAGTCCTCCTCAGCACAAGCAGGACTTCGTCCTGCATTTGTGATTTGCGAGCTGAAATACATTTTCGGAGTGGGAGGGATAGAGCAATTGAATAGCGATTTACGCATATCTGCCTGCGAAAGTGGAACATCAAAGGCTTCAGAGTGGTGTAAGCTCCAAGTTGCTTGCCGGTCATTTTTGCAGGGCTTTAACTCGAAACTTGGTCTGAGGTCCCAAATGGAGGCAATTGAATAGCAAAGTTTCCTCCGTTTTGGACTTGCGAACTCAGAGCTGAAAAAAGTAGCAATTGAATGAGACTGTGTATAAGGAAAAAAATTAAAAAGGGTAGAGAATGTATGAAGTAGGTCTCAAAGACATTAGTGAGAGGAGGTAATTATGGGTGATGGGATGCATACATTGTGGGCAGGGTGGTATTGTTGAAAGATACAATTCTAATCATAACCCAGTAGAATATGGAAAACCAGCAAATGTATCTGTATAACAGAACCACAGAGAGAGAGAAAGCACAGAGAGAGCCACAAATAGAAAGAGAGAGAGAGCACAGACAGAAAGAGCACACACAGTGCACATACAGAGAGAGCGCGCACAGAAAGTGAGAAAGAGGGCACAGACAGAGAAAGCACACAGAAAGCGCACAGAAAGAGAGAGCACAAAGAGAAAGTGCTCAGATAAAGAGAGGGAGGGAGATAAAGAGAGGTAGAGAAACACAGGACAGAGAGAGAGGACAGAGAAATAAAAGACAGAGCGAGAGAGCGCACACAGAAAACACACTTTGAGCGTAATGGAGGGCATAAGTTAATTTGCTACTCATTCGAGCTGCAAACGGCCTACTTGTTACGGGCTTAAAATCCTTACGGTTGTTAAAACCGGAACTTACAGCACATCGAAGCCTTTGATCTTTCACGTCTGCAAGAGTTCAGATCACTATTCAATTGCTAAAATCCCTCAAGACCGCAAGCACAGTCAAGCCCGCAAACAGCAAATGTTGGCCCAAATCTTAAAGGTTCCAATAGGACCCGCAAAGGGTTTACAGACTAGTTTGTAACACTGCAAGACACAATAAGAACACAACAATGGACTTGGGCAAAGCAATGGAAGGCATTAGGATTACTTGCACAACAATTCCCAATTATCAAATAGCTTCCAAAAGAAAGAAAAAAAAGGTATATGTTATTAGTATGATTAATCATACATTGTTTTGTGTTCATTCCTAACTATCTGACATCTAAGCTTGAACCTGGATGATTCACTTAACGTATTAGCCCGAATATAAGGGCGCACCTGTGAATTCAAGGGGAAAAAAGAAAAAAAAAGATAAAACCTGAATATAAGCCGCACCCTTAAAATGTAGAGACAAAGACAAAAGTCAATAAGATTCAGGGAATAAAATAGTGATTTTATTTTACCATATACGGTATCTAGTATTTGGAAAACATTATACCTCCTTAGGCATGTTATCAATATTAACATCAAGAGTAAGGTAAGGTAACATCAAACGGAAGGTAACAAGTAAGGTAAGGTCTGAGGAAACTACTGACCGCTACCAGCATTCACTTCATCACGCTGACAGTTTTCTTCACTTTCCTCCTATAGTAAGTTGTCCTTGCCACCATCCAGTGCATTTGACACGCAGCATTTTTTTAACCCCCTGATGATGGTCATTGATGATATTCTTGATCACGAAGTGATAATACATTGGTACAGAAATGTAACTAAAGGCTTCTTAATCGTGCCAGACGGTGTGAGAGCATGATCCCCTTCCCAAAGCCAATCTGAATACTGTTTTCCGAGGTAGTCTTTGAACGGCTTGTTCACTATGACATCAAGCACTTGTAGCTTCAAAGTCATTCCACCGGGTATAATGACGAGGTTTGTATTCTGTACTGCAAGTTTATTCTTCACTTCAGGAGCGAGATGACCCTTAAAAGCATCTAAAACTAGCATGGCTCTCTTATTGAGCAGTGCTCCAGGTCTGCAATTCCAAACTACAGACAGCCAGTCAACCATCAGTTACGTCGTTATCCAGCCTTTTTCCTGGCAATGAATCAATAAGCCCTCAGGAATGTTTTCTTTGGGCAAAGTTTTTTGCTTCAGAATAACATAGGGGGTAACTTTCCTCCGTCAGCAGTAACAGTTAACATCACCGTTACTCTAAGTTTTTCATTGCCGGTTGTTCTTAATGTGACACTTTTCGCCCCTTTATGGTCTACTGTCGTATTGCTTGGCATGTCAAAAAATACGGGGGTCTCCTCAGCATTGCCAATCTGGTGTAATGGGTATGATTGACGCTGCCCCAATTGGATGTTATACCGCTGGACACCTCAGGAGTACTACAGGCTGCTCTGGAAAAAGACGGTGTGGTTGTTTCAAGGAGCACAATACGACAATACTTGAACAAAAATGAGCTGCATTGTCGAGTTATCAGAAAGAAGCTTTTACTGCCCCAATGCCCTACAACACCTTGACATGCCTCACAGCTTCTGGCACACTGTAATTTGGAGTGATGAGACCAAAATAGCGCTTTAAGGTCACAGACACGTGACTGGAGTGTGGTTGCTGCAGCTGTTGCGTCATTAGGGGATGGAAACAGGGATGTGAAGTCTATCAAACACCGATATGATGACTGCCGGATGAAGGTGAAGAGAATGATGGAAGGGGAGACCAGAGCAACCGGTGGTGGACCACCAGTCAACATCACATACTGTGTATGGGAGTGGACTCTGAAGGAATGGTTGGAGCCAGCGGCAGTAGTGGGCCATCCAGGACGGCTGGTCTCTGGCTTTCAGGAAACCCTGCAATGTTACAATCATATACACCATCACACCGTCATATGCACACACATGAACCACACACACACACATAGATAACTGACATGCAATAGCATTGTAAGATCTCTGGTTATGACTACAGATATATGGGGCAGCAATAACCATGTACATCCAGGAAGCAAACATATCATTATCGTAATCATAATTACTAGAAAATTGCCTGTCAAAAATCACGGGAGTAAAATTGTAAGGCTGGCAATGCTGTTTGTCACACAATGCGAGGATATGGCCCCTCTGTGCTCCTTTGGCACTCATTGCGAGCCCTGTGCTGAGCACCATTTGGCGCTCATCGCAGGGTTCGCAATGAGCGCCTTCGGCGCATATGGGAGCCTCGTCCCTGTGTAATTTACGGGGATTGCGGCGCTCATTGTGAGCCTCTTCCCCCCGTGTATTTTAGGGGCCTTGCGACTGTTACTACCTTGGGTTAAGAGTTAGTGCCTTGAGTTAAGTGTTACTGCCTTGGATTAGGTGTTACCTGTCTTGCATTAATTGTTACTTGTTTGAGCTTGTTTTTACGTCCTTTGTTCTGGTTTAACAGTCTCGTTTTTGTTGTGTTTACATTTTTCAACCTCCAATTTTTCTCGCTTAGCTGATTTTCCTTCTTCAGAAAACGCTAAATATGCCTCAAATTATCTTGCACCTTACTCACAGTCCTAAGTCCTACGGGCCGTAATTTTGTGCGCGGTTACTGGCCTCGGGTGCTGATTGCAGCCTAAGTCCAGCGTGCTTCAACTGCTCGCCTTGCTCCCTAAAAGCCGCAATATTGTAGCCTGTCCCACACAGTCGACGGCTCACCTCGCCTAGCGAGGCTCGCAAAGCGTGACAAACATCGGAAGCGTTCCGAACAGCCCTGCAGATACACAACTAATATAGTGATTATCAATGTAATGTATGTATAATACCTGCAGTTAAAACTGATTCTGAATAGCAGTTTAGATTGCACTTTGTGTTAGTGTTCTGTTTGATGTTTGTTCAGAGTTCATTTAAAACAAAAAATGTAAAGTTCAATAGCAATTGTGTATTTTTTGTCATGAGTTCCCCTATCCCTATCTTCCCCATGTTAAACTGCACCGCTCAGAGCAGTTTCGCTTAACACTCCTACTGTTTGGAACAGTATTAAACAAGGTTTAGCTGTAAATTAAGATTGATTTGACATCCAAAATAGAGTACATGTATGGGTTTGCACACTGCAGCATATGCAGATACAGACTCTGAAGGACTAGCCTAACCTGGACCATGTCTCATAAGCATGTTAACACCCATTGCTGAAAATTGGTCACAGATTGGTCAGTCTTACACTCCACAGCAGATGCAGGTGAGCCTGTGTCCTAATAAACTGCAGATGGCACACCGCACCAGCATTACATATATTAATATAAGCCATGATCCACAATGCTACATGATACAGCTCAATGTTTATCTGCATAAAACAATCACCACAGCCAATTACAAGTGACCATGATGTCAGGGATAGGGAAACACACAGAAAACAATTGCTTAAAGAATCAATACTTAAATACTATTGTCCTCTCATTTCAGTACCCAGGACGGGTACCCTGGCCACAGAGACCCAGGCGGTGGCTCCACAGGAGAAGGAACCACAATCACAAATGCAAGTGGTGGGGGAGGAAGCTGAGGGCCCAGGCCAATCAGCAGCAAGATCATTGTGGGGAACACCCCCAGGCCCTCACACGCATTATGGGCACGTTCCCAGCCATGTGAACCAATTGACATGTCATGGAGCCATGAATCACCTGAAGGGATGTCAAGGTCCTATGGATAGCTCTAAACAGGCCCACCACTGCCACCTAGTGATATGAAATTGATGCGTTGGCCGGACCAACTCATGACCAGGCCCCAACAGACCAGGCCCCAACAGATGATGCCCCAACTGATGTTGCCCCAACAGACCGGGCCAACACCATCTCCATGGGCAACAACATCGCCAAGCACAATGCCGTCACTACGGGCAACACCATCGACACTGGCAACACCTCTGGCCTGCCCACAGCCCACCCCAGTCCAACTATGTCTGGTGACAGACCTCACACCCCCTCAGAAGGCACCTGGGACTTCTTGCGGTACATCTGAATGGATGATGATCGTAATTCCGTATTAATGCAATGGCAACCCAGCTTGAAAGGCAAAATTATGTTGCTACCCATCAAGTCGACAGCATCAGATCACTATATGGTGAGGTGAGGAGGCATAATCGAAGGATGGAGAGGTATGAGCGAAGGGCTCATAGGGACAGATGTTCAATGTGGATTGCCATTGAGAGGAAGTGTTGCAGTCAATCCAAATAGTGTTCTGGTTGATATCTTGTTCTTGTCTCTGAAGTTCTTAATAGTACAATCTCACGACCATGAAGGCATGTTTCTCAACCTCCTCTTTCTGTGTCACAGATTATGCTCATCAATTTCTGATTATTCATTATTATCTGAAAACACACTGTGTGGAATAGGTTTGTATGACATTATCCATGATTATTTGCATTATTTTCATTGAGCAGATATAGACAAGTTGTAAGTGGAGTGATTTCTGATGATCCTTTTTTTCATCAGGTTCCAGTTGCAGTGCTGTAGTGACCACATGTGAATCTGGTAGATGCTATGCATCATGATTATTCTAGACTATGGGCCTGATTCAACTGCCCAATTCGTAAATTGATACACACTTAAAATCACTCTTAATATTGCTACATATTCTGCAAATATTACTTATTGCCACTAATGAATTCTTAAGTCAATAGAATGCATATAAACATTTGTAAAAAAAAACACCCAAAGCCAATTTTATGAGTTCAAGGCATTTGCAAGTCTCCTTTTCCCCAAAACAAGCCTCTTGCCCTCCCGGGATCCGCCCACACCACACCCATGATAATAAAGGAACAGAAGTGCTCTGTGAATGAAAAAAGCTTGGGTATACCGTTCTCACAGTGTCAGTGTATCATTCATCACATTTGTGTCACATTCCTATATCTGTTACTATGCAATAGATTAATACATAGAATAAAAACAATAATAATAATAATAATAATATCATAAGCTATCATATAATAATATATTATATATAATAATAAAGGGTTAATACACATGCGAAGTCCAATTTGTGATACTGTCGAGTATCAATATTCCCCTGAAGGCCTGATAAGAATATGACAGGTGATAATGTGAATTGATTGATTGATAGCAAAACACTTAATGGGATGTCACTAAATGATAATGGGTATACATCTTGGCACATGGCCACCAGCAATGGTGTGGGACTTTCCAGGATGGGCGTACCGGAGATTATCCCTGATGAAGGTGAGTTGGCTGTTGCTCAACATGCCTCTGCACAGTCTCCATGTGTTTTTGCAGCCCTTCCTGATGGGTTAGAGTAGATTAGTGTGGCGTATGTTTCCCTAGTCTCCTTCTGGATTGCTAACTGGTGGTGGTAAAGGAGCTTGTGTACCTCAATTAAGCTGTGAGCTATACCATATAGGGCCACTGTAGGTGGGCAGGTCATAGTGTTTTGGAGAATAACCAAAATAGTTCTTAGAGATATCTGTCCCTGGCCAAATTACCAATATATATATATATATTTAGTGTGCACACCTTAGAGAAATAATACACCAACACGGAGTTCTGGTATAAAGCTTTCTCTCACGCCCATCCTTTATTAAAATCAGCTGTCATATTTATAACATTTTTAGTAATCAGATAAATGTTGCATCTTGGTGAACACCCGTCTAAGTAAGGCGTCTGATTGGTTCCGGAAGGCGGCGGGGCACATATCCTTATTAGGTTTCGGATCTGATGTCATTATGGCCAGTTTAAGTGAAACCTCTGATTGGCCCCGGAAGGTGGTGGGGCTCACATCCTTATTTGGTCACGGATATGAATGTCATCTTACTGCTGTCAGGATATGATGTTACCGACATCTTGCAAAAGGAAGTGATTAATCCTCCATCTTAGAGTTCCCAATGATTCAGCAATATTAATAAAGCTTTGGTTACGTGATAATACTGCAAAGATAAGATATATAAGTAGGACACAAACATAAATGCATTTTATATGGATTTTAGTCCATAACAATAGGTCATAGCAGAGAGGTCAGACAAATCACAGTCTACTGGAGAAGGAACCGGCAACCCACCCCAGTATGTTTTCCATGCAAACCTTGTGAATTTGTACAGACAGAGACATAAGTAAGTTTGCTGCAATCCATAGGGTCACAGAGAGTCGGACACAGCTGAGGGACTGAACAACCACATCTACAATGTTCCCCTGGTACTTGATATATGTGATGTGTGGTGTAATTTGGCCACTATTTGTTTTCCCAATGTAGATGTGATGAGTGAGATGTATATAATATGATCATTGTATATTTTGGCTCCATATTAGAGCCTCTGTGAGCAAGAAAGGGTTAATATGGCAGCCATTTTCATGTATTTGTGTATTTAATTAGGTAGTGTGTCTTTAATAGCTTTCAGTATCTTGCAGCATGACTTTTCATATTGGCATATGCATGACCATTACAACATATGAATAAAAAAATATATTTTCGAAGCTATTTGATAATTGGGAGTTGTTGTGCAAGTAATTCTAATGCCTTCCATTGCTTTGCCCATAATTTAAAGTCCATTGGTGTGTTTTTATCATCTTTTGCAGTGTTAAAAACTAGTTTGTAAACCCTTTGCGGGTCCTGTTTGGAACCCGTAAGATTTGGGCCGACATTTGCCGTTTGCGGGCTTGACTGCATTTAAGATCTTGAGGGATTTTAGCAATTGAATAGCGATTTTGCGATTTTAGCGATCGATACTCTTGCGGCTGTAAATTCCGGTTTTAACAACCGCAGGGATTCCAAGCCTGTAACAAGTAGGCCGTTTGCGGCTTGCAAAAAAACGCCAATTTAATAGCAAATTAACTTACGGCCTCCATTAAGGGCTATTGTAACTTACAATGTATCAATAGAATGAGGCTCTATGTAATCACTGGCATCATAAGCACTTTGTATGTATAAGTACATCAATTTCACATTACCACAGTCATTTCTACATTGATCATTTCAATATACAAGCACTCTTTCCTTCTCCCTTGAACCGTTGCTAGCTGACGTAGTAGTACCACAATTGATATACAAATTGCATATATAGCTAAAGGGCTGGATAAATGATCATTGGAGCATTTTAATTGTCTCTTTATGTGTCATTAATGAGTTGAACACAATATCACTCACATGTGTATGGAACAGGATTATTTCTCTTTAATAGGGTGTGTATGATTTATATAATCTTTTGTGCACCATTTAAATAAAATATCTGAGTATTATGTTGTGTAGTAGAAATAATATACAAAGTTAGACATTTGTACATAAGAATAACAACATAGAGAAATTGTGCATACCCATGTGTTACGCCTGTGTTAGCAAAATGTTTTTTTTTGGGGGGGTGGGAAGGGAAAAATAAAGAAAAAACAAAATTGTAATTAAGGAAAGGGAGAGGGAAAAAAGATAAACTAATAATTATAATTGGGGAAATGGAGAGAAAAAAACAAAGTAAAACTTTTAGTGCAAAAATGGAAGAGTAAAATATAATAAAGGAAAGGGGCAAAGTACTACAATGCATTAGATACTGAAAAGGTATTGCCCCCTCAAAACGCAGTTAGTACTGTAGACATGTATATGTTGAAATTATTCAAGTACAAGCTTTTAAACCATGTGTTAAGTGCAACTGGAATGCAGATATTCCATTTGCTGTGCTCCATAATGTGCAGTCAGGTGCTAACCGTGCTGACATTGTTAAGAGTACTTCTAAACCAGTCTATTAAGTATATAAATACAAATGAAATTACATACAGAACCAATAATTAGGACAAGAAGTGGTTTGGTAATATAATCAAATGCCATATGCAATGCTGTAGTCATATATTAGGACACACATTAGGACCCCTTGTCTCTTATGACAAGTTTTGGGATTTCCAGAAATATCATCAATCAATTTAAGTGCATATTGATTTTATGTCCAGCCTGACCAGTTGTTCAGAGCTTCATAGTTCTCATTACAGAGTGTCTATAATAATATTGGGAATAGATATGCCAAGAGACAATCACCTATTGTGTCTCAAATGCTAATGGAGGAAGTGGGCCTGAGAAAACCTTGACAAAGATGGCAGCATTTGACCCAGTCATTTCAGAGACTGTAGAACAATAGCACCTTGCAGGAGTTAGTAGTGACTCCCAGATCTATGAGTTCTCCCCAAAATAGCATATTTTTTCACATATCCCAAGTATAGAGTTGGTGTTGTCATTTGTTTGATATATGTTGCTGTAATCAGTGTATGATTGTCAGGATAAGGTTGCAGAGCACTATTAGGTCTTTACTCTGAGAAGTGGGCTCTAGGTTTTTCCTTTGCCCATATCGGTATGGGTAGATGTGGGTATAGTGTTACCACTAGTATGTGCCTTTGATTGGATGTGAGAGGATTCTATCTCAAGGTAACAGAACAGACTAAGGATATAATCTAACAGACAGGCTACAAACTGGCACCAATTAATACAGTAATGAAACTCATACATACTTGAAATAGGATTAGGACTCCAAAAAATAAAACAAGGCAGTATAAATCTGGTATATTTCCAATACAGAACTACATCCTAGAAGTACACAAAATAAACAAATATATCACAGGTTAGTAAGATTAGTAAACAAATGTCTAAACATCTCACAGACATCTACACTTTTGCCTAGGTTGGACCATTTCCTGCTACATCCTCAGACTTTCTGTCTCACACAGGAATTGCTATGTTGGTGGCTTCTATAAATAGTTTTTCATTTTATGTTTTAGATGTAGTAACAAATGGAATTCTTTCTATCATTCTACTAACTTTCAATGTGTGCGTAGGTATTCCCTCTTAATTGTGTTCACTTCCTCATTCCTTAAATTCTTCACTACTATAAAGCTTATGTGAATTGTTTACACATTTCTTTTTTTTTTTTACACAAACATTATCATGGACTCCAAAAACGTCTTTTTTTTTTAGATAAAATAAACAGTAATGTCCATGGATGATAATAATGTAAATACTGAACTAAAACTAGCTATGCCATGTTCATCAGTCCTCTGTTACACATGTTGATTTCTAGCTTTTGAATTAAAAAATAGCTTAAAAGACTACGTAAGTGCAAGAAAAATATACTTGTTTGACAAGTATATTCCAAATTAATAGCATTAACAACTGTGAAAGGTTGGACCAAAAACATTTTGTGGATAAATCTGAGTTTTTAATTTTTTATTCTGTTTGTAAGTACAGGAATCCATTTCGTGCTTGTTACATTACTTCCTGAGACTTGTTTAATGATTTGGCTATCATTTGAGAGAGATGTGGTGAAGAAGGGAACTGAAAGCTTTTGTTAAGATAAGATTGAAACCGGAAATACACACCTTCTTCCTCGCTGGCCCAAAAGCAGACTCATTGCTTCGGGTAATGCAACAACATTTCTCCAGAAATGTAAACACCCTTATCACAACATCCACCAGTGTATAATGAATCCCTCCAGGGCCCTACAGAGACATCAATATGTATATATATATATATATATATATATATAATTATAAACTGGTTGTTTGACTTTTGTTCTACTTATGCTCTTAGTAAAACTCAAATTTTATATATTTTTATTTCATGGTACAGTGATCCTTCAAAAGAAGGGAAAGCTCAATCAATATGAAGTTTCTTAATTTTCCATTTTGGGGATTAATTTTTGTACAGTTAAAATGAATTCCATTAGAGGGAAATATGTCCCACATCAGTAATTAACATCTTCATCTTTCAACACTAGAGGTTTCCATTAACAACGTGTATAATTTGAAAATGTCATGTCTTGAGGTCAATTATAGAGGCAATACTGTAGACAGGTCTTGTCCATGTATTTTGAACACATTAAATCACCTCCAAGTAGCAATAGACAAAGAGAGAAAGCAGCACCTTTGCTTCTGATGATGTGCCTGTTCATATGAAGATGTGCTCCAGAGATCACATTTCTTTAGGGTCTGGCCTGAATGTTTTATCTAATCATAGAAGACATATTATATTAACTTGATGACCTATTACCATGTCCATAGTTAGGGATTGCAAATACACAATTAGGTGCCAAAATCTGGCACATTAAAGATAGTAGTAAACAGGCACATTTATGGTGCAATTTATGTGTTAATACACTATTTGTGATTCCCCTCCCTCTCTATTTTGCAGAGCTCCAAAATTGTACTATTGTTAGATAGTGACTTGCTACTTCAACCTGCAATTGCCCTGGGGACAACCAATAATTGTAAATCATTGACCACAATTTAGTATAAATGGTCGACCCGCTATCACCTTAGGAATGGACCTCGTTCTGTTTTTATTTATTTACTGTAAATATTAAAATGATAATGTATATTTCCGCACAAAATAATATAACAAAACTTAAATACTTTTATGAAAGGCTGGTATAAATTTCCCTCACTGTTACATATCTACTTTTTGGATACCAGTGGTATATACCGTGAACAGGAGTTCAGATAAAACTTACTGTCAATAGTTGGCACATTAATAGAAACATGATATCATTTTCCATTCAAGTCAATAAAATTGCATATAACACTGAGATCAAAGTAGAATACTGTAGAAAACACTGACAGTAAGCTCTAATCTATCCTTATTTACGTATGTCTGCTGTTCTACATTGTTTGAGTACAGCATGTATTTATTCTGTTGAAATGTAGTATGTACAGTGTTTGAATGATACCAAGAAGTACTACAAATCCTCACTTGCTCTTGGAGTTCCTTTCAAAAACAATCTTTATTATTCCCAAATAACATGAAATAAATAAATTTCAACTACATTTGGAAGAATTTTTTTTATTTAGGGACAGTTCTAAGGTCTGAAAAATGGAACAAAAGTTGTTTAAGAATCACATAAAAGAAACAGGAATATCTCATACACTGTTCTTTAAAATATTTACATAGAACTTATATGGAAAATATTTCCATCTGATTAATCAAAATGTTTTAGAGGCTATAATCAAGATGGTACATTGTTACATATTCTATGTGATTGCCCAAATGTTTTTGAGCTATGGAATACATTCTGTAAAATTATTTCTGATATTTTAAATTTGGAAATCAAACCATATCCAACTTATTGCTTACTGGTGCTTCCATGCGATCTTCCATCAAATTCTTCAAAACAATTTTTACGATTCAATTTTCCTGCAACACATATTTATATCACTTCCAGGTGGAAACCTCTAGATTTATCTTTCTCAATTTTGATTCAGTGAATGAATCCAATACTTATAGTGCAAACAGTACAGTAGATGATAACATGCTGTAAGTTAAAAATATTTGGACTCCATGGTAAAACTCTACATATGCTAAGCATCAAATTCCTTCTTTTATAACTAGTAACTTGCCCATCATAAATGGCATTGTCATATCTTATGATGAATTCTCGTCAGCGTTATCTGCGAAGAGTATCCTCTCGAACAAGTTGTTCCATTGTCTTGGTGTGGGCGTTTAGTTGCCTCAGGTTGAATAGACTGCCATCGATGCAGTATCAGATGTAGAGGCCATCCTTATCATCAAGATCTGATGTGGCCCTTTGCAGCATCATATTGAAGAATAGCGTGAATAGTGTTGGTGCAAGGACACAGTCCTGCTTCACGCCAATCTGTTGAGGAGTACTCTTGCGAGGATTATCCCCACGACAGAGCGCAGAGTTATCCCCCGGTAATTGGAGCCATCTGACTTTTCTTCCTTCTTCTTTTTTAGAGTGATGATAATTGCATCACGAAGGTCCTGTGGCCATTTGCCTTGCCGCCAGCAGTAAACAAAGAGCTCATGGAGCTTAGAGTGAAGTACTTGCACCCCATGTTTCCAGATCTCTGTTAGGATCCTATCAACTCCTGCTGTCTTACCATTCTTTAGCTGCTTTTATCAGCTTTCACAGTCTCTTCAAGAGTTGTGATTTCATCCAGTTCTGTTTTCATTTATTGTTGTGGAATATGGCAGAGCACTGAAACTAAAATTATGCGTTTGGCGCAGAATAGAGTATAAAAGTGGTCAGACCACCAGTTCAGAATGCCTTGTCTGTAAGGAGTGTTTGACCATCTGCACTGCACAAGTGGCTTTGGGCTAGGTGCAAAGGGCCTTACACCACCTACAGGGCTTTATTCTTTTCGCAAGATTGGTCCACCACTGGTTCGGTATGTCTCAAACTTTCATTGGAAATTACTGCACACAAGACGAAAGACTGTTTTCTTTTTAGGGCAGGATGGCTGAGCAAGATGCGCTTGATGAGCGGATCACTTTTTCAACAGTTATTCGTGGATCTCCTGATTGTTGTCAGGTGGTCTTCAGTCTCTCTTTCTGCTGGAAAACTGTGTTAGAGAAGGTGATTTTCTTCTTCACACAAAACTCTAGCAGAAGGCTCCTGTTGTCGTTGTAGCTTCATACACCGTGGTTGCCAAGTAGCCCCTTCCAGGCTTCTGAATCTTTGCCTACTCTAACATTTGAGTCACAGAGGATAATAACCTTATCATCTGCAGGATCTGTTTAAAGACTTAGGGCATAGACACTGAAAATTGTAGCATGATGCTTGTGTTGGTGTGGGAGAGGCATGAAAATGATGCGGTCAGGTTATCAAGTTTGGAGGTGATGTGGTTCCTGACCATAAAGCCAACACCAGAGAGGCATTTCTTGGTTTCTGGCTTGCCTGACCAGTAGAGGGTGTAGCCTGCACCATGTTCCTGAAGGCTTCCTTCCTCTGGGAGGCGGACTTCACTGAAGGTAGCGATGTCCATAGCCAGCCTTGATAGTTTGTTGGCTACTAGAGTAGAGTGCCTTTCTGGTGACCTCTGTCTACTGTGCCAAGCAAAGTTTTAATGTTCCAACATGTGAGTTTTAGTTCAAGTACACCCTTCTTTGCTTAGTTTCAACCACATATGAAGTTGCCTGTTTACCCTGGTGAAGTGGAGACAAGCTTTCTTTAGCCACATTTTCTAGGCTCCTATCCATGTGGAGCAAGCAGTGCTGTCCGTAGAGAAGCCCACTTGGTCATTCAAGGTGCTGCCGAATGATGGGGTTGTCTCCTAGGTCAGCATCAGGCGACACATAAACATAAACCGCCTGCATGCAGAATTGAGACTCCAGTGACATCCACCTGCCATTTTGCCCCTTTGCCATCGCTGCAGGGCTTGAAAATTTTGTTTGTCTAGATGTAGATGTATCCCTTGGGCCTGCACAATGGAGTTTTCAGGTGCGACGCAGTGGACGCAGTACTGGTCCCACCCTTTACACTCAGGGTTCAGCTGTCATGGCCTAGCAAGTCGGGACGGTAACAGTGAGGTCCTTGACTCGTATGTATTATATTAAAGTGTCCTTCTCCTAGATGTCTCACCTGACAGAGCTAACGAGCTGCATCTGCCCGGGTTTGAAATCAGAGTTTTCCTTTTCTTAGACTGGCTGCCAACCAAGGTTAATGAGCCCAGCCTACCCGTCCGGTTATACCACCGGACACTCGATCACGTCATAACATAGCAAGCTTTGTGAAAACAGGGGACACCAACCAGGAGGTGTTGCTACAGATGCAGTAATGTAGGAGAGGCCATATGCAATGACCTCCTGACAACAGGCCCACCTGTGGTCTTGCGGCAATCTCTACACCGGACAAGGAGAGGCAATGTATTGCGCATACACTTTCCCTGGGCGACTGGGCTGTCTGGCCCAGGTCACCCACTACCCCAATATTTAAATTACATTATATTTAATATATTTTCTTGTTTATAATAACACATTGCCTATACATTAAAAACAATATGTCAAACAATATTATTGATGTTATGTATCCTATTTATATTATGTTATTATTAAATGTATTATTATTATTTGAAAATTGTTAAATAGACCATGTAAACTTATATCATTTAGGGTCAGATTTGTAAGTAATATGTGGTAGAAGTAGAGTAGACTCAGTTATGGATTTAATCTGTAGTTGTAAGTGGTTGGATTAATACTTGGACTTTGTTGATTCACTACATGTACACAAAATATCAAATTTGAGTCAAACAAATCAATGTTCCCTTCAAGTTTGCTTTTAACCCTTAAAAGTGAAGATATTGCTACACATTCTTTATGTTCTGCCAGTGTGTTTCCTTTACAGTTTCCACCACAGCATATTGTTTGAAAAGCAACAAGTATGAAAGATGCCCTCCAAAATGATATGACTGATACCTGGTTCACTCTGAACTTCAGCTTCCTTTATATATCCTTTGTTGTAATATAGAAAGAATTGCTTCCTGACAGAGAGCAAGACTTCCAACCTGACAGTCATTCAGTAGTCAGGTGAAGACCAAATATTGTTGCCAAAGAAGGATTCAAAAGAAAGCTTGCACTTTTTGTAATCCCGAGCTAAGTATAGTAGTGTAGCTTGTTAGTGTTAAAAAAGAAGTATATATGTTTTTTTGTGTTTTTCTTTAAGCGTAATGCTTGACTACTATTTGACACTACCAGGATATATATTTTCTCATTGTGTTTTTGAGTTCTGCAATTCTACCTGAAAGGCCTTCATTATCTAATCCCTGTAAGTGAAAAACACATATATTTAGTGCTTTATGATAGCCTATTCATAGAAATATGCCACTTGCATGTTATAATCGACACTAAATCAAATATATATATTGTGTATATTTCAACTATATTGTGCCAGCTCTAGACCTCTTAACTTTTCAAGTAGTTAAAGATGTTTACATTTTCTTAGTATTTTACTATCACCAATCTGCATACTGAATAAAGTGAAATATATATATATATATATATATATATATATATGAAGAGTGAGGTAGCCATGAATGTCCAGTAATCCAGATGAATAATCAGAGTATTGCAGTATATAGTGATACCTTTTTTATTGGACAAACATATTCATAGGTTTCATGACGAGCTTTCGAGAGCGTTCCTCTCTTTGTCGAGTCAGAGTCAATACTGATTATAGATTCACAAATACAGCAAAAAAATCCAGGATCACATATATAGTTGTGAGCGTACGGGTCGTTGCTCACGCTTGCGGGCTCGCATAGCGAGCCCGCGGCCCTTGCGAAGCGAGCCGCGGCCCTCGCGTAGCGAGGTCACTGGGCAAGGGCCTCAGTTGCTGGCATGGAGCGCCGAAGGCGCTCCATGCCAGCAACTGAGGCCCCTCGCGAAGCGAGGGCCTCAGTTGCTGGCGAGGTCACTGGGCACGGGCCTCAGTTGCTGGCATGGAGCGCCGAAGGCGCTCCATGTCAGCAACTGAGGCCCCTCGCGAAGCAAGGGACTCACTTGCTGGCGAGGTCACTGGGCAAGGGCCTCAAACTCTCGCAAACTTCACGTCGCTACTCAAAAAACACGACACACAAATTACGACACTCGCTAAATTTTACGAGGAACGCAAACAACCTACGAAACACGTTACCACACATTACGACCTCGCAAACATCGGACGCAACACGCCGACATACAAACATTTAAAACACAATACATACACACAGCACATACATAAAAACCTTACCTACACCAAGAGGGAGCACCCAGGACCTCAAAAATGCAACTTACACCTCGATTTTACTCGAAATAAAAGACTTTTGAGACTAAAAAAAAATCTAAGCGACAGAAAAAATGGTTGCCGAACAAAACGAAAACGAGGCTACAGCACTCTAAACTCGCAAAACACCACAAGAAACTCGCAAAACGCCACAAACCACCTACGGATATTCATATCACACAGTGCACACATTCAGCATGCTTACACAGCAGCTCCACACCACTAATGCTGCAGCAACATCAACACAGATTGCCAGCTCTTCATCACAATGCTTCAAAATAGGTACACTATACTCATTTACTAATTTAGCTACCTTACAATTTCATTGCCGTCATTTTTTGACGGGCAATTCGCTAGTTAACAAATAATGTTCTGATCAGCCAGCCGTGCAAGTGTGTGGGGGTGCAGCCCAGAGTAAGTAAATTGGGGTCGTAAATAGTTTTACATCTAAGGAACCATAGGGCTGTAACCAAACTCAGGATGAAGGCAGAGAACAAAAAGTAAAAAAATAAAAAAATCAATAAACACACATATATATTTACAAGCATGAATGTTGGAGGTTATAAGAAATTTTGATAATGAGATAAGAATTCAATGTCGACATTAAGTCCTGACTTATTACTGTTGAAGAACATAATCATTTTAATTTCAAATGTCTTTCTTTCCTTAGTGTTTTTAAAAAAAACCTTTGAGTATTTTGATTTTGAGATTTTTCATGGAGTGGTTATTCTGGGTGAAATGGTGTCCGACTGGAGTACAGTAAGTCTCCTCATTGTGCTTATTGATGGAATGTCTGTGTAGATTCATCCTCATATGTAATTTCTGGCTGGTTTCTCCAATGTAGCAGCCTCTCTCACATGCAGTACATTGCATCATGTAGACTACATTGGATGACGTACAAGAATATGATCCTCTGATGTTATAGGTCTTCTTGTTGTGCGTGGCTGTGTCCTCTTTGCCGATGTGTTGACACAATTTACACCGATTTTTATTGCAAGGTTTTGTGCCATTTTCTATGTTAAGCTCTTCATTGGCCAATCTACTGTTCACCAATGTTTGGCTGAGATTTGGTGGCTGCCTAAATGCAAGAATGGGGGGTTTGGGGAATATATGTTTAAATTCAGTGTCCTCTGTTAGCAGTGGTTGTAGATCCTTAAATATTTTGCGGATTCCTTCTAGATCCGGATGGTATGTGGTTACCAGAGGTGTACGTGAGGTTATTTCTTTAGTTTTGTATTGCAGCAAGTGTTCTCGGGGTGTTTTAATGGCAGAGGTTACTTTCTGTGTTATGACATTAGGTTTGTAGCCCTTTCTCCTGAAGGAGTCAGACAGGGTTTTTAAATGTTTATCACGGTCCTCATTGTTAGAACATATGCGGTGGTATCGGATGGCTTGGCTATAGATAATCGCTTTTTTAGTATGTGAGGGATAGAAGCTAGAGCTGTGGAGATAACTGCATCTGTCTGTAGGTTTCCTGTATACCGATGAGTTAAGTTTACCATTGGTGATGGATATGGTGGTGTTCTGCAGAGTAATCTATTTTAAATTTAATAGATGGGTGGAAGGTATTAAAGGCAGTGTGGAAGTCTCTCAGCTTATTTTCTCCCTCTGTCCATATGATGAACAGGTCATCTATATAACGGTAGTATCTGTAAGGTTTGTGGATATATGTGGACAGGAATCTCTGTTCAAGGTCAGCCATAAATAAATTGGCATATTGTGGTGCCATTTTAGTCCCCATTGCGGTCCCCATTATTTGCAGGTAAACCTGTTCATTGAAGGTGAAGTAATTGTGGGACAGGATATATTCTAGTATTTTGGCCATGGTATCAGGGTTATATTTGCAGTTCGGAGTGTGTGTTGAGAGGAATTTGAGGCATGCCTCAGTACCATCTTTGTGAGGGATGTTGCTGTAAAGCGATTCAACATCCATGGTTACGAGTAGTGTGTTAGCAGGTAGTTCTTTAATCTGACTGAGTTTGTTAAGAAAGTCAGTGGTGTCTTGTATATAGCTGTCAGTGTTTTTAACTAGTGGCTTCAGGATGTTTTCAACAAGACCAGATAACTGTTCAGTCAGTGTGTCCATACCTGTAACAATAGGTCTCCCTGGGTTGCCTGGCTTGTGGATCTTGGGCAGCAGGTAGAAAGTCCCAGATGTAGGATGGGTGGGTATGAGCTGCTCCAATTCGTGCTGCACGATCTTGGGGAACATTCGGATAAGTTCCATGAGTTGGCTGGTATAATCCTCTGTAGGATTCTGGTCCAATTTCTTGTAATAGGTGCAGTCTGTCAATTGTCTGTTGCCTTCTTGTATATAATCTGGAGTGTTCAAAATCACAACTGCGCCTCCTTTGTCTGCTGGTTTGATGGTGATGTTGGGGTTTTCTCAAAAAGCCCTTTATGGCAGCTCTTTCTAATGGGGAGATATTGTATAATTGTCTTTTTTGCTGATTTGTTACTAAGGAAGCCGTTCTCACGCGAACGCCTTCTATGTAACTTTTGAGTTTAGGGTTGCATCCAGGTGTTGGGGTAAAATTTGTGTTCTTTTTCCTGCTATTGTAATCCAATCTGGGTGTGGTATCCTCTTTGTTGTGAAAGTATTCTGTGAGTCTCAGTCTCCTGAAGAATTCTTCCATGTCTGAGTAAAGTTGAATTTTGTCCAGCTTTGTGCTTGGACAGAATGATAGTCCTTTAGATGAAACAGAAAACTCTGGCAGTGTTAGTTGGTGATTAGATAGGTTTATAATTCCTGTTTTGTCTGAGCTGTCTTCAGGAGAAGTGTTGGTCATAGTAGAAATCACAGTAGTGTTTGGGCCATTCAACCTTTCTTCGTGTATCTGTATTTTGTTGTTTTTTTGAGAGAGGCAGTTCAGTTTTTTCTTCTTCTTCTTTATAAGGTCTTGTTGATGTTTCCTCTGGAGGTGCTGTATTTCCTTTTCAAATAGTTCAGCATCATGTATGTTGTGTTCCCTTAGTTGTTGAAGAAGGGATGATATTTGGTCCTTTAGTCTTTGTTTCTTGCCATATAGTTGGTGGATTAGGTTGTTTCTCAGTTTCTCGCTTGTACGCCTGCAGAGGTTATCAGCATATTGTGAGTTGTGGGTAGTGGTGAGTGGATTTTTTTATCTGTAGTCCATTTGGGATTAGGTTCCTTCTTTTGCAGTGTGACAGAAAATATATGTCACTGTTGAGCTGTGCTGTTTTTTTGGTCCTCTTAATCAGTAGTTTCTTGAAGCGGCCATATACGGTATCTTCCATAGTTATGAAGAGTGAGGTAGCCGTGAATGTCCAGTAATCCAGATGAATAATCAGAGTATTGCAGTATATAGTGATACCTTTTTTATTGGACAAACATATTCATAGGTTTCATGACGAGCTTTCGAGAGCGTTCCTCTCTTTGTCGAGTCAGAGTCAATACTGATTATAGATTCACAAATACAGCAAAAAATTCCAGGATTAACAAATAATGTTCTGATCAGCCAGCCGTGCAAGTGTGTGGGGGTGCAGACCAGAGCAAGTAAATTGGGGTCGTAAATAGTTTTACATCTAAGGAACCATAGGGCTGTAACCAAACTCAGGATGAAGGCAGAGAACAAAAAGTAAAAAAATAAAAAAATCAATAAACACACATATATATATATATATACACACACACAGTGCCTTGCAAAAGCATTCAGCCCCCTTGACTTTTTACCTATTTTCTTACATTACAGCCTTAAGTTCAAAGTTTTGTGATGGATCAGAACATAATAGTCTAAGTTGGTGAAGTGAAATGAGAAAAATATATACATAAAACTATTTTTTAGAAATAGAAAACAAAAAATTGGCATGTGCATATGTATTCACCCCCTTTGTTATGAAGACCATAAAAAAGCTCTGGTGCAACCAATTACCTCCAGAAGTCACATAATTAGTGAAATGATGTCCATCTGTGTGCAATCTAAGTGTCACATGATCTGTCATTACACGTACACACCTTTTTTGAAAGGCCACAGAGGCTGCAACACCTAAGCAAGAGACACCACTAACCAAACAGTGCCATGAAGACCAAGGAACTCTCCAAACAAGTAAGGGACAATGTTGTTGAGAAGTCAGGGTTAGGTTATAAACAAATATTTAAATCTTTGATGATCCCCTGGAGCACCATCAAATATATCATAACCAAATGGAAAGAACATGGCACAACAGCAATCCTGCCAAGAGACGGCCGCCCATCAAAACTCATGGACCGGGCAAGGAGGGCATTAATCAGAGAGGCAGCATAGAGACCAAAGGTAACCCTGGGGGAGCTGCAGAGTTCCACAGCAGATACTGGAGTATCTGTACATAGGACAACAATAAGCCATATGCTCCATAGAGTTGGGCTTTATGGCAGAGTGGCCAAAAGAAAGCCATTACTTTCAGTAAAAAACAACATGGCACGTTTTGAGTTTGCGAAAAGGCATATGGGAGACTCCTAAAATGGATGGAGGAAGGTGCTCTGGTCTGATGAGACTAAAATTGAACTTTTCGGCCATCAAAGAAACCGCTATGCATCACATGACCCAAAGAACATCATCCCTACAGTGAAACATGGTCGTGGAAGCATCATGCTGTGGATATTGGATATTTTTCAGCAGCCGGGACTGGGAAACTGATCAGAGTTGAGGGAAAGATGGATGGTGCTAAATACAGGGATATTCTTGAGCAAACCCTGTACCACTTTGGGAGTGATTTGAGGCTAGGAAGGAGGGTCACCTTCCAGCAGGACAATGACCCCAAACACCCTGCTAAAGAAACACTTGAGTGGTTTAAGGGGAAACATGTAGATGTGTTGGAATGGCCTAGTCAAAGTCCAGACCTCAATCCAACAGAAAATCTGTGGCAGGACTTAAAAAGATTGCCGTTTACAAGCTCAACCCATTCAACTTGAACGAGCTGGAGCAGTTTTGCAAGGAGGAATGGGCAAAAATCCCAGTGGTAAGATGTGGCAAGCTCATAGAGACTTATCCAAAGCGACTTGGAGCTATGATTGCCGCCAAAGGTGGCTCTACAAAGTATTGACTTTAGGGGGGTGAATAGTTATGCACATTATTTTTTTCTGTTATTTTGTCCTATTTGTTGTTTGCTTCACAATAAAAAAAAAACATCTTTAAAGTTGTGGGCATGTCTTGTAAATTAAATTATGCAAATCCTCAAACAATCCATTTTAATTCCAGATTGTGAGGCAACAAAATGTAAAAAATGCCAAGGGGGGCGAATACTTTTTCAATTCACTGAATAATCACCTTCTCTCTCACACTCACCCTTCTCTATATCTCCCCTGTCTTTCTCTCTCTTCCTCCCCCTCTTTCTCTCCCTTTCTCTCCATGTCTCTCTCCCTATTCCCCTACCTTCTCTCTCTTTCTCTCCTCTCCCCTCTCTCTCTTAACGCCCTCTCTTTCCCCCTCTTATTCTATACCTCTCTTTCGCTCTCTCTTTCTTCTCCCCCTCACTTTCTCAGCTTTCTCTTTCTCTCTCCCTCCCCCTCTCTCTCTCTGCTTTCTCTTCCTATCCTCCACTCTCTCTCCCCTCCCTCTCTTTCCCGCTTTCTTTCTTTCTCTCCTCTCCCCCTCCCCCTCTCATTCTATATCTCTCTCTTTCTTTTGCTCCCCCTCTTTCTTCATGTCACTCTCCCCCTTGCCCTATGCATCCCCTCTCCCCTCATGCCTCTCTCTCCATGTGTCTCCCTCTTTCCCCTTGCCTCTCTGCCCCATTCCTCTCCCTCTCTCCCCATGCATCCCTCTCACCCATGTCTTTGACTCTCCCTCCATGTCTCTCCTTGCCTCTCACTCCTCCATGTGTCCCCCTCTTTCCCTCATGTCTCTTCCTCTCCTACATGTTTCCCCCTCTCCCTTCATTTCTCCCCCATGTCCCTCCCCCTTTCCACTTGCCTTTCTCCCTCTCCCCCATGTCTGCCCCTCTCCCTCCATGTCTCCCCCTTACCTCTCTCTCCCTCCACTTGTCTCCCTCTTTCCCCCATGCTTCTTCCTTTACATCCATGTCTCCCTCTTCCCCATGTCTCCCCCTTCCTTTTCTCCCTCCACGTGTCTCCCTTTTTCCTCTTTGCCTCTCTTCCCCATGCCTCTCACTCCCTCCAAATCTCCTTCTCTCCCCCATGCCTCTCCCTCCCCCATGCATATCCCTCCCTCCATGTCTCCTTCTCTCACCACGTGCCTCTCCCTCCCACCCATGTTTCCCCCTTTCCCTCCATTTCTCCCCCTTCCATCCCCTTTCCCTTTCTCCCTACATGTGTCTCCCTTTTTCTTTGCCTCTCTTCCCCATGGCTCTCCCTCCACGTATCCTTCTCGCCCCCATGCCTCTCCCTTCCCACGTCTCCCCCTCTTCCTCCACGTCTCCCCCTTCCCTTTCTCCCTCCATGAGTCTCCCTTTTTGCCCATGCCTCTCCCTCCATCCATCTCCCCTCTCTCTTACCTTCTGCTCCTGCTCCGTGCTTCTGGTCTGCTGGCTCTTCCCTCTGCAGGCTCCTCCTGCTGCCAGCAGACACAAGCAGGGAGCAGGGGATTGGGGGAAGGGGAATGAGTCACGTGCGGTGGAAGGCAGGAGGAGGGCATTTTTGCCACACCCAAATAGGTGACACCTGTGGCGCTCCGCCCCCCACGCAGACCCCCTTCCTATGATACTGCTAATACTCCTATTATATGATATACATATACCTGTATATAGAATTGTACATTTGTATGTTTAGGTGCATATACAGTTTGACAGAAAGTGACAGATATACTTAAAAAAGAACTGAACCCTCACTAAATATTTAGACATTTCTGTGCATACACACACATTTTTCATGGCTCTGCATTGGAAACTTTTGTCAGTCTGCTGCCCCCTGTGAATGTGCTGCCCTGGGCATGGGCCTTGTGGGCTTAGCAGAAACACACGCCTGCATATAAAGACACTCTTCTTATTATGCAAATATATATACCTCAGAACAGATACACTCCTGGGCTCCCATTCTTGGCTTTTGCTGAAGGAACCCTCTGAGAATGAGCGAGAGGAATTTGTTCTTAAGTGTGTGACTTTTTCTCAAGTGTGTTTTTTTTAATAAAATGTTATATATATATATATATATATATATATATATATATATATACATATATATTATTTTTTTTACTAAAAAATTCACATAAACATAAAAAAAAGACTTAAACATAATAAATAATAATAATGTCATACTTAATTTTCTTTTTACCAACATAAAAGCAAACCCATAATCAATATACCTATTTGTAAGATGTTGCATTTGTTAGACTAATAATGCTGTGTATTACGTTTTTGTATTATTTCTAATCTATGACAATTAGATTATGCATTTCCTGATATAGCACTAATTATGTGATTTTGCAGATCTGCATCATTCTAAGAAATTCTGTTTTATCTGATGTTGCATAAAGCAAAGTTCAATATTTGACTTGGTTTATACAGCAAACAGAAATAGCTGTAACCACTTTCTGTGTTAATAGGTCACAGATTTATTGTACTAAGGGGTTAAGCCGCTTGGAGCCTCTGCAGCAGTTTAAAGAACCTGTGTAGAACCTCTTGGAAATGAGACCATGTGCCCCACCTCCCACTCCAGCCAATCAGAGGCAAGCAGGAAATCAGGCAGACACAAAGCATGCATAGCATGAACTTTTCTGCACTGATAATATTTATCATAGAACAAATAGGCACCCTGTGTATATGAGATACTAGCAAGTAATGCCACTGTCTGTATTAAGCCAAACTAAACCACTGATACTAAATTTTCTGGCCTAACACAAAACAAGGTTTTAATTATTTCATACAGCAGTATTTGTAAATTCAGAATCCAAACACAGAAATGTAAACCATGGGGCTTATTTTTGCATAATAATAGATATTGCATTTTGTTTTAATTTAAATTACTACATTATGAAAACAAAATAGTCATTTGTTATTCCTGGAAATGGTTGGACCCTTTATTAGTATATGGAATGGTGATTTAAGAGGAGGTCACTCTGAGTTAAGATTTAAAACACAGGCAAAAGTTTAAATTTTCCGAGTTAAAGTGCATTAAACAAACCACACCCCGGCTCCAACAGTTTTTTTTTTTTTCTAGGAAATTGAGCATTTGTCAAAAAAATTACATTAGTGGTTAACAAGTGAATATTTATATAAAAGAATTTGTAATATTTCATGAAACGCTTCCAAAGTAAACAGCAAAGGAAGGGTCATATATAAATCGAGTTGCTCACAAAGATATCACAATAGTACCACCTAGTGGAAGTATGTAATATAATCTGCGAATAAGAATTACAAACTTCAGATATCAGACACTGGGTAAAATGGGTCTAAGAGGGATTGAAACAAATCTCCACTGTATAAATAGTAGATAAAGAAAAAGGATTTTAAATATACTTACATGTCCTAATCAGTCCAGGAGACCTTCTTTTCCCACAGAACTTCTCACCACCACTGAGCATTCTGGGTTGAGATATGCAAATGAGGCTCAAATGTAGCACATTTATCCTCTAACGTATCCTTAAACTGAAGTACAGTTTGTTTTTTGTTTTTTCTCTCAGCTACCGACATCAATACAGGGCTAATCCATAATATAAATCACCTCTAAATAAGTTAGTACAATTGTTGCCATCACTGTCATTATCAAATTTACGATAAAGAGAGTTTATACCGTGCAATAGCTATTATTTCTGTTTTTATAGAGTCACCCCATGAAATATTATAACATGAAAATTGGATGATTGTATTTATAGGTGTATAAAGTAAACAAACATTTGTAGAAGAATATCTTAAAAGAAAATACTTTATGACCTGAATATGTAAAGGTTAATGCAGTGGTTGCCAAATATCTCCTCAAGACCCGCCAAATAGGCCATGATTTAGGTGCGGAATGAGAGAAACAGAGAGATGAAGAAGAGTGGAGGTAGGGAGAGGAGTGAGGGGGTGAAAAGGATAGAGGCGGAGAGGAGAGGTTAGATAAAGAGAAAAAAAGAAGGGTCCAGAAGTCCCATATTTTAGGAACACAAGGCCTAGGAACAGTGGGTGATCCCAAGGCTTCAAGGCCTGGGAAGGGAGGACATCCCCAGGGAGGAGGTTGTGAAGCTGGCAAGAAGCACAGGACCCCCAATTTATCCCAGGAGGAATTATTGATGCTGATAAATGCCATTCATCCAGAGGGCAAGGATGTGGGGAGAGGTGGCATCAGATGTCTGAGCTAAAGGAGTCAAGAGGCAGATGGCCACTAGCTGTCATTATGTATAATTCGTGGAAGGAACTCTAAGGGGCAGAATGCCATGGGATACCTTCAACTTTTCCCAGCATCAGAGTCTTTTCTAGGAAATCATGTTTTCTCATGATATGTCCCAAATATTTGAGCTTTAGCCTCATGATCATGCCTTCCAACTGTTTGGCTTGATTGTCTGTAGTATGGATTGATAGAATCTTCTTGCAGTCTAAGGAACTCTAAGTAGTTTTCTCCAACACCACAATTCAAAAGTGTCAATTCTACAGTGATCAGCCTTCTTTATAGAACAGCTCTCACATCCGCATGTTACTACTGGGTATGCCACTTGGATAATAGTGATATATCTTTACTTTTTAAAAGCTTATCCAGACTTGCCATAGATTTCTTCCATAGTACCAAATGTCTTTTAATTTCATGACTGCAGTCACCATCAGAAGAGAATAAAACGTCTTACTGCCTCCACTTCTTACCCATCTATATGAAAAGAACTGAGATTGCCGTTTGCCATGATGGTTGTCTTAGTAATGTTGAGCAGCAGTCATGTAATGCTTCTTGCCAATTATCATTTATTTCCTCTAAAGACACAAGTCATTAAAAAAACGTGCATGAATTGTGCTAATGTTCATGTATCATTTTCTAATTGTTTGATACATTACTGTAATGAACCATCTTTGTTGTACATCTGATCCACATTCATGATAGAGATTTGTATAGAGCAAGCGCTGTTATTTACAGTACAGTTTATTGTTTTTCTAGATCTGTCATTTTGTTGCTGAATCATAAATAACACTGACAGTAAAGTGTATAGTTGTGTACAATACATGACTGAGGGTTTCTTTGATGGTAGGCTACAGCTTTGATCCTGCCACATAAATCAAGTTATTAAAGTAGACTCTCAGTTATCCGGCATCCACAGGGATTGGTAGATGCCGGATAAATGTAGTTTTATGGTTTGCTTGAGAGGGACTATTAAAAGAGGCCTAGATTAGCTACACATAGGATGCTCTGCTAAGTATAATTGGCCGTGAGGGCTGTTCTAGCAGCAGCAGCTTTCACTCCTCACACACAGGTACGTTCAGGTGGAGGGTGCAGTGCTGAACCGGGGAATGTAACACCAACACAGCACTGGCTCAGTCACTCATGTCTGTCTGGTTCAAGGTAACATTGAATTGCAAAGACATACAGTGGATGCAATCTAGGTTCCTCTAGGCATTTTGTGGTGTGACAACCTGGCTCCAGGCATTTATTGAGACCAGAAAAACATTTTTTTATTTAAAGTACAGTATTCCATGTTTTTTTCTGGTTTCTTGAGAGTTCTGGTTAACTGAGAGTCTACTGTATTATTATTATCCTTTATTTGGATGTGCTAACATTCTTGTAGCTCTAAACAGAGATTAACACAAAGAAAAATCATATATTAAACACATGGCAAAAAGGGAAGTCCATATCTTTGAGCTTAAAATCCTATGTACATGGTGTTTTTTCCAAGCATTGACTGTGACTGCTCAGTGGAAATTCTGATATTTGACTGCAGATGTGATCTAACAACTACAGGTCATTTGAATATGATAATATCATCTTTTTTAGATAATAATGTCATTGTGGATTCTAGTGTGGTGTCATCAGTAATGTCATGGCTGATATAATTTGTTATGTTATGTGAAATAATCCATTTGTTGTAACCCCCTTTTTTCATTATCAAAGGTCATCTGAAGAGATAATTTAGTAGAAAGCGTTAACAGGTACTGTAAGTCTTCCTAGCACTTATGGGGTTAAATTTTACATGCTGTTTTGCATGCGCAACTGGGCATGCTCTTCATGCTGATCACTTCCACTAAGAGAATGAATAGCCTTAAAGACATATCTAAGTTCCTGGATTATGAGTGCGTTTGAGGAGAATCAGTAGTGTATGAAAACATTTTTTTTGCATGAAAAAATACCAGAATAAACATTTAAACACTTACCTTGAAGATAGCAAAATGTCTTGTAACAGTTGAAAACCGTTGAATTTGGAGTAAATATCCCCTTGAAACCCAGGCTAAATTAGCATAACATTCATAATTTATTTTGGCCAATCAGGAAGAGGCTCAGGCAGCTGATTCAGTACATCTGTATAAAGTTCTGGGGTTCCTGGCTGTGCTGGAAAGTTTCTCTACCAAAAAGGTCAATTGTATCTAACTGCTTCTCTTCTGCGTACTTGGTTATTTAAGCTCCCTGTGGGTGTGCAAAGCTGGCTTTTAGTTTCATGCATATAACTTTTTAAGTACACTGAATTTTTCTATATAACACATATTTTTCTGATAATCTCTGCCTGTTTCTTACCAAAGAAAGGGAGGATATTTTAGATAATTTATGTTTACAATATCTAATGTTCAAGCTCAGTTATAACTTTCACTCATATTGTTAATAACAACCATTTGCAATTACATTTGTTTTCTGCAAATACTCAGATCTTTTCCTGTGTTGCTTTAAATAGTAGCAGTAACATCAAATGCAAATATGTCACCATTTCAAGATATAGTATCAACTGCCATGCCTTGTTTCTGTCAGTTCTTTGTCTACAATAAGGAACATGATGTACAGTACTTGCTGGACATGTAGATTATTTATTTAGGGCTTTTCTTGTCCTACTTTAGGGCAGGAGAAGTGTCACACTACTCTGTCCAAACTATGTAGCTTGTTTTGTTTTCAGGTGATGGTTATCAGCAAAGCATGGCAGTCTTAGAAGCGTGATGTGTGTTTAACTACGGCTGAACTTGGAAATGCATATAGGTTTTTTTTTATTATTTATTCTTCATTCCACTGCAGAAACTTGAAATGCTATACATTTTTAAAGTCTGTTTTATTGCAAAAGCATAAAATGCCAAGATCACTGAGCCTGACATATTCGCATTTGTTTTTGCACAAGACTACATATGAGAAATATACATTTGACATGATCCCATCTAAAGATATGAAATTATTTCACTTTATTAATTAAGTTTCCTGGTAGTATGTGACATAGCATATTTATGAATGAATGTATAAATAGCATTTGCTGCAGATAAGCACGTACAGCATAATTTAACATTGTCAAATCATATGAGTTATTTCAAATTTTTCTGAACTAATTATAGATTTACAACACTAATAATTATATTTTAAAATATTTATTAAAAAATGTGTTATGTAATTACTGTCAACCCTCATATTTCACCTAATTCCTGTATAATTTTTTACATAGCAATTACATGATAAAATTATAATTACAATTGATAATACATGGTTGAGTCACCTTATTATGACCCAAATAACCGCCGTGTGCAGCACGGACAACATTTGCTGAAGTGTGCATGGTGCAGGATCCATATGGCGAACATGGCGATCAAGATGGTCTCACAGGTGCTCAATAGGGTTCAAGTCCAGGGAACTTGGAGTCCAGGGAAGTACGTGGAAGTCTTTGTTGTGCTCCTCTAACCACTCCTGGACAATTCTGACCATATGAGATGTTGTATTGTCCTGCTGGAAGATCCCATCTGCTCCAGGGAAGTCAATATGTATGAGTGTACTTGATCTGCAAGGACGGATAGATAACCCAATTGGTTCAGATAGGCTTCCCGAGGTATGAGTGGACCCAGAAAATGCCAAGAAAACATTCCCCAGACCATAATGCTGCTGCCACGAGCTTGCGTTCTTCCAACAATGGTTGCAGAGTGTTTGTTCTCAGAGGTTTCCTGTCTGACAAGCCAACATCCTTCCTGTCGATGTAAAGGAAAATGTGACTCATTAGAGAAGGTAACTGTTTGCCTAACAGAAGAGGTCCCATTTTAATACTGCCATACAAATTGAAGCTGTGTCTGATATTTGAACCCTCATCAGCATGGGTGCAGCGACCAGACGTTTGCTTCGGAGCCCCATATGCAACAAGGTTGGCTGTACTATAATTTTAGAAATGTCTAGTAGCCCCCTGGTTTGTTTGGATGGTGAGTTGCTCAACTGTAGCGTGTCATTGGCCCTCACACATCTTCTCAGTCGACGTTCACCTCTCAATGGCACGTGGTGCTCCGTGGTTTCTAGTCCAGTTATTTGCAATGGTGCTGATGTCCAGTCATGGTACACTTTAACCACAGCAACACACAAACAGTTTACAAACTGTGCTGTTTCAGAAATACTGCCATCCTTGGCCCAAAAGCCAATGATCAGCCCTTTTCAAAGTCTGTTAAATTTCATGTTATACCCATGACAGCGATGGTTAACATGTTTGCAGAATGCCTACATGCCACCATATATAGCCACCAAGCCAGTCACTGCACATGCCGTAACTCATTGGCTATGCGTTGTTTAAGTCAAAAGTAGGTTGTGCTCATAATAATGTGACTCCATCGTGTATTTTTTAACCAAAATGTATTTATGAAAATGTTATGTTTTCTAATGTATTAATAAATTAGAACCAAATCAAACAAGTGTTATTAAAAAGGTGCATGGTGTAAAACAGAAAACTAAAAAGGTAAGATTGTATGCATAAATATGTGTACCTCAGAGCAGTGATGTGCAGCCCAATTCAATTAAAGGCCCCTTATGTGGCCCCTAAATCCTTAAAGGGCCTTACATTGTTTTAAACCTTTTAGTTTACTCAAAGCAAGATAATACATTTGTTCTAGGAAAATAATTAAGTGGTAATAGAGGTACCACTTAATTATTTTCCTAGAACGAGAAGTATTTAGGAGTACAACTTCGTATTATTCAACAGTTTTAGTTGCATATAGTTGACTGTGTATTGCTTAAGATAGGTCTGCTCTCCTGCTCTAGAGAATAGGCTGGAGACAGCATTGAAATTGTCTGGGCCTGCATGAATGCTGCCGGCACTGGGGAGCTCCAGTTTATTGAGGGAACCACGAATGCCAACATGTACTGTGACATACTGAAGCAGAGCATTATTCCCTCCCTTCGGAGACTAGGCCGCAGGGTAATATTCCAACATGACGGGGCAATAAAATTGTAAGGAAGGTAATGCTGTATGTCACAGACAGTAAGTGTTTTGGTCATCTGAGATCCTTTGGCGCTCATTGCGAGCCTCTCGGTTGGTGTATTTTTTGTTATCAGAGCCCCTTTGGTGCTAATTGTAAGGTCCGCGCTGATCTCCTTTTTGGGGCTTATTGCAAGCCTCTCCCCTGGTGTACCTTGTGTCCTATGAGCACCATTGGCGCTCCTTGTGAGGCGCGCGGTGAAGGCCTTTGTCGTTTATTGCAAAACTGTGTTTTTTTTCTGTATATGTATTTTTTCATGATAATTAATTAACTAATGAAATCATAAATTAGTATACTTTACCTATTTGTAATTAATATATGCAGCAAGCAATGTGCTGAAGAGCTAACAATCTGTTTTGATGTTCTTTCAGCATACAATGTAGGTTTACACTGTTGTGGAGCTGAGGTGTTCACATTCTGTAAGCTAGTGTTGTAAAATGGCGGCGAATGTGTATGTGGTACACAGGTGTGGATGATTTTGTGTCCTTGCTAATAGTGTATTTTGTACCTCGTACGGGTTTGTGTAAAAGTCGTATGTGCCTGGCGGTGTTTTGCGGTTTTAGGGGTCGTGTAGCCTCGTTTTTGTTTGTTTCTGCAGCCATTTTTTTGTTGCTTAGGGGATTTTCGAGTGGCGAACGTCTGTAAATTGGACTTAAAGAGTGCAACCTGACTCCCAGAAGACCTGGCTGTCCCTCCTTGCTGTGTGTAATGTTTTTGCTGTGTGCGGTCCGGCCGTTAAGTTTGTATTTTTGCGACATCGTAATGTTGCATTTTTGTACCTCGTACGTCCTTGGCAAAAGTTGGACGTGCCTGGCGGTTATTTGCGGGTTTTGGGTCGTGTAGCCTCGTTTTAATCTTTTTCAGCCGACATTTTTTTTCTTGCTTAGCCGATTTTCAAGTTCCAAAAATCCTTAAATTAGACTTTAATTGGGGGGCAACCTCACTGGCAGATGTGACAGGTGTGTGTGGGGGTTTTTTTTGTGGTTGTCCGCGATACAGCCGTTAATTTCGTATTTTTGCAAGTTCGTATTTCTTTTTATTCTAAGTCACGCGGCTCATATTTTTTTTTGTAAGTCCGTATTTATTCATTGCGTGTTATAGTTTTTTTTTCAAAGTCCCGCTTCTGTGGCTGTTTGTAACCGCGAGTGAGGCGCCGTAGAGCCTCCACCTCCACAAGTGCTGCTTCGCGAGGGTCCGCATTTGTGGCCCGAACTGCGTCCCTTGCTTCACGGGACGATGACTCGCAGTTTGACAAATATTATATGTGGTTTTATATATATATATATATATATATATATATATATATATAATGTGCGTGTGTGTGAAGTAGCAGAATTAGAAATATATGCTTAATTAACCACTCAAATATGTTTTTAGGCAGCCAATAAACTGAATAAATATTTAGAAAAACCACATAGATTTATTCAAATGAATTTCTTTTATAAAGATAGTCTACATACTATGCTATGTTTTCTTTGCCCATCACAAATGACGGTAATAAAATTTGAAGCCTGGCAATGTTGGCTCTCCCCCCTCTACTTTACGGGCCTCACAGCTCATTGCAGGCCTTGGCAAACCCGCAACTTTCGTGCCACGCCTCTCCCACCCACCCTCTCCGTCTACTTTGCCACTCATTGCAGGCGTTGGCCAGCCCGCAACTTTCGGGCCTCGCAATGAGCATTTTTTGGAGCTCATTGCGAGCCTCTCCCCACTCTCTCACCTCTGTGTCTCTTCCCCCCTCTCCTTCTTCTGTGTCTGTTTCCCCCTCCCCCACCAGGGTTTATTTTCCCTTACCTCCTTCCCCTGTGTCACTTTCCCCCCTCTCTCACCTCTGTGTCCCCCCTACTTCCTCCACTGTGTCTCTTTCCACCCTCTGCCCTCTCTCCCTCCCCTGTGTCTTTCTCCCTCCTTCCCTCCTCTGTACCCCTCGTAAGCCGTTGCAGCACCGTCAAGCCAGTCACGTACAGGCTTCGCGATGAGCGTCTTCAGGGCTCATTGCAGCCCCGTCAAGCCAGTCATGTACGGGCCCCGTGATGAGTCTTCGGCGCTCATTGCGCATGTGCAAACCCGTAAATGTTATAATTGCGCGACGACAACTCGCATTTACCACAACTATTATATGGGATGGAAGTATTATTATGATTACCTTTATAAAGCACATCCAGTTATTGGATTCATTTTGATCAGATCGATATTGTTCATTATGAGACATATAATTTCCTAATTTAATGATCCTATGGACATTATGGTAACTCTTATCTCTGTGATATATGTTTATTTCATTATCTTGCAAGATCATTGGCATGACATTAGTTACTTTCTTGTAACATTATTGGAAGATGCTACTTAGGGTTCTTTTGATACTTAATACTTTATTAAAAGTAGATTTGAGCACAGGACACATACTGTTACTCTGCAGAGTTTAGATACTTTTTTCATTGCTTCATTTATTTGCAAGAGTAGTATACCAACATTTTTGATATACATGTAACCCTTGATATGCACTACATATTTTTATTTTACGGAGCGGCATAGTTTATTTTTGCAAATAAAGTTTCCCTATTTGTTTTATATTAGTTATATTTATTGGCTAAACAATCAATGTGGATCAATTAGCTCTAACTTAAAGTGATGGAAACCATTTACTAAAAAAGACTATGTAGCATTTTCATCCATAACTTTTTTTATATATTTTATTCAAGCTGAGGTTTTTCTTATATATTTTGACCGAAGCATGAAAAGCCTGCCAACAACTTCAAAGCACCTCCATTTAGGCATGGCATAACATTAAATATTTATTTTACTTGTTATATGAGCTGATTTTCTTCTTCTATCTTTAAACCTGTCTGATTTCAAACCTTAACATACCTTTCATCAGGAGACACTTGGGAGTATGAGGGTGGGGTGCTGAAATATAGAAGGTGATCACATCCGTCCAAAAATACAAATCTGAATCAGGTTATTACAAGTATATCTCAAGAAAAACATACATTTTCTGTTTTATGTTTAAAAAGTAAATGATCTATTGCAGAAAAAAAAAGAAAATTAATACAATTTTAGATTTTTATTGAGTCTGACCACTGAGGTAAACTTTTTTCTATATTTTATTTTGAACAACTAAATTTATAATCGAAAAATATATTTTTAGAAATTAAAAAGAACTATACCCAACATTTTTATTTTTTATACCAAATTATTCTTTACTGCATCATTTTCTTTTGTCAACTACTTTAGTCTTTTACTATTTTAGTTTGAGTCATTGTAAACTAGTAAGCTGCCTGTAATTGTTACTGAAAGCTCTGCCACTTGTAGATGTCATATTCCTATTGCAACATTCCACTCAAAGCATCCTCCCAGCAGAAATCAAAATGGTAAATACCACAGCAGCATAATTGTGTATATATAATCTAATATATGAATGTATATATTTGTATGTGAGCACCCCTTATATGTCTGCTCTCACCTCCAAATACTCCCCTCTTTGTTCTGCTAATGACCTTCTTCTTTCCACCTCTTATCACCACCTCTAATTCCCACCTTCAGAACTTTTCTTGTGCTGCCCCTATTCTCTGGAACTCCTTGCCTCGCATAGTGCTTTCCTTTGGGGAAAGCACTATGGACACTGGATTTTAAGCTCAAAGACAAGGTCCTCCATCCTTTGCAGTGTTAATATTGCTATTGGTTTGCCTTAATTTTAACCCATGTATAGCGCTATGGAATATGTTGGCACATTACAAATAAATGATGATAATAAAAATGTATTACTGTATTTATATTACATTCCAAAAGATATTATCAAAATAGAATATTTTAACTATATGTCCTTTGAAACACAGTAGGATAGAATATATATTACATGTGCATTAAATTAACCAAGTAACATATTAAAGGACTTTGACCCCCTAGACTTCTATAACCTGTCCCATAGTATGTATTTTTCATACATTATACAGTGCCTTGCAAAAGAATTCACCCCCGTAGGCATTTTTTTGTGTTTTGTTGCCTCACAACCTGGAATTAACATGAATTGTTTGAGGATTTGCATCATTTAATTTACAGAACATGCCCACAACTTTGAAGATGTTTTTGTGTTTTTGTTTTTTTTTATTGTGAAGCAAACAACAAATAGGACAAAACAAAAGAAAAAGTCAATGTGCATAACTATTCACCCCCCTAAAGTTAATACTTTGTAGAGCCACCTTTTGCGGCAATCACAGCTCCAAGTCGCTTGGATAAGTCTCTATGAGCTTGCCACATCTTACCACTGGGATTTTTGCCCATTGCTCCTTGCAAAACTGCTCCAACTCCTTCAAGTTGGATGGTTTGCGCTTGTGAACAGCAATCTTTAAGTCTGACCACAGATTTTCTATTGGATTGAGGTCTGGGCCATACAAACACATTCACATGTTTCCCCTTAAACCACTCAAGTGCTGTTTTAGCAGTATGTTTGGGGTCATTGTCCTGCTGGAAGGTGAACCTCCGTCCTAGCCTCAAATCATCCACAGAGTGGTACAGGTTTTGATCAAGTTGCTGTCCCAAAGCCAAAACCATAAACCATGCCCTGGGTTGTAGCAGTTCAGGGGAGGAACATGGTCAATTCAGCAAGCCTGTAACTTCCCATTTCAAATCAGCAAATAGAAAATGAGACTGTAATTAGTACGGCATGGAGGTTACATGTCAATCAATTAGGTTCGGGGGTCCGATATGCAATCAAACTTGCAAAACCGGAAAATACAAAATAATAAAGATGAATGCCAATACTGTTCTAGTCCTTATCTGTGGCCTGATATGTATTAGCTCATTGACACCAGAGATCGATTTAACCCCAAAATGACACATAAAAATAATTATAATTTCCTGACGATTTGCGACCTTGAGACTGTTGTACAATTAATTCTAATATCTGTCATCACTTTCCTCGTTATTTACAGTACACTATTGATGTTTTATTTGCATTTACAGTGCTATCAATAGGTATTTAACCTACTTGCGGATCCTCTCTTAATCTCGTGGGAATTTCTCCTTCATTTGCCATTTACGAGTGTGAAAACAATGGCGGGCTTGGGGAATTGGAGCAAATGAATAGCGATTTGCGATTTTAGCCTTGTGAAAGTGCCATGAGTTTAACCATCGCCATTTTTTCAAGGCTGTAACTCGGAAGCCGATCGTAGCCTGCAAAAAAACGCCAATTGAATAGCAAATTAGCTTGCGACCTCAGTACGGTCTCCCGGGTCTCCCGAAACCTCAATTGAATATGGCCCAGGGAGTCTAGGGCTGAATAAAATCTTACTACTCCCTTGGCAGTGTGTCAATTGCTTATAATCAGTATAAAGCAAAATACACCTGCAAAGTATAAAATCAGTGGCATCATAGTAAAAACACTTCAGGCACATTTATCAAAATATTCTGGCCATTGGTCATGAACTAGAACAGGAACATGAGACTTCTGTTACAATATTAATTTAAAACAAAAAGCAAATAGTTGCTGGTATAAATAGAAGTGTGAACATGATGTGTAGAGATGATAGTTCAAACTTTTAAAAACTTGTTGGTTTGCATGTCAGATATTACTTTAAGTTGCATTGAAATTGTAGCAGGTAAAAGTATTACTTTTATATTTTCTTGAAACAAAAGTATCTCTTCAAAGTGAATATTGGATTAACAACTGTTTTAATAACTGTTGCCCAAATAGTAAATAGAGCGCAGATGTCACAAGCATAAGAAAGTGAGGAAGAGTTGGCCAATAACTTGTTAATATGATATGATTTAACATGTTTTATCATTTCATTTTCAGTTGTGCTGCACGTTAGTGTTGAAGTATTTGTAATTCATTGTGTAATCAACACATCCTTGCAAGTGCTGTAATATTTTCATTGGAGCACTAGAGGGCACTCTGTAAATATTTAGAAAATGTTTATACTGTAATAGGTTTCTTCTGTGAATGAAAAATAAATTAACAGTTTTCTTTATAAGACCAGTTACAATTAAATTGCTAATAATAAAGAAAGAGGTAGCATTTATTTAATCTTGCTTATATTATCTGCTTTTATTTTAATCAAATTAGCTTTATTCATAGTTTGGTAAACTTTCTTTATTCCAGTGTTCAGCCTCATATATTATAATTTGAATAAGTTTTCTTTATATTTGATCTATTTTCTCCAATGAATCCAGATAAACCATTAAGTGAATTATGTTTAAATGTAACTTTTGAAAAAAAAAAAAAAAAAAAAAAAATATATATATATATATATATATATATATATATATACTGTATATATATATATATATATATATATTTATATATATATCACATATATAGCTGTGAGCATACAAGCCGTTGCTCACGCTTGCGGGCTCGCGAGCCCGCGGCCCTCGCAAAGTGAGGGCCGCAGTTGCTGGCAAGGAGCGCCAAATGCGCTCCTTGCCAGCAACTGCGACCCTCGCAAAATTTTCGTCGTTACGCAAAGAAAATACGAGACACGCTACGAACCATTACGACCTCGCAAAAATCGTCCGCAACATGCGCACATGAAAACATGAAAAATACAACAAATACAGACAACAAATACATAAAAGCTTACTTACAGGAAGAGGGAGCATCCAGGACCTCGAAAACTAAAGTTACACCTCAATTTAACTCAAATTAAAAGAGTTTAGACACTAAAAAATTCTCTAAGCAAGAGAAAAAATGGCAGCCGAAAAAAACGAAAATGAGGCTACAGCAGTCTAAAGACGCAAAACACCACCAAACACCTACGTATTTGCCGAAAAACACCTACAAGATTAAATAACAAGGACGCAACCCGCGCGACCCCAAAAACATTACAAACACAATAAATATAAACAACAAACACATAAAAAGGTTACTCACAGCAAGTGTGGGCACCCAGGACCTCTGCAAGTGAAGTTACACTTCCATTTAAGCACAAATTTGGCAGTTTAGAGACCCGAAAATCACCCAAGCGAGAGAAAAAATGGCCGCTGAACAAAACGAAAACGAGGCTAAAGGTCCCTAAACACACAAAACACCACAAAAAACACGCAAAACACCACCAAACAGCTACGGATATTCCGGAAAAGTCGCACGAAATAGAAAAGAAGGACGCTAAATCAGCCACATTATATACACCAAACAGCATTAGCTCACTTACAATTTCATTGCCGTCATTTTTTGACAGGCAATTCGCTAGTATATATATAATTTTAAAAACTTGTTTCCAAAATCTTGTATTTTTGGACACAACTCAAGCATTTATTTTCACATTTCTCCCACCAATTGTTTATTGGTGCTTTTCCAAATTTCTTAACTTTTATTAAGTTTAACTGTTGTATAATAATTTTCTTTTAGTAACTCATAGAGAGCTTTTTTTCCTGAGTTGTTACAAATACTAATTAATTTCTGATAATCTCACGATCATGTAATTTTCTAAATAATTAATATCAGTCTGGTTTATTATTTGCTAAAGTTTTGAGATGAGACCCTTATAGATATTGCCACTAATGGCTTCTATACACAAGTGCTCAAAATATGTACTGTATACATTAATTTATTTTTATTAATAAACTGGGTAATGAAGGGTTTTATCTCATATTGAAAGCTGTCATCATCTAGTTTAGATTTAGTTTGTCTTTTTCGTTTTTAATTGTATCCATATTAAATCCAATCTCCATCTTCAGGATTTCTATGCCGTTTTATAATATTTGAAAATTGTGATGCATGAAAAAATGTTATATTCGGGACACCCAGACCACATGTACCTGTAGGATTCATCATAACTTTATTTTTAACTTTATGTTGTTTACCCATCCATATAATTTGTTTCCATCACATTTTGTACACCATATAAATCCTTTTTTGGTTATTATTACGGGAAGAGCTCTTTAAAAAACAATACTGATTTACTGTATTTTTCAAGTACCACTAAAGTCTCTTATTAAGAGTATGCTCTTCTAAGGTACTTACACAGGAGTAAGACACTCCCCTTGGCACAACCATTTAAAAGTTGCATTGGCAGGACTCATGAAAGGAACAGTGTGGGTCAATAAAAAATGAACTTGTAGACTACAGTATGTAATAAAATAACATTAGCAGCTTTGCAAGTCATGTGCTTAAACATATTTTATTGGTAGAATCAGAAATGTGAAATCCCTATGAATAGAAAAATCTAATTTGTTTGTGTTAAATGACTTCCTGAGAGCTGGACCATCTTGGTTAGGTCAAGAGGCTTTAATAGACAATTTGCTCTAACTAAAATTGACACCACACTTCTTCCCCTTCTCAGATCCAGAAGTAGGCTGCTTGCATCAGGAAATGCAAGTACTGGTCTTCAGACATGTAAATGACAGTGGTCTTTTATTGTTGAGGTCATTAATAAAACTAGCAGTCTCTGAACACTTGTGTTGGCAATGAGACAAGCAATTTAGGTTATCACACTCCTTGAAAATATTTGCAGAGCAGCTGAACACACTTATTTGCAAGTCAGTTATCCTTGTTGGATCAAATAATAGCTGCAAATGAAAGTAAAACATACAGTAACTGTCAATGAGCTAACTTCTTATCCTAGTAAATCATACAGAGGCCTCAATATGTATTTATGTATATCAATATGTGAAACATTTTTGTTCTGAATAATTTCTAATCTTTACGTGAGAAATGAGAGCATGTTTGATTTTTGACCATTAATTGCCACTCTTACAACTCATTTATGCCAGAAAAGACTATCTTCTGGTATATAAAGGCCCCTATTTAATTGAGCAATTGTTGTTTACTGGAGACCGCAACGTAGCCCGTAAACTAATTTGCTATTCAATTGGCGTATTTTAGCGAGCTGCAAACAGGTTACAGGCTGAAAATCCCTGCGGTTGTCAAAACCATAACTTACAACCTATTTAAGCTTTTGATCTTTCAAACAAGCAAAATGATACAAATGATAATATCGCAAATCGCTATTCAATTGCTACAATTCCTCAAGCCTGCAAATGTTTTCACACCTGTAAATGGTAAATATAGAAGAAAATCCTACGGGTACCAGATAGGACTCGCACTGTAAATGTAAATAAGAAATCAATACTGCACTTTAAAAGACGGGGAAATTGATGAAAGATATTAGAATGAATTGCACAGCAGTCTCAAGCTCGCAAATCTGCAATCATTTTTTTTTTTTTATGTTTTATTTTGGTGTCATATCAATCTCGGAAATCAATTAATGAATACATATCAGGCCACCCACATGGACTAAAACAGTATCTCAATTCATTTCTAATATTTTGTACATTCCCGGATTGCGAGTCTGATCGCATATGGGACCTCTAATCTCCATGTTTTTCTGACGTAATAATGATGGTCTCATTTACTATTGGCTGTTTCATTGAAAAGTGTTTCTATTAATTTGCACATTAACTTACGGGACTTGCTGGCTATAATGATTTATTAAAAACTTCAGCAAATGATCAAAGCTACTTTAACACTCTTGAGGTCATATTAAATTCCAAGCCCGTAGCAGCAACAGTACACCTGCAAAGCCTGTGGGCTTGAAATTCTGCTGAGTTGCAGAGCTATTACATTCAACCATGCCGCGACCAATGGGCCATATATGCAAGCCCGTAAACCCTTTGCAAGCATGCAAGCTATCAATGGGCTGGCCGAGATGCGATCGGCCATTATGATGCAATGGCAGTATAACGTAGTGCGACACAGGCCTTTCAGCCAATAGAAAGCGGTCCAGCTGCAGATGACTGACAGCAGAAGATTATACATTTGCCTTTCACCTGCCCATGCGTGGACTGTGTTGTATTTTCTGATGAAGTAGTATGCAGGTCCCGGAGTTGGTGGTTGGCTCTAGACAGAGAAAGAGTAGGAGTATTTTGAGAGCAGTAATTTGCAGTTTTGTTCATTTATATTATGCTATTTCCGACTTTACATTTATTTATTGATTACACATATTTACAGATTACACATAATTGCAATACACATCATTTAAAGAACATCCAGAGACACATAGTGCTAGGTCACTCGATAGTGATGATCCCCCAACAGTTATTAAATACACATAATACACTCATTTTTTTTTCATCATATATTTACAGTTACACTTATTTTTATTTATTTTTATATTCTTTTTGGGATTGAAATGAAGGGAGGAGAGAGGAGAGGAGTGGATAGGTGGGGAGGAGGAGAAGAGGAGAGGCGAGGAAGAGAGAGAGAAGATAGAGGTGGGCCTGGGGAGTAGTGGAGGAGAGGATTGTTGAAGAGGAAGAGGAGGTTGGGAGTGGCGGAGGAGAAGAGGTGGCAGAGGAGGAGAAGGAGCATGAGGAGGAGGAGAAGGAGCATGAGGAGGAGGAGAAGGAGCATGAGGAGGAGGAGAAGGATCATGAGGAGGTGGGTGGTGGCAGGGTGGCATTAGCAACAGGCACACTTAGAAGAGGGACAGAGGGGGAGGGGCCTGATCCCGGGGGGGGTGGTAGTTCTCGGGAGGGACAGGCCTAGGGGACAGGTCAGGGAGGTAAGGATCTCCATCCACAGTTGGGAGGGCAAGAGGCTAAGGACAAGCACAGGGCCCAAAATTATACACACCTGGAGAATGTGGTCCTCCTAGGTGCTATCCATGGCCACCCCGTGATCCTTGCAGGGGCGAGAGAAGTCAGGCCAGGGCCTAGGGCTCAGGAATGGAAGGAGGTAGGAGCTGAGGCGACAACAGTAGGCACAGCGCCAAGGGATGTGAGGTCTGTCAAGCATCAGTTTGACGACATCAGGGCCAAGGTGAGCAGGATGATGGATAAGGAGGACAAGAACCAGCCTCCAAATAGGACTTGCAAAGGGTTTACAGACAAGTTATCTACACTGTAAAAGACAATATAAACACCACTGGACTTTAAAATATGGGGAAAGCAATAAAATGCATTACAATGCATTGCACAACAATCCACAAATAAAAAATTGCATTTAAAAAAACAATAACAAAATTATCATATTTTGGAATGGTCATGCATATGCCAATTTGAAAAGCCATGCTGCAACATGCCTTAACCTGATTAAATTGCAACACAAAAACATGAAACTGCCTGCCATGTTAACCATCTCTCACTCAGAGGCTCTAATGTGTACCCTGAACTATAAATAGGACCCACAAAGGGTGGTCACAGAGATGTAAGAGTGCCCAAGTAGCCATTAAAAAGACAGTAAATCACTTTGAAACAATACAAGTTCATCAGATTGTCATGCACAACATTCCCATTGCCACATTAGTGTTAAAATAAAATATGTGCTCCTCTCCTCAAGTGACATTCAACATATAAACATCATATACCAGTGGTTCACAAACTTTTCCTCCAGACTCCACAGACAGGCCAGATAAAATCCTTAACCATGACAACCCAGGTGACCAAAACAGAGGCTCCTGTTGAATACAAATTGCCTCACCTGTGTTTACACACTGTTAAACAGAAAACCTGAACTGTTCAGGTAGCCCTGAGGATTAGCTTGTAACAACACTGCTATACACATTGCCAAAAATAATTGATGCAGCATTTAAATAGATAGCACACTTATATAAAACCATGTATAATCATTGAACTATGGGAGATATCATCACGTAGCTAACACTGAGGCACAAAAAACAATGAAATATATCAATCCAAATGAAAATCACACATCAAGAAATACATGGGAAAAGGAAAGGCCATGTTGAGACCTGCCACAACAGTAAAACAAACATCAAAACATTAACTATAGCAATGCCATCAGATACATCTTGAATAAATTATCTGATACATTTGTCAGTAACATTTGTTTACCCTGCATCAAACAGTTAGTGTGATTTATATATGGAGCAGAGCAGTCATCAGCTGGAATGCCAGATAAGTCTCAAATCCACAGGTGAGCAAATCTAAACCTGAAATCTAACTGCCTATTAACATGTGTTCCAGTCCAGCCAATTTACATCTGGTTGGCTACTGGGTGAGTACCCAGAAGTAATCACAGGCAAGCATATCGTACTACTACTGGATACAATAACATATACTGCACATTTCACTCTATTACTCTCATGTTCACATGTGCATAAGGGAGTAATACTACCTGAGCCATAACATTATTGCTCATTGCTGTGCATATCCCTGTGTTACCTTGCCCAAACAGTATGATGTTCACAACAACATATCCAAAATAGAACAATAGATTAATCATTATGTATACATTCATACACTTTAACAAACATCACAATATCCTATTAATATCTGCATCTCCCTTTTTGTTTATGTCAGGTGATGCAGGATATTGGTGTTTGCCATGGTTGTTGACCGCTGTGAGCAATCCACAAGCTCAGGCAGAGGAGAGGTATAATGCGGCGCATAAAACATGCCGGAATGTAATTGAGCGCACCTTAGGTGTACTGAAGATGTGCTTCAGATGCTTATATTCATCTGGTGGGGCTCTGCAATATAGCCTAGACAAGGTTTGTCTGATCATCAAGTACAAACCCAATAAGAAATAACCATAATTTAGTGTGATTATACATAACTCCTAAAACTCTTTTCTCCATCCCCATTGTCATACAGAATATCAAACAGTCCACAGTAGAGGAGAGATCCCTGATATGATGTACTGTATGTCTCATGATGCACTATTAATTAACAATGAAAACACTAGAACATGCCACACTATCAGTTTACAGGTAGGAAAGCACACATTCCGATACACATCAAGTACTGACAGTTCAAAAGATCAATAGCCTAGATACATTTAGTGGATTATATATCCCACAATGTCGATGTATATATGTCCCACATTTGAATATGAAAACCTCAACACACTATAGACCAGTAAAGTTCACATTGTCTGATCATGAAAATCCACATCCAATAGGGATCAATACAATTCATATCAATCTGGAAATATGAACATATCTGCAGATATGTAACGAGAATATATGTGCTGCATGAGATAAAAATATGTGATCAATAATCTTATTTTAACTCAATGTTAAAAGCCAAATGAATACAGTTGATAATTTGTAACTCCAATAAACACATCATATAGCCATTACAGAACTGCTGCAGTTTGTCAATTCATCGTTTAACAAAGAAAAACAACATGTACAGCAACAGAACAACTGCTACATCAATGTGCGAGTATATGCTGAATAACATGTGCATGTATGTTGAAGGATACATAAATAGCAACTCTATTAATGTAGGCCTACCTTTCAACCCCCAAAATACATCCCATACGTAATGCGTAAGCTTTCCAAACTAATAAAGAGCACAGCGCACATGTCCTGGTGGAACAAATCACCTCATGGGTAATCTCAGGACCACGTCCAAAGTAAAACACCACATGTGGCTCTACAATGATGCATTAACGTGTAATAGGTGTGATATTCCTACATCATTGGTAATTAGAAATATCCTTCCTCATCATCTTCCATATGAGTAGCTTGTTTCATATGTATGAAAAAAACAGTTAAAACATATTATTTAAATTACCAGCATGTCTTCGTATGTGAAGTAAGCGCTCAAATAGCATGTGTAATGTTCATATTAACATGTTCCTTGTATGTTTCTTACAGATCGCAAAGATGTGTCACATTCCTCACAGTCAGAACAACACATAATGATGAACATCCCGACATTCCATGACCATGCTAATGTCACCTTGCATCATATATGTTCATATGCCATAATCGTTCATTTGTTACATCCGCTGAGATATGTGATTTTTACTACTGATTAGCTAATATATGTAAAGCTTCAATTGCAGACTAGCATGCAGATGTCATGTGACATATGTCACATGATGTTCCTTGCATATCTACAGCTGTGTATGCTCACATACTCTACATAGATGTATATGTACCTATTGCTTTAGATATTCTATACTCTCCTCCACTTGGACTATTGTAAAGGCTGCATCATATTTCCTTCCAGATCTATTCTTTAGAGCTGATATGATCATCCCAGTACATATGGGGATGAGTAACTCTAGGCTTGGAACATAACTGTTAATGAGGTTATCTTAACCTTCAGTTATGCATATGCAACAACAGATAATGGAGATGCTTATTCATAGAACAGAATTCCCCTCAAATTGTCAGGTTTGTTGTGAGTGAATCTCTCAAATAAGTTACGACACACTGATATGGTCCAGGTCAGGTCCCCATCTGAATGTCCAAACTTAGGTATGGAGTGGCTGCTCTCATAGTGAATTATCATTGCCAGAGAACTGACCTCATGGGGTTATTACATTAACTGATTGAGCACTCGGCAGTTGCATAGGAGAGTCTGTTGGACACACAAGCCTACATTTTATTTCTCCTTATTCTGTATTATTGTTGTATTTGCTTTTTGGATGTCATAGTTGTCTTGATATCTGTAATAATATGATGTAACTTACATTGCCCCATGGGCCGGAGCAGCAAGTCCGTAAACCCTTCCCATGGCCGTATACTGTTAGGGGGCTGGAATTTTATGGGGCTCCAGGTCTGTAACCTTAGTATCAACAGCTCTGATTTCTGCAGTTAATTCGGCAGTGACTTTTTATACAGCTGCTTTGATTTCTGTATGAAATTAGATAAATAACTATTTAAGTTCATATATATCTGCTTTAGTGCTAGAAGCTGAAGGCTCAGTTACAGATTTTCTGAGTTCTTAGAGGAGGCTGGAGGTTGGGATGAGGATATGTTTGTTTTTTGGAGGATAATAATCTTTTTTTGGTGGTTTAACCTCATGCAATTCACCCACGGCCCAATAGTGGGCGATTCAAGCTTTCATGGTGGGCAGCAGGATAATCAGGTGACGCCACTGATTTGTGACATCATACACCCGAGACTCGAAGCACCATGCTTGGCTGGATGGAGAGCTGGTGAGAAAGCCTAGGGGCAGCAGTCAGGACCGGATCACTATAAGTACAAGGCGATGCATAGCTAGGGTCATATGATTTATGTAACCAGTAATGACATGGATAAATTGAATTACTGCGGCACTGGTGGGATAAGGAAATGTTACCATCAAAAGTGGGCTTTAGGTATTAAAAGGTTGATGACCCCTGCTCTAATGCAGTGCCTATTGAAGGGCTAGCCCTATGGGCAAATTTACTTATCTACTCTCAAAATGCTTACTCACATTTAAAGATGCTTACTCTTACTCAATGTACTTAGATATACAATATCATGACATTCTCATTTTATATTGGTTCATTGAGCTGTGTCTCATCAGTAATTTAAGTAAAATGACTGGCTTGGTGTAAACATATGGCTCTATGTCTCTCTTGATCAGTCTTCTTTTTGGGATTTTCTTTGAATTTCGTAGCTTTTATGCATTGATAGCCACATAAACTTTAGTAGATTCCAACTGATAAATGGCTGACTTTTTCAATTAAAATTCTTATTTCATCTAGAACCAATAACTCTAATTAGTTTATGTCCTTGGAGAGTAATGTTGCTGTAGTCAAAGCACACACATTAGTAGTCATTTTACATATTAATGATCAACAGCCTTATTAAATTGCGACTCAGTAAATTTAAAAGGGCTCTATTTAAGCACACAGCATATTTTATTTACATACGTTTTTAGTTAGTGAAGACCTTGCTTTTGGATAGAAGTTCACTAACTAAAAACTTCTGTAAAAAAATATGCTGTGTGCTTAAATAGAGCCCTTTTAAATTTACTGAATTGCAATTTAATAAGGCTGCAATTGTTTATGATTATACCACTCCATTAGACATGAGGTGAGATTTATTAATCATTACAAATCTATGAACAGTGTGTCCACTGCCACTAAAGAATCTAGGTAGGGATATGCAAATGAGGCTCAAAACCTAATACCTTATTTGCCCCTGTCTACTTAACATGTACCCTGCTGGATTGTTACCTTGTCGTGGTAAAAGTGCTCGTGTACGTCAATGAAGCTGTGACCTATACCATGTAGAGTTACCCAACATGGGCAGGTCATAGTAGAGAGGTCAGACAAATCATGGAACTGGCAGCCCACTCCAGTATTTGTGACATGAAGACCTAATGGATAGGCGCAATCAGAAACATAATGTTAGATGTGCCTGGCGTACTGTGATTCCTAGGGTCATGGAGAGTAAGACATGATTGAACAAATTAACAACAACACTTAACATGGAATCCATATTGGACAATGTGTGCAACTCTAGCTCAGTCTTCAGAACATAGCCTTGGATTAGGGTACAGTACTAGAACCCACTGCAGTTGTGCCCTTATATGGGTGTCATTAACTGTCTGGGAAAACCAGACCAGAGCAGACGCTAAGTAATATGCAATGGAGGCTAAAAAGATGATGATTAAGGCATATTTTCAGGTCACTACCCAGAATCCTTAGTGGCAGCGGGAGCATTGTTTGCGGAGACATTCTGTAACACAGATCTCCTGGTTTCTTTGAGGCACGTAGGTGAACTCAGTATAGTTGTCTCTTTATACAACATCTAATCTTTAAAAAGTTCATTACTTTAATTAAAATGTTTGTCCAATATAGGGTATCACCGTATACTGCAATACTCTTATTTTTCCTCTGATTACAATATAAGTAAAAAAAATACAGATTTGAATTTATGTTTCTTTTCAACATGTATTGGGGGGATAACATTGACTCACTTCAAATTGTGGTGTTACATCCGGCAAATCAGGCAAATTACAAGCCTAATAAATATTACTATTTTTTTGTATTACCTGCTGCTTGCCTCTTGGAGTTGGACATGTTGGTCTACATCCTCCCATCCTTAAGAAGGTGTCACTGTGTGAGGTCATTAAGCTGTATCATGAAGTGACGTTGTATATATGAGCCACACATTAATGTCATAATAATAAACTCCTGATCAGTTACAGAGCCAGGATGGTATTTGCCCACAATTGCCAAACAGCCATTTTCCATTTTTATTTTGACACTATATAAAAAAACATAATGAAATATCTTTTATTTCCTATATTTTACACCCATTCGTTGTGCCTGTAAGCTCTTAGAGTCCTGTGAAGAAAATGTGTCTCTGAGCTAATTGTTTATTAATGATCACAAAGTTAGTGGTGTATAAAATGAAGTGAAATGAGGTGAAACATTTGATAGGTTTGTTGAATAATTGCACTTGTGTTAATGTGACACAATCAATTAAAGGAACTAAGCAAGAGTGTGTAGTTTACATGTTATTTATTATAGCACTCAACCTCATTATTTTGTCTTTTGTCCTGAAATGGAAACTAATGCAGTATTTAGTTGTGGATCTTAAAGGGCCACTGTGGTCACATTGTTTCTATGTGATCCCCTGAAAACTAATGGTAAGGGGTAAAATGTTTGAGACATTTCACTTTATATGCAATTATTCTTTACTGTAGAATGTGCAATTATAAACTTCATCTTTCGTCTTCTGTCTCAGGAGGGTGTGTCTTTATAAACTAATGAGCTTTTGAGTTTCAAATGTCACTGTTTCATTGTTCAGATAGAAACTTCGGCCCCTATTCATTTGCAAGCCCGCAGATTACGTTATACAGGCGGTAAGTCTGCTGGCTTGAAAACTTGAAACAGTAACAGAGCAATTGAATTGAACAAGCCCGCAATTTAAGGGCCAAATGCCGAAACCATAAACCATGAACCTGTAAGTAGCATCTCAGAGTGTGATCTAACGATTTAGAAACGGACAATAGTAAATGAGACCGTCATCATGACGTCCGTAAAGCCTGAAGGTTAAGCCACAATCAATTAGGGTTTAGGGGTCCGATATGCGATCGGATTCGCGAACCGGCAATGTACAAAATAAGAAAAATGAATGAAGAAAAAGTGCTAGTCAACGTGGGTGGCCTGATATGTATTAACTCATTGATTCTGGAGATTGGTATGAAATTACGGAACATACGGAAATTAAACATTAAAAAATATATATATTTGATTGCAGATTTGCGAGCTTGAAACCGTTGTGCAATTAATTCTAATGTCTTTCATGGCTTTCCCCGTCTTTTAAATGCAATAATTATTTTTTTATATGCATTTACAGTGCTACGAACAGGTGTTTAACCCCCTTGCGAGTTCTATCCGGTACCCGTAAGCTTGAGGTATTGTAGCAATTGAATAGCGATTTGCGATCGTAACATTTATTTATAGGTTAGTTTGTTCTCAGATAAGCACCTCTGACTTAATTATTTTCTTTAATCTACAGAAACTACCAGATAAAACTGATATTTTCAGTAAAGCTCAAACTCCAGATGGAGTCTTCCCTGAAAATGCAATTAATGCATTCATGTACAAGGGTTTTAGATGTTTATATCTGTTCACAAGAAAGGAGATAGATAGATAGATAGATAGATAGATAGATAGATAGATAGATAGATAGATAGATAGATAGATAGAGTTTGTGAATCTTATAACAAAATAACTCACTTAGCAACAACGTAAACCATGAGCATAAAGTATATTTAAACAAAATCTTAATTTTATCTGACTACTTGTGTATGGAAACATAAATATTACTGATTAGAGCAATACATGTTGATCTGGGCCCGGAGGGTGTGGGTCAACATACTGTGAATTTCACTTCTACTTCCCACGGCTTTATTAAGACATGGTGAGGCCCTAAACTATGGGAGGCTGTAGAAGCCTACTTGGTAATAAGGCTGTGTAACAACTGAACTTAGCAAGAGTGCAGTCAAAATGCATAACCAACCTGTTTGGGAGGGTGCTCTATTAGAAATGTAAAAATATGCCTTTAATTATTCATTAAATTATTCAGTTTTAAGATATTTATTAATAAGAAAAAAATACTGCAAATGTGTTACCTGAATGGAATGTGTTTAATTTGTAGGAGGAAAATCTTCTTGAAAACTTGCAATTGCCAGGAAATGAAATGTAAATTACAAACGATAACACTATTAACACTGGAAAAAAAACCATAAGAAATGAGTCCGTTTACAACATTTTCGATCTTGGTTTTTTAAATGGAAAGTCATGAATGACTTCTCTTCAGTTTTTATAAATTGTCGCTGGAAATATAACCGGAAGCAGACAGGCAGTTTATTTGAAATAAATCATACATAGATTTAAAAATTACTAATTATAGGCAAAAAAACAGAGCCTCATTCAATTGAGCTTTCCGGAGATCCGGGCTTCGGAAATTAGCCCTCAAGTTATTTCGCTTTCCAATTGGCGTCTTTTTGCAGGTTGCGGTCGAGTTACGGGCTCCGGCTTCGATTCGATGTGATAGTTAAGATCGCAACTTAATGCCCTCCAAGCCTTTGATCTTTCATGGCTGCAAGAGTTACAAACGCTATAATCGCAAATCGCTATTCAATTGCTCCGATTACCCCTCGCTAACCACTCCGTCAAGCCCGCAAATGGAAAAAGTCGAACCACAAGTCACGGGTACCAAGGAGGACTGACATGTCCAGAGCACTTTAAATGCACATATACACAGCCTAATTATTATTTATTAAAAGTGATAGTGATGTTGTCTTCGAATTAATAGCACACCATTCTCAAGCTTGCAAATCGGCATTAGAAAATACTTTATTTCGTGTTAATTTTCGATGTTATATCCCGGCAATCAATGTGTTAATACATATAAGGGAAGTCGCATGCAATAGAATATCATATTGATGGTTTTATCAATATTGCAATATTTCAGGAATGTGAGTCCGATCGTAACTTGTAATTGAAGCCCGTAGGACTTTGAAATCCAAACTCCATTTTCATTGATGTAATGACGACGATGTGGGTTTCCATTGGCAGTTTCTAACTCAGAAGTTACGGCCTTGGTTAATTGATCGGTTCAAGCTCGCAAATGCTACATAACGGCCGAACCGCAAAAAAGAAAAACACAACTAAAACATCACACACAGCACGGGGGAACAGCCAGGACGTCTGGGAGTGAGGTGGAACCCGAATTTAAGTCAATTTTTAAGACTTTCCGCACTAGAAAATCGGCTAAGCAAGAAAAAAAATGGCAGCCCTAAAAAATGAAAACAAAGCTACACGACACTGGACCGCGCAACACACCGCCAACCGCGTACCACTTTCACACAGGAACGTATGAGGTACAAAATACACTACTACAAAGGACGCCAAATACTTGCGAACCGCGTATCACGTACACAAACGACGCTACTTTATACTCCGAACTTGCAAAATACAACATTACGCATCTACAGTAGCGCTTTACACAAATAAACCAACGGTTTGCCGCGGCGCACGCAGCCTACTTCTTATGCACAGTTGGGACATTAATAACACTATCTCGTCAGGCCAGCAACAGTCCAACTGGACATTATATGCTGCGGGGAAATGAAAAAAAGGTTGTTAGCTCTTCAGCCTATTGATTGATGGATATATTAATTACAAATAAGTTAAATATATTAATTCATTAAGTAACTAATTAATTGATTATTATTTACAAAAATATAGACATATGTATCTGTCTTTGTGATGAGTGCAGAGGCTGCTCAGAGGAGCAAAAGTACACCAGAGGAGAGCGCTGAAGGTCCTCACAGTACAAAAACCTTCACATTGTGTGGCAAACAGCATTGACATGGCCACTCGAAAATCCAGTAAGCAAGAGAAAAATTGGCCGCAGAAAAAAACGAAAATGAGACCCCAAAGCATGCAAAACAACTCCAAGCACATACGCCTTTTCCACAAACCCATACGACCTAATAAATACACAAATGCTCAACAACCGCCTAAAATATACACACTCGCAGCCATTTCACCACAATCACTCAAACCTAATAACATTACCATTAGAAAATGCAGAAGTACACAGCTAAACAAACGGCATCCCCTCACGCACACAGACTATTTAAACTACACACATTGCTGACACTTACACATCAGCTTGTAAACACTGCAAATCTACATTGTATGCTGCAGGAATATCAAAACAGATTGCATATATAAATTACAAACAGGTATATTACTTTATAACTTTACAAATTAATTATTTAACATTACAAAATACATACAAATAAAATAAAAAAAACAATAAACGCTAAAGGCGCTCAACGAGCGCTTCACATGGAGCGCCAACAGTGTTTACAGGACCAGGGGAGAGGCTCACAATGCGAGCAAAAAGCCCATCAGCGCAAAACTTGCAATCACCAAAGGCGCTCTCATATCCAAACATACACCAACCAAGAGGCTCGCAATGAGCGCCGAAGTCACACTCACTCAGCCACACTCACCCAGTTAGTCTCACATACTCACACTGACTTAGTCACACTCACCATGACTTAGTCACACTCACACACAGTCACACTCTCCTGACCCCCCTGCTGATCCCCCCTTGGTCTTCCTACCTCATCTCCACCAGCACAGCACTGCACTGTATCCTTCCCTTGCAGTGTGTCTGCTCTCATGCAGGAAATCCCAATGACGTCACACGCTAGTTATTCAATGCCTGAGAGCAGACACATTGCAAGGGAAGGAAACTGTGCAGTGCTGCTGGAGATGAGGTAGGAAGGGCCATGAGGGGGGATCAGCAGTGCACACTCACAACAGACAGGCAAAGGCTGTCACATGAGCTCTCTGCCCATCAGTACAGTGCTGGGATGCTGAGACGTGATGGGGAAGTATCCGATTGGATGATACTTCCCCTTTGTAATAAAGCAGGAATGAGCGACCTGAGAAGCTATTGGCTGCTGTGACAAGCATGGCCGTTTACCACAGTGATTTTTTAACAAAAGGTTCAGCAACACGTAGAGTTATGATGCAGGAGACTTGTTTATTATAGGGCTCATAAACAAGGGCCCAGAAGTAGTAATTAACTTTAAGAAACAAATTAAAAGAAAAACCTACGTAAATGTTCTTACTAGACATTCAGGAACACCCTGACTACACCCGGGCAGCTTCTCTGAAATATAATCCACAAAGAAAAAATGTTTTCCTGGCGTACTACTTCCAGCGGAGGGTAGCAGGGTTTGCCTTTTCTCAGAGTCTCTTGTCTTTTTGGAGAGCAGGCACACAGTTTCCTGAATTTGGTAGTATTAGTATCACCACCTGTCTGGTATTTTGTATAGTGCTGCCTTGTTGCCAGGATACAAACGGTCTTTGCTATATGGTATAGTGCCACCTTGTGGCCAGGGTACCAGCCCACCCTTCTCTCCGAGTACCCACCACTCAGGGACCCTTGTAATGAGTACCAAGTGTACTCTAAAAGATAAAGTCTTGTTAAGCACAACAGTCTCTTTCCTGGAGGTAAAAAGAAAACAAAAGGCGTTTCTGACCTTGCAGTAATGTAGTCGACCTCGCAGGTTGCTTTAGTCTGCAGCACAGGTCCTCAGCAGATTGGACTTGTTTCCAATAGCAGCTACCTTGGTTTGTCTCGCTCTCTGATTCCAGCAGTTCTTGTGTCTGTCCTCTTGCTTTCCCCCAGACGCCATCACCTGGCTGTTAGTTCCTGGGGATTTAAATAGTCTGCTTGTTGCTTCAGGTGCAGCTAATTGCTTTAACTCATTCAGCACTGGACTAACGGACCTGATCAGCCTAGTGCGGACATATCTTCCTTCTATAATGTATCCGTGGGCCCACCTGACTTTGTGACACTTCATAAGGACACACAGCTTCTAGCTTCTAGCCGCAGAGCCTGGGGACAGCCAAAATTTGGTACACAAATAAAATAAGCATGAGCTGAAAAGTAAGCAAACACATCACACTACAAATAAAGACAAGGTTTTTTACATTTTAATATAACTTGCTCTGCCAGATGCAGCAGAGCAAGTTAGAAGAGATTACTATCCCTTTAAGTAAGTCTGATTACGTAGCCTCTTTTAGCTCACCTATGCCCTTCACAGGGAAACAGTAGTATATCAGTCTGGTCTCACTCAATAGAGTGATCAAGCCCCGAAATACCAGACAATTCTAGCTTGAACAAGTGAAACCGCAATTCTCAGACGTACATTTCGGACTTAATTGGGCCTCATCAGTGAGTTGTAATTGCACTCCCTAAAGCACAGTGAGCAAAGAGTAGGTAACCAGACCTATAGAGCTAACCTACTTAGGTATTGTTCATTCTCAAATCTGACTCTTTTTGTTTAGTGAATAGAATATACAACCATGAGAAGTACATTTTACAGGTGATTTAATATGAAATATAATGTAAACATATTGATCTACAGCCTTATTAAATTGCGATTCGGCCAATTGAAATCGACTCTATATAAGCACATAGCATATATTTTTTACAGAAGTTTTTAGTTAGTGAACTTCTATCCAAAAGCAAGGTCTTCACTAACTAAAAACTTCTGTAAAAAAATATGCTATGTGCTTATATAGAGCCCTATTTAATTGGCCAAATCGCAATTTAATAAGGCTGCTAATATTCATCATTATTTAGGGAATAAGCATTTCATTTGTCATAAAGAAGTGCTGGTAATGGTAAAGTTATCTGAATCAGGAAGATTACAATGAATAATATATGAAAAATATTTCAAATGGGATACTAGATCATCTAAAGTTATACAATACATTTCAGACAATTTTCAATTAACATACTACAACCTTCAGCCATCTGACCCATATCTTCCAGTAATACAATTACAGAACCTGCTACCTTCTTTCGATTTTGACTACATACAAGTTATTTATTTTGCATTAACTGTGCTGATGTGTTTTTTCTAAACCAATAAATAATCTAGATAGAACAGGAATGAAAAATTGTTAATATTTCTAAAGCCTTTTATGAAAAAATGATAAATGTATATAAAAATGAATTCATAAAGTCAATGATTAATCAGCATATCAATGTATGTACAGCTTTTTGTGTCTCATCGAGGACTAATGGCATTCATAAATTATAAGGGTTCAATTTACATCTGATTTAAAATATATATTTTTATTTTTATTAGCAGAGTATAGAAAAGTGGTCAACAAAGTTTGAATGAAACAAAAAATAATGTCTATGTGGATGACTTTTTAGGTCCTTTTTCAGTATTCAGCAAAAGTGTTCCTTTCTGCTGAATTTAAAGCTCAACTAATTCTGATTATTGCTTTAAATAAATTTGTCAGAATTTTATATTCCAGAATAATCATATCCTCTTAATTTCATATTTTTATTTCTGTAGTTGGGATGTTCAAGAAGTAATTTTTAATTAATCTCTTACTTTATCTATAATCCAACCAAAAACCTTTCATAAATTACATGTTAATGGTTAATGAACTCATATACTTTTATGTGTACTACTACATATGCATATTTGTGGAATCATTTTATGGAGCATATTTCTTTGCAAAATATTATTATTAACGAGATCATATTACTCATTATCTATAATTGCCTAATTGGCTTGTAGTAAATAGTCCCAAGTATTTTTTTTTTTATTCCAATCGGATATTGCATTTTGTTGTACTAAGGATTTTTTAGTGGATACCTGAGATTATGGATCATAAACTGGATTTGCAGCACACTGAAAAAATGCACTTAATTCCTAATTAAAAATTAATTGGATTTAGTATTTTATGCACAGCTATCAAAATCTTTCAGTCCCCTTTAGCGTAAAATCATTCGAACATTTCTGAATCTAAAAGTAGGAGTAAGGGATAGAATCTCTTATATATAAAAAAAAAATGTATAAATTGATAAGAAAAATTGTGAACAACTTAATAAGGGTAGCGCTTCACCCGTCAATGAATCAATGGAAACATAAAATACTATTGCTGAAACTATTAACTACTACACAGTCAAATTCGTATAAGCTACATTAAGAAGGATGGGGTACCATTTTTGAATGCACAAGAATAGGTTGACTTTTTAAGGTATCAGATTTTGTTGCAGATGTTCCACAAGAGTTCTTCTCACATCCATAGAACTGGCACAGTGTAGGATAAAAATGGTCCCAGATTTTTTTTGGTGTAGCTGGCACCATCTTATTGTTCTATAGTATTTAAATATTGGTTGCACATTGTAAATCCATTTTTTACTAGATTAAATAATTCTTGATATATAAACACTTTTTACAAGTGACACAACACAATAATAATTAGGATATTATGTTTGATGTGTGTTGAGGAGGGAACCTCCCTGCATGAATTTAATGATAACTAGCAAAAAAAATGGTAATGCATTGTGTATGCTTGTGTTGTCTTCAGTCAGTCGTGTCCAACTCTCCGTGACCCTATGGACTGCAAAACATCATGCTGATCCACTTGGTATTCATGGCAGGGATACTGGAGTGGGTTGTCATTTCCTTCTCCAGTGGGCCACAGAATACAACTCCTGGTATTCCTAGGTGGTCTCCCATCCAAGTGACTGACCAGGCCCAACCCTGCATGGCTTCAGGGTGGTGACAGCTTGGTTCCCTGACTGGAACTGAACCCAGGTTGCATCAATGAAAGCACCAAATCCTAACCACTAGAGATGTCGCAAATAGTTAGCCGGCGGACTGTTCCCGGCGAACATAGCATGTTTGCGTTCGCGGCGAACTGCGAACATATGCGATATTCGACCCGCCCCCAATACTTTATCATTGAGCAAACTTTGACCCTGCATGTCACAGTCAGCAGACACATTCCAGCCAATCAGCAGCATACACTCCCTTCCACACCCTTCTACCTCATGGACAGCAGCCATTTTGGAATCATAACTAACTTGCAGTCTTACTGAGAGGAGGGAGAGTGTAGGTGATACTGCATCAATAGGGAAAACCATAGCTAGGCAAGTTTATTCAGTGTCCAGTGCAGTGCTGAAGGACTCTTGTGCATTATTATTATTATTACTACTATATAATGTATAGATTTACCAGCTGGGCATGCATTATTATTATTATTATTATTATTATTATTATTATTATTATTATTATTATTATTATTATTATTATATAATGTGTAGATGTACCAGCTGGGCATGCTCTTGTGCATTATTATTATTAGTAGTAGTAAAATACTACTACTACTACTACTAATAATAATAATAATAATGCACAAGAGCATGCCCAGCCGGTACATCTACACATTATATAGTAATAATAATAATAATAATAATACACAAGAGCATGCCCAGCCGGTACATCTACACATTATATAGTAATAATAATAATAATAATAATAATAATAATAATGTAGAAGAGCATGCCCAGCCGGTACATCTACACATTATATACTACTAATAATGATAATAATAATAATAATAATGCTCAAGAGCATGCCCAGCCGGTACATCTACACATTATATAGTAATTATAATAATAATAATAATATAGAAGAGCATGCCCAGCCGGTACATCTACACATTATATAGTAATAATAACAATAATAATAATAATAATAATAATAATAATAATAATGCACAAGAGCATGCCCAGCCGGTACATCTACACATTATATAGTAATAATAATAATAATAATAATAAAGCAGAAGACCTCCCCTGTGTCTCCCCCCCCACTCCCTCCCATGTGTCTCTCTCCCCCCTCTCCCCTGTGTCTCCCCCCCCACTCCCTCCCATGTGTCTCTCTCCCCCCCCCTCCCCTGTGTCTCTCCCACCCTTGCCTGTGTCTCTACCCCCTCTCCCTTCCCCATTGTTTCTTTCCCCCCTCTCCTGTGTCTTTTCCCCCTTCCCTCTTCCCTGTGTCACTCCCCCCTCCCCTGTGTCTCTACCCCTCTCTCCCTTCCCGTGTTTCTTTCCCCCCTCCCCTGTGTCTTTCCCCCATTCCCTCTCCCCTGTGTCTCTCCCCCCTCATCTGTGTCACTTCCCCCTTCTCCCCTGTGTCTCTACCCCCCTCTCCCCTGTGTCTCTACCCCCTCTCCCTTCCCCTGTGTTTCTTCCCCCTCCTCTGTGTCTTTACCCCCTTTCCTCTCCCCGGTGTCTCCTCACCACTCCCTCCCATTAGTCTCTTCTCCCCTGTGTCTCTACCCCCCACTCTCTCCTGTGTCTCTCCCCCCTCCCATGTGTCTCTTCCCCTCACCTCTCCCTTACCCTGTTTCTCTTCCCCCCTCTGCCCTATGTCTTCCTCCCCCTCTCCACTGTGTCTTCCTCCCCCTCTCCCCTCTCCTGTGTCTTCCTCTCCCTCTCCCCTGTGTTTCCTCCACCTCTCCCCTCCCCTGTTAGCTTCTATACGCATACATACATACAATAAGAAATCTGGTGTGGGGGGGGGGGGGTTTACCCCTCCCCCCCCCCCCCCCAGTTCCAACACCCATGTGTACTGTATAATATGGTATTGCATTATGTTATATTATATCACTAGCGACTTGCCTGGCACAAATGACGGGGCAATAATAATAAATAAAAAAGTTTGAAGCCATGGCAATGCTGTTTGCCACACAATGTAATGCTTTTTGTACTCTGAGGACCTTCGGCGCTCATTGTGAGCCTCTTCCCTCGTGTCCTTCATGTATATAAGTACAGTGTTAAATATATAATTTTTTTTGTGCAGTGTAAATAAAAAAATGTATTCAGGTCTCAGAGCATAATAAAGTGATTTAGATTTGTAACTGCTTTGAGAGTGCTATCGCTGGCAGCCAATGAGCAGTAATCCAGATATATAACTGCAGAGTAAAAAGTAAAACATTTTAGTGTAGTGTAAAGTCTACATTTTTATTTTCCATTACTAATTAATACTTATTAAATGAATGCACGATAATAACTATTGTGAATGAACAAATGTATTAGGAAGTGCGAAGCGTTAATGTATGTAAAGTAACCGCAGTGTAAAATATGCTATTAAGCGTATTTTTTTATATATTTTTTTTTTAATAATAATGAATTAATTAATTACTAAAATACTTTACCTATTTGTAATTAATATATCCAGTGATCAATAACCTGAAGAGCTAACTAAAAAAGATTTTACTAAAAAGCCGTACGAGGTAAAGATACACTATTAACAAGGACGCTAAATCATCCACACCCGCTTACCACATACACATTCCCCGCCATTTTACAACACTAACTTACACAATGCGGAAGTACCCAGCTACCCTAACGGCTTCCCCTCGCGCACGCAGCCTATTTACACTACACACTGCACACGTTGCTGACACTTACACAGCAGCTCCACAGCACTGAAAACCTACATTGTATGCTGCAGGAACATGAAAACAGATTGTCAGCTCTTCAGCACAATGCTTCCTGCATATATTACTTACAAATAGGTAAAGTATATTCATTAAGTAATTATTTCATTAGCATACAAAAATACATATACACAAAAAAAACATTATCACATTAAACATAAAAGCCATTCACTGCGCGCCTCACAACGAGCGCCAACGCTGCTCATAGCACACAAAGCCTTGCAATAAGCGCAAAAAACACATCACCGCCGACCAAAGAATAACAGCAAAAGCGCCTATCAGAAAAAAAATACAACCAACAGCCTCGCAATGAGCGCCAAAGGATATCCGACCGCCAACAAAATGAATGTCTCGTCCAAACCATTACCTGCCTTACAATCTTTTTGCCGCCATTTTTTGATGGGCAAGTCGCTAGTAAATATATAAAGATCAAGATAATAAAAGTATCAGGAAATGTAACACAAAGATGCACGCGCGTCTGAATAATACGACAAATACGGATTTTTGTCATAAATGATATGATCGCAGTATTGGGTCATAAACCCTAAACACTGGAATCTGTTACATACAATTTACTGATCATGTCATTAATGGGCTTCAAGGGGGGGGATCTCTTTTCATAATTTTTGAGCGGTGCAAATCCAACATACGCAGAGCGGAAACGCCACATCTGTGGGACACACACAAAGGGGTTCACTTTGGGAGAAAAACAAAAACAAATATGAAATATTTAATAATCATATTTTGATGTTACCAACAGATAAGGAAACGAAACTGAGGTTATTATATCTAATAGTAGCAAGCCTGGGAGTACTGGGAGTAATAATACTGTAGCAGGAGGTCAGGACTAATGTCCCTCTATAGACCCCCAGTCAGATAAAGGTCAGTACTAATGTCACTCTATAGACACCCAGTCAGATAAAGGTCAGTACTAATGTCCCTCTATAGACACCCAGTCAGATAAAGGTCATTACTAATGTCCCTCTATAGACACCCAGTCAGATAAAGGTCAGTACTAATGTCCCTCTATAGACCCCCAGTCATATAAAGGTCATTACTAATGTCCCTCTATAGACACCCAGTCAGATAAAGGTCAGTACTAATGTCCCTCTATAGACACCCAGTCAGATAAAGGTCAGTACTAATGTCCCTCTATAGACCCCCAGTCATATAAAGGTCAGTACTAATGTCACTCTATAGACCCCCAGTCAGATAAAGGTCAGTACTAATGTCACCTATAGACCCCCAGTCATATAAAGGTCAGTACTAATGTCACTCTATAGACACCCAGTCAGATAAAGGTCAGTACTAATGTCCATCTATAGACACCCAGTCAGATAAAGGTCATTACTAATGTCCCTCTATAGACACCCAGTCAGATAAAGGTCTGTACTAATGTCCCCCTATAGACACCCAGTCAGATAAAGGTCATTACTAATGTCCCTCTATAGACACCCAGTCAGATAAAGGTCATTACTAATGTCCCTCTATAGACCCCAGTCATATAAAGGTCAGTACTAATGTCACTCTATAGACCCAGTCATATAAAGGTCAGTACTAATGTCACTCTATAGACCCCCAGTCATATAAAGGTCAGTACTAATGTCACTCTATAGACCCCCAGTCAGATAAAGGTCAGTACTAATGTCACCTATAGACCCCCAGTCATATAAAGGTCAGTACTAATGTCACTCTATAGACACCCAGTCAGATAAAGGTCAGTACTAATGTCCATCTATAGTCACCAAGTCAGATAAAGGTCATTACTAATGTCCCTCTATAGACACCCAGTCAGATAAAGGTCTGTACTAATGTCCCCCTATAGACACCCAGTCAGATAAAGGTCATTACTAATGTCCCTCTATAGACACCCAGTCAGATAAAGGTCAGTGCTAATGTCGCTCTATAGACCCCAGTCATATAAAGGTCAGTACTAATGTCACTCTATAGACCCCCAGTCAGATAAAGTTTTGAAATGTTTCTTGGATAGCATTGGGGCTAAAGGAGGTTTGGCCATCAGGTAGTCTAAAGATACCGTATATTATGTCCTCTCTTGGGGGGTTAAAGACACTAATAATTCCTCCAATAAAATCCTGTTTTTTGATGTGGGCAAGGTCCCTGGTTAGCCCATTGGGTTATCTGTTAAAAAGAGTGGTGCAGAGACTATGGGGGCTGTTAGCCTCCTTGTCCCTGTGTGGCCGTTTAGAATCCCTGCTGCTGCATGTTTCAGCTTTATTAAGGTGTAATTGTACAGCGTTTGACTCAAGTAGCTGCCTGTGCTGGGTCAGTTTGGCTTAATTGCTGGGCCCTTTTCCTGCCAAGATGGCGACCGTCAGTCCATGGGCCTCTATGTCCCCTTCACTACCTTTGTCCCCGCTTGTGTGCTTATTTGGGATGGCCCCCCTTTATATCTCCGACCCGTGGCCTTCTCAGGTCCCCCCCTCAATCTCTGAGTGTGGGTATGCAGGCTGGGGCGTTGAATCAGGCCTACCTTCTTCTCTGCTCGCTGCAAGATCAACAATACCTAATTTTTCAGGCATGTGTACATGCCTAATTTTTCTGGCCTCTGGTGCTGCACTGTGCCTTCAACAACCAAACCCCCAAAAAAGGCACATAACAGGGATTAAACTGATAGGAGTAGTACTACTTAACACACCACTCATATCTGGTGTAACAGTAGTGTACATTTAAAAAAAAAAATCTACTGTAATAGATTGCATAGCAGTTAGTTGTCTGCAAGCGTGTGTCAGACCTACTTCTGCAAGTGCACAGTGCCACTCATATCTGTTGTCACAGTAGCTTGGACGCATAGTACCAATCTGTCAAAACCGGTAATGATAAATGAGGTCTAGAGTAGCCTGGTTCCCTTATCCTCTACAGGTTGAAACCTAATGTTTGGGTGACTCCAGACCAACACATGAGTACAAGCAGCACACAAACTCAAAGCCGCCATCCTCCTCCTGGTCCAGCATCATCAGCCACATCAACCACTGCTGTCCTCCTTGCCCCCTCTCAACCATCCGCCACTGCGTCTCTCGCCTTGAGCAGTTCCTGCTCATTTGCCCATAGTCAGGTGCCTGTAAAGGACATGTTTGAGCGTAAGAAGCTAATGTCTCAAAGTGCCCCAAAATTTAAGTGATACGACCAACAAAGCATCTTTTTCCATCTCCCGGTTCTAAAAATCCAGGCCTTATACACGCCCCCTGATATGTGCTGTAACAGGTTTTAAACTGATAAGAGTAGTACTACTTAACACACCTTATAATAATGCAGAGAGAGGCAATGCAGTGAGAGGAGTCTGAAGAAGAGGAGTCAGAGGAGGAAGGTGGCTTTGAGGAGGTGGAAGACCAAACACAGCAGGCGTCCCAGGGGGCTTGTTGTCACCTTTCGGGGACCCTTGGTGTTGTACGTGGCTGGGTGGAGGAAGAGACCTTCAATGACATCAGTGAGGACATGGAACGGGACATGGCTAGCTTGGTATCCAACCTTGTGCAAATGGGGAGTTTGCGGTTGTGCAAATGGACTGTTTGCGGTTGTTTGCGGTGTGTTAAACGGGGAGTTTGGTCTGTCACTGTGAAGCGGGTGTAACCCTTACAACTACCTGATCGATACAACATCATACCTGATGTATTAAAGCACGTTATTCCAAACAATTTAGGAATGTTAGGTAATTTATGCCCTTTATGGCTTAAAACCAGACTCTGTATCAACTATGTAATTTTCTGTGGGAGTTTTGCCATGGATCCCCCTCCGGCATGCCACAGTCCAGTTGTTAGACCCCTTGAAACAACTTTCCCATCACTATTGTGGCCAGAAAGAGTCCCTGTGGGTTTTAAAATTCGCCTGCCCATTGAAGTCTATGGCGGTTCGCCGATGTTAGCCGGTTTGCGAACATTTGCAGCGGTTCGCATTCGCGGTCCGCGAACCGAAAATTTTATGTTCGCGACATCACTACTAACCACCAATGCATTGTATATGTCTTTAAATAGAAACAACATTTTCAGGAGTGATAGACTGATGTAGAAAAACATATCCACTTACTTCCTCTTACCCTCAAAAGAATCAGATAGAACATGAAAAAACATACTTCTTTGTTATTTTTTATTTATTCAAGCTAGGGAGAACACACAGACATCATAGACAATATCTGTTGGTGTCATTGAATACATCAACACACAGTCTTTTTATAATGTTTTACAAACAGTAATAGCCATCACAACACATCCCTCTTCTAAGCTAATGGGATATTAATTACACTTGTAAGCCAATTAAGAATCAAGCACGTACCAAGCATGTATGCCACCTTAAATCATTGAACAGATCACCATTTTTCCTACAAATAGTGCGTAAGCAACAAATTGTTTTTCAGCTTAAAGTGTCCTACCCTTGAGCATGCAGAACATTTTATTTTGACTTAAGGTCATGGTCTCATAAAAAATGCTGGGCTAGAGGTAACCATAATTAACTATTTCAGAGTAAAATAGTAAGTGCTACAAAGGTTAAAAAAATACTATATATATATATATATATATATATATATATATATATATATATATATATATATATATATACACTTATAGGGTACAAATATATTTATTTTTTCCAGCACCAACTTTAAATGTGATTTTTTTGGGGGGTAAAAATAAGGTGATTTAAGAGAATGGTATAAGGACATATTTTCCTTATACTGACTCGTAATACGGGCTAAAACCAGTGAAATATGATTCATGTTTGGAAACGCAGACAATAGCCTACAATAAATAATTTTCAACATTCATTGTGTGAAGTTATTGATGAGACACCAACGTTAAAGTTATTATGGAAACATATTTAATGTGACCTTGTAACCTGCTGTAAATGAGTAACCTTGCTTTTTTTTTTTATTGCCAACAATAAAATTATCGATACAAAAGAATAGGACAAAGGGGAAAAAATAAAACACTAAACAGTTTAAAAAATATTCAATTTGAATAAATGTAAAAAAGTTAACCCATTCACTAGAGAACATGCTTCAAAGAGGCTTATTAGCATCAGATGACGCAGGATAGCAGTTACCCATTTGGAAAGTCTCCCAGATCTTACTAAATATCTCCTATCAACTCCATGGAACCTCTATATTTAATTGCATTTATTTTAACTGATCTTCCGCTTACTCATGTAGCAGCCGTTTCATTTTGTGAATAAAAGCTAAGGTTAGGGGGAAAATTCGGAAATTATTATTGAACTGCCTTCAAGCAATCTTTTTTTTAAAGTGCAACATTGCAATTATTGGCTGGGCAGTAAATATCCACTGTGTACAGCTATATCAAATGAAATCACTTTGTAGCAAACTTGTCAAATAAAAGGAAAGTTGACTTTGTGCTGCAGGATAAAAAGCCAGACTTGGTAGGTGAAGTTGTTATTGGGGGGAGGTCTATAATGATTATTATGGAACTATGTCGTATTGTAATTGCTTAGCCTTGTCCAACTCTCCATGATTCTAAGGACCACAACACGCCGGGCACATTGGTCAGTCACTACTCCTCTGAGCTCCCTCAAGCTCATGTTAATTGCTTTAGTGAGATTATCTATTCATCTCCATCTCTGTCCCTGTCCCGTTCTTTGTGTGCCTTTAATCGTTCCCAGCATTAGAGTCTTCGCTAAGTAATCTTCTCATGATATGCCCAAAATATTTGAGCTTCAGCCTCATGATCATACCTTCCAGTGAACAGTTTAGCTTGATATTCTGAACTACTGATTTATTGGATCTTCTTGTAGTTCAAGGGACTCTAAGCAGTTTTCTCCAATACCACAATTCAGAGGCGTCAATTCTACGATGCTCAGACTTCTTTATGATGCAGCTCTCACATCCGAATGTTACTACTGAGAATATCGGTACCCCTTCTACAGCGTGTGGGCTGAACGCAAGGCGACGTAAGTGCGCCGACAATTGCGCACCCCACAAATGTGCACTGGCATAACAGCGGGCACACCCAATAGCGGGCTACCGGTGGGGTCAGTGAAGGTAACCTAAGTACAAGGAGCCACAAGAGGCTTATCTTAAAATAGCAAGGAATAGAAGGATTGTAAACCATAAGAAAATGCATGTTCAAATGTAATATCTGATTATTAGTGATGTCGCGAACCTAAAATTTTCGGTTTGCGAACCGCGAACGCGAACCTCCGCAAATGTTCGCGAACCGGCGAACATCGGCGAACTGCCATAGACTTCAATGGGCAGGCGAATTTTAAAACCCACAGGGACTCTTTCTGGCCACAATAGTGATGGGAAAGTTGTTTCAAGGGGTCTAACAACTGGACTGTGGAATGCCGGAGGGGGATCCATGGCAAAACTCCCACGGAAAATTACATAGTTGATACAGAGTCTGGTTTTAAGCCATAAAGGGCATAAATTACCTAACATTCCTAAATTGTTTGGAATAACGTGCTTTAAAACATCAGGTATGATGTTGTATCGATCAGGTAGTGTAAGGGTTACACCTTACATGACTGGGTGTCTATAGAGTGACATTAGTACTGACCTTTATATGACTGGGGGTCTATAGAGGGACATTAGTAATGACCTTTATATGACTGGGGGTCTATAGAGGGACATTAGTACTGACCTTTATCTGACTGGGTGTCTATAGAGGGACATTAGTACTGACCTTTATCTGACTGGGTGTCTATAGAGGGACATTAGTAATGACCTTTAGCTGACTGGGTGTCTATAGAGGGACATTAGTACTGACCTTTAGCTGACTGGGTGTCTATAGAGGGACATTAGTAATGACCTTTATCTGACTGGGGGTCTATAGAGTGACATTAGTACTGACCTTTAGCTGACTGGGTGTCTATAGAGGGACATTAGTAATGACCTTTATCTGACTGGGTGTCTATAGAGTGACATTAGTACTGATCTTTATATGACTGGGAGTCTATAGGTGACATTAGTACTGACCTTTATCTGACTGGGTGTCTATAGAGGGACATTAGTAATTACCTTTCTCTGACTGGGGGTCTATAGAGGGACATTAGTACTGACCTTTATCTGACTGGGTGTCTATAGAGGGACATTAGTAATGACCTTTATCTGACTGGGTGTCTATAGAGGGACATTAGTACTGACCTTTATCTGACTGGGTGTCTATAGAGGGACATTAGTAATGACCTTTATCTGACTGGGTGTCTATAGAGGGACATTAGTACTTACCTTTATATGACTGGGGGTCTATAGGTGACATTAGTACTGACCTTTATATGACTGGGGGTCTATAGGTGACATTAGTACTGACCTTTATCTGACTGGGTGTCTATAGAGGGACATTAGTACTGACCTTTATCTGTCTGGGGGTCTATACGTGACATTAGTCCTGACCTCCTGCTGCAGTATTATTACTCCCAGTAATCCCAGGCTTGCTACTATTAGATATAATAACCTCAGTTTCGTTTCCTTATCTGTTGGTAACATCAAAATATGATTATTAAATATTTCATATTTGTTTGTTTTTTTCTCCCAAAGTGAACCCCTTTGTGTGTGTCCCACAGATGTGGCGTTTCCGCTCTGCGTATGTTGGATTTGCACCGCTCAAAAAGTATGAAAAGAGATCCCCCCCCTTGAAGCCCATTAATGACATCATCAGTAAATTGTATGTAACAGATTCCAGTGTTTAGGGTTTATGACCCAATACTGCGATCATATCACTTATGACAAAAATCCGTATTTGTCGTATTATTCAGACGCGCGTGCATCTTTGTGTTACATTTCCTGATACTTTTATTATCTTGATCTTTATATATTTACTAGCGACTTGCCCATCAAAAAATGGCGGCAATAAGATTGTAAGGCAGGTAATTGTTTGGACAAGACATTCATTCTGTTGGCGGTCGGAGATCCTTCGGCGCTCATTGCAAGGCTGTTGGTTGTATTTTTTTTCTGATAGGCGCTTTTGCGGTTATTCTTTGGTCGGCGGTGATGTGTTTTTTGCGCTTATTGCAAGGCTTTGTATGCTATGAGCAGCGTTGGCGCTCGTTGTGAGGCGCGCAGTGAATGGCTTTTATGTTTAATGTGATAATGTTTTTTTTGTGTATATGTATTTTTGTATGCTAATGAAATAATTACTAAATGAATATACTTTACCTATTTGTAAGTAATATATGCAGGAAGCATTGTGCTGAAGAGCTGACAATCTGTTTTCATGTTCCTGCAGCATACAATGTAGGTTTTCAGTGCTGTGGAGCTGCTGTGTAAGTGTCAGCAATGTGTGCAGTGTGTAGTGTAAATAGGCTGCGTGCGCGAGGGGAAGCCGTTAGGGTAGCTGGGCACTTCCGCATTGTGTAAGTTAGTGTTGTAAAATGGCGGGGAATGTGTATGTGGTACGCGGGTGTGGATGATTTAGCGTCCTTGTTAATAGTGTATCTTTACCTCGCTTTTTAGGAAAATCCGTATGTGTTTTGCGTGTTTAGGGTCCTGTAGCCTCGTTTTCTTTTTTTCAAGGGCCATTTTTTCTCTCGCTTAGGTGATTTTCGGGTGTCTAAACTCATGAATTTGGACTTAAATGGAGGTGTAACTTCACTTGCAGAGGTCCTCGGTGCCCGCCTTGCTGTGGGTAAGCTTTTTATGTGTTTGTTGTGTGTATATATTGTGTTTTTAATGTTTTTAAGTGCGTGCGGTTCGGGCGTTAAGGTCGTATTTTTGGCTCGTAATGTTTTTTTTTCTAAGTCCCGTATTTTTGGATGGTAAGTCCGTAAATTTGATGGTGTAAGTCCCGCCTGCGGCTCATTGCAGCCTACGTGGGAGCCTTCGGCGCTCCTTGCCAGCAACTCTGGCCCTCGCTTCGCAAGCCCGCAGCGTTAGCAACAACCCGCCTGCTCACAACTATATATGTGATATCTGTAACGTCTTCCCCAGTTGGCACTTGTAAATCGGCTAAGCGACAAAAAAAATGGCGTCCGGAAAAAATGAAAACGAGGCTACACGACCCCAAACCGCACAAAACATCGCCAGACATGTATGACTTTTACCTAGGAACAGACGAGGTACAAAATACACTATTATAAATAATGGAAACTGCTGGCGAGCCGCGTAACACATACACAATCGCCGCCATTTTACAACACTAACTTGCAACTAATAACATTACAAATCTAAAATGGCGCGTTACACGACTATACAAGCGGTTTCCCCTCATGCACTGCGCACATTGCTGACACTTACACCTCGGGTCACCAACAGTCCAAATGTACACTGTAAGCTGCAGGAAAATCAAAACTGATTGTTAGCTCTTCAGGTTATTGATCACTGGATATATTAATTACAAATAGGTAAAGTATTTTAGTAATTAATTAATTCATTATTATAAAAAAAAAATATATAAAAAAATACGCTTAATAGCATATTTTACACTGCGGTTACTTTACATACATTAACGCTTCGCACTTCCTAATACATTTGTTCATTCACAATAGTTATTATCGTGCATTCATTTAATAAGTATTAATTAGTAATGGAAAATAAAAATGTAAACTTTACACTACGCTAAAATGTTTTACTTTTTACTCTGCAGTTATATATCTGGATTACTGCTCATTGGCTGCCAGCGATAGCACTCTCAAAGCAGTTACAAATCTAAATCACTTTATTATGCTCTGAGACCTGAATACATTTTTTAATTTACACTGCACACAAAAAATTATATATTTAACACTGTACTTATATATCTGTCTTTGCGATGCGCGCCGAAGATTGATCGTTGCAAAGCACGAAACATGAAGGACACGAGGGAAGAGACTCACAATGAGCGCCGAAGGTCCTCAGAGTTCAAAAAGCATCACATTGTGTGGCAAACAGCATTGCCATGGCTTCAAACTTTATTGCCCCATCATTTGTGCCAGGCAAGTCGCTAGTGATATAATATAACATAATGCAATACAATATTATACAGTACACATGGGTGTTGGAACTGGGGGGGGTAAGGGGTAACTTACCTTCCCCCCCCCCCCCAGATTTCTTATCGTATGTATGTATGCGTATAGAAGCTAACAGGGGAGGAGAGAGGGGGAGGAAACACAGGGGAGAGGGAGAGGAAGACACAGGAGAGGGGAGAGGGGGAGGAAGACACAGTGGAGAGGGGGAGGAAGACACAGGGCAGCGGGGGGAAGAGAAACAGGGTAAGGGAGAGGTGAGGGGAAGAGACACATGGGAGGGGGGAGAGACACAGGAGAGAGTGGCGGGTAGAGACACAGGGGAGAGGGGGGAAGAGACTAATGGGAGGGAGGGGTGAGGAGACACCGGGGAGAGAAAAGGGGGTAAAGACACAGAGGAGGGGGGAAGAAACACAGGGGAAGGGAGAGGGGGTAGAGACACAGGGAAGAAGGGGGAAGAGACACAGATGAGGGGGGAGAGACACAGGGGAGAGGGAAGGGGGGAAAGACACAGGGGAGGGGGGAAAGAAACACGGGAAGGGAGAGGGGGGTAGAGACACAGGGGAGGGGGGAGTGACACCGGGAAGAGGGAAGGGGGAAAAGACACAGGAGAGGGAGCAAAGAAACACTGGGGAAGGGAGAGGGGGTAGAGACACAGGCAAGGGTGGGAGAGACACAGGGGAGAGGGGGGGGGGGAGAGAGACACGTGGGGGGGAGACACAGGGGAGAGGGGGGAGAGAGACACACGGGAGGGAGTGGGGGGGAGACACAGGGGAGGTCTTCTGCTTTATTATTATTCTTATTATTATTACTATATAATGTGTAATACGGACCACTTTGGCAATGAGCGCCGTAGGCCTCTATATATCATTCCTGGCTTATTCAGATATATGGAGGATGAATCCGTGGACGTACCTGAATCCCACAAGAGAGTGGTCGCCATGTTCATGTGGTGTTTATTATGACACTAGCGACTTGCCCGTCAAAAAATGACGGCAATGTTATTGTAACTGAGCTAATGTTGTTTTGTGTGTAATAGTAAACATGTAATACATTAATAAATGAATAGACTTTACCTATTTGGAAGCATTGTGTTGAAGAGCTGTGAACCTTGTTTGCACACAGACCTACAGCACCAAGCACACTGACAGTACACATAGACCTACAGCACCAAGCACACTGACAGTACACACAGACCTACAGCACCAAGTACACAGACAGTACACACAGACCTAAAGAACCAAGCACACTGGTAGTGCACACAGACCCATAGCACCAAGTACACTGGCAGTGCACACAGAACTACAGCACCAAGTACACTGACAGTACACACAGACCCATAGCACCAAGGACACTGACAGTGCACACAGACCTACAGCACCAAGTACACTGACAGTACACACAGACCTACAGGACCAAGTACACTGACAGTACACACAGACTCACAGCACCAAGCACACTGACAATACACACAAACCTACAGCACCAAGCACACTGACAGTACACACAGACTCACAGCACCAAGCACACTGACAGTACACACAAACCTACAGCACCAAGCACACTGACAGTACACATTGACCCACAGCACCAAGTACACTGATAGTACACACATATTTACAGCACCAAGTACACTGACAGTACACACAGACCTACAGGACCAAGTACACTGACAGTACACACAGACTCACAGCACCAAGCACACTGACAATACACACAAACCTACAGCACCAAGCACACTGACAGTACACACAGACCTAGAGCACCAAGCACACTGGCAGTGCACACAGACCCATAGCACCAAGTTCACTGTCAGTGCACACAGAACTACAGCACCAAGAACACTGACAGTACACACAGACCCATAGCACCAAGTACACTGGCAGTGCACACAGACCTATAGCACCAAGCACACTGACAGTACACACAGACCTACAGCACCAAGTACACTGACAGTACACACAGACCTAAAGCACCAAGCACACTGGCAGTGCACACAGACCCATAGCACCAAGTACTCTGGCAGTGCACACAGAACTACAGCACCAAGTACACTGACAGTACACACAGACCCATAGCACCAAGTACACTGACAGTGCACACAGACCTACAGCACCTAACACACTGACAGTACACACAGACCCATAGCACCAAGTACACTGGCAGTGCACACAGACCTAAAGAACCAAGCACACTGACAGTACACACAGATTAACAGCACCAAGTACACTGACAGTACACACAGACCTACAGCACCAAGCACACTGACAGTACACATAGACCTATAGCACCAAGCACACTGACAGTACACACAGACTCACAGCACCAAGCACACTGACAGTACACACAAACCTACAGCACCAAGCACACTGACAGTACACACAGACCTACAGCACCAAGCACACTGACAGTACACACAGACCTACAGCACCAAGTACACTGACAGTACACACAGACCTAAAGCACCAAGCACACTGGCAGTGCACACAGACCCATAGCACCAAGTACACTGGCAGTGCACACAGAACTACAGCACCAAGTACACTGACAGTACACACAGACTCACAGCACCAAGCACACTGACAGTACACACAGGCGCTCATTGCAGGCGAGCCTCGCATAGCGAGGCGAGCCATCAATACGGACCACTTTTTTATGGAGCAAACTGCTCCATATGTATATTAATAACTATACAACTTTCCAAACATACACATCTCATTGCAATACGCTAGTAATAATAATAATGCACAAGAGTCCATCAGCACTGCACTGGACACTGAATAAACTTGCCTAGCTATGGTTTTCCCTATTGATGCAGTATCATCCAAACTGTCCCTCCTCTCAGTAAGACTGCAAGGTACTTATGATTCCAAAATGGCTGCTGTCCATGAGGTAGAAGGGTGTAGAAGGGAGTGTATGCTGCTGATTGGCTGGAATGTGTCTGCTGACTGTGACATGCAGGGTCAAAGTTTGCTCAATGATAAAGTATTGGGGGCGGGTCGAATCTCGCATATGTTCGCAGTTCGCCACGAACGCAAACATGCTATGTTCGCCGAAAAAAGTCAGCCGGAGAACTATTCGCGACATCTCTACTGATTATCTAATATAGTTTTTATAATAAATGTAAATCTGTATTGATCAGAGAAATTAATAAAAACAAAATGGAAAAGCAAATGCCAAACTTGTCAGTATAGCAAAAATATATCTAATGTATTTTATGGTGTACAAGACAGTGGTGATTAATGCTTGATGACCATTTGATTATGTTTCTCAAATATCTGAATACTAATAAAATGTTGAAACTGAAAAAGTAGGATGATCAAGGTTTACTTTATTGTATTTGGGACAAACTTTATGAAAATCACAAGAGGTATGAGAATTTTCTTTGTCTGGGTTTGTTTAATGCTCTTCTCAAGCTTTTATATGTTACACATATACCACTCAAGGGTAAACAACAGCAGAACTATAGATGGAGCGTGTCCAGTGTGAGTGCACTTTGATAGTGTGAGTGAGATCACTATACATTCAGTGAGGAGCCCTCGTGTCCCCCTGGCGAGCCCTCTGTTCTCCCCACTTGTGCCATCTGTGTCCCCCTGGCGTGCCCTCTGTGCTCCTCTCTTGTGTCTCCCTCCCTGGTACCTACTGACATTACTTCAGGAGCATGCTATTGGTTATTACAGCGCACATTTGTTCAGTGCGCAATTATCGGCGTGCTTATGTCGGCGCGCGTGCAGCGAGGGCGATGAAGTTGGGCTACCGAGAACATCAACTTTCTTACTATGCAGACCTTTGTTGGAAGTGTAATATCTTAACTTTTTAATAACTTGTCCAGACTTGTCATAGCTTTTCTTCTCAGAAGCAAACGTCTTCATTTCATGACTGCATTCACCATCTGCAGGGAGCTTAGAGTCCAGGAAAAGTAGTAGGCTTTTTTAAATACACAGACTTTCACAGAGCATGTTAAAGCACACAAAAGGCTCAAATTCTGTTATCTTTGATCCAGCTTCTCAGTCTAACAGCCAGTTGCTTATTGTATATATAACTTTCCCTGTTTGTAACTTTTTGTAATCTAACACCTGCTGCTTATATCAGAAACACACATTACATGGAGTCATTCTAAACACATACAGATTTATTCTATTTTAAAATAAAACTGGTTTTCTACACCCTCAGAGCTGCTTACATAGGCACAGTAAACCTCTGCATTTTGGTATGGATTTTAACCCTTTACTAACCTTCAAGCCAACAGCAGCACAATGCAGAGAACTACATATCCCATGATGCCTTCCTGAACAAACTGCTATCACAGATTGATACAATGTATTAGCAGAGTGTGAATGGCCAAAGAAAATTATGAATTTTATACAAATTTTAGCAGGGATTTCTAGGGCTGTTATCTCGACTGCTTGCAACCTCGAGAGATTTAGCATACTTTATGGTAAGTATAATAATGTTTATTTTGGTATTTTTTTCATAAAAAAATAATAATAATGTTTTCATACACTACTGATTCTCCTGTATCAGATGCAATCATAATCCAGAAAACTTAGATATGCCTTTAATTGGCGAACAGACATAAACCTTTCCTGAGAGTGATAACACTCAGAAGTAGTTGAGAACATGAAGAAGCAGGAGAGTTGAATGATGCCTATTCATAGATAATAGTAAGTTCAGGCTAATAATCAGTCTAGTAATTTACTTTTTAAATCAAATCTTGAAACAGACACCCCACATCTCCCCTCTCACTGGTCAAGGAGCAGAGAACTTCCATTAGGAAATGTAACTTTTGCTGTCTAAAAACGTAACTCCCACTATAACATAATCCGGTTCCACCAATGTATCATGAATGTCTCCAGGGTTCAGTAGAGACATCACACTTATTTTTTTTTACTCATTAAAAACTTCCTTATATATTAACTTCTAAATATATTCTTTCATATAAGAATACCTTGTGTTTAGGTTAAACTTCCCTTTTTATCATATAATACAGATGTAATGCTTTTAGTAGATCATAATAGCCTCATTCATTTCATAGATCAATGCCAGATACAGGTTAAACTCTCACCAGGTTTTCTCATAGAATCTGATTGGTAGGATTGTTTCTCAGTCTATGAGGAAATGCAATACATCTAAATATAACAATAGCAAAACCTACTTCCTTCTCTGCTTTCACTTTGTAAACATAAGTGCGGGCTGATCACCAGTTCCCCAACTTGTTTTTTTAGCTGCTTTTTTTTATTACATTTCCTTAAAAAGTGAGATAAAGCACATTTATTGCGCTCAAGGAACCAACCAGACACGATGCCTTGCGTTCTGTACATTTTTGCCTTGTTGACATTCTACCCCATGTGCTCCAAAGCAGGAGACATCACGTCTGAAGTTGTGTGCATCGAGGTAAGTATATAGATACCACCATAAATCAAATTATTGTACATTGCGCTGAAGGCTTGATACACTGTATAATATGTATCATGTAAAATAAATATTAGATACCGTCTGCCACCTTTTAATCTACAAATAAAGAGTTGTTCAGTTAATGATTTATAATATCTATATCTGAGTAAACTGTATTTGCCAAGATTACATTGTAACATGCTTAAGAACGAGTGTAGTACATTGAAATATATAATGATATTTTAGCTTATCTGTTCACCATTATCTGTCATACAATAATAGAGATCACAGGCTACACTTTCTGTAAAATACTATAATAAATAGGTCTACAGATGTAACTAAACTGCACGATGAAAAGTAAAAAAAAAAAGTATAAAAAAAAAGCTTATCTTAACATTTGTATAAAATATGTATAATTCAAGTTGAATATGCTTTCTTCTTGTAAATGCATTAAATAGATAATGTGAGAAAGTACTTATTTACAGTTAGACAAATTAAATAGCCTTCCAGTGGAAGTGGTAAAGTCAAACACAGTTAGAAAATGTAAGCATGCCTGGGATAAGCATAAAAGCTAGTTCTTTGATTGAGCACTTCTATATTGTTTTTTCAAATGACCCTTAGGGATTAAGGGTGATAGGGGACTCCTTGCTTAACGTGCCTTAAGGATTTCAGCTACACCTCTCTGATGAGGCCCAAGAGAGGCCAAAACGCGTCCAGGGTTTGCCGTTTCTCCTGTTCAGGGTAGAATTGCCTGGTATTTTGGGGCTGGGTCACTCTAGTGAGTGAGACAAGACTGATATACTATTATTATTATCTTTGTTTTTATTGCGCCAACATATTCCGTAGCGCTGTACAGGGGTTGAGTACATTGCAAAAATCAAACTTAACACCTTATAAAGAATGGAGGGCCCTGTTTTTGAGCTTAGAATCAAATGTACATAAAGCTCATTTCCAAGGCACTGACACAAGATTGAAAACTCACAAACTTACAATCAAATACATGATATTTCTCCCTATGAAGGGCACAAGTGTTATTATTTTGATCCCTGATTGAGCACCTCAAGTTTGTTTTTTTGCCTTAAGGCTTAGTTAACCCAAATGTTAAGCTATAATAATGGGCAGACAAAATATGCCAACGTTTAGTAGTTTTATCTGTATCCTAAACTGTAATGATTGTAAATAATTGCTATGTTGCTTCTTTGAGGTCTGCACACATGGGGCCTCATTCTATTAGCGGCCGTAGGCAAGCTATTCTGATATTCTATTCGCCTCCGGCCGGGGATTCCGGCAGGCTTGCGGCCGGCGTCTTGCTATCTCTTGCGGCCGCACGCGCCGGAGGAAAGCCTTTGATCTAAAACGGCTGCAAGAGTTTCGGCCGCAAGAAAAGTCCGGTTGCTATTCTATTGCTCCGGGGACCCTCTCTGCAAGGCTAAAAGCGAGCCGCAGCTTACTTGCAGCAAAAAGGTCCCGCTAGCACCAATTAAGCACATAATATAGCCCAAATAAAGCCATCCTGCACATTGAGGAGACTATGAAGTGATTGTAGGTGTTAGCAAAAATAGCACAACATTCCCCTATACTCAAATCCGTAAAAAAAAAAAAATTATTATATATGTCAAATATCCATGTAAAAAGTCCAGAGTGCTTGGAGCACCTCAGACCCGGCCACGCTGCGGCCGGAAAATAAACAGTTAATGTAAACTCGGATTTGGGCTGATGTGCAAGCTTGAGAGGGGGTTGCTATTAATCCTCATGTCCCCCAATATGATCCCTAGCATTTACAGAGCTTTACAGTGCTGTCTTGAATTTATTTTTTACTTTAAAAAATTTGGAGCTTACGGCCGGTTCCAAGATATGCGGCCGGCCGTAAGGGGAGGTCCCTATAATAGAATTGCGAGGTAACAGAACCACCGCAAGGAATCGCAGCCTTACGGCCGATTTACGGGCGATAATAGAATGAGGCCCATGGTTTTTAACCAAAAGTGGTGTTTCTAAAATTCGCTTTTACTACCTATAGTTTTAAATTATACTATATCTGGAACCAGTGATGAGTCCTTTTAATGCAGTAAAATAAACTTGGATTTTATAAAATAAGATTTAATTTTGTTACACAGTAAGTATTCCAAATTAATCAACCTTAATTATGAAAGGGATGCAATAGTATAATGTTAAACCCTATATAATATCAAGAACTTTAACATACTAATATGTATTTAAAAATAGCATTTTCTTACAGTAAGCTGAGATTGAAGGTTGTATTTTTGTCCTTTAGTCAACCTTCCTGCTTTTTAAATGTAATCCTTGATTTTAATTGTGTGCTAAATTGTAATCATTACTAATGATTGCTGTTTATTTCCTGGGGGCTGAACATTGCTAAAAAGTACTTGCTAGAATAAAGCTGAGCATGTGCAGACTCCAAGGAGGAATTTGCAATAATTACCTAATAATTACACAGCATAGAAATAGAAGGGGAAATAAAAAGGGGATCTCTATATGTAAATTTACTGTAAGAAAATGTTGTTTTCAATAACATGCTTTTATTACAATTAGTTTTAAATTATACCATATCTGGAACCTTTGTTTTATCACTATGTATGAAAATAGTAATTCTACTGATACAGTTAATTTAAAATTAGCAATACTATAACAGTAGGATGAAAAGTCCTCCCCCAGTTATGTCTATAAGGAATATTCCACCAAATATTCCCCAAAACGGCAGTTAAAAAATGTTGAACCATGCTTGGTATTATCAAAATTAATATTACACCAAACTGGAACTTCTTTTTTTTTGGCACAAAATCATCGCCAAAATTGATGAAGTAGCATACTTTAAGAGATGTACTTTCTTTTTGGAACCCTATTTGCCATTCTATAATAAAAAATGATCAGCATGGATAAACAGAAAAGAAAAACAATGAAAGAAAAAAAACGGAAAAAAAAAACTAAGGGTCATAATTGATACCCTTCTTTGTGTGAGCTATCTGTCAAATATATACTTCTTTTCTTCTGTTCTTTTTATCAATTTGCTAAAATCTTTGAAATTTCTTTTCATTTTCTTCTTATTTTTGTTACTATATTTTGTTTAAAGAGTAAGAGTTTTTGTTTCTTAAAGAGAAAACAAACAAAAAATAAACCGGATATGGATTCTCGATTTTCATGTACACTCCTATATGTCTAAAATAATATCCACCTTAAAATGCTAGAGAGACTTACTATAACTTGGCAAACCAGTTTGGTACTCCAGAATATCTTAATGCAACTAGTGGTATATTTTTATCCATATTATTTATATTTCCAGAAACATTTTTGACTGACTTTCCTTAGAAATACAGGTGAAAATATAGGTTTAATAATTTTTTTATTATTTTTATACTTTTTTTTTTTTTTTAAGAAAAGGCACATTGAAAGAATGTTTTTCTTTGTTGCATCTGGAAGAGAGAATTAGGTTCCACTGTGAGTTTGCTTTTTTCAAATAAAGCAGAAAACATATTTAATTGTTCTAGGGCTTGCCCCTGTCAGTCAATGAGCAGTATTAAAGATACTAGCGACTTGCCCGTCAAAAATGACGGCAATACAAACTGAAGCCTGGCAATGCTGTTTGCCACACAATGTAAGCCTCTCCCCCTCTACTTTACTGGCCTTGTGATGAGCGCCTTTGGCGCTCATCACAGGCCTTGCAATGAGCCCCTTTGGAGCTCATTGCGAGTCTCTCCCTCTGTCTACTTCCTCCCTCGTGTCTTATTTCCCCCCTCCTCTCCCTCCCTTGTGTCTCCTTCCGCCTCGTCTACCTCCCTTGTATCTCCTGCCCCCCTGTGTTTTTACCTCCCTCTCCCTCCCGTGTCTCTAAACCCCTCCCCTGTGTCTCTTTCCCCCTTCTCCCTCCCATGCATCTCTCCCCCCCCCCTGTGTCTCCCCCAACCCTCCCCTGTGTCTGTTCCCCCCTGGCCTGTGTCTCTTTCCCCCTCCCCCTGTGTCTGTTCCGGCCTTCCTCGTGTCTCCATTTCCCTCCCTTGTGCATCTTCCCCCCTGCACTCTCTCCCCTGTGTCTCTTCCCCCTCCTCTCACTCCCCTGTGTCTCTTCCCCCTCCTCTTTCTGTGCCTCTTCCTCCCTGTCTCTTCCCCCTCACCCTCTGTGTCTCTCCCCACTCTGTGTCTTCCACCCCTCTCCCTCTGTGCCTCTTCCCCCGCCTCTCTCTGTGTGTCTCGCCACTGTGTCTCTTCACCCCTTCCTCTGTTTCCCCCCCCCCTCTGTGCCTCTTTCCCCCTCTCTCTGTACCTCTTCCCCCCTTTCCCTCTGTGTCTCTTCCTCCCTCACCCTCTGTATCTCTCCCCCCTGTGCCTCTTCCCCCCTCTCCCTCTGTGCCTGTTCCCCCCTGGCCTGTGTCTCTTTCCCCCTTCCCCCTGTGTCTGTTCCCCTCTTCCCCCCCCCATATCCCTCCCATGTGCATCTTCCCCCTGTTCTCCCTCCCGTGTGTCTTTTCCCCCTCCTCTACCTCCCCTGTGTCTCTTTCCCACCTATCCCTCTGTGTCTCTCCCCCCTCCCTCTGTGCTCTTCCCCACTCTCCCTCTGTGCCTCTCCCCCCCCCCCTCTTCCCCACTCTCCCTCTTCCCCACTCTCCCTCTGTGCCTCTTCCCCACTCTCCCTCTGTGCCTCTCCCCCCCCCTCTTCCCCACTCTCCCATCTGCTCGCGGCTCGGGCCGCGCTGCGCGCATGCGCGGCGTGCGCCACGCTCTGCGCACGCGCGCCTTGCGGCTCGCGCCGCGCTGCGCGCATGCGCGGCTCGTGCCGCGCTCTGTGCAAGCGCGGCTACTGCTGCGCAATGCGCAGTTTATCATTGTCAAACTGCGATTCGTCTCAAGCGTGACGACGAATCGCAGTTAGACAATTATAATATGTGATAGGAGTCTGACTGGTCTGCCAGTGAAATACACAGAAGTACATATGCTGTGTGCACTTCCTGTTAAACTGTGGTGTATTTCAATTTTGCAATTAAGTTTTACGTGGAAGCAGAAAGGTATGAGTGACTGAGCCAGTGCAGTGTTGGCATTACATTCCCCAGGTTCAGCACCGCACCCTGCAGCCGAATGTACCTGTGTGTGAGGAGTGAAAGCTGCTGCTGCTAGAACAGCCCTCACTGACAAATATACTTAGCAGAGCATCATATGTGCAGCTAATCTATGCCTCTTAATAGTAACTCTCAAGCAACCCGAAACAGCATTTAACTAAGAGTCCACTGTGTATGTGTGTGTGTGCATCAGAGTATTGCAGTATATAATGATACCTTTTTTATTGGACAATCATTTTAGTTAGGGTGACAATCTTTCAGAAGATTTTGCCTGCAGTTGTAAATTATACCATATTCAGAATCTCCACTGCATCACTTCACGAACTATAATATTACATATGCATGTATTGTGGGGAGGGGGGGCAACTGAGGAACCTTTGCCTATGGGCGCCTCTGTGTAAAACCCAGCCATGAGATTGGGCATGATTGGGAGAGGGAAGGAAAGAAGGGAAAGAGGTAGGGCCTTATGGTGGTATTGTCACATTTTACCAGGGCCCCATAGGTCTAGACCTTAGCACGTCTATGAGTTTCAGTTATGTTAAAACAAGTTTTACTTCTTTTTTTCATGCAAAACACAGCTTTCGTAAAGTTCAAAGTATGTTCTTTTAAATGTGCCTTGATGTACTATTTATGAAGGGCTTCTTTCACTCTTTTGTGCATTATAAGTTTTTAAGGGTTATTTATATCAATACAATATACACAATGTACCAGGACAACCCTCACCGAATGTTTGCCGTGAAGTTGATTAATCACACAGTCTATAATCATACACACAAACTTGCATAAAAATAAACCTTTGCAGTAAATATAAATGTATGAACTTCAATCCAAGCCAACCTATTTTGCCTACTTTATGTAAGCAAAAGGCAGGTAACGCTGTTTGCCACCCAATGTAAGGCTTTTGGTCCTCTGAGTACCTTCTGCGCTCACTGCGATCCTCTCCCTTGGTGTACTTTTGCTCCTCTGAGCACCCTGTGCGCTGATTGTGAGCCTCAGGCTGAGCGCCTTTGGCGCTCATTGCGAGCCTCTCCTCTGCTATTTTTATTTTTTATATATATATATTTTAATAATAATTAATGAATTAAATAGCATTTTACGTCCTTCCTAATAGTGTATTTTGTACCTCGTACGTTCCTGGGTAAAAGTCTTATGTGCCTGGCGGTGTTTTGCGTGGTTATGTGTCTTGTACCCTCATTTTCATTTTTTTTTTGCCCGCCATTTTTTTTGTTGCTTAGGCTATTTTCGAGTGGCAAAACCCAGCAAATTTGGTTTAAATTTGCGTGCAACCTCACTCCCAGTTGTCCTGGTTGTCCCCCCGTGCTGCGTGTCATATTTTATTTATGTTTTTTTATTTATTTTGTGTGAGTTTTTGGATGTGGGCGGTTCGGCTGTTAACTTCATATTTTTTTCTTCATTTTTTTTTCCTAAGTCCCGCTTTCCTTTGCAAATGTTTTGGGCAGTAATTTTCCCCGCTATTTTTTCAAACTGCTATGGGTCTTGCATTGTGAATTGTATAATTGAGATTTCTTTTGATCCGTAGTCCCGCAGGTCGTAGAGATGAGCGTCTACGGCGCTCATCTCCACCAGCGCAATGAGCGCCTTCGCCGCTCACTGCCTAGGTTGTGCGGGGCCGTAGGGATGAGCGCCTATGGCGCTCATCCCCACCAGTGCAATGAGCGCCTTTGGTGCTAACTGCCTATGTCGTATGGGGTCGTAGGGATGAGCGCCTATGGGTTCGAACAGCCCCACTCCAGTATATTTGCCAAGAAAACCTTATGGATACTCACATCAAGACACAAGATGATCCTGTCATGTTCCTTTCCATAGGGTCCTAGAGAGTCAGACATGACTGAACAAATAAACATTGTTGTTTCTTCTTTTTTTTTCTCTCGGTGTTGTGTTTGGAAGCATATTGATTTACTGTGAATTATTTAAGAGAAGTGTGGAAAGATCAGTAATTTAGTGCGCTATTAAATAGTTAAACATAATTCAGATAATTTCCACTAGTGTCACATATCAATCTGGCTGCTCTTTTGATTGTTGTGCAGCTAGAATGGTATAAGGAAGGGAAAGTTACTAGTCGAGTGCATCCTGGGTCTATGCTGGTACCTATTTACCAGATAGCACCCGCAGCTGGAATTACATGGTAAGAGGCATTTGCGGGCTTCTATTAGAATAGGGTTCAATGAGAGCCTCAAGTACCATTTGTTTTCAAGCTTCAATCTATCAGTAATTAGCACAACACTGAATGCACTACATCTACTGAATCAGTCAATTAGACCAACTGGTCTATACATGGAGTAAAGTTTTGGCAATTCCCAATAATGTATCAACACAGCTTTCCTCAAAACAAAAGATATTATGAAAGCGAAGCGTATATTTACCATACATCCACAACAATATAAAAACTTTTCAAATTTTTCAGACATTTTAGGTACAATGGGCCCTATTCAATTCCACACTCACAACTTCGTTAACGGAGTTAACTCGCAAAATTACATAAATTTCCACATTTTACTTAATTGTTTTGATGAGACACAGTCCTTTGAACCAATAGAAAAAGTGAACGTTTTGATTGTGTATATATAAGTAAAATGAGGAAAATAAGCACCCGTAAATTGCGAGCAAGCATTTTTGCGAGTTAACATATAATGATTGCCTATAGGGCTAGCGCTTTCATAGATAAAGAATTAGAGAATCTTTTGTAGTCCATGTGAGTTTCCCGATTTGTATTAGCCTCTTGAGTGCTGGTGTCTGTTACCCTCAAGCATGATATGTGGAGGTATGTTATTGCCAATAGTTGATGTTCCAATATGTATACTTACACAAACATATCTATTGGTTAAAACATTTTAATACTATATTTGTGCCTATGGGACTGTTAGGTATTCATTTTTAATGCACTTAAGTGCTTTTTTTAATGTGTGTTTTTTTTTTTTTTTTTTAACTACTGTTGCAGGTCTCAGCAATGCTTTTATAAGCATTTGTGGCAGCTCTTCAGTGCACATAAATATTTTTCTCAAAATAAATAAAGTTACAATTAAATAGCAAAAATATATGGAAAAGCAACTTGTAATATTACAGATGTGTGAAAATCAATGTGAAAGATACTCAATTTTGTGAGTATGGGTTGTTCTGGAGCATTACAAGTAACAATCTCGCAATCATAGGAAAAAGGGTGAATTAAATAGATAAGAAAAGTTAGTGACCAGTTTTGAGTGGTGTAAGTTTATGAAATATGGAATTGAATAGGGCCCTATCAGCCCTATTAAAATTGTCTCAACGTGTAAAACCTTTGCCCATAATTTAGCCCAGTAAGACTAACGACTATACAGTATCTTAAACATGCACATGTATTCTCTATGATCTACTCAATGAAGCATAGAAAATGTATGAAATTAATTCAATGCCTATTAGGAAATTACAATATCAAACCTCTCAACATTTCAAATGGCCAAAGTGGAACATTTCCATTCTTAAAGAATTATGCACTATTAGTGTTTCCACCAAATTCTGTATGGTGTGTTAACTAAGTTTTGGAGATACACTCACTGCTCCATACATACATATATAGGAGCCTGGAGTGTCAGATCTACAGAATATTTCTCCTAGACGTTAAGAAAAAACAACAGGAGGAACCAGGGTGAGTAAGACATGGAAAATTGGGTTTTGCCCATAAAAGACCAGTGTAGATTATTATGCAGCAAACTAACAACATTAGCAGCATTTCATAGACACTAAAAGCAATTTCAGAGAACATTTTAATTTTAACAGATTCTGTTAGTGCATAGAAGTTGCCTGTTTAAGGACAAGGCTATAGTAGCAGAGTAAGGAAAGTAAGGCTTACAAGTTTACCTCCAAGATGCCTCTACTGAGACTAGGAGAGCACGGAAAAATATACCAATGCTGAAATCTTAAATGAATCTACTAATCCGTAAACAAATTCCCCTCATTCCTCTTCCTCCTTCCACCTTTGCAAGATAATACAAATTAGCATAACACTTTCAATCAGACTCCAAGTCAGCAGGAAGTGTGGAAGAAACAAACATGGCATCATTTAAACACAAGCAGCATCTACTAAAATATTTTAACTAAATATTTTAATGCTCGGGTCTGTCATAGCTGCTAATGTTAATTTGTTACTTAAAATGTGCAACTTTCCTTGGGCTGCATTTGGGAGTCAAAGGCCTCCATCCAAAAGAAATAAGATCTGAGTGAAGTTAACTCATAAGACCTTACAGAGCTATCACATCACACACATAAATCTCAGAGAAATGTCATTTAAGTGCTTAGTGTCCCCACTATCATAAGTCCTGAATGTCTGTCCTAAATCACTGCTCCCGGGTACCCTCAACCTCCCATAAAGGCAAAATAAATCCTCCGAGTCACTGTATTGCCTAAACCAGATGCTATAAAAAGTAGCTACTGCTACCCCCTTAATACCCACTACCCCTATGAGCCATGGTATCACCTGGGTTTCCCCTCTCAATATGCCTCTCTTGGGCTGTGGCGTGGCAGACCATGAACCACTTATGGGTCCATATTGAACCCTATGGGGCTTCTAATTATTAACCCCATGGCACCTACATTTAGCCTGTTACTATGGGGGGCCTTATGAATTGAATATATTATACTATAACCAAAGGAGTCCCTATGGGCTCCCATGGCATCTAAACCTAAAGACCCTCATGGCAACCTAACTTCTACATGGACCCTATCACCCCCCATAGAGTCCTCAAAGACCCCAATAGTCCCTAACACTACCCCCTTAATAATAATTACAGAATATAAAAAGGTTATTTTAAATAGAAAATAATTACAGGAAATAAATAAATAAAAGACTGCAAAACAAAACTACACATATATTGGGGAAAATTATACTTACCCTCTACCTTGATGACCCCCCCAGTGAAAATCTTTGAAGGCCTATGCATTCTGATTGGTTAGACTTTTAACCAATCATAAATGTGGCAGAATAAATTCATATCATTGATTTTGACACATATAGCCAATCAAAAATCAGCAAAAATAGAATATAAAGTAAGTATTGAGCGAATATTGAGAGGGATCCCAGGGGATACTGAAGTCATATCGTGTCAAAGGTGGAAGTGGTCATAAACCATCTGTATTTATTTTTTTATTTATTAACCGCCGCCATGGGTTTAGGATAGAGCAGAATGCGAGCTGACGAGGTAGAGAGCTCCGTGCAAAACCCCTGGTGGTGAGTACATTCTAAGGGAGGCTTTTTTACGGCAGCCATACAATAGCTCCACAAATTAACTTTTCAAGGCTCCCATAGCTGCAAGTCAGCCTTATGAGTGTTGTTATAGAACCATGGAATTAAGGCCTAAAGGGGAAAGACTGCTCAAAAAAGTGTTATGTTATAGGAATAACCCTTATATAATGAAATAGTTATTATTAAAATATAGAATTAGAGGAACATACAAAGCAATGGCTTATTCTTGATTATAGATAATATAAAATGTTCCTGTAAAAAACAAACAAACAAAAAAACAGTATTATTAGAGCTGGCTAATTAAAACACTTTTGTTCAGGATTGTTTTAAATAAAGTATTACCTTTGTCCAAAAAATGATTTATAGCTTCAAATTATGATGTATCAGCCTTAGTTTGCTCACAGAATATTGTGTTCTGTCTGTGTGTTTGAATCCCAGGTAATTGCAAATCAGAGTTACAACTGTGAGGATTTGGGCCTACAAGAGATTCCTGACTGTGTCCCTACTACAACAGAAATTCTGGATTTCTCTTTCAATTCCCTCTTCGCTCTTTACAATACGACCTTCAGTGATCTGATAAAGCTCAAGTATCTAGATCTGACAAGGTACAGACATTCTTATTTCTTCTAGTCTTCAAGCCAAGTCTATTCTAAATGTAATTTCTATACAGAGCCTTTGGCAACCACTTATTTCACAGTATTTTACAATTGTTTATATAGTACTGATTGCTAATGTTTTTTGCTTCAGGGACTAGAAGCTCAAGTAGAATAATCCCTTTATCCTAATATCCTGCACTGATCGGACCACAGAATGGGGTGACCTTGCCTCTTGTGGGTTCTATTTTACCGTTCCGACCTAAAGCTGAAAATAGACCAGCAGCATTTTGATTTGCCCTTTCAAAGCTGTGACATTGAACACGATAAGCACAGATATAAAAGTAACTTTCTCAATTTGGTAATTAATTATATATATGTTTAAAAACAAAATACCACAGTTAAAGTTATGTATTTACTTTCAACATAGTGACATCAAAAACATATATAAGAAAATAACACTGTAAGATGAAATGTTTGACATTTTGGAGTCAGAGAATATTTAGGTAAGAGAAGTGTAATAAAACAAGCTTTTATTTAAAACAAAAAAATGTCCATGCCACAGCTGGTGCCATCAAAAATACTTTGGTGAGGGGAGTTTACATTTTTGCAGGATGACTTGCAGCTATTGCAACAAGCTGCCTATTTGTAAGCATGAGTCGCAGAGCAGTGAGGTATTATAATCTAATGGCTGCCCCCTTCCTCCTGTTCCACCATTCCTCTACTATTTAGTAGATAAAAAATGCCCTTATACTGCAAGCTAATAGGAAATACTCAAGTCAGACAAGAAGGACATTTTGGATTTAAAGCACACCCTACAAAATATAAGATTTGCTCTATAAATAATGCTATGTTTTTGTGTTACATAGCTTCTAATGTTAGTTTGCTACAAGTGAGGTTTTTCCTAAAATACAGTAGTCCTTGCAATCGAGACTAGGCCATGAAATGGTTTGCATTCGATATTTCAGCTAAAAAAAATGTATGTTTTCCTTAGACTCACATCCTGTAAAAATTATGTCTATCTTATCTCCAGTGGGGTTTACATTCCAAAATATTTGGGATAAATTTGGAAAATTAATAATTCCTCAATTTCAAACATAATGGACAAAATCTGAAAGAAAGCTTTGAGTCTCCATTTAATGGGAAAAAAACAACTAATTTATCTCAGGATCACAGTGACAAATAAATAGTGTACTATTGTTATCTCTGTATTGTGTACAGCTGTATGCACTGTAATAAGAGATACAGAATAATAATAATAATAACAGCATATACATATTGCAGAGATTATCCACAAGCCCTATTGAATCATTTATGTGGCATACCGAGTATTTACTTTTATAATCTAAAAAATTATATGACAACTACACCTCCAGAGAGATTAAAAGAATGGCACTTTAAATCAACAGCTAAATCCAAAAGTGAGAACACAAGCCCAAAATCAATATCTTCTTCTTGCATCAAGCCATTAAAATGTCTGCTCGTCTTCAAGAGCAACAAAGCAAAAAAGTAACTGCAAGTAAAGACAAAATAAGGGATCATTAGTATCACAAGTTACAGCATTGTTATAGCGTACATATAGCTAAATACAGATTCAATTAGTCTATAATAGTGTATTTGCTTAACATGTCACACTTCCTGTTAAATCTGCAATTTAATGCTGCATTGCAAACTTTTTGGGTTGTGACATCATGCATATTATTATTAATCATTTCAGTGCTAGTGACATATATTTCTTTCTTTTGACAATTTCTATGTTTACTAAAACCAATACTGTCAGCAAAAGTGTAACTAATAACCAAAGCTCTGGATCTACACTGATGATACATACAGGTAATATCACATTTATTTCTAACCAAGACAGATCATTAAAGGACAAGAGCACAGAAAGCTTCTCATGTGTGGATAGGCACAATATACACATCTTCTGACAAAAGTGATAAGACTATCCATGTATATCAACATAATCCTATAAAACGATATAGTTTCTGAAAGTATATACCCTACTGAATTACAAAAAAAAATGTGTTATGCCCTAAAAACACACAATCATTTATAAAAATGTTCTTCTCCTCTGTCTTCCCCCTTCTCCTCCAAGGACCCCCCTTGCCTCTTCTACCCTTCCCTCATTTCCCCTACCCCTCAGTCACCTTCAAATCCCTCTCTCATTTTCCCCTCCTCCCTTTGAGTGGTCACTCAGAAAAACTAAGTTTAGGAACACATGCTATAAGAGAAATTAACGGATATAATAATAAAAAGGATTCCATCAATTGCAAAAAATACTAAATTAAAAGTGCATTTGGGCATTTATAAGTAACACATAGGAAAACAATTGTTTAACCAAATAATTATTCAGCATTACACATAAGTATTTTGGTATGAAAAATAGAGTGGTCTAAAGCGTAAAAATCATTATATTGAAACCCAATGAGATTGTTTTCTCCTCTTTCCTGACATTTTACAGTAAACAAAAAGGGACAGAGCATCTTATGGAGATCTCAACCAATATAAAGTTGTTTTACAAATAGAAAATAATAATATCAAATGTGAAAAAGTAACTTATCAGTGAGAAACTCAGTGGTGCAAACTATCCTCTATTGCTTTATGTGTAAACCATTCTCTCAATCCATGGAGCAAGAGAAGGGGGGGGGAGGGAACAAAACGTCAATCTAAGTACATATGGGTGATTCAGTTTTTTATTTATTGTTTAGTCTTTCCTTAGTATATTTGGTTATGTAAGCTTCCTGTGGGTGTGCAAAGCTGGAATTTACTTTCCTGCCTATAACTTTAAAAGTACACTGAACGTATCTATATAACTCATATTTTTCTCTTAATAACTGCCTGTTTCTTATCAAACATTTGAAACGCAGACAACGTATATATACTTTTAATAATATTAATACTGTAAGCCTGAGAAAGTCAAAGGAAAAGCATTGGTGGTTAGTGTTACATAAGTGACCAGCTTCATCCATTACTACAAGAGGAGAGGACTGTACATCTTGATAATCATTTTACCATGGTGTCGAAGCCCAGTGGAGTGGAACCTGCCTCTTGTTTAAGCTCTTAGGACACAGTGGATCTGTGGATATGGGACTATGGACTAGGACCTTCAGGGAGTGAGCTGGCATCTTCCTGGGTTGGTGGCGTGGTCAACGTAAGACACAAATCTGGATCATACAGGTGCAAGGCTTTTGCACATTATTTATGTATGATATGCAAGTTGTTTCTCCATATTGTTTTACAATATGATCCATGTTAACTTAGAGTTATGTGGATATCAAAATGCAAATGTATCATCCCTGTTTCAACACTTTTTCACAGCTGATATTACTGTTTATCTGTAGAGATATTTTATATTGGTATATTGATATTATGGTTTATTGTAGATATATTTTATATTGATAATCAATTATTTGCCAGTATTTAATGTGATATTAGGTATTTATTGTACCACTTTTTATTAAAGGTCCCAGTTTTAGAAGTTTGAATAGCTATCGCTGATATTTTCCCATGTAATATTGAATTTATAAAAGTTTAAACACTTCACATTAGATAGTTTAAGTTGTACACACTGCACTATATTTATAATCATGATAACTCTAAAGAAGTCTTTTAAAAGTCACTACAAGCGTGCAGTGCCATTCTGGGTTTGAAATAATTTTTACATTTCTACAAGTGTACTAAAAGGCACCTAGAGGCATCATGTCTTAGCACCTACATGCTCTTGGCCTGGTCTCTTTATTATCATTTTAATCAATGACTGTGTCAGCTCAGGTCCCCAGGAAGCCCACACTATGAACCAGAAGGATTCTGATAATTGTGAAGAGCTTACATAACTTTAAATTCTGAGAATATAAACTTCCCCATTGTTTACTGTAGACACAATAGCAGGCAATTGCAATATCTTGCCCAAGCTACATAAAATGAAGAAGTAGATAGAATAACAGAGAAAAAGGAGGAAGTATACTACTGCGGAAAAATCTGCAGAGACAATGAAGCATAAAACATAAAAATATAATCAACTGGTGGCATGGTTCTAATACATTAAGGAAAGTTTCTAAGGAGGCCTATAAAAGGCAATGACAAACACAATGTATGTCTCACCTCAGTCACTTGAGTTAAAAAGCAAGAAGAACTTGTAATGACTTTTCTCTGACACAATCCCACAATGACATTGCCATAAATCCATTCTCAGCTCATTACACAACACCAGAAACTAAAAAAAGAGAAGTGGGTCAGATATCCAAATGTCAGAGTTATACGTTTGTGTTTGGCAGGACAGGACAAAGATGAGAGTGCTTTACAGCCTCCTGTTCCAGATTGTGGTACATAGAGCTTATGTTGCTAGGAAATTGAATATACACATGCACTAAGGAGGGGTTTGGGTTTTTAGAGCACTGGGCTGACTTCTCACTTCGGTACAATCTCTACAGTAGGGATGGATAGCACCTTAATGATGAGGGAGCGTTTGTACTAGGGGATAGGATGGTAGAAAGGCTGGAGGAGTTTTTAAACTAGTAGATGGGGGGGGGGGGACTAGATATAAGTAATGGGGTAGAAAGTGTAGAGGGTATAAGGGATGAATGAACAACTCATAGGGGAGGAGATGGGGGAGGGGTAGTATAGTCAATAGGGAGGTAGTACTAAGTAATTAAATTACAGTGCCAGGCACTTCAGAACTACAGACTCATAACATAAGGTGTATGCTTGCTAATGCCAGAAGCTTGCCAGGAAAAATGGGAGAGTTAGAATTATTAGCAATTAATGAAAAATGGGATTTAATAGGCATTACTAAAACGTGGTGGGATGAATCTCATGACTGGACTGTTAATCTGGATGGTTATAACCTATTTAGGAAAGATAGAGGCAATGGTAAACGAGGAGGAGGGATTTGTCTGTATGTTAAGCCTGAATTTAAGCCTATAGTCAGAGAAGATATTTATGGTGTACCTAGTGATAAAGCTGAATGTTTGTGGGTAGAGTTAAATAGCGGAGCAGCAAATTCCAAAAGAAAAAATTAGGAGTATGCTATAAACCCCCAAATATAGCTGAAAGTGAGGAAATACAATTATTGTTACAGATGGAAAATGCAGCTAAGCATGGTCAAGTTCTAATAATGGGAGATTTTAATTACCCTGAAATAAACTGGATAAATGAGACCAGCAGGTTCTTGAGTACACTCAGGGATCATTATCTGGCCCAGGTTGTACAATAACCTACTAGAAATGAAGCAATCTTAGATTTACTCATCACAAATAATATTGATATAGTATCAAATGTTGGAATAGGGCAACCTTTGGGAAACAGTGATCACAACACAGTCTCATTTGAGATTGAATAAAAAAAACAAAATTTTAAGGGGCCAACGAAAACTCTTAATTTTAAAAAGGCAGATTTTAACGGTCTAAGGGCAGCAATACAAAGTATAGACTGGGACAGAGAACTGTCGGGTAAAAACACTGACCATAAATGGACAACATTTAAATCCTTACTAAATATACATACACATCGGCATATACCGTGTAGGAATAAAAGTAAAAGGAGTAAATCCCATCCAATGTGGCTTAACAATGATTTAAAGATCAAGATTCGGAGTAAAAAACATGCATTTAAATTATACAAACAAGAGGGGACAGAGACTGCCTTACCAGATGACTGGAGAAAAGCTTATGTGATACCTATATTAAAAAATGGAGCAAGAGCAAATCCGAGGAATTATAGACCAGTGAGCCTCACTTCTGTAGTGGGGAAGCTTTTAGAAGGGTTAATAAGGGATAATATACAAGAATATGTCTATTTGAACAGGATTATAAGTAGGAGTCAACATGGATTTATGAGGGATAGGTCATGTCACACAAATCTAATTAGTTTAGGTTAGTAGGAACCTGGATCAAGGCAACTCAGTGGATATAGTCTTTTTGGAATTTGCAAAGGCTTCTGATACAGTGCCACATGGGAGACTACTGTGCAAACTAAGAGATTTTATGTAAATCCCTTTGGAGGGACAGCACATCATTATCTGATTTAATTACCTTGCACAACTTTGTGTCATCAGTGAAAATGGAGACACTACTTTCCAGTCCCATATCTAAGTCATTAATAAATATGTTAAAAAGGAGAGGACCAAATACTGAACCCTGAGGAACCCCACTTACCACATTAGTCCAATCTGAGTATGTTCAATTTACAACAACCCTTTGCTTCTTGTCTTTTAGCCAGCTCTCAATCCATGAGCAGATATTCACTGCAATACCTGTATCCCTTAGTTTGCACAATAGTCTCCCATGTGGCAGTGTATCAAAAGCCTTTGCAAAATCCAAAAAGACTACATCCACTGAGTTGCCTTGATCCAGGTTCCTACTAACCTCCTCATAAAAACTAATTAGATTTGTTTGACATGATCTATCCCTCATAAATCTGCGTTGATTCCTACTTATAATCTTGTTTTAAATAGACATATTCTTGTATACTATCTCTTATTAACCCTTCTAAAAGCTTTTCCACTACAGAAGTGAGGCTTTTATGTCTATAATTTCCTGGATTTGTTCTTGCTCCCTTCTTAAATATAGGTATCACCTGTGCTTTTCTCCAGTCATCTGGTAGAGACCCTGTGTTGAGTGAATCTTGAAAAATTAAATGTTATGGTTTGGCTATTACAGAACCCAGTTCCCTCAGTACCCCTGGATGTATTCCATCAGGACCCCAGGCTTTATTAACATATATTTTTTTCCAACCTTGTTTGGACTACTTCCTGCGTTAACCAATTATTCGGCAAAGGTAGTGTAGCTCCATTATGTTCTTTCAACCACTGGTACCTCCCTTGTGTATACCGAAGAAAATAACCTGTTTAGCTCATTTGCCTCTTCCTGGTCACTAGTAATCAGATGGTCTGTGTCACATTGTAATGTTCCTATTAGCTTACCTTGAAGTCCCACCTAAATTAGCATAACATTCAAATTCAGAATCTGGCTAAAACATTGCATCATTCTTCACCTTCCTCAGCACTTCCTTTTCCATCAGAGACACTGTGCAAACTGTCTCCCTTGGGATGTAGCTGCACTTATTACTAAAGGCTGCAAATAATAAAATTGTCTCTGCACACTCACCTACATCTCACTCCACCCATTCCACACACCACACTCACTTCACCTATTTCGTACCCACTCCACACACACTCCACTCCCCCCACCCACACTCTCTCACACTCCACTCACCCCACCTACACTCACTCCATATACACTCACTTACTCCACCCACTCCACATGCACTCACCCCACACTCACTCCACCCACACTCACTCACCCCACCCACACTCAGTCCACTTACCTTACCCACTCCACCCACACCCACACTCACTAACTTCACTCACTTCATCCATACTCACTCCAACAACACCCATTCACTCCACCCACACTTACTTACTTCACACTCTCTCCACCCACCCACCCTCACTCCACCCACCCTCACTCCATTCCCACCATCATTCACTCCACCCTCACTCACCCCAAATCCCCCCCACCCACACTCAGTCCACATACACTCACTCCACCCACTTCCCACTCACTCCACTCACTCATTGACTTCATACTCACTCCATCCACTCACTCCACCTACACTCATTGACTCCACACTCACTTCCCTCCCCCACACTCACTTGCTGACTTGACACTCACTCCACCCATACTCACTCCAACTACACTCACTCCTCCCACACTCCATCTCTCTCCCTTTCTTCTCTCTCCTCTCCCCCTTCCCTATCTCCCCCTACACTTGTGCTCTGTTTCACTGTGAGCTCAGACTCCGCCCTACCATGTGATTCCATCTACAACAGTTACTTCCTGTGCTCTTTACCAGAAAGGCCAAACTGGGTACCTTGCTGTATTTCCTGTGGGTTCCTGGCTTATTTAACCTTCCTGTAGGTGTGAACAGCTGGATTTTACTTTTGAGCAAATAACTTTGTAAGTAAACTGAACTTATCTATATAACACATCTTTTTCTGATAATCACGGTCTGTTTCTTAGCAAACATTTGAAACTCAGGAAACTTACATATCCCTTTAAGACTTCAGGATACTTATGCAACAATCAGTGTGTATAATAGTAGCCCCAGACAAATATACCAGGAGTTCCAAAGTCAAAGGGTCTGCTGTTCTCTCAGTGAGCTTTATGAGTGTACAGTGTGTCACTCAAATATCTACTTGTCAACACTTTTAGTTACACTAGTAGTCTACCATTTGGGCCTTTTGCTCTAGATCATTGAACATATGAACCTTGGCGACTTCCAAGCAGCTTACAGACTGTTTTCTGGAGTGAAATAATATGCCCAACAACTCAAAGATCATGTGTTTTTTTGCATCCACAGCCCGCTACAGACTCTTCTCCGGCAAAAAAAGGTTCCATCAATAATTTTGGAACCCATAAAAGGTTTCCTGCATTCTGAATTAGTCTTGGAAACATTGTTAATGTATAATATTTTAGGTAAGAGTCACTAGTCTAATAGAGTCTGGCCTTTCTACCTACCTAAAAAGCTTAGGCAAGCCCAGGCATATTCTGGAATTTTAGAATTCCTTTACTATTTTTTCTTGCCATTTTTACTAGAAGCATATTACATTTATCTCCTTTCATCTAGCTAAAGTAATAATCTTGTACCTTAGTCTGACCTGGTTTTAAACACACTACATTTAAAATCTCAAGACCTGGGAATTTTCCAAAACTGGACACTTCATGCTAACTATAAATAAACAATTCATTGCTAGATTTCAGTCAAATAACAGCTTTTCGGGGGAAAAAATCTGGTAGCACGACTTTCGCGCGCCTGACAAAATAGCGCCGACAAATGCGCGCACCCACAAAAGCGTGCCCGTCACTTGAGCACCTGACATCTGCGCGCAAGACAGGACAGAACCCGCAGGACTTCAGGTAAGGTGGGCATCCAGGGTCTAGGGTACAATGAGATCCTCACTCTATTAGTACTGCACTTCCGGTAAGGTGGCCATCCAGGGTCTAGGGCACAATGAGATCCTCACCCTATTAGTACTGCTACCTCTGCTCTCTGTTGGTGTCCTGCCTACAGCCCTCTGCTTCCCTCATACTATTTACTTAGTAATATCCCCCCTTCTTCTGTATGTAACCATTCTGTACCACCGTCTAGTCCACTGCCTCAGCCTGAAGACCCATACCCCACTCTTAAACCCCCCATAATAGTACCTTGTCCTATGACCCCATGATATTCCACTGCGGCCCCCCTGTCAGCCATTTTGCCAAAACCCCCACTAATCTCCTCCTGTACTTTCTGGTCTGTAACCCCTAGTACAACCCTTATTTGGCCTGGGCATTGGCCCAAGCAGTGGGAGTAGAGGCAGGAAGGGGTGTTTGGGCAGCGGGCTAATTGTTTTTCACCAGCAGTGAGAATAAACTCCAGGCAGCGATGGAGGAAGACGCAGCTCTGACCTTGTGTTAGCAATCAAAGGGACATTGTATCTGTGGTGTCATGAGAAATCCATCACAGGCTGGAGAGAGAAGGAGGACAGGAAGACAGACAGACTGATAGACTGCAGAATACACAGGGGGATGGTGGATAGACAGACAGACAAGAAAATAGAGAAGGAAGGACAGACTGACAGACAGGGATACACATGGAGATGGACAGACAGGAATACAGAGAGTAATGGGCAGACTGACATGGGATATGGACAGATTCTCAGAAAGGATGGACAGACTAACAAACAGGAATGTAGAGGGAGATGGACTGATTGACACACTAGATACATAATGAGAAGTACAGATTGGAATACAGAGGAGACGGACAGATTGACAGAAAGTAATATACAGCGATATACTAAAATAAGGAGACAGATGAGGAGACAGACAGACATGAATATGCAACTATTTAATGAGAGACAGACAAGAATATAAAGCTATTCTGAAAGATGGACAGATAATAATTACATTAAATATAAATGTGACAAGATGGCTAGTAAACATATAAAAATGATGGTCTAGGGGTTGGAGGACATTACAGCATTAGGGCATACAGTAGAAGTATTGCAATGTTGTACGCGCGCTTCTGACGGCGCGCATCTCACAGCTACTTCTTAAAAGCGCATTCATGTCGGCGCGGTGATGTTGCCGCACTGTGGTCGGCTCGCAATTGTCCTGTGCCCTTAAGTCGGGGTGCCATAAACCCTACATATAGGTATTTAGGATGCAATCTTTAAAGTGTACTTTGGATCCAACTTGTGCCGATATACAAGGAGAGGAAACCGTAGTGGGAACTTCCTTTTAGATCTAGCCACTGGGCAGGAAATACAACTTCATGTTTATTAATAAACTAAAATCAATATACTAAATCCATATGATAAATCCAAAATTACTGGGAGTATAGTGTGATTCCAAGTTAAATAGGAAGTTTGAGTGAAAAATGCCACACCATTTTAAATACTGAACATAACACGAATAGTGTTAGGTGTATTTACTAAGCTGATGCATGTGTATAACACAAATGTATCTCTATATGCAAGCAAATAAATGAGCTCATGGATAAAAATAAAACTTAGATTAAAAAAACTCTGGTGAACAACATGATCATTCTATCTGCCATGGCAGAACTACCTTCCCACAATATAAGAGGAGCAAGAACCCGAACTAGCCTGATTTAATCTGTTTAGCTATCACTTTCCCTTAAGTGTCCTTATAAACATTTCAAGTAAGAGAAAACATATAGATATAGAGAGCAATATACTATTGATTATAATATATGTAGAAAGAATACAGTTAATTCTGGGATCAAGATTCATGATATATATCATGTAGAGTACATTTCAAGCAGATTTGTTTTGTATACAAAATTTGAATTTTTAATTATTAGAAATAAAATTCTGTTTGTTTCCTACAGATGCCACATTAACTGGATCTACGAAGACATTTTTATAAAAAATATATACCTAGATACTATTGTGCTGATTGGAAATCCAATAATATATATTGCAGATATGGCTTTTGCTGGGCCAATCACTCTGAAGAATATCTTTTTACAGCAAACATCCATAAATCACTTGACATATTTTCCAACATATAACTTGTATAAATTGGAGACTTTAAGTTTTGGAAACAACTTTCTCCCTTCAATAGAGCTTCACGAAAATGGATTTACAGAGAACTTGCAAATTCTGGATTTTCAATCAAATCGCATACAAAAAATATTTGCAAAAGATTTAGAACCTCTAAAAATGGCCCACAACTACAGTCTCATACTGAAAGGAAATGCAATTGATTATATTGAGCCAAATGCATTTAATTCAAGTAATTTACACAGTTTAGATTTAGCAGGGTGTGCTGTTAATGTAGACATGTCTGTACTTTTAAGTGGACTGATTGGTTTAACAACAAAAATTCTAAAAATTGGGACATTTGAGGATGTGGACAATAAGGACATAACCCCAACATCATTAAATGGTCTCTGCAACATCTCCGTTCAAGAACTTAATTTACAGTACTCATCCTTTTCTAATTTGTCCAACTCTACATTTTCATGTTTGAATAAGATACAAAAACTCGACTTAACACATTGTGATCTTGATGGCATTCCGAGCATTAATAGACAAAACTTACTGAGAGAACTCGTTCTGAATACAAATAAAATCCAAAGTCTCTGTGACATAAAGGCAGACAACTTCCCACTATTAACACACCTACATATATCAGGAAACACTGAAAATCTGAAGGTGGAAACTGGTTGCTTAAAAAGTCTTTCAAATTTACAGTATCTGGATTTAAGCCACAGTGGTGTTGAATCATATTCCTGTTGCAAAGAACTGACCATGGGACTTAGAAATTTGAAACACCTAAATCTGAGTTTTAATTATGAGAAAAAAATCATTGAACAGGCCTTTTCTGAAAGTGAAAATTTGGAAGTGCTGGATTTTAGCAACACTTGGATTTCCTTTAGTGGGTCATTAAGCCCATTTAGCAATCTAAAATTTCTAAGGGTTTTGAATGTGTCATATTGCAAAATTAATGGTAGCAATGATAGCCTCCTACAGGGCTTGCAGAGCCTTGTTTTCCTGAACATGAAGGGGAACTCCTTTCAAGCAGGAATTATCCAAAATAATAATCTCTTTCAAAATGCTCTACATTTGGAAGTCCTAATTTTATCCTCCTGCGGATTAACAACCATAGAAGAAAAGGCATTTCACAAACTGGAAAAACTAAGACACATTGACCTAAGTCATAACAAACTAACAGTATTCACCAGCTATGCATTTAAGGATTTAAGCCATATTTACTTAAATTTTGCTTTCAATTCAATTAAGACTATATCTTTTTATTTAGTAAAGAATGTAACAAAAAACAGTGTTATCAATTTAAGCTACAATCCACTTGACTGTACATGTGAAAACTTCCAATTCATATCATGGTATAAGCAAAACATGGAAAAAATTGAAGACAATACAAATACTGTCTGTGGGTCACCTTTACCAACAGTAGGTAAAGAGCTCTCAAGATTAGAAATATCTTGTGGCTTGTCTGGCGTTCAAATATTTCTTATAATTATAGCAATAGTACTGGTAATAATCGGGGTTGTACTAGTTATAAAATGTTACAGAAAAACATTATATTATGACATCTGAAGGACTTTACACTGAAATACATATAAAATTGTTCCTCAAGAATAAGGTTTCAAAATAGAGTAAAACAGAATACTGTTACAATGAAGTCTTTGGTTAAAGGGACATGGAATATAACTTTTTTTTTTAAACAGTTAAAATAGCATATTTTAAACATTGCAAAAGTTATTTTATTTTTTTTATGGAAAAAATATTTAAAAAAGGTATATGGAAGTTTCCTTGTTTTTACCTTTTTCTAATCTAACACATGCTGCTTATATGAAAAACACACATTACATTGATTCATTAAATACAGATATCTATTTTATTTATAAAAAAAATGGTTTCCACACCCCCAGATATGCCTACATAGGTGACTCATACTAACCAATAGAAAAACTGCATTCAAGTATGTTTTTTAGTATAGACTAAACTTCAAGACCAACAGCAGCAAAGAGCAGAGCTCCAGAACAACATTGCTTAAGGGGCTTCGTCGTTGGGGGGAGGGAGACTACATATCCCATGATGCCGTGCAGCAGACTAAATTCCCAGACATTGCAACAATATTGTAGCTGCCTCTGATTGGCTACAACAGATTATTAATTTTAAGATAATTTACCTTGGATTCTCAGCGGCATTCCTTCTTAAAACCAACTGCTAGAAAACTGAAGACATTTCTCCTAGATCAGATGCATTCATAACCCATGAAACTTTTATGTACCTTTAAGCAAAACTTGTTCAAATTTCATTCAAACTAACAGGAAACGTAGGGAGCATATATTAATATGTAGATCGCATTGACTGACAGAGGGCAAGCCCCAAAGGTACTTAAAACTCTGAATATAATTTTGAGCTCTGGCACCTTCATTTGAGACTTTTACAAATATCCTCTTTAACATGCAAAAAAGAAAATAATCTTTCCATGTCCCTTTAAGAATCCTAATACCACTGTATTACAAGTAGTATGCAAATATGTTAGCAGCTCCAAAGATTAACTGATGGTTCACCCCTTTAAGTCTCCTAGTTAAGTAAATGCGAGAGCTGCAAAAGATCACAGAAGAGGGAAGAGATACCACTGAATACATCTACAAAAGGAATAAGAAACAGATGGTAAATATAAACATCTGGAGTGGCCTATACTTTGCTGTTGCAGAGGCACCAGTTTACAGATTATCCCTGGCAGAACTACTCCTGACTTTCCATTCTGGACATCCTTAACCTTGTGAACAGAGGATTGGCCATGGTCCTCTAGAATACATTGAAAGATACTATGAAGATCTCCATCCTGGTGGAAGAAAACTCTGATCAGCACATTCTTCTGAGTCGCATCAACATGTGCAGACCAAGTCATGTATGCCAATATCAGGATTAATAATGGAAATTGAATTGTACTGTATAATCATCAAAGTCTTTCAAGATTATACAGTGCATTATTGGAAGGCTACCAGCATTTTGAAAGCAAGGGTTGTAATTACTGGGTTATCCATAGGATTTTTTTTTTTTTTTACTTTTGCACTATAGTACTATTTTTTATCTTAATAAAAACATTTTAAGAGCAAAATCTAAAACATTCGATCCACCCTCTGAATTTGCTAGCTGAGGTAGCTTTTACTTTGTGGGTCTCCACTTTCCATCCCTCTCCTTTACTATATATGGGTCTTTATGAAAATCTTAGCACTGATTGTCTCCCCCCGGACTGTTATATTGGTATAAAGCTGTGCTGTCTTTCATACTTTGAGGGACATGAAATTAAACAAGTACTTCTCCAAAACATGTTGAGGACCACGTGGAAGTAGTCTGAGTCTAAATCAAGGCATCCAGCTTTTTTTCTTCTGAAAGAAATAAAACCTTTCCACTACAGGAAGAATTGTTGAATGATCGTTCTTTTTCATTTGTATTTATTGGTGTTTTTTTTTATTGAAGCTTTAATTAAACCTAGACTATATTTCTGAAATAGTTTTTGGTTTAAGGAAATAGGTAATGTTAATATGTTTTAAAACAGTAATCTGAAACTACAAAGAAATAAATATATATTGTTTAACGATGAAGTTTCCATAAACAAATAAATAATAGTGTGAGCATTACATTCTTCTACATGAGAATAACGTTTTAGTAACATAAAATATTAGAAAAATGTTTTGATCTAAAGATCAAATATTTGTGTAAATTCTTACCTTGTATGCACTTTGCTTCAGCAAACCATTTTTTATTTCCTGTAAAGCGTTTGTGAGTTTTGGTCAATATGATTATCAAACCAGCATTGTGAAACATCTTTGTTTTATGCTATAAAATGGATTTATTATGTTTATATATGTTACACATTATTTTTCTATTTTACAGTATTTAGGCTTTTGTAATTTTTTTTCTTTTAGATTTATATATATCTATATCTTTATTTAGATTTTTATACACATTTCTTCTCATTAAAAAAAAAAAATTAAATATGTTTTTGTATTGTCTGTTAAAATTCAAAACCACTTGATATTAGAAAAAAATGTTTTTTATTTTGCCACCATTTTTAGATGCCACTTTATACATGTGTACCAGGAAAATCTAAATGCAATTTTGCTTTGCTGTACATCCGTGAAAGAAGACTATGTCCATTAATGTTGTTTGTGAATTAATGTTTACCAAGAATACCAGTTTAAAAAACTTATTGAAATGAAAACTGGTCACATCCTGATAAAACCACTCTACTCACACACAGAGTTAAGGCTTCATAAAGCCATCTCCGGGTTCAGAGAAGATGACACTGGTACTTTTTTATGATTACAACCGTCTTAAGAAAAAGTATGGTACAGTATGTTGGACAACCAAGTAAAAAAATAAGAACTGAACAAATGTTCATGAGAAAGTGGGAAAACCACAAGTACATTACAACATTCTGTGAAACGGTAAGTATCTTGATACTTTCATGGAAAATAAGGATTACTCTGAGTTAAGTACTTTTGTTACTGCATTAATGAAATATCACATTACCTCCTTTCCATTCAAAATCTATGAAGGTACCTATAATTTAAGTCATCGTAATATAGAAAGCACAGAGTGTATGCGTTACTCTATCTAATATGTTTACAAACCTTTCTAGTAATTACTATATACTTGATTTTTTCCTTGAAAATTAGTTTGGGGGTGGATAAAAGGTGCCCTCTGCTGAAAAGTTAAATGCATTGCAAAATTGGTCTCATTTTCAAGAGACCAACATTACTGGGAAATGCAAACCTGTAACCTGGAATTTTACTTTTACAACCTTCTTTATTTTGAAAATAAAAAATAAAAAAAATTAAAGCAGAGAATTAAAGCTGCCTGAAGTTGCCAATGCAATGCCATGAAATATGCACAGAAATGTCTATATATGCAGAAATGGCACCTGGCACTTTCTGACCTTCTGCATATTTAGCTATATAAGTATGTGTGTTTGTATATATATATATATATATATATATATATATATATATATATACACACACACACAGTGGATATAAAAAGTCTTCAGACCCCGGTTAAAATGTCAGGTTTCTGTGCTGTAAAAAAATTAGACAAAGATAAATAATTTCAGAACTTTTTCCACCTTTAATGTGACCTATAAACTCTACAATTAAATTGAAAAACAAACTGAAATCTTTTAGGTAGAGGGAAGAAAAAATATAAAAATAAAATATGGTTGCATAAGTATGCACACCCTTAAACTAATACTTCGTTGAAGCACTTTTTGCTTTTATTACAGCACTCAGTCTTTTTGGGTATGAGTCTATCAGCATGGCACATTTTGACTTGGCAAGATTTGCCCACTCTTCTTTGCAAAAACACTCCAAATCTGTCAGATTGCAAGGGCATCTCCTGTGCACAGCCCTCTTCAGATCACCCCACAGATTTTCAATCTGATTCAGGTCTGGGCTCTGGCTGGGCCATTCCAAAACTTGAATCGTCTTATGGTGAAGCCATTCCTTTGTTGATTTGGAAGTATGCTTTGGGTCGTTGTCATGCTGAAAGATGAAGTTCCTCTTCATGTTCAGCATTCTAGCAGAAGCCTGAAGGTTTTGTGCCAATATTGACTGGTATTTGGAACTGTTCATAATTCCCTCTATCTTAACTAAGGCCCTTTCCAGCTGAAGAAAAACATATAAACATATAACGTTTGAAGTAATACAAATTGCAAACAGTCGAGAAGTTCGTTTCAGAGTTCCCTTACAACTAGATTTCAAAACATAGCATTCGTAACATTCAAACTTGGACCAGCCTAGAAACAGTACCTGAGGACCTAGACGGGTCCTACCCTAGCGGCCCTTTGTGTCGTTTTGTGCAGAATTTGTGCCTTTACTAATAGATGAGTGAGAGTTTTAGAAATAGAACTAACCTCCGAGAGGATCCCGCAGCGTCCAGATGTCCCAGCAGGAGGCCCAGTGTCTGTATTTTCCATCTACTTCGGCCGATAGTGAGCTCATGTTTTGTATGTATCCTAACCTCAGTGTTCGATGGAGAAGTGGCTTTCCAGTGTTTTGCGATAACACATCTGGCTGCTAGAAACACCTGACTGGTCAAGAACTGCTCATTTTTAGAAAGACCCCTGATCGGAAGACCCAGTAGGGCTTCGCTTTGGTTCTGCGCTAGACGTGTCCCCTATAGTTTTTCTAAGGTGTCATAGGTAAAATCCCATGTTTGGCGAATTTTGGGGCATTCCCAGAGCATGTGTAGCATGGTGCCTTCATTGGGGCACCCTCTAGGGCACCTGGCGGGGTATGCGGGATTTGCACTGTGCAACCTAGTCGGAGTGAGATACCCCTTCATTATTGTTTTATAGGCGTTCTCCTTAAAGTGTTATGTTGAGAGAGACATTGTTTGCTTGTTTTAATATCTTACCCCATTCCTTGTCTTCTAACGTAACCTGTAAGTCTGTTTCCCAAGCTATTTGGAAGGGGAGTTTGGCGGGAGTATTGGTGTCAGAGAGTATTTTGTAGAAGGTGGAAATGTTACCTTTCCCCCCAGGGTTGTTGAGGAAGCATTGTTCAGTTACCGATCTGTCCCTAAGACTATTTAACTTATTTGTGTGTGTGAGCACCTCGTTAACCCCTATCAGATTGAGCCATTCTTTGGGGGGTGCATTGATCGCGTTAACGGAAATTGGTAAGGGGAATTCTCTATTTATATCCCACATGTCCGCTACCACCGTTAGTTTATTGTCTATCCACCAGCTCATTTGGGTTAGTCTGTCAAAGCGATAGTCTTTGTGTGGGGACCAGAGGGGTGTCAATCCTGAACCTTCTTTCAAGAGGTTGGATTTCCTTTTACTCTCTCGCCAAATCTTTATGGAGTTGTCTATACAGGATGACAGCTTATCAAGTTGTAATTTGTGGTGTAGGCTCAACCATAAGATTTGGGGAAGGATTAGATGGTGATCTCCCAAAACATGTCTCTCAATTTCCACCCAAACAGAGTAGTTTTCTTTTTTATGCCAATTCGTCATTTGTGCTAATCTTGCAGCTCTGTAAAATATAAGTAAATCTGGGTTACGCCATGTAAAGTTATTCAGAGTGTTTTGTATTAATTTAATTTCCTTAACATTAATCGGTGTCGGAATCGTTTTGAATAGGTATAGGATTTTGGGGATGACATTCATTTTAACTGCATTAATCCTCCCTAACCAGGAAATATTAAGAGAGGACGAGTTGGTTATGTCTTCTCTTATTCTTTTGAATAGACGTGGGAAATTAACCTCATATATTTGATTTAGTGACTTTGGGATATTGATGCACAGGTATGTTATAAATGTGGGAGCCCACTTGATGGGGAAATTGTGTTTTATGGATTCTACTAGCGCTTCAGGTAAGGTGATATTGAGAGCTATACTCTTGTTTGCACTGATTTTGAAGCCCGATATCTGGCCAAATTTCGCAAGGAGCTGCATAAGATTAGGGAGGCTGATTAATGGATCAGATAATGTAGTCATGATATCATCAGCAAAGAGACTTATTTTGTATTCTTTTCTACCCACTTGCAACCCTCTAACACTGGGGTGGTCCCTAATGGCTGCAGCTAAGGGTTCTATGCAAAGTGCAAACAGTAGAGGAGATAGAGGACACCCCTGTCTTGTATCTCTGAAGATGTTGATCGGGAGGGATCTAAATCCTTGATAGGAAATAAATGCTTTTGGGGATTTATATAGGGCCATGACCCCTTTTAAGAATCCCTCTCCTAGTCCCATTTTTAAGAGCGTCGCCTCCATGAAGGGTCAGTCTATATGGTCGAATGCCTTTTCTGCGTCTAATGATACCAACATTAAAGGCACTCTTACTTTGTGGGCCATGTCAATTAAATTTATTATTCTCCTTGTATTATCGGGGGCCTCTGAAGCCTACCTGGACCGGATGGATCACATCTGGCAGAAGTGGGGCAAGTCTGTTTGCTATGATTTTTGAATATAGTTTAACGTCTGTGTTAATCAGGGATATAGGCCTATAACTACTGCATTGGGTAGGGTCCTTGCCCTCCTTGGGGATGACTATGATTTTTGCTTCCAGGAATTCTGATCTCATTTGTTCACCTGCTAAAAACCTGTTGAATAACCTCTGGACGTGAGGTAGTAAGGATACCATACAGTGTTTATAGTAATAGTTTGTGAATCCATCCGGGCCAGGGGCCCCATGTGCTTTGGAGTCGTTAATTGCTTTTTTTATTTCTTCAGAGGAGATGTGGCGTGCTAGGGCTTCAGCTTCATTTGCTTTAAAGTGAATAGCAGCTGTTGTAAATTAACAGCACTTAACTAAGTAACTTTGGTGGTAGGGAAAAAAACTACCTACAGGAGAGCAACTTCTGGCTTCCTTAACCACTTGGTGAATCCAGTAGTGTTACAAGGGAACACTGAGTGTATTCGCCCTTTGTGTGAACTTAAAGGTGAAAAGCCCATAAGGGACACTATGAGTCACATAAATCTTTTTATAAGAGTGTGACGACTCTTGTCTGTAGCTAGCATTAACTAGGAAATTCTAAGCAGTTGTCTTAAGTGTAAAACAGAGTACCAAAAAAGATGTTAGACAAGATAATATATACTGTACAATGAAGAAACAAAACAGTCTTAGAGGTTTGAAGCCTCTCTGTGTCTGTTGGTCCCTCTGTCTGGAGGTCTGCCGGTCAGAAGGTTCGGGGTTCTCTGTCGGAACTTGGAGTCTCGGCTTCTTTCTCGTACTGGGCGCGTGCCTGATGGGTCTTTGGCGGCCTCTGGCAGCTGAATGTCCCATGAGGATAGCAGGTCGATTCCTTCCTCCAGTGATTTTATGTGGAAAAATTTGCCATCTCTTGCAATGGACAGTCGAAACGGGAAGCCCCAAGAGTATTTCCACCCATGTGAGAGAACACTGTCCAGGACGGGTCTCATCTTCCTCCTTTTGGCTAGCGTAAGTTGATAAATATCCGAGAATATGCTGGGCTGCTGCCCGTCAATGGACGGTATTCCTGCTCTAGAGGCTCTCATAAAAAGGTATTTTGTTGTATAATAGTGGAAGCGGGCAATAATGTCTCTGGAACGATCTGGCATCGTGGACCGGCCACCCAGTGCTCTGTGCACCCGATCTAGACGGTATTGTTCAGAGTTCATGTCTGGTAGGAGGAGTTCACACAGCTCCAGCAAATATAGATGGAGATCCGTCACCGACTCCGGGACATTACGTAGTCTGACGTTCTGCCTCCTTGAGCGGTTCTCTAGGTCCTCTTGAGCAGACTGCTGTTGTTTCTCTCTCAGGGCCGTGATATCAGCCTCCAGCTTGCTGTTTGCCTCTTTGAGGTCATTATATTTTCCCTCTAGTGTAACAGTCTTGGAGTCCACTTTTATTATTTCGGCTGATAGGTCAGCTGCCACCTTTTGGATCTCAGCTTTGACTTCTTCGCGGAATGATTATATCAGGTCTTTCAGATCCTGAATATCGCTCTTGGTGCTTGGGGCTGAGTGTTCCATGGCTGTTGGGGTGGGAGTTTTTACTGACCCTTGGTCTTTTTGCTTAGAAGGTGGAGAGACCTTTGGTCCATAATAAGATTGTATACTCTTAGTGCTCTTGCGAGTGGCCCCTGGTTGCAGGCTTATGAGGCAGTTGCAGGTCACAGGACCTTCCCCACCACCTCCCAAGATGGCTGCCGCCCGTTTGCAGGCTTTTTCTCCCCGCTGGCCTCTCTCTCATTGCCTGCTGGCACAGCCCAGAGTGTCCCTGCAGCACTCCGATCGGAGCCTGTAACCTCCAAGAGCTTCTTGGTGTCCTCTGCTCTCCCCTGCAGCCTCCTGCAGCTTAGTGCTCCGTGTGATAGGGTGCGTCCTGGCCTGGGTTTCAGGCCCTTCGGGTCGCCTCCTCTTCTGTTCCCCACTGTTACTGGGGTTCTTGATGTATTTGGGGCTTTTTATTAGCCCAAAAGTGTGGATCCCAGCAGGAGCTTTGGTTAGACACGTCTCAGTCAGACGCTAGCTCCGCCCCCGTCCACGCACATTTTAAAGAAATTCCGGACGCGAGAATACTCAGCAGTCCCAGAATTCTTGGCCCTATTGCTGACCTCTAGATATTGCTGGAGAGAGTGGATAATAAACGTCATATTACTCCACTTTCTCAAGGCCAGCTGCACCTTCCTTTTCTTTTGCCCATGAAGGGTGCTGTCAAGGAATTGATCTAATTCCTTTACAGGGATAACCCACTTAGAATCTGATGTCCCCTCTAGTGGATCACCCCTGGGCTCCTCTTAGCTGAGGGCTTTTACCCCATCCTCCCCGACTGGGGTCAGTTTCCTCAGCTTCATTCTAAGGGTTCTAAGGGACCCCCTCTTGGGTGATATAGGAGTCCCTTTAGCACCCTTCATGCTACATAGTGGACCCTGAGATTGCTGTTGCACCCCTGCAGCTTTAGGGGTGCATTCAGGGGTAGCTGGCTGCACAGCAGTGGCTGGCATGGCTTCCTTAGTGGAAGCCTTGGAGGCTTTATATGCCTCCTCTGCCATTTCCACCGCTGCTTGCTCAGCTTTGATTTCACAGATGTTAGGGTCAGTGGAAAACTGAGGAGGGTTGACAGGCTCCCCCATGATGTTAACAGGAAAACCTGCCTTATCACCCCCCCCCATATCCACTTCCCCTGGTGCCACATCCCCCCTGACGGACAAATCTACCGGGTCCTGAATGGGGCTCAGTCCTATATTCCCCCCCCTCCGGTAGTGACTCAGCCTTGGGCTCTAACAAAGCCAGAGGTATGTCACTGGAGAGTGATACCGGAGAAGGAGACAGACTGGTGCCTCCAAAGCTCAGCACTTCAGGGACACTGACCACCCATTCAGCAGGGGCTTTACTGGGGCCCCCCTCATAGGCCAGAGGCAGAACCTGATCTTTCTTTTCCACCCCTGACTCACTTGGGAGACCCTCTTGTCTCTGCTTTTCCTCCAGACCCTTATCCACATTATCCCCTTTTAGGTCTGGAGGGAGAGTTGTGTGGTCTGGCACCGGCTGGCTAAATAAAGAAATAACTTTGCCAGACAATGCTCCGGATGAGGAGAAGATGTTTTGCTCCTCTTTCTGCTTTTGGAGGGAGGTGTTCCAAAATAAAGCACCTCCCACTTTTCAGCTACCTCCCTGTTGGTCTTAGGTGTCCTCTTCCTGGGGACGTCACTCCTGGAAGAGGAGCTGTCACCAACTGCCTCTCCTGCAGAGGGATTATTATCCCTCTGCCTTTCCTGTGCCCCCACAATAACTAATGTTTTTATTTTGGGGCAGAAAGGGACTTTGGGGAAACAGCCGTGACACTGGGAGGACTGGTGACATTCTTCCCCTTCTTCCCTGTGTCTGCACAGGAGGGAGTCTGGTAGGAAGGGGGGCACATTTGAGAGTGTTACTTTAGTGCCCAACCCTTCCAGGGGTTCAATTGGGACATATAATCCCCCCACTATGATGCCCCTCTGTATGAGTGTGTGGGCAGCAGCCAGCGTACGGGTAAAGAAGACCGCTTTCCCATACATTTTGCTGGCTGCTACTATAACAGAGGGGCTGATGACATTAGCTGCAGCACGCAGATCGATCTCGATACTATAAACCCCAGACATCTGACACTTAACCCCATGCTTCCTAGTGATCTGCCCCTCAGCCCCAGCGATGGTATTGCTGGGGCCAGCAGAAACCACCTGTGACCAGGTATTAGTCACAGGGGTAGCTCTGCTGGCAGAAGGTGTTTTTTTCCACCAGGAGCTGGGGTTGTCTTATCTGTCTGGGGCCTATGCTGTGCAGTGCTGCAGCTTGGATTTTCAGGGGCCATTATTCCCCCTTTTGGCTTAATTGTTTTCTTTTAAATAAATTTTAAAAAAGTGAAAAAAATAAATAAAATAAACAAAATTGACAAAGTAACAAAAATGAAGGGAGAGAGACTTTATATTGTTTGGCAGTGGAAGGGTTACTGGCTGTTTAAATCACCTTGCAGAGAGCTTTTGTATTCTTTTCTTTCTATCTTTCTTACTTTCTATTTTCTTACTCTTTCTCTTCCTTTTTCCTTTCTTACTCTCTCACTCTGTTTTCTCTACTTTTTCCTCCTCTGTCTTTCTTTGTCTTACACAACCTCCATTTTTTTTATTTTTTTTTAGTCGTTCAGTCGCAGCCGACTCTCCGTGACTAGGGACCACAGCACGCCAGGTGCATCTCTCAGTCACTGCCTCTCTGAGCTCCACCAAGTTCATGTCCATTGCTTCAATGACCTCATCTATCCATATCCACCTCGGTCATCTCCTTGTGCCTTCAATCTGTCCCAGCATCAGAGTCTTTTCTAGGGAATCCTGCTGTCTCATGATATGGCCAAAATATTTGCGCTTCAGCCTCATGATCATACTTTCTAGCGAACAGTCTTGATTCCCTGAAATATTGATTTATTGGATCTTCTTGCAGTCCAAGGGACTCTAAGCAGTCTTCTCCAACAACACAATTCAGCTCAGATTTCTTTATGGTTCAGCTCTCACATCCATTTGTTACTACTGGGAATACCATAGTTCGAACAATGTGGACCTTTGTTGATAGTTTAATATCTTTACTTTTTACTTGCTTGTGAAAGCTTGCCATAGCTTTCCTCCCCAGAAGCAAACATCTTTTAATTTCATGACTACAGTCACCATCTGCAGAGACCTTGGATCCTAGGAAAATAAAATCTGTCACTGCCTCCACTTCTTCCCCGTCTATTTGCCAGGAAGTGAGATTGCTGTTTGTCATGGTCTTCATCTTTTTAATGTTGAGCAGCAAGCCAACTTTTACACTCTATTCTTTTCCCCTCATCAATAAGTCCTTTAGTTCCTCCTCACTTTCAGCCATCAGAGCAGTATCATTGGCGTATCTGAGGTTGTCGATATTCCTTTCAGCAATATTGATTCCGGCTTTGCATTCATCCAGTCTTACGCATGATGTACTCTGCATACAAGTTGAATAAATTAGGTGACAATATACAACCCTGTCTCACTCCTTTTCTGATCTTGAACCATTCTGTCTTCCTATGTTTGGTTCTGACCGTGGCTTCTTGGTTGACATACAGAATTTTTGTGTATATAGTATGTGTATATACGTAGAACATATATTGTAAATTGTTCCAGCATAAAAGGATATTCCTGTTTTGCTAACTCTTTTCATGTAAATTGCTTAATGGTTTCTCAATAAATCGTTCGTGAACAAACACTTTCTTTTTTTTAATTAAGGACACCACTCTCTTGTTCTCTTGTATCCAAGCACTATATATTTTAATTAATTGGTAGGTCTAGAATCTAGGCACTTTCTCAATCATGCTCCCCTGCTGGTTTGTCTTCTTCACTACCTCTGCTCTTTTCCTGAAACCCTCTCTCTTCCACTAAACAACCTGTATATCTTTCATATCTCAATCCTTAATTTAGCTACCATTAGCTTTCCCTTAAGACTTTATCTCCACACCTAGTTTACAAACAAAAACAAGCGTGCTCTTACCAACAACTCAATCCTATCTCCTTTCACATCTCTTGCTACCAACTTTTTCTCTCACTATTATGTCATAACCTGCAGTCACTCCCATTTCATCACCACATAGTCCATGAACATAGAATTATTTCAACAATATGTTCACATCTCTTAAGTGAACATTCTAAAGTGAATCAATTTCAATTATAAAGGAATTGGACAAGATTGAACATCCTTAAATGGTAATTCACCTCTTTTTATTGATTTTCACAGTCAAAATGTTTTATCACACATTCTTCTTTATAAACCCCTCCCTCTTTCTCATATTCTTCTCAGTATTCTTCTTCACATCATGTCTAACACCTTCACAGCTCTCCTCTTCTTTGGTCCCACAAGCTCCTCTCCTTCCTCCATTTCCTTGGTGCCACAAGCTCCTCTCCTTCCTCCTCCTCTCTCTTCTAATACTCAAAAGCAGAAATGCTTCTCTAAGTCCCACTCCCATCTCCTCTCAGCCTGACACCTTCTTCTGGTGGCTGTTGGAAATATAGCACCTCAGTCATTTCCAATTGCTTTCAACCAGGCACAGCCCCTAGGGAAGCAAATACTCAAAAAACAATAATTTAATAAACATTGCCTGTCATAAATCTGTTTTGTCCTTCTTCATTCATGACCTATTTAATTCCAACTCCCTTAAACTATTGGCTATCACAGAAACTTGGCTCACATGATCAGATACTGCCTCCTAAGCGGCACTTTCGTCTGGTGACTTATTTCAGTCACACACCTAGACCAAGGAGGAACAAGCCAAGTGGCAGTATGGGTGCATTCCTTTCTTGCCTCTACACATTTCCCCCAATTCCTTCCCTCCAATTCTCATCTTTTGAAGTTAATCGCCTTTTCTCACCCATCTCTCTGCTGTGATCTTTTCCTACCTTGACTACCCTCTCAGTTTCCTGATCATTTTGCCATCTGGCTTCATCATTCTCTCTGCTCCAACACACCATCCTAATTCTTTGCTATTCTAACATTGCCACTGACACATCCACCATCCCCTGCAGCTAAAAAAATAATTTAATTTACCTCTTCTCTTGGCCTCTCACAATGGACAGAATCCCCAACTCGCCATGAAGGACACTCCCTTGACCTTATCTTTACCAATCTTGTCATCTCCCCACTCCCTCTATCTGACCACCAACTCTGAATTGCAACCTCTTCATACCTACCACTCACTGTGGTGCAACTCCTTCTCAGCTCCTTCAACACCCTCACCTGCCCTGCAGAACCCCTTGCTAATCTACAGCCATTGCACACTACTAAAACACACTACATACAGAAGTGCTACTGCAATGCTGAAGGAATATGGAGGAAATCTCACACGTCGGCAGACTTCCGCCATTACAAGTTTATTTTGCGCTTCTACTTCTCTATCCTCAATGTTGCTGCACCACACCTCATCGTTAATATAACCAAAAGTTTGTTCTCTACATTCAACACACGCCCCACTTCCTGCCCATTCCTGTCTCACAGCTAAAGACTTTGCTATTAACTTTAAAAATAAAATTGAAAATATCCTAAATAAAAGCTCCACTCAACATGGCTAAAACACACCCACCCCTCAGCGTTTACCCTTCTCCAATCCCACATCAACTATGATCCACCCCTTTGACCTTGTAACGGAGGAACAAGTCTCTAGTCTTCTATCAACCACTCACTTTACAACTTGTACACTTGATTCTATTCCATTACAACAAATCCATCCCGTCTTCTGCATTTATCACAGCTCTCTGGGATTCAGTGCAGGGTGTTTTTCTTGTGGTCTGTAATCAGTGTCCAGGTGCGAGTGGGTGTGGTTTGGCCAGTGTAATAGTATGTCTGTGTGCACTTGTTTGGTGTTTTGTGTGAATCTCTCTGGGATTCAGTGCAGGAAGGTAAAGGGTGTTTTTCTGTCGTGTGGTCTGTAATCCGTGTCTAGGTGAGAGAGAGAGGATGTGGTTTGGCTTGTGTTATTGCTTGTTTATTTTTTCCACTGAGATTTTGTAGACAATTATGAGTCAGTCCAGTGGCAACCTCACTCAGTGTACATCCTGTCATATGTATGCCCTACTAAAACAGATGATCCAGAGTCCATACCTCTGTGACAGGTGTGAGTATGTTGCCTCTCTGGAAGCACATACTGATATTCCACTGGAAAGAGAGCACAGTTTAGCTGGGCCTAGCATGGAGGGTGGAGATGCGGCTAGTGAGAATGTCCAGGGAGTTAGCTGGGTTACAGCTAGAAGGGGAAGCAGGGGGATCAGGAGGAGGCGGCAGGCCAGTTCTGAGTTGACAAACACCAACAGATTTGCCATATTGAGTGAAACTGTTGGGGATGTCTAACAGCCAGGAGAACAGTTCTACTGGAGGAGTGGGAGGGCAGATTAGGCAGAGCAACAGATTTTGGTGGTAGGGCACTCTATTATTAGGAAGGTAGATAGGTTCCCAACAATCTAACAGATCCCAGCAATCTAACAGTTTGCTGTCTCCCAAGTGCTCGGGTTCATAAATTATTGGGAGTGGCTGGAAATGAGCCAGCGGTCTTGGTTCATATTGGTACCAATGACAAAGTTAGTGGAAGATGGAGTGTTAGTGGAAGATGGAGAAAGCTTTTAGAGAACTAGGGAATAAGCTTAAAGCAAGGACCTAAAAAGTAGTATTTTCTGAGATACTACTAGTGCCACGTGCTAGCCCATGGAGACAGGAGCTTAGAGAGGTTATTGTGTGGCTTAAAATGTGCACTAAGGAGGGGTTTGGGTTTTTAGAGCACTTGGTTGACTTCGGTACAATCTCTTTAGCAGGTATGGATTGCACCTTAATGATGAGGGAGCTTTTGGGCTAAGGGATTAGATGGTAAAAAGGCTGGAGCATTTTTTAAACTAGTAGGTGGGGGAGGGACTAGATGAATGCAATGGGGTAGAAAGTGTAGAGGGGATAATAAATGAATTAACTACTCATGGGGAGAAGGTGGGGAGAGGGTTAGTATAGTCAATAGGGAGGTATTACCAAGTAACTCAAGTACAGAGGCAGGCACCTCAAAACGACAAAACCATAACATAAGATATATGCTTACTAATGCCAGAAGCTTGCTAGGAAAATGGGAGAGCTAGAACTATTGGCCATTAACGAAAAATGGAATTTAATAGGCATTACTGAAACATGGTGGGATGAGTCTCATGGCTGGACTGTTAATCTGGATGGTTATAACCTATTTAGGAAAGATAGGGGCAATGGTAAAAGAGGAGGAGGGATTTGTCTGTATGTTAAGCCTGAATTTAAGCCTATAGTCAGACAAGATATTTATGGTGGAACTAGCCGTAATATAGAAAGTTTGTGGGTAGTGTTAAATAGCGGAGCAGCAAATTCAAAAGAATATATTAGTTGGAGTATGCTATAAACCCCCAAATATAACTGAAAGCGAGGAAATACAATTATTATTACAGATTGGAAATGCAGCTAAGCATGGGCAAATGTTAATAATGGGAGATTTTAACTATCCTGAAATAATCTGGATAAATGAGACCAGCAGTTCAGAGCAGGTTCTTGAGTACACTCAGGGATCATTATCTGGCCCGAATTATACTAGAAATGAAGCTATCTTGGATTTAGTTATCACAAATAATAAACGATATGGTATCAAATGTTGAAATAGGGCAACCTTTTAGAAACAGTGATCACAACACAGTGCCATTTGAGATTGAAGTAAAAAAACATAACTGTAAGGGGCCAACAAAAACTCTTAATTTTAAAAGGGCAGATTTTAACGGTCCAAGGGCAGCAATACACTGCATAGGCTGGGACAAAGAACGGACGGGTAAAAATACTGAACATAAATGGACAACATTTAAAGCCTTACTAAATATACATACACATCGGTAAAACCATGTGGGAATAAAAGTAAAAGGAGTAAATCACATCCAATGTGGTTTAACAATGATTTAAAGATCAAGATACGGAGTAAAAATCAGGCATTTAAATCATACAAACAAGAGGAGACAGAGACTGCCTTACGTAAGTACAACTAAATACCTTAGGCTTGCAAAAGAGCTATTAGACTAGCTAGAATAGAAAATTAAAAACGAGTTGCAAAAGAGAGTAAAACTAACCCTCAAATATTTTTTAAATATACTAATGGAAAGAAGGCCAGGAAGGAAGCTAAAAGAACATTATAATGTGACACGGGCTGTCTGATAATTAGTGACCAAGAAAAGGCAGATGAGCTAAATAAGTAATTTTCTTCTGTACACAAAAGGGAAGTACCAGTGGTTGGGACACCACAACATAATGGGGCTACACTACTGGGTTCTGTAATAGCCAAAGCCATCATATTTAATTTTTCACGATTCACTCAACACTGGGTCGCTACCAGATAACTGGCGAAAAGCACAGGTGATACCTATTTAAGAAGGGAACAAGACCAAATCCGGGGAATTATAGACCAGTAAGCCTCACTTCTGTTGGGAAAGATTTTAGAAGGGATAATAAGGGATAATATACAAGAATATGTCTATTTGAACAGAATTATAAATAGGCGTCAACATGGATTTATGAGGCATAGGTCATGTTAAAACAAATCTAATTTGTTTCTATGAGGAGGTTAGTAGGAACTTGGATTAAGGCAAACCTGTGGATGTAGTTGATTTGGATTTTGCAAAGGCTTTTGATACAGTGCAACATGGAAGACTATTTTCAAACGAAGGGATACAGGAATTAGAGTAAATATCTGCTCATGGATTTAGAGCTGGCTAAAAGACAGAAAGCAAAGGGTTGTGGTAAATGTTACTTACTGCGATTGGACTAATGTGGTAAGTGGGGTTCCTCAGGGTTCAGTATTAGGTCCTCTCCTTTTTAATATATTTGTTAATGACTTAGAAGTAGGATTGGAAAGTAGTGTCTCATTTTTGCTGATGACACTAAGTTGTGAAAGGTACCTAAACCAGATAATGATAAACTTTCCCTCCAAAGGGATTTACATAAAACAGACGATTGGGCATCTGGGAAGGAAAAATAGCCATGCAATTTTATATCTTAATCGAGCAAATATAGGGGTATCAGATATTGAAAGGGATTTGGGAGTAGCTGTGGACAACCACCTAGGTAACAGTGCTCAATGCCAAGCAGCAGCTGCAAAGGCAAATAAAATATTAGCATGTATTAAAGGAGGGTATAGAAGCAAGGGAAGCAAATATAATTCTACCATGAAAATACACAACGAAAACAGTAACAAAAGCCTCACATTGTATGCCAAACAGCATTGCTAGCCTTACAATTTGATTCCCGTCATCTTTGAAGGGCAATTTCCTAGTTAAACATAAATTCTGATGACTCAGCAGGGACATGAAGGAATTCATGATACATTAGAGGGAATTGTGAGTGTGAGAGGGGCTTTTGCATTTCTGGAGAGCTGTGGTTGCAATGAATGATGTAGTCTCTGCTTCTGGGTCAGTGAGGAGGGAAGGGGTGTATTGTTAATTTTAATCTTATCTAGTTATTAACCTTCTTTCACATTCCCTTCTCCTTTACCTGTCCCTCCATGGTAACTACATATACACACCCCATCATCCATCTCCCAGGATGTGATGTAACAAACACAAAATGGATTCCTGTACTTATAAACAAAGTCTTAAATTCAGATTTTCCACAAAAAGGTTATGTCCATATCTTACAGCTGCTAATATTGTTAGGTTGGTATGCACTTGACAATCAAATGCATTTTTTCATAAATTGCATTGGTCCTTATTGAGTACACCAGTATGTTTTTTGCAGAACTATTTTCATCACCAGGCTGCCATATATTTTAAGTGACCTTGGAGGACACATTTTTATCTTTAAACTAGACACACTATTTGCGAATTGGTGTTCACTAGTGATGACCGTAGTTTAAAAAAAGGTCTAAATATTAGAGATAAATATGCTTAATGTGTGTAGTGATCTAAAAACACTTGTATACTTTAATAATAGATGGAATAATGGAGAAGACCAATGCAAGGTGACCACAGTAGGACATGGTTGGAGTGGAATAAAGTAAATGAGGGACTGTCCGTTGAGAAGAGGGACATTTGGGGTGGCTGGGAGGGGTGATTATTTTCTTTTAAAACCAGATTTATCTACAAGAGGGGACAAATGGGCAGTATACATTTAAATGGTGTTTACATTTATAGTGGATATAAAAAGTCTACACCCCTGTTAAAATGTCAGGTTTCTGTGCTGTAAAAAATGAGACAAAGATAAATCATTTCAGAACTTTTTCCACCTTTAATGTGATCTATAAACTGTACAACTCAATTGAAAAACAAACTGAAATCTTTAAGGTGGAGGGAAGAAAAATGAAAAAGAAAAATATTGTCGTTGCATAAGTCTGCACACCCTCTTATAACTGGGGATGTAGCTGTGTTCAGAATTAAGCAATCACATTCCAAATTGTGTTAAATAGGAGTCAGCATACACCTGCCATCATTTAAAGTGCTTCTGATTAACCCCAAATAAAGTTCAGCTGCTCTAGTTGGTCTTTCCTGAAATTTCATTAGTCGCATCCCACAGCAAAAGCCTTGGTCCACAGAGAGCTTCCAAAGCATCAGCGGGATCTCATTGTTAAAAGGTATCAGTCAGGAGAAGGGTACAAAATAATTTCCAAGGCATTAGATATACCATGGAACACAGTCATCATCAAGTAATAGGACACAACAGTGACATTACCAAGAACTGGAGCTCCCTCCAAAATTGATGAAAAGACGAGAAGAAAACTGGTCTGGGAGGCTACCAAGAGGCCTACAGCAACATTAAAGGAGCTGTAGGAATATCTGGCAAGTACTGTCTGTGTGGTACATGTGACAACAATCTCCCGTATTCTTCATATGTCTGGGCTATGGGGTAGAGTGGCAAGACTAAAGGCTTTTCTTACGAAGAAAAACATCCAAGCCAGGCTTCATTTTGCAAAAACACATCTGAAATCTCCCAAAAGCATGTGGGAAAAGGTGTTATGGTCTGATGAAACCAAGGTTAAACTTTTTGGCCATAATTCCAAAAGATTTGTTTAGCGCAAAAACAACACTGCACATCATCAAAAGAACACCATACCCACAGTGAAGCATGGTGGTGGCAGCATCATGCTTTGGGGCTGTTTTTCTTCAGGTTCACGTAGGAACGCCGTTGCGGATCAATGACGTCATCTTTGTGCGTCTAGACCGCGGAGTGCTAGGCAGAGAGCTAGCGTTTTCTTTTCAGGCCCATAGTGTAAAGTCCCTTCCCTGCATTTAACACTGAAGCTATTTAGCTAGTGTAACAATAGAAGGGAGGCAAAGATATACATAGAAGGATCCTGGTGACGAACGCTGCAGTTTTGGTATAATATTTAGGCAGTTTTTGGACAATATTCAATCAGCAAACGCTGTAGTTCTAGGAAAGCAGTGAATTAAAAAAGCAATAGAGTATTGAGACATTTATCACTCATTTGAGTATTGAGGCATTTACCACTCAATATCTGTCACTGTGTCTCCTCAGAAACACCAGCATATAGCTGGACAATAGAACCTTCTGTACCTATACAGCCTGCTATATACTACATTTATTTAAATTTTTCGCTTTCATACAGGTGTATAGCACATAGATGTACACTATATGAATTATAGCACTTGGCACTTTATATATCTAGCACTTTTTTTGCACGATAGTCCCCTTTTTTGTGACAATACTAGCACCTTATATTGTATATAGTTTGTCCATTTAGGACAGAACTTACCATTTAGAGATACCATTCCTGCCAACTAAATAGTTCTGCAATCTCTGCCACCTATGTGCATACATTTTAATAAGGATTTTAATTACCATTAAAAGCTAAGTTTTATTATTTAGTTTATTCTCTTCTTTCTAAGATTAGGATGATTAGGTGTGCCCTACAATAGGATCTTTTTTCTCCCTTTATACAGCTGTTTTTCTTCAGCTGGAACTGGGGCCTTAGTTAAGATAGAGGGAATTATGAACAGTTCCAAATACCAGTCAATATTGGCACAAAACCTTCAGGCTTCTGCTAGAAAGATGAACATGAAGAGGAACTTCATCTTTCAGCATGACAACAACCCATAGCATACATACAAATCAACAAAGGAATGGGTTCACCAGAAGAAGATTAAAGTTTTGGAATGGCCCAGACCTGAATCTGATTGAAAATCTGTGGGGTGATCTGAAGAGGGCTGTGCACAGGAGATGCTCTCGCAATCTGACAGATTTGGAGTGTTTTTGCAAAGAAGAGTGGGCAAATCTTGCCAAGTCAAAATGTGCCATGCTGACAGAGTCATATCCAAAAAGACTGAGTGCTGTAATAAAAGCAAAAGGTGCTTCAACAAAGTATTAGTTTAAGGGTGTGCATACTTATGCAACCATATTATTTTATTTTTATATTTTTTCTTCCCTCTACCTAAAAGATTTTAGTTTGTTTTTCAATTGAGTTGTACAGTTTATAGGTCACATTAAAGGTGGAAAAAGTTCTGAAATGATTTAACTTTGTCTCATTTTTTTTTACAGCACAGAAACCTGACATTTTAACAGTGGTGTGTAGACTTTTTATATCCACTGTACAAGAGTACAGAATAACTCGTAAAATGTATATCTTTGTTTATTAAACACAAACAACTTATACAAGTTGCACCTTTTCTTCTAACGGATATTGAAACTTTCTACTGAACGGAAATTAAAATGTGTTAAATTAATTAAGCAGTTAACAATACAAAGTTACTGACAAAAGCTCACTGTCACACTTCACAATCCATCTTCATAAAATTCTCCAAGAGCACCATAACACCAGCTGTTGGCTCCTTGCTCCTAGTATATTACTTTCTATAGAGAGAATTCTATTGGTACAATGAAAGATCTCATCATGTAGAGTAGGACAAAAGATTTAACAGAACACAGTTTGGGGAACACTGATTTAGTTCATCAATAGTTTGGATTTAGAAGAAGAATGACATGTTGATATAAATTGAATGAGAAAGAATTTAACAACTATTTATCCATTATACAAGCAAATTCTCACTCTTACAAGCAAGAGCGCTACATTATAAAAAGGAACCAATAGAAGAATTTGTTTTATTCATTACTTTCTGAGCAATTTCCAGGGAACAAATTACACTGGTCTAATGAAGGTTTACAATATATGTTTTGAGTACTCCTCTTTTGACATGTTCCCTATATGTACTTTAGTCTATTATAATGCAATTTTTCCTGCCACCAACACAGTTGCATAATACCGTAAAACAACTAAGGGATAATCAATTCTGTAGTATTATTAGTAACTATTAGGACAACACTTCTCTTATTACTTTACCTATGTATGATTAGAACACATTACATACATTATCAACAGTTTTACAAAGAGCAAATCTCCTTTTAAGCAACAAACATTTTTTTTGTTACATTTAAAGAAACACTGTTACCATACATGCTCTGCACCATAAGATAAATGGTGGAAAATAATGTATAAAAGTTGCTTAATTTTTTGTAATTTTGTTATTACAGACGGATTATTTCTTGTATAGCCCTTGCACAGATAATGAGCTTCCTGTAATGGCCAATACACTGGGTATATTTTAGCCTTAGTGATTTCTCACTGTATATCATTCAGTGGCATGGTGCAGTGGTTTTTACTAGGTTACACCTTGCAATTGGTGTAAAAGAACTATATAACTAATATGCTATTAATGGAAATGGTTCTAAATGGCTTCACCGACCAGTGCACCACATTTATTCAGCTGATGCAGGGGAAGGTCTAAATCTATTAACTTCAAAAATGCATAACTCAATTCAACCACAAGTTTAAAAATTAAGGCACTTTTTGCACTTGAAATTTCACACCACATCTGGTGACTTTAGCATTCCTTTAAGCATAGCAATGTAATTTAACCATATGAGCCCAATCCCGACTTTTTTTTTTTTGCACTAGAAGTGAAAGAGCACTATATTCTATTAGACACGGCGTGGACTAGATTCACTAAGGTGTGTGGTTTAACGCAAGACCTCACTAACCCTCTCAAGAACGCTAACAATAATTCTTCAACTTGAAAGAAGTTGAATAGTTATTTTTAGAGTTCCAAGAAGTTGGAGATCTCTCACAGAGATAAAATTAGTACCTTAGAGAATAAAGGCCCCCGAGGCATTGTATTGACTATCTGTCTGCCCTTAGTTACCCAGCTCTATGTTAAACTTCTAAATACAAAGGAATTTATGTATTTTCCGGATTTAAATTCAGATCATAAATAGACAAATAGACAAACAATGCCACAACTCAACACTCATGCTGACTTTTTATTTCAATGCTTTGCGTTGCAGCTGCATAAGTATAAATACTTGTTCAATATACAACAAATACAACATTCATAAAGTTTTTGTATTGTGTTTTTTTTTATCTGGTGTATTTTGTTTAATAAAAAGTTAGACAGCAAACACTTTATTGCACAGATACGAAGCTGGTAATTCTACAGCAAGAAATACTACAAAAAGATCACAGGTTTAGAACCGATACATAGAAGAGACAAACTGGATCACAAAGGCAATTTTTTTTTTACATTGCAGTAGTAAGGTTAACACTTACAAACAAGTGGTACATGAACACGTTAGGTACTTTAAGACTTCAAAGATGAGAGACAACACATAACACAAGATGTTCTCAACACATACACTTGTAAACAGTTAAATGAATAGAATATCCCAAAATACGTAAGGCGGTAAATTAATAGCTCCTGGGAACAGTGGCATGAAAACATGTGAATTAGTATTTGGTAAAGCAAATGTCTACTCTAGATTGTTTAAAAATCTGTTTATTCTATTGTGCAATATCTGGATTTGATTATTTATGGGACCATTGTAGTGGTTGTTCATTAAGGTCTCATTTGTTTATTAGTTAATTAACAGACAATCAGTATTTGAAGAAATACATTTCAATGTGGCTTTTAAAACATAATTTGAATTTTCTTTGCAATTACTAGCAAGAGTCCATAGGTAGGAGCAGATGTGCCCAGAAGGGTATGCTAACATTTCCTTCAAATAAGCGTATTTGCAACAGCCATTAAAAGACCCTGATTTGGACAGAATTTTGAGCAGACCTACTCCTACCCTCTGAATGACTAATAGGGGGTGGAGAGAAGCAGATCTACTGGTGAAAGGAATTTGAAAGTTCAAATGTCAGCTTTAAAACTTCAAATACAGATTTAATTGCTAGTGAATATGTCAAATTGAACCATACTTTAAGTTGTGGACCAGAATATGTAGCCTCATAAAATAGACTACAATAATTTAGTATCCAGGTAATGTTTTATTACAAATAACTGTCATGTTATTCACAGATGTTATGGAGGCTTATGAAAGCATCACAAATACCACTCTAGCTGAAAGTGGTACTAAGGTGCACAGTATTAACCTGTAGGAAACTAAAACGGATATAAATAAAAATATAAATATCCTTTAGTACTAACCAAGGAAATATTATAGTCGCCATTTAAGTTTATACCGCTTGTATTATTTTTCCTTGTGTTAGCTTTGTTTATTGATTGAGCTGTGAAATAAGACTTATCAAACAAAAGTCAGCAGTATACTGTATACAAAATGTAAATAAGGCTTTGCAAAAATGTAAAAAGTAAAGTCACATTCCAAGCACCAAATAGCTCCAACATGGCCCCTGTGTTACAAAAAAAAAAAGCTTTTTTTTTATTATACATTATTCACATATTTATAATACATAAAAAGATATGTTATGAAATGTACGGAGCTACTTAATGCACTTACTAAAGAATGTGAAACCCAGCATTGCTAAGAACAGCAAACTGCATCTATACTGTAAGGCCCCGGCTACTTATTAAAAACACCCACAAGTGCTTTGACAGGAAAAGCCAATTGAATTAACGTTAAATAACAACTTTCCCTTCCAAGCCAACATCATAAACAGAAGGCGTACACTTACTAGTTGAACGACAATTCTACCACACAGAGAACTAGCTATGTTTTACATAGGCAAAACTGCTATTAGAAGTGGAACAAAAGCGAATGCTAGGCTTTCTGAACATAATATTCAAAGGAAAGCAATGCAGATGCGTTTATTCTTCTGATAAAGAGTGTCAATGTGTGTCCAACTCAAAGACAGAAGGCTTCGAAAACGCCACTGTTAAGAATGCCTAACTTCAGTTTTTATTTTTCATTCTCCGTATCATGTAATAAAACAAAATGATAGTGGATATGAGTTTTGGAGTCATATTGGAGATCAATAAAATAAAGCTACAGATTCCTTATATGTTGGAAAGGTCAATATTTAAAGCCATTGTGGATTGTTTACTATAGCTACAACCAGTGACAGTCATTGTTTAAAGGAGAATTCCAACTAAACATAATATGATCAAATATGTACGTAGAAGTACTAGAAAATTACTTTTCTTGCTACAAAGAATTATGTGTATTAGAGGAGTCGTGTGATCTAAGGAAAAAAATAATTGCTATAGTTAACAGTTAGCAATTAACTACAGCTGTAGTTTGATTGGTTCTTGATTTCTGACTCCGATTACATTGAATATTAAGTGTCAATGACTCAAATGGAACAGTTTGTTCCCAATGGCTGGTTGCTTTCTTCTCAAACACCAAGCAGTAATTAACACCATACATAAGGATATGTAAGCTGTATAAAAAGACACTTAAGTTTACTTTGAATTGACCCATTAAAAGTGTATTAAATAAAAAATGTTCATTGCTTTTGTTTAACGAAATGGCTGATCATTCACTGTGTAACTAATTATCAGTCAGTTATCAGTCAAGAGAACCCAATTGTGTGTTAGTTGCACCATAGAGATCTCACCAGTGTTTCACCGTAAAGCCTCAATATATGTTTTTCTTCTAGATGGATTCTGAGCATCATGACATTTTTCTCCATGTACAATACACAATTGGGGATGCTTAACCCATAACTAATTAGAAAACTGGGCACTATGGGAATGCACATTCTCATGTTAATGTCATTGGAATTCACCGGTGAACACGTTTTAGCCATTGATAATTCCATATATTTTAAATGTTTTTAGTATGTGTGAATGAATAGACTAAGGAGTAAATAAACTAGGAGTAAAAGAACAAAACAAAAAAACTCATAATAAGCCCTTCCTTTGTAGAGTTTAATTCCTTCCACAGTACCAACATTTGGAAATATATTTTTCCTCTTCCCATCAATACAAAATATGGTTTTGTTCATTTTACATTTTTTGTTATTTAATGAATGAATGAAAATGCATTTTTTTAGAAAACAAGTAAACAGTGAATTTCAGCAGCAAACTGTACATTCTACATTCAACACACAATACAGTATTACACAGACCTTTTCCCCATAGCCCTTTCCCCATTCCCAATTGTACAGGTACTTTTTTCACCGTAACTGCACGTTTGACAGTCTACCAATGACAGTTGGGAATAACAGTGTTGCAAAACCAGAAACCCATTGCTCTTTAATATCATAGGACATGAAACAAATGCCTGAATTCATGGAGACACTACACAGTGCTGGTTTCTGAAAGTAGTCTGAGGTTAGCAGCTACTCAAGAGTTCTCATCACTCCGTGAAGGCGCAGGTTATGTCGCTTTTTTGTGAGGATTGCTTTGTGATAGGTCCTTTCCTCGCTTATGTCCTTTACAGTCTTTGTCAGAAGAAGGTACACAAGGATTCTCCTGTGCACTTGCTGGTGATCTTGGCGGGTCTTTTGTTACATTTTTCTTGTTGGGAGATGTAGGCAGATCCCTCCGATTTACCACTGCAGTTGCATTGCTATTAACAATGCACGGTTGTTTTTCGGCAGCGGATTTAACAGGTGGATTCTCTGCCTTTAACACACCAGCTTTGTTAGAGGGTATTTGGATATCCTTTTTAGTTTTGTTATTTGTAACATTCAAACTTGGTGTTGGCTCCTTCTTTTCTTTACCAACACTTATAGGAGCTTCAAGTAGATGAGTTTTAACTAACGAGGCATCCGTATTTGTAGAACAAATAGTTGTGGGCAGACCTGTATTACCATTACCAGCATCATGCAATAGCTTCTTACCTTCTGTTTCTTTCCCTATTAACTTTGGAGAGTCTTTGCTACCAGATTTTAGCTTTTCCACAGTCATTTCTCTGGCATCCCTTTTTGTAACAATAGGGTTCAGCTTAATTTCTCCTTTGTCATTTAGTACATAAAGTGCTTTAGTGCATTTATATTCTTGTGAACTTGCTGTAGCAGAAGGTGCAAGTCCCAAGCTTTCTATTGTCTGTTTCCCATGTGCAGAAATCTTGACAGGTGGAGCCCGGGAAAGCTTCGGATGTGTGCTTGTTTTTTCAATTAGATGAGTTTTTGCAGAGCATTCCTTCAGAGTAACAGTACTTGGGCTCATCGGAGTCTCGGAGGTTAGTGATAGATTTCCATTGACATGAGATTCATTTGTAGTAAGAGCAGTGGTTCCTTTTGTTCTTACAGAAACGGACTCTGAAAGAGGTACAATTTTATCAGATTCTTTACTTTGGGAACATAATTCTGTTTTTGCATGATTACCATTTTTAACAGAACTCTCTGATTTTTGAACAACTATTTCTTTCTTGGTCAGGGTAACTGTGCTTTGTTTTTGTGTAGATTGTGGTTTAATATCAGATATGGTCGTTTTAATTGAAGTAGACCTACAGTCTGTCTCTATCTTTGATTTATTAATATGGTAGTCTAACTGTCTAAAATCTGATTTGGTGGGTTCTTCCTTAAAGGGCAAGGGGCTTTTAGAGCTGGCTTCTTTCACCACTCCAACTAAATTATTCTTGGCCACTGCTTGCCTTTGCAAATTTTGACAAGAGAGTTCTTTTTTATTGACTGGATTTTGAATATCCCTTTTCTCTGCGTCTCCTGCGCCACTATTTTTCACAAGAGTAGTTGTTTCTAATGTTTTAGGTTTGCTGTCAAGAGAAGATGGTTTGGGCTGTATATCACACAATGTAATCTTAGCAGGTACCTGCTCAATTACAGAAGAACCAACAGACTTTGCGGTGTGGGTTTTACCTATAGCCACATTTTGATTAGGATCTATCTTGGGAGTCCCTGTCTGTTTTCCTTCTTCAATGCGGTCCAGGGATGAAAAGTATTTTTCAGAGTTGCTTGATTTTGTCAAATCTGTAGAAGCTATATTCTCATAAGATTCTCTGGAGGTATCGGTCCTTTCAAAATATGATTTATTATTGGGTCTTTGCTCCAGTGAACACTTGACAGAGGACACATCCTGATTTTTCATATTGTGTCTATTAGTTTTCAGAATAGCAGACAATCCTTCTGTCGCTGGATATCTCACTGATGACTGAGCTGCTCCTAATCCTTGACTTGGAACAGAATTTACCATTTCTACAACACGTTCTTTTGCTCTAAAGCCTGATACATCTGTGATTTGACATATTTCAGTGGTATGAGAATCATACTTAGAGTTTTCTTTCACAGATCCCTTCGGTCCAAAATTCCCCTGTATACTTTGGCAATTGGAGCTTGTTTTTGTAAACTTAAATGTATTTACATCATCTGGCTTGGATACAACTTCAGTTGTTGAGTTGAAGCTTGATTCCTCTGGTTTTATATTACTGGAATTCTTCTTTTCTACTGCTTGCAATGTGGCTTCAGATTCTGTTTTTGAAACTTTTGGTCCTGAGAGCAAAGCAATATCTAAAGTACCTTCAATAGGTTTTAAAGAGGAAACAGATCTTACTTCCAATTTGTACTCAGTTGGGCTTTTTCGAATAGGGGTTTCTGTGGGAGTAACAGTTGACTTGTCAATAATATTTTCAGGTCTGTTACTGGTTTTCAATGGCACAAAAGAATGTGAGGTACTTTGAACATTAGTTGAATTTCTGTTATCTAGTGATGCCATAGAATCTGCCTGCAAATATACAGGCTTTGATTGCAAACATTCATGAGAGGATGAAACCATCTTTGACTTTAACACTGGACTGAGACTACTATCCTTATCTTCAAAAGATTTTTTCATTCTAAAATAATCATTATTTTGAAGTTTGCCATCACCCATCTCAAATCTGATAGGCTCTTTTGTTTGCAGTGACTTATCTAAATGTTCATCCCTGGCACAGAATATTCTCTCTGATGAAACATGAAATTTCTCTTGCAAAGCACTGGTTGAGGTTTTCTTGAACTCATATGACATGTGACCAACTTCAGCATTCTGTGAACCATGGCAAAATATCTGTGCATCTACAGAAATGTTGGAACCGTTTGAGCGAGAGTTTACACTCTTGCAACTAGTATCCTTAAATATTACAGCTCCAGGCCGAATCTCAAACGAAGTAATTTTACTCTCTGGAACATTTGATTTTTTCAATGAATTTTGATTGATTTTTTCATCCTTCTCCTCTGCAGCTAATGTTGAAGGAATTTCAATTTCACTCTGCAAATCATAAGTTATGCTTTGCTTTAAAAGAGAATCTTGTCTTTCGGATATATCTTTTTTCTTCAATACAATCTTGGCTCTCAATTTCTCTTTGTCCAGTTCATCCGTGGATTCCTGTCTACTCAACTTTCTTGATATTGGGCGTTTCAGGCAGCCTTGCTCTACGGGCCTTACTCTTGTTGATGCGGGAATATCACATGTATTCTCTTCCAGGCTTTGTAGTGATGTATCTCTTTGTGACTGCTGCTTATGGACTTCTTCCTTGGTCACTTCAAGATTGTGCTTGCGTGGACATAAGTGCTTTTTCTCACAGCAATATGATGGTGAGAGTTTCTCTTCTGATTGAACTCTCTTTAACAATGGAGATCTTGGTGGCTCAGCACTTTTAGGTCGAACCACATGCCTTACAATTGTTGGTGGAGAGTGCATTTTTGCAGGGAAGTTAGGATTTGATTTTGAGTTTGCCACTGAAATTCCATGTAATGGTGATGGAGATCTCTGTGGAGATGGTGGTTGAGGTGTTGGTGATGGTGTTCTTGCCAGAGGAGAAAGTGGTATGCTACCAGCAGACTTGCGTCTTCCAGACCTGTATCTTTGTCCACCTAGCTTAGGACCTAATCCATGCAGAGTGCTGGGTCTGATGTGTCCAGAACCTGCTGGAGAGTTTGGTGCACTTGAACTTGGGGAACTACTTTGAGAAGAATTTGCGCCTAAGGAGAAAACACAACATACAAAAGAATTAGCAGATAGATATTAAAAGGTATAAATGTAATTTCTAGCTACAAAGCATTTTAGAATAAATTACATAATATCACAGAAGATAATTATAGAGTGATATATATCCTGGTAAACTAGTGTAAGTTGTTCTACAGCTGTAGTTTCAGTGCTATTCATGTAGATAGAACTCACCAGATGGGAAGTCTGGAGTGGAGCGACAGCTTGGAGTAGGGGATCTTGGAGACAAACTGTGGGTAGGTGAAGCAGGTAAACTTTCTCCTGATGATAGTGAACGGTTCAAGCAGGAAAAGCTTCGGCTGGTGTGAAGGAGAGGGGAAGGTTGCTTTGCCAGTTTTTTGAAGAAAGACCTCCTCCTAGAGGAAATAACAAATGTAATAAATAATTAAAAATTAACAGATTTTATTTTTTTTATAAAATGGAACGTCTGGACATAGACACGCAAACAAAACAAAAACATCTAAAAAGGCTTTAAAGGGACACTAAAGTCACAAATTTGGCAACATCCAGTTAAAGAGTAGGCTTTAAACCTTTAAAAAAAATCTCTATTTAAAAGTATTTAAAAATGAGTGTTCTCACAAAGGAATTAGGTAAATAGACAATTTTCTGGCTGGGCATTCTAATTCAAAAGCATAACTGAAAGTAGGGAATTTTATACAAGTTATCTTTCTCTTTCTAAAAAAATAATTACTAGCTAAAGAGTTTCCCAAAAAGTCATAAAAGGCCCCTAAAAAAAAAGATTTGTTAATAACATATTGATCCAAATATATAGAAAATATAAAACATGTATTAAGACAACATCAATAAAATTATGTTACTGGCACTAAGACTAATATTGCTTTATTGTTGGATCTGGCAATGGACTTGTGATTTCGATAAATGGATATTTGAAAAGAAGCAATAAAACTTGTACACTGCACAGATGCTTTATTAGTTTTTCACAGACAATTAAATAACTCACCGTTCTATATTTTCCTTCTTCTTGGTTTTCTTGCTGCGTCTCACCATGCGGCTCCTGTAGCTATTTCTTCTGGCAGGGCCAGTTTTGATAGAAGTATTCTCAAAAGCAGTTGTAGTGATTGCCACTTTGCTTCCACTCTGTCAAAGCATATAGGGGAACCTTAGTATAGTTTCACTGTACAATTCAATACTGCTAGGATATTAATATTACGGTTTAGAAGTCTCACTCTGTACAAACATATTCCTCCAATAACATTTATAAAATGTATTTAGTTGCCAAGATAACCATAAACATGATCAGCTAAACCATAAGTAGCAGACTAATAGTACTAATCAGCTTAACACAGATCTAAAAAACCTACACTTACATTTATTTGCTAAAAAACAGAAATATGTAATCTAGAAATAGGGATTATATTAAGGACAATAATGACTCACTAACCAGTAAGCTTGAAGTTTCTTGTTTATACTTTGTCCCTTCAAAGAACTAGAAATGAAGAACTTTAGGCAAATGTTTTTTTTTATTTATTTATTTTTTAAGTGAAAAAACAGGACCACATTAACTTAATTCTAATTACATATATCGCTGACCACAGCCTTAAAGACTGTCTTGGTCAGTGTGCTCACATGTATTGTCAAGACTATGAGATATAATAATCTATTTATTTAACAATGTCATATATGAACACTGTTCAAGTAGATATTTTCTTCAAACCTAGACTAGTTATTTGGTTCAAATTATATTGTTATAATTAGTGGGACACCACTTTAACAAGGCAGCTTGGGTATAACATTCTGTCAAATAGTATTTAGCACTTCATCCTAAATGGCGGGTGTATTCAATGTCTTACTTTAATGTGTAATTTTTATAACAAATATATTATTTTATGAAGAGATTGCAAAGGTAAAACAAATGCATAAGAATATTTTAAACATAATTCTTAATCTTGTTGGAATTCATCTCAATACATGCTCCACACAACAAATAAAGTCTTACCTTCAAAAGAAGCTCTATAACCTCTGTATGAACAAGTCCATGAACTGGCTCACCATTTATGTGAGTAATAAGATCGCCCGCCTTAAGACCAGCCTGGTAAGCAGGGCTTCCCTCTTCAACACTCTAATAAGAAAAACAAAAGCAGAAATATTTTTTTATTTACAGTTACGTGTATAGGTAACAAGATTTATAAACATTTTTTTTTTATTTCAAGAATCAGTTAGTTGTCAGTAAAACCCCAACTCATAACTTTAAAATAAAAATATAGGTTGAAAAACGTACAAAACAATGATATCTAAAAATGAATTTAAATGGACACTAAAGTCACAAAGTTTTCATGAACTTGAAAGCGCTGGATTTCAATATTAAATTTTTTTAAATAAATATTTAATTTCATGTAAATAGTATTTAATTCATAAATCTGGAAATTTCATTGTATAAGCGAGATGAATGCTACTTCCTAAACAAAGGAGGACAGTTTTGTGAAAAGACAATATAACTTAAAGACAAAGTAAGGAATCATTTAATACATTTTTTTTCTCAAATTAAATCAGTAGCTATGAAGTTTCTCAAATATTAAAGGTCCTTAACAACTTTTCAAAATAAATGATAAGCTTGAAAATGGATTTGTTATTTACATATTGATCAAAAATATAGAAAATAATAAAACTATTATGACAACATGGTTGTACTGTGCCCATGTTGTGCCAATTTAAACTGGCCATGGAGCAGCAACTTCAATAAATCAATATGAAATTAAAAGTTATTAAAGATATATATAGATGAAAAGTGCTTATTCTCACCCAGACAATGTGATGAACAGTGTAGACATCACTGTCACCGACAAATACTCTTATTGCCTGTAAGGTGAAGCCAAACTTCTTCCCAGAACTCTGAATGACAATAGGCTGCCTAGGGCTGAAAGAGGAGATTGAAGAGTCTCGGCTGGGAGAAGAGTCTCTTGAGGAAGGATCTGAAGACAATGATAGTGGGGATATAGGGCTTCCTAACGGTGACACACTATACACATCTGGGGAGAAAAAAGTTGATCTACATTATTTAATGTAATTGGAAAAACTCAATAAAATTCATATTTTGTGAATAAAATGCACACAAAGGCAATGTAATGGTAAAGAAAACAAGCAAACAAGATGATAAACTGCATAATAAAAATCCATGCAAAGAATATTTTTTAAATAATGGTGTTTAATATGAGTATTTGTAATAAACTGAATAGCAAGTCAGACACTACACACTGTAAATAAAAACAAAAGAATATCACATATATAGTTGTGCGCGTACGAGTTGTTGCTAACGCTGCGGGCTCGCGTAGCGAGCCGAGGCCCTCGCGAAGCGAGGGCACTGCCCGAGGGTCTCAGTTGCTGGCATGGAGCGCCGAAGGCGTCCATGCCAGCAACTGAGGACCCTCGCGAAGCGAGGGCCTCAGTTGCTGGCATGGAGCGCCGTAGGCGCTCCATGCCAGCACCTGAGGACCTCGCAAAGCGAGGGCCGCAGTTGCTGGCATGGAGCGCCGAAGGCGCTCCTTGCCAGCAACTGCGACCCTCGCAAACTTCACGTCGCAACCCAAACAGTACGACACACACATTACGACACTCGCAAACAACATACGACACACGTTCACACACATTACGGACTCGCAACACTCGGACGCAACTCGCGAACATTACAAAATGTCAAACACAATACATACACACCCCACATACATAAAAAACTTACCTACACCAAGAGGGAGCACCCAGCACCTCAAAAATACAACTTACACCTCGATTTTACTTCAAATAAAACAGTTTTGAGACTAAAAAAAAAACGAAGCGAGAGAAAAAATGGCCGCCGAACAAAACGAAAACGAGGCTACACCACTCTAAACTCGCAAAACACCACAAGAAACTCGCAAAACACCACAAAACACCTACGGATATTCCGATACAAACGTATAACACACATTACTCGCCATTTCTCGCCAATGCGGAAGTACACGACTACGCTAACGGTTTGGTCTCGCGCACGCACAGTGTTACACTGCACACATTCAGCACGCTTACACAGCAGATCCACACCACTAATGCTGCAGCAACATCAAAACACATTCACAGCTCTTCCACACAATGCTTTAAAATAGGTCAAGTATATTCATTTATTAATGTATTATATATTTCATTATTACACACTAAACAGCATTAGCTACCTTACAATTTCATTGCCGTCATTTTTTGACGGGCAATTCGCTAGTAGTATATATACTATTGATGTATACTGTTGTAGAACAATATACATTTTCCCACTTATTTTACTGAAAATGTACTCTCAAGGTAGAGAGGTAATTTTAAATGCATTGGCCATAGTATTGCAATCTATCTCCACAAACTAAAAATTAAAAAAATAATATAAATAATATTGAACGATAAAGATCATTTTACATAAGTTCCAACAAGAGCAGAATTAAAGGAGTTGTCATGATAGTGTTATGTCAGAGTGTAAAGATTATACACAGCAAAATTATTATTTAATCTAAAAAGGTTAGGAATTTACTTTCATGGAGAATACATGTGAGAAATTCTAATATATAAAATTGCAATTACAAAAACAGGTAGCTCTGGGTGCAGGTCTGCACAGGAAATGTAGTCTTCCCCTTTAACATGGTCTTTTGAATCTACAGAATGAATATATATATATATATATATATATATATATATATATATATATATATATATATATATATATATATAGCAACCATGTCATAGTTTTTGCCAGTGTACATTTTAGTGATTAAAATGAAACAAGCAAATTGTTGTAAACTAAATTTACAGAATGAGCTTTCTTTTCAAAAGCTTGTCTTTTAATATTGATTGTTAGTCCAACATAAAGATATCGCTGCAATACTCAATACTCAATTTTTGCATCATCATAAAGGTAAAATGTATTCTGTAAATTTAATTTACAAAAATCTGCTTATCATATTTTTATCACTAAGATGCACACTGTGGCAAAAACTAGACACGATTGCCATTAAAAAACAACTTGAGACATTGTGCGTTGTACTTAACTATAGTTTGTAACTCGGTACAATTCTTATATTCTTTGTGGAAGAATATTGTAATTTCAAAGAGCAGCAATACTGTAGAGGTAATAAAGGCTACAATAGCAAGTTTGACACTTTTATCCCATAATTAATGGCAACTTGAGGGTAAAATGAAGTAAAAGATTATGAGCAGATTGGATATGTAGTTTTTCTCTTACATCAGTATCTTGGTTTATGAAACAACACCTAACAGGGAACTACCATGTTTATAGAGAATAATTATAGTACTCATAACTAAGTTATAATGCCAACGGGAATGCACATTTCATAAAAAGGTATCTGATGCTGTTAAATCACATGGGGAAGTGTCATGGAAGTAATGATTAACACTAAAGGAAATTAAAAAAAATGCAGTTAGAAGCAAAAAATAAGTTGCGTTTCGAGCCAATGGTTAACAGATGATAGAATGGACATGCAAAGTCATTGAATGTCATGCTGAACATATATATTCTACCTCCGGGGATCATGAGAGACAGAGCACTAGCAGAGATGGACTTAGTAACTTTTCCAGAAATTTTCTGTTTCTCAGTGTTTTCTAATCGTTGCCGAGCCATATGAGAAGTCGAGTCATTGGAGGGCTTTGAGGAATTATCTGTAATGTCCACACTCTCGCTTCTTCCATTTATCTGATCTAAGTGCTCTGAAAAACTACTCACTGTACAAGGAAGAAAGGACAGACATATTAAAACAACTGCGGCTTGAAAGGATGTAGTTATCCCTGCCAATGCCAGAGGGTTTAATGCCTATGGAACAGCAGCGTACTGTACTGCAGGACCAGGCACACTAAGGAGCTTCACAGCTTCTACAGCAGTTCAATAAGGTTAATGAACTACCCTGGAGACTTCAAAACCAAGGCTTCAGGTTGCTATTTCCAGAGAGCACCAGCTGTAAAGCACTTACAAAGTGTAGAAGCATTAAATTGTCTAATGCCTCATTCACACCATGACGCTCATTAAAACTACCCAATGTTCCACATTTTATAAAAGTTAACACAGGTATTTCAAAATACAGTTTGATTATTAATATACGGCTAAGTATGTTTACTCATTTTTTTATAAGACTTTTTGTAAAAGTTTTTTTTCTTTTCAAAAAGAGACTTAAAAAGTAAAACAATACACTGTTGATGTTTGAAAAAAAATGTACAGTTTAACTTTTTCGCTCATTTTTCTTTTTACAAGGCTATCATACCAGTATCAGTTTTACGGTAACTTTGGGGGAATTCACATAATTAAAATTACTGTTCAGAGGATGAGCTGTAAACTCCAACACTCAGGTGTCAAATCAGTCAGATTTTAGAGATATCCGTAACTGAGCACAGGTTAGTCCAGTGATGGCGAACCTTTTTGAGCCCGAGTGCCCAAACCGCAATACATGCCAACTGAATACTGAGTCTTAGACGTACAACGACAGGAACGCAGAACGTTGAAAATAAAACAAATGGCAGTTAGTGCGCGCCACGCAAATGGTGCTCAGAGGAGCAAAAGCCTCACATTATGTGGCAAACAGCATTGCCAGCCTTACAATTGTATTCCCGTCATTTTTGATAAAATTATAGACTGATCATTTCTTTGTCATGGACAAAAAAAATCCGAAGGGGATCAAATACTCCCCCCCACTGTATGTATATATATATATACATTTTTAGAGAGAGGAAATTAATATTACATTAATAAGCCCATTCACATGTCTAAAAGGCAGGGCCATGCAAATGAGAATACAATGCACCTCACTCTTTTAATCCAAAAATAGCAATTTTATACATTGCTCCCTTAATGCATATGCCCGCTTCCCCTTGTCGCCCCCTTCTCCCTTGTCTCTCCCCTTCTCTCTTGACTCTCCCTCCACTTGTCTCTCACTCCCCCTTGTCTCTTACACCCTTCTCTGTCTCCCATTCTCCCTTGTCTCTCCCCTGCCCCTTATGTCTCCCCTTCCCCCTTGTCTCTCCCCCACCCTTGTATCTCCCCTTCCCCCTTGTCTCTCCCCCACCCTTGTATCTCCCCTTCCCCCTTGTCTCTTCCCCCATTTTTCCCTCTCCCCCCACCCTCCTCTCTCGCCTCTTGTCTCTCCCCTCCCCCTTGTCTCTCCCTCCAGCCTTGTCTCTTCCTTTCTCCCTTGTCTCCCCCCCCCCCCTTGGATCATACACCTTTCTCTCTCCCCTCCCCTTGTCTCTCCCCTTTCTCCTTGTCTCCCACCACCCCTGTATCTCCCCTTCTCCCTTGTCTCTTCCCTCCATCCTTCTCTCTCTCCCACCCTTATTTCTCCTCTCTTGTACCGCTCACAATTGTCTCTGTTTTCTCCCTTGCCTCTACCCCCCCTTGTCTCTTTCCTTCCCTGTGTCTCTCCCTCCTCCTTTCTTTCCATTCTCTACCTCTCCCTTTTGCCTCTCCCCTCTCTCTCACTCCTCCCTTCTCTCACTCTCCCTTCTCTACCTCTCCCTTTTGCATCTCCCTCTTCCTTTCTCTCTCCTCTCCCTTCCTCTCATGTGCCTCTACCTTCTCTCCCATCTCACTCTCTTACTTCTTCCTTTCCCTTCTGCCTCTCCCTATTTTCTTTCTCTCCATCCTCCCTTCTCTCTGCTCTCCTTTCTTCCTCCCTCCCTCCCTCTTTCTCTGCTTATCTCTCCCCCACCCTTGTATCTCCTTCACTCTTGTCTCTACCCCCACCCTTGTCTCTCATTGTACTTCACTATTGTCTCTCCCACCATTCACTCTCTCTCCCCCTTGTCTCTCCCCTCCCCATTGTCTCCCCCCTTGTCTCTCCCCTTCCCCTTGTGTCTCCCATTACCCTCGTCTCTCCCACCCTGCTCTCTCTACCCCCTTGTTTCACCTAACCTTGTCTCTCCCATTCTCCCTTGTCTCCCACACCCTTCTATCTCTCTCCCACACTTCTCTTTTCCATTCTCCACTGTCTTCCCCCTTCTCTCTCCCCTTCTAACTTGTATCCCCCACCCTTCTCTTTCCCCTTGTCTCCCCCTTCTCCATTGTCTCTCCCCTTCTCCCTTATCTGTCCAACTCCCCATTGGCTCCCTACACCATTGTCTCTCCCTCCACTCTTGTCTCTCCCCTTCTCCCTCCCCCTTGTCTCAACCCTCTTCTCTCTCCCCCTCTCCCTTGTCTCTCCCCTGCCCCATAACTCTTACCTTCCCCTTGCCTCTCCCCCTGCGGATCTCGAGGAGAGTCTGTTCGCCTGCTCCGCGCGCGCGAGCGAGCACAGCCCTTCGTTTTTTAAGTGACGGGAGAGCGCTCAGGCGCCGTGCTCGCGCACGATGAGCAGACCCAGCATGTTGCCGGTGACCTATGGCCGCGTGCCCACATAGGTTCGCCACCACTGGGTTAGTCTGTCTGTAGGCTGGACCCATGTATTTCAAGTATAGATAGCCTCAAAGTGGAAGTTCCACCAAAATAAAATGAATGACATCTTTAATACAATGTACATTTTATTAGGCATGTCAGGACTGCTATACCACAATTGATAAAATAGGGAAGTGTAATTTTATGCTGTTTTCTTGATATAGGACACATTATAATTATTTCTCTGTAATTTGTAAGACTATTGGCCTTTCAATTATAGTCTTAAAACCTTAGTATGTTATGCTTAGGTGGAATTTGACTACAACCAAGGCGCTTATTATGGAACAATATCCCGGCATCGCTTTAGGCAACTTCAAGAGCAAACATACACTTTATTTTTTACTGTGATTTTGAAATCTCTGCTGAATCCAGATTTCTATATATGGAAGCTGCATTGGAACTTTGCTTTTCAATATTAAAAACATGATTCAGTACAACATGTGTATCCTTCCTTAAATATCTTATAAATTATATTTCAATGTTCAGCACTGGATAGAAATTAAGTCCTCAGACATCTTGAAAATGGAATACAATGACCCCATCAGAAAATGCTCAGAAGAAAATGATCCCAAACAACTGATAGAAGATATAGATTTATCAAACGTATTGTCAAATAAATACATTAAAGGACCACTGTGATCATATATTTAAAACATATTTTGAACACCTCCACTTGAATATATTTAAAATGTTTTACAATGCCAAATAAAATAATCCAATCTGTAAATGTTGCTTTCACACTGCCATCTTGCATTTGTCACCCTCTTGTATCACACCTAAACCCTTAGATTGTAAGTTTGCGAGTTTTCAATCTTGTGTCAGTGCCTTGGAAACAAGCTCTATGTACATTTGATTTTTTGCTCAATAACGGATCCCTTTATTCTTTACAAGGTGTTAAATTAGTTTTTTGCTATGTACTTAACATGTACAGCGCTACGGAATATGTTGGCGCAATATAAATAAAGATAATAATAATAAATAATAATAATAATAAATGTATTTGCCACTATTTTGGTTTCTGATTATCAGCCTCCTGAAGTCTCAGGAGACTTAGATTGCAAAGGAATTTTCAGTTTGCACATAGAGAATGTGGCATCTACAAAATATTTTTTTATAGCAACATTTGAAAGTTCATTAGTTTATAAGGACATGCACCCTCCAGAGACAGTAACAGATAGAATTAGCAGAAAAATTAATGCAGAATAAATTTGGCATAACGAATAAAAATGCACAAAGTTGACTTCTAGAAACAAGCTGCTCACAGTGGTTCTTTAACTAGGGAAACCAAGGAAGATCATTTGTGAATTTTGCAATGTGGGCTATATTTTTAGAACAAAGAAATGATTTACTCTGCTGGGATCTTTCAGTCGTCCTGTTAGAGTTTGGTTTTTTTCATCCCCCAAAAAATATACAACCAAAGCTAAAACTCCATATGTAGAGGTAGTAAATTATAAAATGTCATTTTAAGGCATGCAAAACACATTTGTTGTATTTTGGATGATATAACCCTGTCAGAGAGAACAACAGAAGTTATTTATTGTACCCATATGTATTGTACAGTGTACAACTTATCATAGGCACAGGGAGGGCTGGAGTACATCTCTGTATATCTCATGGCTTATTCAGCAATTGTAATTTTTTATCTGTGAAAGCAGAAATATCATACCATACACATTAGTTATGTCCTACACTGAATGATGAGATATTTGCAAACATACATCAGTGCAGAATACACACCTGAGACAGTGGAGCTGCTTATACTGACAGGTGTAGTAACATCAGCATCATCCTGAGGAGAGTCCTTTTGTACAAGAGAAGATTTCTCCGTCTCCTCCTGAGGTTCCACAGTACAGGACTCATCCCGTTCTACATCTGAAGATATAGCAAATTTTGGTAGCAAACTGGTGTGATGCTGTTGCTTGTTACTTTCTGTATCAGAAGATGTTGATAAAGACAGTTGCTGCCTATGAAATATAAGACACGTACAAAATGTATGTAAAACAAAAGCAAGATCCAGTTAAAAACATTCCCATTGGGTTCAACTCGTAATATAACAACAACTTGCACTTCTATAACATACATATTTTGTTTAGAAAATAAAATTAAATCTATTCATGTATGCTCTATGGCGATGGCTTCTACATGGTCATGATGTATCACCAATACTATCTTGTACAATCTCGCTTTTTACTGTTTATCTTTTGTGCGATATATTAATCGGTTTTTGCACTATAAAATATTTGAAATCTAAAGAAAACATACCATTCAAACAGACAAAGTTGTGAACTTTCTTGATTATTATAAAGAGTCTATAAGATCAAACTAAAATTGCTTCGTTACAACTACTTTGTTTAAATCACCCCAACTCTGTAATGAATAGCTTAGTTTAAATATCCAGGCATCTTCCTACACGCAGTCATTTATCAACCTTTTGTTGCTTTGTGACATGCTTGCTGCACTCATGGAAAGTATAAGACAACCATATAATGCCACTAATGTAATGGAAAGTAATATAAAATGACAACATATATAATTAATCATAACCTAATACATAAATATAGATTTAGCATATTGTAGGTCATTTTCACATATTTCAAGACTAAAAGAACAGTTGCCAGATGAGTAATACAGGGATATGCTATATATTGCTAAGCATTGTATTATTCCAGTTGATGCACTGCAATCTGTAATTAAGGCCTTTTATAGATCACTTGTATCACTCAACACAAGCTCTAAAATTGGTGTGGGTAATGAGACACCGTTTTACCATAATAACTAGTGGTTGCTTTATTAATTGGTTATAATCTGCAAGTCTCCTGTATCTTTATATATATTTCCAAGTCATGAAAGGGACAAACCTGGGTAGGAGAGTTACAGTTTGTCAAAAGCAGTGCCCTATAATAAAATGTGTATTACCGTTGATAATCACAATATTGCTATTTTACATGCATCCTCTCAGCACTCACATTTCAGAATACTCCGAACTCCAACTTAAGGATTCCACGGGTGGTAAACTCAGGTTCTTTGATTTTTCAGATGTATCATCTTTTTCTTCTAATTTGCTTTGCATTAACTGATCAATGCTACTGAAAACCTAGGAAAAAAATAAAACATTCACAGATTAGGTAAAGAACCTCCATGATTTCCTTTGAAAGGATTTTTTAGATTTTAAAAACTCTGTACATCATCTATAAAGATCTTCCGGTTGGTAAAAACTGCTACAATCAAACTAGATGAATGAAAAACCTATCAAATATGTCTATAGTTTTTCATTTTAAGATACTTACTTTTGAGAACCTGTGTGAAGATGAGGAAAACTGTCTGATCTCCATACTGAAGTCTTCATCATTTGTATCATCCTCCTCTTCAGTCTCCATGTGGTGGTACTTCTCTGAACGTGCTAAAATATGTTAGAGATGAAGTGGTTAAATAAGTGATTTGGATGATAAAAAGTAAAAATATATGGATATATTTGGTTTATCTATTAGGTACTTATCGTAATAGTAATGAGATTCCTAAAACAGTATAAGAAACTCAGTGTAAAGTTATTCTTACTACCAAAAGGTAAGAGTTACTAACTGTACAACTGCTCCCATTGCCTAGCACCAAATTAATCCTAAATAACAGTAATCCTAAAAAAAACCATAAAGGCTACTTGTATTATGGTGCATTAAAATGGTGGCAATGACCCAATCATCGAAACAATACCACTTTGGTTAATATATGAGAGCCAGGGGTTAAGAATAAAAACAGATTGGTCAGAGCAAAAAGATAAATATTCTACTTATGATTAAATACCATACAGGATTTATTTAGGAATACGGTTAGGCATTCTCACAACAAAGAACAGTGGAAAGTCTATATTCGTCATTAATCCGTTTCAGAGGAGGAACAAATACGGAATCAGACTAATATAGAATCACATTATCATTGAATACATTTAGATTTTGATTACCATGTTATGGGTGACTTTTTGTGACAAATATTGGATTTTAGGGCAGTTATCTGAGCATTTTTTTGACAAAAAAATGTGATGCATATAGGGATTGAGGAATATAGAGGTTCCACTGTATCTTAAATTGTATCTTATCCTCTGCAGTATTTTAAGAATTAGTTATAAATACTGTTCAGAACAAATGTCTGTAATCCTCTGAAGGGCACCTCCTATCAGGTAGGCTCAGCAGTGAAGCTTCCACTCAATTTCAAGCTAGATTTTTTCTCTCTTTCTGTTTTGATTTTAAAATGAACACAATATGTTACTGGCATTATTTTAACAGACAATATTTTTTTCTTGATTATTCTATTTAGGATGACAACTGATATTGCATAATTCACTTCAGAAGGATAGAAAAGGTATACACCAACTGAAGTGGTTTCCGTACCACGTTAAATTAATTCAAGCATACTGGAGATATACATAATACTATACTGAATATTTATGAAGCATTTAAGTAGATAGAATAAGCAGACTATAGGGGTCAATAGGTTCTTAACCAACATCAAATCTATGTTTATTCACAATTCTAATTAGGTGTAAGAAGAGGCACAACCATATATGGAATTAGTGTAAAACATGGAAAATAAATCTGCTCTGTATACTCTACTGTGTTTCCCAAATAGGATAAAGTTCTACTTACTGTCAAAATAACTAGTATCATCCTCTGACTCCAGCTGTGGAATGAACTCTGCTTTTTGTCTCAATAAACTATTCCAGTCTAACGTACAAAAGAATGGATGCTGCTTTACTTCATATGCACCACCTGGAATAGAAAGGAAGGCGTGTGAGGGACTCAAATACAGACAAGGGATTTCTGTACTTTAAGAAAAATTGCACTTATTTGTGATGCATATAATAAACTAACAACATTAGCAGCTCTGCAAGCCATGGACATATACAGCATTTTAAGATGAAATCATATTTGAGGCCTCAGGAATATGAATCAATTTTCTATATGTTACAGGGAGAGGTCATCAGAAAATGTGATAATATTGAAATTGACACCACACCCCTACTGAATGTGAAGTCACTTTTTTACTCATTATTATATCTCATAAATAATCACAAAACAGATTAAGTAGAAATACAAGGGCAGGTACAGTGCATTTTTTTAACATTGCAACACCATATATATCTTTTTCAACTTTTATGACAGACTTTGCTTACTGGAAGGATGTTGGAACATAAAGGATTACTGCAGTGTCATCCTTCTAGTATGCTACTTTGAAGAGCTTCACTTGATAATATGTAAATGCTTTTACACAATGTAAAAATAAATACATCCTTAAAAAAAGTATAAACTAAGATTCCCTGTTTTTACCTTTTTCTAATCTAATTTTCTAATACATGCTGCTTATATCAGACACACACACGACACAGAATCACACGCAAATGTATTTTACCTAAAAATAAAACTTGTTTCCCACACCCCATAGCTGCTTACATAAATGCAGTGTTTCTATTGGTAGGTACACTGTGCCTAAGTACCGATTTTAACCCTTTACTAGCCTTCAAGCCAGCAGCAGATCAATGCAGAAATCTACAGATCAGTGTCTGATGACTTCTACTTTCTTCTACAGGGAGACTGTTACATTGTATTAAAATGTATTAGCTGCCTGTGATTGGCCAAAACGGTTTATGAATTTTATGCAAATTTTAGCAGGGGTTTTAAGGGTGTTAACGCACAAAAGCTGCGGCTTCCAAACTCAGGAGCTTTTGTAAACATCAAGGTGAGTTTGTTAATATTTATTTTTGTATTTTTCATGCAAAAAAATGGTTTTATTTCAGATGCATTCATTTTCCAGGAAACTTAGATTTGCCTTTAATCTTTCCTATTCTCATCTCTTTCTATTCACAACACATATCTTAATCACTGCTCTTGCCATCTCATGTTTTAGCCATCACTTCTACCTTATCAAAACGAAAATCATACTCCTCTCAAAGCTACAGACAGACTAGGAGCCTCAGATGAAATCCCCATGACATAATCATGGAGGATTGCACAGATTAAAAACAAGATTTTCGATAAAAATGCTTATGTTTCGTACTTGCATACTTACTATTGTTGTTCTTTTCTTACATACTTCAGAAGTATGTGAAGCTTTTACCAAACTACAGTAGTGCTTAATATTTTTTTTAGGTTCACCTTTACTTAAAGCTTTAGCTATAAAATATAAATGTAAAAATATAGTTTACCACATTAATGGTTGCTGCTATAGCCCTCCCCACTTCTCACTGTTCTGAGCACTGCTGAAAAGAAAACAACCTGCAGCATGTTCCCTTTGAAGATTCTGGGTGTATGGGTTTGTAAATATAGCCCCTTATCCTACAGAGAATGCTCCATGTTACCCACCCCACCTAATTAATGTTATGACAGTTGAAATGTAGGGTGGGTCATTGCGGCAGCCATTAAGGAGGTATAATGTTGCTGCTGTTTGCATTTAATGTATACTAATGGTGAACTCCCCTTCTGGATCACTACCTTGTTGTGGGGAGAAGGGGCTTGTGTACCCCAATGAAGCTGTGAGTTATAACATGCAGGGTCACCCAAGATGCGCAGGTCATAGTAGAGGTCAGACAAATTGGAGTCCACTGGAGAAGGAACTGGCAACCCACTCCAGTATATTTGCCATGAAAACCTTATAGATTAGCAAGATGTGCTGCTGTCCATAGGGTCACGGAGAGGTAGACGATTGAACGACAACAATGGTGAACTAAAAATGTATTTAACATGAAACGTTCTGACACTAACCCTTTGCCCATAGTTACGAAGTTTAAAAAAAAAAACGTTCTAGAAATCTGCCAATTATCAAACCAGACTCCAGTGTCCGATAAAAGGTGTAAAATCAGATGCGCCCTTTTTTGTGAGCACACTAGGTCTTGGGCTGACAACACTTTGTATTGATTCTTAGAGTCCGTCTGAGCTCCTATAACATATGACAGAAGGACAGCTGCTAACAACACGTAGCATCACAGTGCTGGCTGCATGAGAAGAATGTGCCGTGTAGTTGGCAGCTCTTTCCGTGCGATTATCCAGATCTATTCCAGAAATGACTCCAGTGAGACAAATATTTTGATAGCGCGAATGAGGCGGCAATGGAGCCTTTTAAGTGGGAATTGATTGAGGCGTGAATCTTGCACCTTATACGACCTGAATATCTACTTTGTTGCTACACATTGCTTTGGGGGGAAAAAATGGATAAAACATTGGTTATTGAGACCTAGTGTGATCACATCAGAAGTGCAGGTGAGGGCAGAACAAGCAGCATAAACAACAAACAACTTGCTAAATAAACATGAAATAAATAAGTACAGAAAAATGGCAAAGGAAGATATATTTTTATCTAAAGTCTGCGATCCCATTTATATTTTATTTTCTAAACAGATTTGCTTCTATTAACTATGTGTGCCCTTGTAACGTTATAAGATTCCCATATGTCCTGTTGAAACCACAGGCTGCCGTTTCCATGTTTTTTTTGCATTCAAAGTTTACTCCCACCTCAGGAAGTATATCATCTAAAGTCAAAATGGTAGCTTCCATTGCAGCATAATTACATCCAAAAGCTAATATCGTACTACTTCTTCTTCACATTCAAAAAACATGTTGTCTATTTTAAGTGTAGTTCGTAATAAGAATATGTTTTAAATACAGGAATATGGTGATTCTTAACTTTTCTGATTTTAAATTATTTTGTGACTTGCAGTATATATTTCTATAGTAGTGATTTCCTTTTATTATTTCCTTTATTTGATACGCGCCAACATATTCCGTTGCACTATACAGGGGTAAGTTCAAATCAAAAAAGTATTAATACAATGCAAATAATAAAAAAAAATGAAGGCCCTTTCTTTCAGCTTAAAATTAACACTAAAGCACTTTTCGAGATTGAAAACTCTCGAACTTGCAATCTTAAGTAGTTCTAATACCATGTAGATGTTTATATATAATTTATACATATATATATCATCTGTTAAAATGTTTATTATGAGCACTGCATTAGTTAATCTGTACACTAGGCTCTTGCCTAGGGCTGTTTTTCCATGTGGACACCTGGAAACGATGCAGATGCAAAGTCCAGTCCCCATGTGCATCACATTCTATGTAGTGCAGACATGGTTGTCCATTAGAGAATCTATAGCCTATTTACAGATTTTTCTTCTGAAATGATAAGGTTTATGGATGGGGAAGAACGCAAGTACACTCCAGTATTTTATATACCTAAAATATTGAGTAACCTATATTTTGCAGATTTGGAGATTTAAAACAATAATCTATAATTTTACTTTTTGCTACCATCTATTGATCTCGAACACACATTCTTGTGATGTTTAAAGTGAATTTTAACATTTGTCATATTAGGTTTAATGCTTTCAATGTAGTGCTGAGTAAGATGTAACAATGGTTTGTTTTTCTGTGATGTGCACGATAACCTTGACTTAAACAGGTCCAAAACACAGTGTCCTTCCCTTATCATTCAATGCAACGTGACTTTAAACGAAATAAAAATAGAGCAAGGGTAATCGTGAAATATCAATGGCTCTTCAAAATAATAGAAAAAAATATGTCAAAAACAGTGATGATCTGCTGAAATGTTTCATAAAACTAGTTTCAAAATTGAGAAGGAATATTATTGAAACAAAATGTCATTTGCATAATATGAATAGCTAATTATTAAATTAAAATTTTGCATTGCATTTTGTATCAGAGAACAGTAATAAGAAACAAAAAGATTTAATTGAACCACAGGGATAGCACTAAAAGTAAACACAATCTTCATACATTTTGTCAACATAACAATATAGTGAACATTACCTGTCCCTAGTCGGTCCAATGGATTTTGCCTGAGTAGTAAGGTAATGAGATCTTGTGATTCCGAGGGTGGAGCGTCTTCTTTCTCTGGCCAATTTATTTCCTCTATAAAATAAGAATTTTGTTAGTTTCAAGAGATCACGAAAAAGATATCCATTCTTATAATGGGATGATGTTGGAAAAGAAACTGATATAACGTATTTACAGCACAAAAAAGGCTAAAATGTACATAATGATAACTATCATAAGAACTCTTAGATGAACTACTCACAAGTAAATGTATTGGTCTATTCTGACTTCTATTAGGTGTACCCATAAAAAGTACACTACAACCATACTCTAGACAAAATGACGCTCCTACCATTAGTCTTCCACTGTCAAGGATCTAAAACTCCACCATAATCATACCCTTACACTCAACACTACTCGTTGGCAGTGAGTACAACAATTAATCTAAAGTTGCTGCTGTAGCTACCAAAACCTTTGTTTAAAATTTGGAAAACTATGACATAAAGTGGGGTTTAAAATGAGGGTGGACAAAGGTGGAAGAAGATGAGGAGTGTAGATTTAGTTTGGATAACTTTGTGTATAAAGTGGAGGTGGTGAGAATATTTTGAAGTTAATGGGAAAAGAAAGGACAAAAGATGAGAAGAGATAGTATTAGACCTTAAACACATTATGTTACTCCATAATAGAATCTAGATGGCAGGTTCTTTGTATATTTCTATTATGCCATTATCTTATTTTTTATTATTCTTCTCAATACCAATGAACATGGGTTTAATATTCTTATGTCTTAATACATTGACAAGAGAATTTAGTAGCATTTCACAGACTCTCTCTCTCAATATTTTGTGTTTAACCTTCTATTTATTCTTCCTTTTCTTATGGAAATTTGAATGCATCTCAAATACGACAAGATGGAATCCGTAAATATTTGAAATGTCTATTTTATTTATCAAATGGCAGTAAATGTCTCCCTGAAATCAAAATGAATTTAATACAGCCAAGTTATCATGCCCTTGCAATATAATATTCATCTAATTAGTTCTTCAAGCAATGCATTCCAATTATACTGAAACTGATAGGATTGTTAGACCAGATTGAAGGCATGAACTCCAAATCTTTCCTCTGTTTCTTTTCTGTTTATTACATAACAGAGGTTAATGTTTCAGAAAATGAAAAACGCTTGTTAATTGTTATTGGCTATAAAAATTATGCAAATTAATTATGTATTCTTGCATGTAGGATGCTACTTAGTAGTACAGGGAAATAATTTTTGGATACTTAACAAACAACCAAAAGTAATATTTTTTCTAATATTTTACAATGTAAAGCTGGGTTACAATTCCTCTGTCATTACTATATTGTCGGTTTATTAAATCTGTATTAATATTTTTGGATAGATAAAATCTAATTTTAGATAATACACAAATTTATTTTAATGAACTTCATTTTACATTTGTGAGAACTATGTAACTTTGCCATAGAACCAAACTAATCATTACAACAATTTCCTACAAATTATAAAAAAAATTATATCATAGAAAATGCATAGTTTGAATTCTTGGTAATTTATATAAGTTGTTTACATTTATAAAATCAATAACAATTCAGCAACAATACATATATACAGTCTTATATGGAGTAATATTTTAAATGGACATAAATAACACCAACAAATCGTATTAAAAGGCCAAGCATAATCCGTTCTAGAAATGTTTTAATCTGATCTTTGGGGTTTTATTATAATTTTAAAATGTATCTGTAAAGATCTAGAGTATCATTGGGTGTTCAACAGAGCCTTTTCATTAGCTATAAAAATATACTTACTAAAGCCTTTGAAGTAAAATCAATACTATACAATTTGTTGATGTAAGCAAAGACTGTAAATAAATTCAAGGATGATGGGACGAGCATTTAGTATTTCTGAGTATTAATTTAGGACATGATTTTTAATGAATACAATGAGCAGACTAGGTTGGCCTATTAGTCAAAATCTATTATATTTCTATATGTACAGTATCCTTCTAGGAAAGTATTTCCAAGACAAGTCACAAGATCTTGTCCACCACAACACAATTAACAGGAAGATAAAAGCTTCAGAAAATACTAAATATATTTTGAAATGTTAAAATAAATAACAAATAAACACTCATGCAATGATTGGGATAGGAAAGGGAGGGTTCCATAGTAAGGTTTGCTATATTCCATCCATGTAGTGGTATTAATTGTTCATAAAGGAACACTAATAAAATGTTTATGATTATTAGATGCAATTAATCTGTTTTTGAGATAAAACTATTAAGGCTGAGTTAATGCCATGATGATAATAAAATTTGAATGAGACTGTTTAAATAAGCAACAAAAACAAATATGACACAATTTACTATAAACAGATTAGCATAATTTATTTGCATGTTTTCCCATAATTTATGCAAAGCAAAACTGCATAGCAAAAATAAAATTGTGAAAATAAAATAAAAAATATGAATAATCTGTATGCTTATTAGGCAACAATATCAAACATAGGTTACATAGGATTTAGAAAATAAAACATGAATATGCATTGCTGCTCCAAGGCATCTGATTCAAGGGCAGCATTTTGCAGTTTGCCTTAATTAAAACGGGTCAATTCCCTAGCCATACGTGCCTAGATGCATAACCTGGAAATTTACAGAATAAGATCTAGATTAACTACAGTGATATACTACGTACAAAGATTCATATAATAAATAAAAGTACTTATTATATGTACAAAACTGCATAGTGTTAAATTAAATTAAACTAAATCAATAGTTACCTATTCATATAATTACATATATCTTTGCAAAAGCAAACAACAACATTAATGCCATTCTGGTCATAAACTCACTGGCATATTTTTCGCCTTTTTAATACAACTGGGAAATTTATGGGAACAGCAGGTAGGGAAATAAGGGATTTTGTTTAATTATCATTTAGTTCTGCCACACGCTGCGCAAAGGTACTTGGGGTCAGCCCGCAGGTTTAGCCCTGAAAGGTTATTGAATTTTAAATGAAAGAAGAACAGCTGTTATATAAATAACATTACCTTGTAATAACTCTCAGTAATATCATTAACAATCTGCAAGTTTTTGTTTATTTCCTTTCTGCTTCATATTAATTACTATGAAAGCAACATTTAATTTTACTTTAATTCTCTTTATTTATATGAGTTATGAGCTGTAACCTCAAACCTACTGTGTTTTATTTTGTAATTCTCGTACAATGCTTCTATATAGTGGCAGAACCCAAGCACAATTTCCATAGTTTGTGAATTTCAGTACAGATAAAACATTTTTTTATATTGAACACTTTTTATCAAACACACATTTCACTGTAATGTAAAATATAGAACTGTGAATTATGTTTAGATTTAACGGTAAATGAAATACAGTTCACCTAAATAATACGACTCAACATACTTCTAGTAATAGTGCATTAAAATGTGCAATCATACTTACCACTAATAACCTGGCCAAAAAGATCCTCTGGAGTATCGCCAAAGAATGGCACACAACCCACTAGAAATTCAAAGAGAATAATACCCATGGCCCACCAATCAACAGGTTTCCCATAACCCTGTCTCAAGATCACTTCTGGAGCTATATACTCAGGTGTGCCACAGACCTGAAAAACAAAGGAAAATTGGTGTAATCGGTCTGTGCGGATGGCGAATTTTGTTAATATAATGCTGTTGTAAGGCCAAAAACAGGTAAAAGCATACTACACCCAATAATTGCCTACTACTTATAATTAATTCATCTAGTATTATTCCAGTTTAATATAATGTGTCAAACACAAAGCAGTCTTTAAGACTATATATTCTTGAGAAATGAGATGTAGTGATATCTTAAAATCCACTTATGACAAACATGTCTACAAATAGCTCTGCAATTCAACCTTTATGGCAAGATATTTTTAAATTATTAAGCGATCTAATGGACTTTCCAAGCTTTCCATCACGGCAAAGACCTAACTTCGTAAATGAAAATGGAATATCTGATGAGGTTCTTCGTAAGCAGCTTCCATAAACAACTGATAGTAAATATACTGATCGTATTTACATTAAAACTAGCAAAATTATGGAGAATGACCACTCGATAAAAATGTTGAACTCAATCTACATTAAGGAAAAAGGGGTATGTAAGTTTCTATTGAAAAATAAAACATTAACAAAAACCTGGAAGCTATGGATGAACACTTTTAAAAATCATTATGGTATTTAAACATTTTATAATTGGCTTTACAATTAAAATTGCATAACAATTTAAAAAAAAAACATTTACAACAGCAATAGTAACAATATTTTTGCAGATTTATTTATTTTAAATAATTTCACTAATGTCTATTATTTCTGAAAATGAAGTCTAAATTTAATATATCATCAAAAAACTCAACAGTAAAGTTAAAATACTGAAAGGGAGACCCAGGAACAGGACACGATTTGACTGAAAACATATTTAAGGGTAATCTAAGGGCATGGAAGCATCAGCAAAAATATTAAGCAAAATTTAAAAATGTAGTAAAAGTTCACATCTGGCTTCTTGCGCTTACAAAGTTTTATTAGCAGGTTAATGTCCATGCAAAGACAAATCTGAGAAACAAATATTTATCCTTGAGGTTCTGCAAATACAAAAATAGCTTTGCATAGTGTGACATATGATGGATGAGCTGCTGCTGATTAATTACAGTAAGTATACGTTGGGGACACAGAAAGAGATACATCAACTGAACAGATCAAAACAAATAAAACATACAATTTCCTACAGATCTGACAAGACTATAATTATTCATTGTAGTTTACAGCACCTAAGAACACTGCTATTATTGATAGAATTGATACAATAATCACATGTGGAAGTCAGGAACATGTCTCTTTATTGTGAAAGAGCTTTTTAATGGATACACAATTTTCTTTAAAATAAAAAGCACTAAATGTTTAAATGATATATTGTACTTATAAAGGTTGGGATAATGGCAGATTGTATATAAACCATGGTGTACTTTATATGGATATTTCAGGGTAATTTCAGAGTACACAGATTGTGGACAAATGGTAATGAGGCATGTGAAAATGAAATGGACCATAGCTAGGATTTTAGCACCCCTTAATTGTACAATGCATCAAGACTTCAGAAGTATCCTACAGAGATTCACAAGCTCCTTATAGCTTGAGTTTGCCATTCATCTCTCTCAAAACATCACTTTAACATAATTAAAGCTTTCATCATGCTGATGGGCAATTCTGGCAAAAACCTGTGCTGTAAAGCCCAAAAACTGGGGAAAGTATGTTACACCCAATGAGCTCCAACTACTAGCATTTATTCCAGTTTAATATAATTGGAAGCCATGATTCACTTCTATTTGGCAGTATAAACATGCAGCTAAAATATTCTTTACAGTATAGAAAAATACAACACACTCTTGAAGACCCTATATAAATCACATATTATAGTTGTGAGCATGCGAGCCGTTACTCACGCTTGCTGGCTCGCATTGCGAGCCTCGCAAAATTTACGTTGTTACGCAAGAAAAATATGAGAGACGTTACGACCTCGCAAAAATCGGCCGCAACAAGCAAACATGAAAAATACAACAAATACACACAACAAATACATAAAAAGCTTACTTACAGGAAGAGGGAGCATCCAGGACCTCGAAAACTAGTTACACCTCAATTTAACTCAAATTAAAAGAGTTTAGACACTAAAAAATTCTCTAAGCAAGAGAAAAAATGGCAGCCGAAAATAAAACTAAAACGAGGCTACAGCAGTCTAAAGACGCCCAACACCACCAAACACCTACGTATTTGCCGAAAAACACCTACGAGATTAAAAAACAAGGACGCTACCCGCGCGACCCCAAAAACATTACAAACACAATAAATACAAACAACAAACACATAAAAAGGTTACCCACAGCAAGGGGGGGCACCCAGGACCTCTGCAAGTGAAGTTACACCTCCATTTAAGCACAATTTTCGAGTTTAGAGACCCGAAAATCACCTAAGCGAGAGAAAAAATGTCCGACGAACAAAACAAAAACGAGGCTAAAGGTCACTAAACACGCAAAACACCACCATAAACACGAAAAACACCACCAAACAGCTACGGATATTCCGAAAAAGTCGCATGACATAGAAAACAAAGGACGCTAAATCAGCCACATCATATACACCAAACAACATTAGCTCACTTACAATTTCATTGCCATCATTTTTTGACGGGCAATTCACTAGTAAAAAAATTGTTAGGAGGTGTTACATATCCTTTGTGACGAGAAGAAAATAGTCAGGAAGTCTGATAATATTCTAGAGATCATGAAGTTTTACTATTCTAGCATCCGTTTGATCAGTGATTAGTTCTAGTGAACATGTAGTAATGTAGTCCGTAGGTGTAGGTAGGTGCCCATGGATAAATTATCCAGATTGTGTAATGTATTTATAGTAGCCACAGCTGTTAAACAGTTAATGATTACGCTAACCACAATAAGCTTCATCTCTAATGTATGGTAATTCCGCTCTAAGAAGGACCCCAAAAGCTCACATTGAAGGGAAAGGTCCCTCTCAAGAAGTTCAACCATAATATATTCCCTTAGGGTGACTACGTTTCTCTCTACTTGGTACATCCATTACAGAACTCTGGACTCTGTTTACCAAGTTGTGTGTTGGAATACGCCATAATGTATACTAGGATTAACCCCCTTTATATCCATCTCTGTATTTAGCAGGTAGTGAGTGCATCTATATGCCATTCAGTACAACAGAAAGTGAGCATACATATTTCAACAGCATAAGGAATGTTTTATTTGTGAGCAAATCCTTACATACGCCTATAGGTGCTGATTTTACAAATCATTATATAAACACTTCATCAGATATGATTTGTACTGACTTGACATTTCAGTGGCAGATTTTGATATTTTGGCACCCTACACCGGCCCTTTATAAAATCTAGATATCTATACATTAAACTTATGTTCTCAGGAATCACATGAGAAATAATGGGTTGTAAACATAAAACTGATATTAATACCCTGTAGCAATGAAGGTATGTTCATTTAAGATAATAATACTGATAATTATATAAAAAATACTCTTGTGCCCTTCAAGTGTTTCATTACATCACTGTAACAGATCTTTAACATGGCGCTGAGATATACCCTATATAAATATCAGCTACTTGTGTAATCTTGGTCCAATGTCAAGGAACTTTTTTTGTTCCAGAAACAACTGTAGTAAGTTTGAATCCCTAGTTTAATGTTATACAAATAATGTACCATACATTTTGCTTTGTCCACACATTTTCTTTTTTTTTAGCTTGAGAAACTTGACATAACCTTGTTGGAATGCATATATACTTTCATTAAAAGAGTCAATGCCCAAAACTAACCTGCTTGTCGAGGAATTCTCGGGCATCCTTCTCAATGTGACCTTCATAAAGATTCGTTGTCATACTCATAAGTCCCACTTTTGAAAGTCCAAAATCTGTAAGTTTTATATGTCCCATAGATGTCACCAATAAGCTGCAAGTCAAAGTGACAGGTTTTAAAAGTTGTACAACAAGCTACAAGTCCCAAGTATATTAACTCAATGTTATCGAGTAAACTCACTCAAAAGCAATCTTTAGAGAAACATAGAACTTGCATATTTGTCTAGCATGCATTCCACATACAGTGGTAAAATGCTGCAATCAATATAGAGGTGCTCAATCAGAGAACAAACTAACCTTAATAGGTTTTTTTCTATAAAGTTGGCCATCCACTGTGAGAACAACTACTTTTAGCTAACTTGTGCCATTCTCATAATATCAATCTGGTCTCCACCAATAGAGTGATCCAGTCCCGAAATACCAGGCCCTCCTACCCTGAGCAGGAGAAGATGCAAACCCCAAACGTACATTTTAGCCTTAGCTGGGCCTCTTCAGTAGGGGGTAGCCGAACTGCTATTGATAAAACTACAGCAGAGGCCCTAATTATGGACGGACAGTAAAATATCAATAAAACGGGACGTTAAAAATAAAAATTATTAATAGAAAAACAACTGTAAATTGACTACAGTTTGGCTGTTATCCAGCTCAAGAGACCTCCAACTAGACTGATCTGGTCATCAGGACCTCTGACCTTGTTATTGTGACCTCTGTTATGGCCCTTTAAGACTTCCTCCTGACAAATCATTTACTCTCTCCCAAGTCAATTTTTTTAAGGGAAGACAATGCTGTACGTGCAGTATTTTTCTTTTAATCTTTGCAGATTTTTTTTTATGCAAAAAGACTAGAAAAGCCAGCTCTTAAACGCATTCCACATTCATTCAGTGAAATAAACTTTAAAAAGAGTGCTCATTAAAAAATAAACAGTATAGTTTTAATTATGTAATATAAACAGAAATCTATGGAAATACATCACAGCTTTCATTGCAAAAAAACGTCATGCTGTTAGTCTTCCTACAGAAAGGATGAAGGTATTTTAAAATGAGGAGAGCGAAGATATGAATTATAGAAGAGGTGGTGTCAGGAGCACAGGGGAGATGTTTCTTTCCCATCTAGTCATGTATAGTAAATTGTTAAACTAACAAGCTTTGCAAAGCACAAAGGCCCTTCACCATGCTTCATTTGATGAATACAAAATTCAGAGAACAAAAGGTTATATGATGTGCAAACCAAGCATTTAAAAACATTAAGTCTCATTAAGCCAAATAAAGTCATATGCAAAAAATAAAATAAATAGACACCAACAAATATAAAAACAACACACAACTAGCCAGATTTTTATGATCTTTGATGCATTGCACATTTTGGCACCAAGCGTAGATAGGGCAATTATTGGAGGAAATTTGAAACATTCTTAAAAATACGGTCTTCAGATAACTTTCTTCAAAACGCACAAAAGAAGTGTTTAGAATCAGCAAAGCGCCCAGGTCAGCTAATAATGAAAGTACTTATGTATGCTGCTGCAACCCAGTTTAGTTTTCATTTATTTTTTGTCCACTACCAGTAAGCAATTAAACAATCAGTACATGTCTGTCACTGGTTCTGTTATTTCATCTTGCTAAGCTCCCCACTCCACAATGAGGCAGCTAAGCCATATTGTTATGTTCATGGTGTCCATTCAATGTACATACTTTGCATGCAGATAAAGTATTGTAGACGAAGAAAATGCAGAATGAGTGAAATCATTCCTTTATTGAGGTGCTCAATGGCAGTACACTCTGTGCTTTGTAACACTGCCTCATAGTCGTTGGGCAGAACCATTAATAAAACATAATGAGCCATGTTTGCAGTATCGGCGACTGAAAAATATACATGAGAATGACCTAAGTAGAATGAACTCGTTGGGAAAGCCATAGTCAAGGAACAATTTCTAGACAGCGTTTCATGCATGTCAGAGGGATTGAGATAATTACGTCAACCTAGCAGAAGCATTTCACATTTTAGCCCATATAGAAAATAAAATATATATATATTTTTTTTAATTAACACTATAGTTCTACATTTTCTGTCGACTTAAAATGACAGTTTGTTGTACACAAATTAACTGGTCTATAGTGAAGAAAATGTGAAATTCATAAGATTGTGATTTATTACCATCCTTTTCAATGCAGGACTAGTTATGCAAACAGATGATAAGCTTAACACTTGATGTTCTTTTTCTAAAAAAATTATTTTTTATGTCAGTTTCATTATTTTACAATTATTTGATGAAATGAATGTGTACTTCGGCTATGCCGTCATCACACATTTTTCAGTTTTCCAGGATGTTTAAGGACTGGACAATAGAAGATATTAAGATTTGACATGGGTAGCTTGTTTCATATCATTTTCCCCCTAGATGATAGATTAGCAAAGTGGAAACAATAACACTTTAGAGTCAGGACACATGCACATCACCACACAAAGTATCCTCATGACAGACTCTAAAAATATCCAGGCAGTGGGAAAGATATGAAAGGATCTTTGTACATACTTGTCGGGCTTCAAATCTCTGTGCACTATGCCGTAATTATGGAGATATTCCAATGCTAGAACGGTCTCTGCAAAATACATTCTTGCCATGTCCACAGGTAGAGGGCCCATATTCTTTAATAAGTTAGCACAGTCTCCTCCTAAAGTATAAAAAAACAGGAATAAAGATTGTCATTAGTAGTACAACACACACCACATCATTACTGATAAGTGTTGGTCTCTAGGCAAGTTTTAATAGCTGGGAAAGATTATTACGTAAATATTTAAGGTTTTGGTTACTATGAATGCCATAAGTAGTGTGTGTTTAATTTTAAATTGCACCATGGGAAGAACTGCATCAGGAACCTGATTGGGGTGGGTCAAAACAGTTTCTTTTTTTTTTTACATTTCCAAATGCTCCTGGCAACCCCATTACCCCAGCCCCTACTGGGCTCCCCAGAGCTTCACCAGCTCCTGTACGTCTATCCCTCCCCGGCCTTCTGGCCAGAGAAGGACGAGTTGGCACTGGAGGGAGGCCTGGAGTGGGAAAGCCCCAGCACAAAATGTATTCATTTTTCCACCGGGCCCTCCATTCACTAGCTATACCACACAAACACCTAAATCCATATACCCCTTCTCCCTCTTTTTGATACTTTAAAAATGGACTATTCATAATCCAGCGGTTCTCAACTTTGGTCCTTAATGCACACTAATAAGAAAGGGTTTAAGGATATCCCTGCTCGAGTAAAGGTGGCTCAAATAGAATCACTGAGCCACTGATTAACCCATCTGCAATCCATAAATCTATTGATGAACAGCACCCAATATTAAGCAGCACATGGGTCCTAGATTTACAGCATGCTCTTTTGAAGAGCTAGAAACGGTAATGGGTAAATTGTTTTATTGCAAAGTAGAAAAACACAGACTTTTTCTTTAAGTAGGAAGGGTACTTAAATGTAGGGATTTCAATGGCATCAAACGAATATCTCAATCCTTAGTGATAGCGCTTTCAATATAACTAATGCAAATCAACAAGGCCCATCCATGTTGAAAAAGCAGCTGAACACAAATAAATAGATGCCTAAGTACAGATTAATTGTAAACAATAATTTAAGATTACATGTATTGAAACTTTCTACAATTTATGATGCGCACATAATTCTAGTTCTTTACAAAGGCAAACTGTCCAATGTAATTTTATCATTTCAGTCACTGTACAGTCTATATATTACAATTAAACTAAGACTAGAACTTTGATTTCAACAACATCTCAAACATATCTGACTGCTAATTAACATATCTACATAAACTCATGATTAATTAATCCTCATGATACGCTTATGCAGATCACACCATATATATAGTATAGATTTTCCATTCTGACTACTCATAGATTACGGTTTTATTGGAAAAATACAAAAAACAATGAACTAATGCGAAACTGAGAGAATGAATTGTCCCAGGAGGAAATCAATGTATTATGGTACACACTAAACAACCAAAGACAAAAAGAACTAAATAAGAGAAGTTGACAAAGAATGTATAGGTGTCTCAAACAGAATCACTGAGCCGCTAATTAACCCATCTACAACCCATAAATCTTTGCCTATTGATGAACCTGGAGGATAAGGTTACAAAATGCTCCTAGAGACCATTGCAATGCATTTCATTTAGGTGCAAAAACATCCACTTGAGGTCACCCATGAGTCGATTTCCAAGACAACAAGACAGAAAGTCTCCCAAGGCTCTTATTTTATATTCTCTTGAGAAATCTTATAAATCAGTAAAATTGGCTATGTAAACACACTTCTGGAAAGATATATTCCCAGCAAAACACAGGCATTGTATTGCTTCCATAAGACAATACGAATAGATTGGTATTGTACTGCGCTAGCAGTGGAAAAATAAGAAACAAGTTGAGCAGATATGAAATCTCAATAGCTGAATAGGGTTAGATAGGATGCTTCAAGTCCCTTTGTCAGACTGATTTGTGACCAATGCTGTATATCACATTGGCAGTTTGATTCCCCTCTAATTAAAACCAAGTCAACCATAACCCATCTATATTTTCTAACCAAACAGCGGAGGTAGATAACCATAAGGACCAATTTAGTCTGCCCATATCTATCTATCTACCGAGCCATCTATCTACCGAGCCATCTATCTACCGAGCCATCTATCTACCGAGCCATCTATCTACCGAGCCATCTATCTACCGAGCCATCTATCTACCGAGCCATCTATCTACCGAGCCATCTATCTACCGAGCCATCTATCTACCGAGCCATCTATCTACCGAGCCATCTATCTACCGAGCCATCTATCTACCGAGCCATCTATCTACCGAGCCATCTATCTACCGAGCCATCTATCTACCGAGCCATCTATCTACCGAGCCATCTATCTACCGAGCCATCTATCTACCGAGCCATCTATCTACCGAGCCATCTATCTACCGAGCCATCTATCTACCGAGCCATCTATCTACCGAGCCATCTATCTACCGAGCCATCTATCTACCGAGCCATCTATCTACCGAGCCATCTATCTACCGAGCCATCTATCTACCGAGCCATCTATCTACCGAGCCATCTATCTACCGAGCCATCTATCTACCGAGCCATCTATCTACCGACCCACCCACGCAAACTACACATCCATCTACCCATACATCTGTTTGGCTTAATAATGCCTCATGATGACCTTCTTTTATTCCAGGCATGTTTGAATTATGAGTTTGATCCTACCACTCTACTAGAAAGCTGTTCCATTTAACTACTACTTTTTCTATAAAGTAATACTTTTTTCACATCACCCCTAGATCTTCCACCTTCCTATACAGGTGTATGTAAAGGAAAACAAAGGAGAGAGTGAATTACTTTACAACTCTTGAGGATTTCAAGGAAGGCAGTGCCATGTTACTAAGAAGCAATCTTGGAATATGATTTATGTGTTAATGAGTAAAGATCATAAAATACATTACCCACAAGCTTTTCATGCAGAAATGAATCACTCCAAGCTGAGGTCACCATGATTAGCTTACCTTCCACGTATTCCATGACCATACATAAGTGGCGTCTTGTCTCAAAGGAACAATACATGCTGACAACAAATGGATTTTCTGCAAACGTTAGAATATCTCGCTCCACAAACGCCTGCTGTATCTGGTTTCGAAGGATTAGGTTCTGCTTGTTGATCTTTTTCATAGCAAATCTCTGACGCATTTCTTTATGACGGACAAAGTAAACAGCACTGAAAAAAATAAAAATAAAAAAGAACCCATGAGTTCTAATGAGCTCAACAGTTTTTATTGCCTATTAAACAAAGTGAAACTGCAATAAACTGGCAATTAATCACGTCATACTTTGAAAGATAAAGTCAGGCAACAGGTAAAAAATATTCTCTTAAGAGGCAATTGTTTTTCGGGAGGAGTTTTTATAGCAATTAAAAAATATAATTTCCATAAAAGAAAATTGTGAATGCATGTCAACATTATCTATGTTTGATTATTCTTCAAAACTGATCCAAGATTTCTATTATGCAAATGTTAAGAATATCAAGTCAAAATGACTACACCAGCATAGCAAAGTAATTACAGTAACAAGACAATATACTAAGTATTTGAAAAAAATTACAAATGATAAAATATACAATATATATTAGTCTAATTAGCACTGGTTTTATAAATCTAGTAAAGTGCGAACGATTAATTAACACTGTCTTGTTGGGTTACAGCAGTTTAAATTCTCACTAGGGATCAGTCTTTCTTAGGCACCTAAGCATATGAATTATTTGCCTTCTCCATCATACATGTAGCCCACTACATAAAAAGCATCTCTATAAAGGCTACAAGTGGTCACAAATACAGAAGAGGTTGCATTTTTTATTTAATTTAAAGTACAAATGAAAAGAATATTTAAAGCAAGGTATAGGCAGTTTAACTCTACTTAGATACAATATAGTTAGGTTTATGCGAAAATGAACATGTATAGGAGGGACAATTTCGTTATAAATGAAAGTTAATAATAATAAAGCACTAACATTTTATGAAGCCTGATGTACAAACAGAAAACACATTATATAGAGAGGGTAAGTGGTATTTAATACAATAAGAAATACGGATACCAAAGGAGAGGTCCCTGCTTCTGAGAGCGTACATTGTAATGGGAATGGTTAGGCAAGCAATACAAAAGGAGAGATGAGTAATCAGCAGTAGGTTAATGTGCCTGTGTGTCATAGTAAAGGATGATACAACAGGTCACTTGGTATCAGCGAGAGTGAAGGCTAAAATAATAATGCTGTTTTTTTCTGAGGGGCTTTAAACTATGGGAGAATGAAGCTGTAAATGCAAAACCTTTCCATAGAACCACCAGTCCAATCATCATACAAGATCGGAAATATCCAAAGACAGGCCAAAGCTCACCGCAACATTCACACTCTTGTTACATACATGAAGGAACAAAGAACTGGTCTCTACCGTTCTATCATTCTCCCACCACACACTTGTTTCTTCAATCCAATTGCAGCAAGATCCCAACAGGGCACACTGATCCCAACAGTAACATACATTTCCAAGCTCTCCTTATAACTTTCCATCATCATTCAAAAGGGCACAAATTGCTCAAATTCTTAAGAAACCATCTACTCATGCCTCTCCCTCCAACTAACGCTCTTTCTCTCACTACTTCCTCTAAACCCCTTGAATAGCTCGATCAAGAATTGCTTAGCTAATTTCTTCACTTCAGATTCCCTATTTGACCATCTTCAATCTGGCTTTCCAACTCCACACTCCAGAGACAGAACGCACCAAATTAACACCAACCAGCCAAGTCCAAAGTCTACTACTCTCTCTCCTAATTCTATTTGACTTGTCTGCTTCTTTTAACACTAATGATCACGTCTTCTCTCTTTTAGAACTCTTTACAAAATAAAGTACACAAAAAGTAAAACGATACATGTGTATATTATATTCCCAGTGAAATCCAGAAACCTCCCATGTTCATTTAAGAGGCCTTTAAAACACACTATTTCATGGAAGCTACCACCTATAGCGCTCACACCTTCTGTTGATTGATATCAATCGTCCTACAGGTTCATTCTTCAATATGACACACAGTCAACTACTCAACCTATTAGTAGTAACTAATCTGCCTCGGTCCTTTTGTATCACTTGCCTTACCATGTACTTAAGAATCTCCTTAAGAAAAAGCCGGGAGCTCCTTTGTATCGTTATTGTATTTGTTATGTGTCACATGCGTTCTGTATATAATGTACAATATTTTCTCATTGTACATTGTGCTGCGTAAAAATTTGGAGATTTATAAATAAAGGTTAATAACATGTAAAATATATAAGCAACTTTTGCTAATAAAATAGTTTTGGTGTTGATTACAAAGTCATTAAACCATTTTTGATTTATTTTCTTTTTAGTGAATTTCCAATGCAGTTTCTTAGAATGATCTCAAAAACCTGTTTATTTGTACCATTTCCTCAATTTTTGTTCGTTTCGTTCATTGAGCATTCTCTTGTCATTTTTCAAATCAAATGGCTTGGTTGATCCTAAACTAAAGGGTACATTTATCAGAGGTGTAAAGTTAACTTAAAACTGTGGAACGAGTAATGTAAAATATCAGAATCTTGTACACACCAAAATTCCATGACAAATAAACAAATATAAAGTTTCTTTAACAGTAAAAAAGCAAAATAAAAGTAATGGTGCTGTGAGCACAAATGTAGTGAACCTGCTACGAATGCATCAAAAAGCTACAGAATCTTCCCTTTTATGCTAAATTTCCAACAGAGCTTCTTTTCAAAACCACAGGAAACAAATCATCTAGAAAAAATAGACAAAGTCTTGATAGACAGAAAAAAAACTTGCTAAAGAAAATCCCATTAGTTTTTATAGTGATACACATGATCAGAATAAGCAGGTCACAATACTCAACGGAAAAGACCGGAACGCCTAGGTGGCGAAAGCTTTAGCTACGCCATTGGGGTAAGGGTTTCTTAGCAAACAAGATTGCCACCTTCTACACAACTGATTGGTGGCCTTGACATCTTTTGAAATAGTCCCACTGTGTGACTTAAGAATAGAATGATGCTTTGCTTTTATCCAATCTCCAAGCCTAAATTAATGTTAAGCCATTGAGCACGGCTTACAGAAAGCTGACTATTACATACCCTCGATGCAAAAGAGCCTTACAAATGGCTGCCTCCAAGTATTATATTGTAAAAAGTAATCAAAAGGAAAACACAGCAAATATTAAGGTGTCTTAAAGTGTCCTTTAAGATGACTTACCACTTAATTAAAAGATGCTACCATTCCAATACGCAATGATCATCAATACAAAGCACGCACCTTTGCAGCAATCACCATTAGCATTACAAACTCGCTTTATCTAGTACAAAATAATCAATATTCTTTACATTTAGCTAGAAAATAAAGTTTCCTTTCTGATGAATGGTGGCTATAAAATTAAAAAAACAAATTAAAGACAAAAGAAAAATGACTTTCTCTTTTGACAGGTTAGTATACAGTTTCACATCCAAGAGACATTAGATAAAGATTACAACAAAGATCACTAATATATGCATCATTATCAACCAGGCTAAACTCACATTTTTACTCATGATACAGTATAAATCACAAACTGCCACAGTGACCCTGGAGAAGAGCAAGGGGGTTGTATTAGGAGATGCAATTTAGTGAAATTATATTTTCTGAATAGATAAGGATTCAATCCCCCACAAAATAAATAAATAAATAAGAGAAATTGTTGGCGTTTCAGAACTGCTCCACTTCATTTGAGAAAAACTCTTTGTTAGTCCTTTAAAAAGCATCACATAATATAGGGATCTGTAAACTGTGATCCAAGAGCAACGCTCAGTAGGTATCAACACACAGCTCTAACTGCAAACATCTAGTTGCAAGCAAGTACTTTCCAATGGTTCAACCACAGACTGCAGGGCTAACTCGATTAGAGCTCCTAACTCAAATTGGTCATTATTAATAATGTAATTTATAAGTAATGGTAAGATTATAGTATTAATCTATGAAAATTATTTTACATACAAACTGTCCGTTTGCTGATCTTGTTCTGTAGCGTGAACAGTTTGGCTATTACATTTTAAAAAGTTTTCTTTCCAATCCTAATACAACCAATTTCCTTACCCCCAAATATGTATACTCTCCAAAGTTATCAAGCAATTACATTTAACCTAATATGCAGGTCATGGCTTAAATGTACCCCAAGTCTGTAGGTTCATTTTGAAACCCATTCTTGAACGAAAAGCTTACAACGCATGGGTGGACAAAATCTGTCAAGAGGCATGTATTCATTCATAAAAATGATTAGCTTTAAAAATATTAAGAAATTTTTTAGCAGCCTGGTCTTCCATGATTTTTATCCCACTATTCTACAAGCAAAGTATCACTATCTGTTAGTGCCCCAAGGTTCCTCTCATTTATATACCCATCTAATCTCATGTGCATGCCCTAGAATAAATGCTATGTAACAAAAATATTTATGGCATTTAGAATATGAAAATGCTTTGTTAATTACCCAAATAAATATTTAGTTATTTAGCATAGATCATTACAACTAATAAACAAATTCATCAATATGCCGAGTAGCTTCCAAATGATCCAGGGCACAAAGTTTGAGAAACACTGCACAAAAAGTGCAGAAAAGATGAAAATTTTTATTTCAGACAAAATAAGTATTGTGCTTCCGATTTCCCTGTGCAGATGCCTGTAACCCAGTATTATAGATTGAACATTCAACGCAATGGAAAGCAGCTTTGAAGACGCACGCAACAATGCTCTGGAAAAACAAACACTCGCATCCAAGCTTCCCCTGCTCACAATTAAAAAATGTAGAAGTGCTGCCAGCATAATTTAGTCAAAAATCATGAGAGGAACAGATCCTATGGGACTTGAATGTGTGACAAGACTCCCAGCAATTGTTCCGTAGATTACCTAGGCTATATTCTAAGAATGGAATACAGTTGTCTTTTTAATTTGCATATAAAGATTGCATGCTTAATGGCGGCTGCCTCCTAACTAAAAAAAATGAGTGAATCGTGAAAATTATTTTGCACGTTGCTGATGAATTCCTTTAACCTTCTGCCAGCTGGATAGGATTTAAAATATATAATTACTTTGAAGTAATGTTAGAAGTTGAGGCCCCCAAAATGACTGAAAACAATTAAATAGGAAAAAAATGTTCTTAATGTTACAGCGAAAGCATGTCAGTGTTGTACCAAGATAATGTTGTGGTCCATTGCATAGTTTTGTGGATTTAGATAAGTAAAAACTATCCTATTGTCATAGCCAGTATTTTCTTCTTATTTATTGCAATATTCACTGGTCACTTTGCATGTAACAGAATGCACAATGCTAACTTCTTGAACTATGGATATGATTCTCTCAAAAATAATATCATTTTTAAGCAAACTGGCTAGAACAAATCATGCCATTTTTTATACTGTTTAGGAGCAATCCATTGTGTTTTTGGACCTAAGGTCCACTCATAAATAGAAGAATTTTTTTTATAACATATTATTACAGAATTATTTTAAGGACAGACTTCTGAGAGATGTTGTGTTAATTAAAAGAACTGTTGCCCAATTCTGCCTATTACTGAATAAAGAAAATAAAGTGAGCTTTTTGAGCACCATGGTTCCTTTATCAGATTGGGTGTAACCAATAAGGGGAACAGTGTTCTTAAAGCTCATGTTATCTTTCTCCAAAATTATTCATTAAATGTATCATTGTTATAACACTTTGGCATGAAGAAAACGTAGTCATCTTAGCTAGTAAAACAGACAAAGACAGAAAGAAAAATTACAATGTATAAAGGATAAAAACTCCAGAGACTAGTATTGTCCATATTAATATACCGGTATGAGCCATAATGAACTACCAATGAGACCTAGATACAATGGCATGCTCTGTACACACAGAGGGCAGTTGCTCTTGTGAAGTTTGAGGAAGTGATCTTCCATGTAAGAAAGCAAAATTTTACGATACCAAAAAATAAATAAATACATGTTTTGGTCTTGGCCAATCTAGGAGGAAGATACATTTGTTCTGATTTAGGGATTTTTTCCATAATCACAAAATTAATTGATGGAATAGATATTTTAATCCTACATTACTTTCCTTAATTTTCCTCAAGTACTACTAAAACATTAGCACTGGGCAAAATAATCTGATAACTAAATTTTGGATTTTTGTAATTGTCTGCTTACTGGTTCAATGTTCATCAAAAATAGTTGCGGTAGGTACAAATAGAGTAAGGAAACCCAAGAATGCCTGGAATATGGCTATGCCTTTCTAAGAAAGGATTAAGTGTAGATTTTTTAGGAAAATGGGAAGAATATGTATTGTCCAAAACTACTGAAGGTTACCTGTAAAGGCTTCAATGGTACCTTAAAACTCTGTCCTATACTCCAAAACAATTCTCTAGGATATAAAAACCCTTTCAGGATTCCAAAAGGTGCCCAAAACTCCTTTCAAGGGATATGTTACTTGTGAAGTATCTGATCTTACAAAATGGCACCCTAGGGAAATACATATTAAGAAAACTAAGAAGTCATACATGCCATCACCTGCGTATTAATGATTTTATAGATTTGACATGAGTTTTATTTTGCAACATCTGTTTATATCTCTCGATGATGTTCTTATTATATATATGGATCAAACAGTAATTCAATTGTATTTTTATGCATAAGAAGATAAAATACTCTTCTGTGCCCATGAACAGGTCTGTGCAATGATTCGCCAGGAATTGGGTGGAATTAAACATCTGTTCCTGGTGTTGCACAACACTGACTCATCATTAATCTCAACATATACTATTTAACCAATGATTCTAAGTTGCAAATCTAGTTCATGATGACTCTCACAAAGCAGAAAAACTAGGTGGGTCAAAGACTCCGTAACCACACCTGTGTGCGGTTTTTGTGCTCTAAGGTTGATGTAATTATTGTTTTGTGTAATATGTAAACATACCCATGATTGCTAAGTGGAACACAATTACTGTATTACTGATGTAAACTATGACAGAAAGGGTAATAGTTTAGTCTGTGTGAAAAGTTAAAGAGCTAAGAGAACTTGCTAATGACGGACTGCTTCAATTGCCACACTTTTTTGTGTTTTTCCATGGATAAATATAAATCATCTGCAAACGAATTACATTACACAAAGTTTATTTATTTGCAGGAATTCATTGGAAAGGTTGACCAATTTGGTCAAGCATTGCAAAACTAAAGCATCAAATATAAACCGTTTAACCTTTACATGACACAACCATACCTGCCCAAACTTGGCATATGAATCCGTAACATCCGGTCACAATGGGAGAGGCACAATGTGTTATAAGTGTGCTGAAATTAATTTAAAGGGTTTATTCAGCTCTTTGGGATGATTCAATTGTTTTCTAGCAAGAGACTTTTCTTCAGTAATATAAATTCTTATACTCAGTGGCTGCTACATCAGCAAGATGATCTAACTCGAAGCACAGTCTGTACGGAAAACAACACACTCTCACCCTTCGTCACGATTTCTTCCCTTTGTCTTACTTCAGCCAGGTGATTATGTTTTCCATTACACAACCTTTATTATATCCAACAATAACTCAAGGAGACAGCTAGCCAGGGCAAGAAAGAAATGCCAACTATACTGAAGGCCAACCAGTATCTTACAGAAGCAGTGACATATACACTAACACCTACCTAGACAAGACAAAGCCAAAATGGCAATTGCATGTCACAGTTTGGCAACGGCAGGTACAGCGAGTTCTTAAATGTTCCTTAAAAAGTAGCTACCATTTCATATGGTTTTTCATGAGGTTTGAAATGAAAGTCAATGAATAGGAAATATTTTCTATGAATAATAAAACAAAAAAACAAGACAAATGCTTGTATTTGCATACACTTATATTTCACACCTGGCTCTTTTATGCAATCTGTATCGTCCTTTCCAAAATGACAAAACACATGAAAATGTCTTGGAAAAAGCTAACACTAGTTGTTTAAAGCAATGTATACTAGTTTTACAACATGCCTCCAGCAAACCTGCAGCATTTGGCACTTTGATATGTGGTACGAAGACAGAATTTATCGGCCTTGTGGAGCCGTTGAAGAACTTGCTAAAAGCAAAAGTCAAAAATGTTCATTCAAGGACAGGAGATATTACAATAGGTAAACACATCTCAACCATTCAGTGCAACTATCACACAAAGTAATTGCAGTACAACCACAATGTAAAAAAATTGTTTTAAGTTATAAGATAAAAGAACTTACCCATATGCACCATTGCTGATAAGTTTAATTGTTTCAAAATCACTTTCACAGGGTCGTCTTCTAATTTTTAATGATGTGTTTGAGCTCTTTAAAAAAAACATATAAAAACAAAAAGTTAGAAACTACACAAAAAGGTTTCACCATTCCAAAATAGTTTGTATGCTACTATATGTAGCACACATAACTAAAGCGAACATGGAGTAAAAAAAATGGCATTCTCCTCACAAGATATTTCTTCATACATTAGGTAAGTGTCCAGCTTATTTTTCTTATCTTAAGATATGGTGTCTAGAGTTGCTTTAAATAGATTCCTATACAAATAAAAACATATTCCTTTCCTAAAATGTCTCATAATTTACACTGTTATAATTATTATCATCATCATCATCGTTAATTTGTATTGCGCCAACATATTCCATAGCGCTATACATAAGTTGACTTCCAGGCAAAGACAAAATCAATATTAACATATTACAAAGAATGGTGGGCCCTATCTTTGAGCTTAGAATTCGGTGTCCATAGATAGTCCTTTCCCCAAAGGGCCATGCAAAATTGGAAAACTTGCAGACTTCGGTTTTATGTGTGGTACAGGAGGGTGAGAGAAGTGTTGTGTATGTTAGGAAGGAAGGTGATGGGCTTCTTTAAACAGATGTGTTTTTATTGAGGTTTTGAATGTTTTGAGGCAGGACAAGGAGGCGGGGCAAGGAGTTCCAGAGAATAGGGGCAGTGCGAGAAAAGTCCTGAAGGCAGGAGTGAGAGATGACAAGAGTGGTTGAAAAAAGAAGATCGTTAGCAGAACGAAGAGGTGGGGGAGTATTTAGAGATGAGAGCAGAGATGTAAGAAAGTGCGCTGTAGTTGAGGTCATTGCAAGTTAGGGTCATGATTTTAAATGTTATTCTGGAGGCTAAGGGAAGCCAGTGGAGTGATTGACAGAGAGGTGCTGCAGACACTGAACGTTGTGTACGGCAGATGAGTCTTGCGGAGGCATTAATTATGGATTGAAGTGGGGAAAGACGGGTGGTGGGCAGGCCAACAAGAAGAGAGTTGCAATAGTCAAGACAAGTAATGATGAGAGAGTGTATAAGAATCTTAGTTGTGTCCTGTGTAAGGTAGTGGCGTAGTTTGGAAATGCCTTTTAGATGGCAATGGCAAGATTTTGTTAGTGACTGTATGTGAGGGATGAAAGAGAGGGCGGGGACCAGTAGAACCCCAAGGCAATGAGCTTGGGAGTTGGGAGTGATTATTGGTATTTTTAGAAAAATAATACCCCTGTATTATAAAGTAAAACTACATATATCAAGTATCAATATCAAGTATATGCATGTACTCTAATTTTAACAGCATTAGAGCTCAGGGGTCCTTTAACATTTAAAGTCATAAGATCATTTCTAGTAATAAGGCATTCAAAAGTAAAGATGTTCTCTCTATTTTGGAAAGAGGAAACTCAGGACAAATGTTCAATTATTAATAGAAAAAAAGTAGTTAGCTGAAATATTAAAAATGAACAAAATGGCTTTGGTTACACAATTGAAAGCAATATATTGAAAGATTTTTTGTTAGGAGTAAGGATATATAAGAAAATCTGTAATGTTTTAAATAAAAAAAGACAAGAAAGTATTTAATTTCATGTTACTTACACTGACTGATTCATCAGTTTCTGGAGTCTCAGCTGTCCCACTGTCATAATTAGCCAATAAGGCCATTTCTTCATTAAAAAAAACAAAAAAAAACAATATTTATATATATAATAATTTTAGTTTTCAATGACAAAGAATAATAAATATAGTATAGGAAAGGCAACAATATCAACATTTTTCTAAGGCTAAAAATAAATAATATAGTACATTCTGCACACTATCATGCTGTGGCTTCATGAGAAAACTCTATTTAAATTCAAAATGTTTAGGATGACATTGTCCTTTTTGAATAATTCACCAGAATATGTATGTAATTTTTCTGCAGCAAATGCAAACATATTTTTTATATAATTGAACATATTTTGCATCTCCAACTATTTTAATTCCCAAAAATTATTCAGTAATGTAATTATCTGTAGATTTAGAGGTCCTCGAGCAAATTCTAGCTATATTTAAAAAAAAAATGTTTATATTTCTTCAGTAAAAAAAATTATATAAAAACCAAGGCAAGCAAATGAAAGAGTAAATCTATTTCAAAAGAGAACCCTACCAATATCGGTTATCTTGTAAACGCATAATATTTGCAAACAGTAGGTATTAATGAGATGAATCCCAGAGTCAGCACTTATAAAGGAGCTCAGGAACCATTTTGAAATGCCTGAAGAGATTTTTAAAACTCATCTAAAGACCATTTAACATCTGTCTATTTTATATCATTGATTTAATCCATTTTTGAAGACTCACAATTGAGAAAAGGTAAAGATGCAATTTAAACACCACAGGGAAACTTAAAAAATCTTCCCTCTGGGAACTCTCCAGAAACGCATCCTTTGGTATCTAATAAGTGATGAATCTGTTGTGGTTAGCAGGATACATTCATCTGCCGTTATCATCAAGCAATTCATGCATTCCTTATTTAATGGCAAATATGGGCATCATATGAGCAGATAAAATAGACACAATCTGTACTGTTGATGGGTTATGATCCTGGGATATAAATGCCAGAAGATTAAACCAGTTTGTTTAAAACCAGTAAGAAGACATATCATAACCCTCAGCAGGTCTTGAAGGGTATCATTTTAAGATCCTCAAAAGGAGTTAAAATTGAGTTTATGAAAGACATTAAAATGTGATAATGTGCTAAATATTTCCATTTTATTACATGGCATGGTGTCTTATGTGGAGGTGGCGAAGGAAAGAAAGGGGAGAAGGAAAGAAAGGGGAGAAGGAAAGAAAGGGGAGAAGGAAAGAAAGGGGAGAAGGAAAGAAAGGGGAGAAGGAAAAAGGAAAGAAAGGGGAAAAAAGAAGAAAGGAGAGAGGGAAGGAAGGAAGGAAGGAGAGAGGGAAGGAAGGAAGGAAGGAGAGAGGGAAGGAAGGAAGGAAGGAGAGAGGGAAGGAAGGAAGGAAGGAGAGAGGGAAGGAAGGAAGGAAGGAGAGAGGGAAGGAAGGAAGGAAGGAGAGAGGGAAGGAAGGAAGGAAGGAGAGAGGGAAGGAAGGAAGGAAGGAGAGAGGGAAGGAAGGAAGGAAGGAAGGAAGGAGAGAGGGAAGGAAGGAAGGGAGGAGAGAGGGAAGGAAGGAAGGGAGGAGAGAGGGAAGGAAGGAAGGAAGGAGAGAGGGAAGGAAGGAAGGAAGGAGAGAGGGAAGGAAGGAAGGAAGGAGAGAGGGAAGGAAGGAAGGAAGGAAGGAAGGAGAGAGGGAAGGAAGGAAGGGGAGAGGGAAGGAAGGAAGGAAGGAGAGAGGGAAGGAAGGAAGGAAGGAGAGAGGGAAGGAAGGAAGGAAGGAGAGAGGGAAGGAAGGAAGGAGAGAGGGAAGGAAGGAAGGAGAGAGGGAAGGAGAGAGGGAAGGAAGGAAGGAAGGAGAGAGGGAAGGAAGGAAGGAAGGAGAGAGGGAAGGAAGGAAGGAAGGAAGGAAGGAGAGAGGGAAGGAAGGAAGGGAGGAGAGAGGGAAGGAAGGAAGGGAGGAGAGAGGGAAGGAAGGAAGGAAGGAGAGAGGGAAGGAAGGAAGGAAGGAGAGAGGGAAGGAAGGAAGGAAGGAGAGAGGGAAGGAAGGAAGGAAGGAAGGAAGGAGAGAGGGAAGGAAGGAAGGGGAGAGGGAAGGAAGGAAGGAAGGAGAGAGGGAAGGAAGGAAGGGGAGAGGGAAGGAAGGAGAGAGGGAAGGAAGGAAGGGGAGAGGGAAGGAAGGAGAGAGGGAAGGAAGGAAGGAAGGAGAGAGGGAAGGAAGGAAGGAAGGAGAGAGGGAAGGAAGGAAGGAAGGAAGGAAGGAGAGAGGGAAGGAAGGAAGGAAGGAGAGAGGGAAGGAAGGAAGGAGAGATGGAAGGAGAGAAGGAAGAAAGAAAGAAAGTCACCTACTTACAGCTTATCTAAATAGTACATTAGTAAATAATTATTTACATTTATATTACACCCACATGTTTATTAAAGAAGAGATTGGGGAAAGTGGCATAATTTATTGTACTGGGATGAATAATATAACAAACACTGGTGGCAAATTAGCCATCACCGTAAAGAAAATCCACTGTACATTTAATTCAGCTATTTACATCAACTGAACAAAAAAAAAAAAGTAGAATATAGTTTCCCCCCCCCCCCAATTGCTTTTGGTATAATTATATTGCTAGATGTCTGTTGGGTTTTATTCATTTCTGTATTGTGTCTAATTTTCCATTTTGTCACAACTTGGCTACAGATCAAATTAAATCATCTTTGGGTCTGGCCACTAGCTGCACTGTCCCTTGCACTTTCATTATTCTAACTTCTCATAGTGTTTGAAATACTCGTTGAAAAGAAAAACTGTAATTAATGGTTAAAGTCTTTTCAATGAAAATATATTGTTGAATTAAAAAATTTAATAAGATTATTCTTAACACGTTTTAAGAATGAATGAACAAGAAAAACAAACACGTGTATGTAAAGCAATGGTCTTTGGTTGAAGTAATTAAAGTTTTAAAGTAAAAATAATCATAATAAGTATGCAAGATTATATATATATTTATATATATATATATATATATATATATATATATATATATATATAAACATACATACACACATACATAATAAATGTGTTTACATTTGAATATCTAAAACAAGTTAAAAAAACTTGTTTCCTGCTTAGAATTCCGAGAAATACAGTTATTACACTGCTTTTGCAATAAATTACCATTGTAAACATGGTTTCCTTTAAGCATATGCCTGCTGTATTACACAGCTTTGAGCACTCAGGATGGATTATACACAAACTAGTAATCCTACCCACATTCAGCTGGATCCTAGCTTGTGTAGTAGATTTTATGAGGAGATAGTTTACCACAACAATAATTTAATTTATGGTGGGCAAAAGAGCAATAGAATAGACAGAAAATAATAATATGAGCCATTTTCTTCCACTGTTTCTAACTCCCTATTTAATAATGAAAGCAATAATATATTAGTAATGAGCATTTTTTTCTGAATGGATGTTGTTACAATTTACACAGCATTTTAATACACTTACTATGCTCATGGCCAATAAGCAGACCCACTTTGACCTTGACTTGTGGCTTAGCCAGCAATATATTTAAAGAAAATAGTACATCTTTATCCTTTAGCCAGTGTAAAGGTTAAATCAGTTGACCAGAATATCTACATTAGCAATTAGCAATGTACTGTATATCATAGCTGGACCAAGTAGGCTGAAATCACTAACACTGATATATGAACACATAATATGTAAGTATGTGCTAAAATGCAGTTACACCGAATCTGAAGGTGAGATTACAAGACATCTTTATTACAAAATATGTACCGTATTGGTCCGAATATAAGCCGCACCTTTTTTCCCGAGTTACGGGTGCAGCTTATATTCACGACCGTCAAAAAATCATTGCCGATTTGCGAACTTTGCTTGTAACGTGTGCGACTTCTATTCGCGAATGCAAAATTACTGCAGATTTGCGCGATAGCGAGTTAAGGGTGCCGATTTTCGTGCTTGAGACTGCAGTATTGAATAGCGATTTACGGTTTTAGTGATTCTAATGTCCTGTAAAGCCTGTAACCTGCAAAAAAAGCTACAGTGCTAGTTAGAAAACCTGTTTCTTGCAATGGCTGATCACTGAGAGTATTTTTCTCTCCAATTTTACGGGTGCGGCTTATATTTATTTGAGTACTATCTTTTTTCTATTTTTTCCCCTTGAACTTTACGGGTGCGGCTTATATGGGAGTGCGGCTTATATGGGGGTGCGGCTTATATGGGGGTGCGGCTTATATGGGGGTGCGGCTTATATGGGGGTGCGGCTTATATGGGGGTGCGGCTTATATGGGGGTGCGGCTTATATGGGGGTGCGGCTTATATTCGGACCAATACGGTATAATTTTGTAAAATTGCTCAGAAGAATATTTTTACAAAGTGAAAACTGAAGGATTATTAAATTATTAAGGTTCTATAAAAAAACAAGTGGACCCAAAGTTATATACTTTTTACCATTTTCTAACACAGCAGGCAGGATCAATAAAGACCTTTGAGCCAATCCATGCAGAGGTGTTGGGGAACAGTAAATCCTGCTTTGTACTAAATCTAGTTATATTACTAGGTCTATAATATAGTTCCAAACATAAATGGGTAAAAAATATGTTATGCTTAATTAACTACAAAGCTGCAATCATGGTCATGACAGCAATGCATACTGAACCGAAAAGCATTAGAACAGTGCCTGTACTCACCTTCAAGTGGATCTTTGTTGAGGCCCAGCTGGCTGATAATATACCTGGGAATATCGGTCTTAATGCCTTGCCCTTCCTTGGCATGACCCTCTGCTGCTTCCAACAAGTAATAAAATTCTTCAGGATCAAACTCCTAGGATATAAAATGTTTTGCAAAAATTGGTAATGCATTTTTTTTTTTGTTTTACAAATTTTAAAACAAATTCCTGAAAACCGGATAATAGAAAAAAAGGCATATAAACAGACATGTATTTTATGTATTGTTATGCAAGATGAAGTTGTCAATAGGAGGACTAAAGTCTGTTTCTCTCTGTAAAAAATATATGGATTCAGAATCTTGATTTAATTTACACAAATATACTACTTTCAAAAAGGGAGACTAAGCTCAAAACTTTATCAAATAATAAAACAAACTAATATTAATTATTTAGAACATTTCATGATCTCTTAGAATAAGGATTCAAAAATATTGTGGGATTATCAGAAATGGAATAGTATTTGTAAAACTATTTACCACTGCTATTATACACCAGTCAAACTTCATAAAATTGGAAAAACACCAAGAAACACTGGGAAAAATGTGGTAACAAAGAGTTCTAAAACACATGCTTTGTTTATGTCCAATAATTAAAAGATTTTGGAAAAAGGTATTTTATATATTATATACTATTTAAGGAGTTAAAGAAACATAAGCCACTTTATTGTAAGCCAGGTTTATTTGGATACGTCGAAAAGCAAATAGAAGTCAAAGAAAACTTTTTCAAAGTATAATATGTGCAGCTAGGATATGCACTGCTAAACTTTGGAATAAACAAAGCTTACCAAATTATAAACACATAATAATTCAAAGTAATTTGATTAAAATAATAGTGAAACTATAAGCAAGATAAATTATACATTCAAACTATATCTACTAGCATGGCGCCATTGGAATTTAAATGATAACAGAATGTCAAATTGTATCTATGTAACTTTTTAAGCGAGTTAATTATGTACACAAATAAACCCATCATAATATATAAACATATGTTATTTACTACTATTTATATTTCAATTTCTATTACTTTAATGTACATGGTAACCATTAAAATATATCAAGGAAAAAAAAACAGAGATCATTCACTATTTGTTCATATAATTACAAAATAATCCCACACCTCCTGTACTAGTTGTAATCAGAGATAGCATTTAGCAGAATAATAAAAATCTTCATACGATAGATTATATTTTAAGATAATGAAACTCTAAAAGTATCAAACTCAAAAGGTTTTAAGCACTTTATTTCAGAGATGATGGTCTCCTTGTTGGACAACTATAAAATATCTTTTGCTACAACCAACTTTGCCTGGTGCTATAGGGCAATTAATACTCAGCATGAATATGGTGATGGACGATTTTATGGCATACGGTAAAATTTAAAGGAACTTCTTACCCTGGTGAATAACTAGAGCTGGGAAGATTATGATGTTATTGGAAGTCATTTAGTTATTAAAAGTCATTCATTTATCAGTGTTTGGCATTGCTCTAATTCTACTATGAGACCATTTAAAAAAAAATTGAAAATATGTGTTTTAGGACAGATCCACTCTATGTATCTGTTCTGAACAATTTGATTTTGTTTTTATTTGAGGCCCAGATATCTTCCATCAGACACATGGCTACATTTGGTGAGTCCACATCCATAGCGGTACACTATACGAGTCCATGTTATGTTTCTATTCAATGAAATAATGAATATGAACGCCTCACACTTGTGGGTTTATACAGTCACATACTGAAAATGTTTTAAAAACTAATTTTGTTATACCTTAGTGCTTATTGCTTGATATATTACTTAGTGAACGAATGGAAATATTGTTATCACAGTAATTTATTTTACAATAGAACCGTTATATTCGTTATTAATCAGTTCCTGAGGGACTGACGAATATAGAAAGGGCCTTCTCTAAATTATGGAGTAATGTGGATAGTAGAACAAGTATAAAATAATATATTAATTCTAATTTTTTATACAAGATAAAACACATACTGTAGTAAAATACAACTTTGATTGCAAAGGTAAAGTAACACTGCGCCTTAATATAATTTTTAATTTGTGTGAAAGATCTTGTTTATTGCCTAACCTTCTTGACATTCCTTTTCAATAATGTCACAGAAATGAAAGATCTTACCAGGCATTCCAGTAATCGAGCTGGCCGTGCTATCACAATGAGGATTTTCTGGGCTAATTGTTTAATAAATGCCAATTCTCCACTTTCTGACCGATCATGAGCCTGGAAATATACAGAGGAAAAATAAGCAAAATGTAGAAATTATATCACAAACAACTTTCTCTCGTTAATAAATACTGTAAAGGTCTATTCATTCTTTTAGTTCAAAGCATATTCTACTGCGTTATTTCACAGTACATATATTGGTAATGAAGTATGTCCTTGTTGATAGAAAGGGGACTGAAATGTCTTCCACTCTATGTACAATATGGAAAGAAAAAGCCATTCTGATTACATATTCTAAGCAGGCCAGTAACCATGCTCTCTCACAGAATAAGGTGTTTCCACTGTCACCAAGGATTCTGGGTAGGGATATCCAAAGCAATACAGTTTGAGACTGGTTTGCATATCATTAGCCTAAAAATGTAGCTGCTGTGGAAACACTGCTCACAGAGTAATTCTGTATTAAAGCAAGAAAACCATCCAACTTGTGATAAGTAAATGTACCCAGAACAGCCTTTTCTTTCCATGTCAAAATATAGGAAAGGAGTGGTTGCCCAGTACAACCCTCACTAACATTTCACCCTTCATGGCCTATTGTCTAGTAGCATAAAAGTATAGTTTGAAACCATTTCATTCATTCATTCTGAAGATTTTAAATAAATAGAAAAAGAACAATTTATAGAATATAATGAAAAGCATGGCAAATTATTTCACTAATTAAGCATAGTTTATTCAATTTCATTTTCAATCAATACATTATAAAAGCTGAGAAATGATTTTTATTGTACATTAAGCAACATGACATGGAATTTCAAAGAGTATGTAGGAGGAAGCATGAATTAGGTTTTTAATGTAATGCACCATGCAGCTGAAACTAATTTATCTTTATTATTCATTCTGCTCAAATGTTGAATAATGGTGAAAAGCGGGACTTCAAATCAAATAACTCTCTGCAGGGCAGAGTAGTATATGAATGGAAAACTTTCTAATGACCTATTTTATTTTTAAAAACAATGAAAAGAAGATTAAATTTAACATAAGGGAGTTCATGTTACTTCTTTTAATTAAATATACAAGTGTCTCCGTAAAGAATGAGATAACTAATGAAGACAGTTGTGCAAGTTACTCAGCTCCCACCAAAAACAGAGCATCATACTCCCTTATCTCTAATTGCTTTCTGAATCTCCAGACCATGTTCTCAGAGTCTCTTAAGGCAGACAACTTGTTGGTGCTATGAATAATTCAGGGACATCGTATCTAAACCAATTCTCTACATCATCTGTAACAAAATCTTAAAGGCCCACGGATGTATCATATTTCGAGCATGCTCATATAACTCAAAGAAGCTAAGGCAGGGGTGGGGAATGTCAGGCCCGAGGGCCATATAAGGCCCCTGGAGTCGTTTGATGTGGCCCTTCTCCTTATTCCATAGCCAATGAGAAAATAATGAGAAAGTGCTTATGACACAGATAATGAGATAGGAAGAGCTGATGAGAAAGACAAATGATAGTAGTTCTAGCCATCGCATTGGGGGTAAGTTAATTAAATGTTTGACCAATTTTAGCAGGCAAATCTCTAAGTTGATAATTTTGTACGGCCCTCAAATGATTTTATAAATATTTAAATGGCCCTCGGCAGAAAAAAGGTTCCTCACCCCTGAGCTAAGGTATTAGTGTATATATAGAAGTTTTTTACAAACTTTAAAAGTTCAAAGTCAGGACCCTTCATTCTTTTTGTATTCTGCTTTGAACTTAACCCCTGCATAGCGTTACGGAATATGTTGGAGAGTAACAAATAAAGGATGATCTATCGTAATCTATCGTATGATGATAATAACATTTCTCACCTGTGCTTATGTAGGCATAGTCCTATAATCCATTCATTGGTAAGCGATTAAAGACTGTAGTGAGTTTCCTTGTGAATATTTTTATAAATTGGTACCTAGGCAGTATTAGGACTATGCTTCAAAAAATTATATTATTATATATAACATAAATAAGTAATATAAAAGTATGTTTTAAATATTTTGTGCTTGAAATTATTTAGGAAATTAACTATACAAGGAGGTAGCTCAATTATGTGATTGAGTTAGAAATCTGTTTTTAGGATTATATGCTATGAGAGGCGAGAACTGGTTTCTTACTTTAGACTAAAAGCTTTGAAAGATTTAAACAAATTTGACTTATTTTAACAAACAATTCATCAGTTCTCACGACAAGTAACAAACTGAAAATTATGACATACGATTTTAATAAATCAATAAGAAAACATTCTCAGCACCAACCTCATTCTAAACTCTCAAAAGATAAAAAACAGTTCCCTCCGCTCTTACTGCAGCATAAAGTATACTTGTGTTATTACACATACACTGTGGGATATGTCTGCACTCAAAATAGCTGATAATGATGATAATATTAGTGTATATTATTTTACCAAGCAGTTTCACAAGTTCCATAAGTATATTTTCAGAGACTGTATGGAAGGAGTAATATTTTGGCATGCAAAACAGATACAGGCTACAGCAAGATCGTTTTCTATGTTTAAATGTTAATTGAAGTTCAGCTGAAAGTCGACTAAATCTGTATTTTTGGAAATGTGAGCTACTAGTCTATTTCTTTTTTGCATAAGTTATGTCACTGACAGGATTCATTGAAACAAATCCAGTAAAGAAAAAACTTCACTGACTGAGCGGTGAGGTTCGGGTCATTGGTATTATTGGTATAGTTTAGTTTATTATTATGATAAATGGGTTAACAACTTACATTATATTTTTATTTCATTATGAAATTTCCCCAATCATTTATTTTCAGTGGATTTTGTTTATGCCCCCTGGCTATGAGGTGGAGGGTTTAATAAGACTCGGTCCTCCCTTTTAAAGGTTTGCATGAGCATTCTTGATTGATATGGTAGATTACACACACCTGTTATTAGATATCAAACTACCACTGTAAGCAAGATCTGACTTGCAGGTTAGTTATATGCCAAATGTTCATTATCCAGTAAAAACATTTGGACAATCTTTGCTTTCTTTGAAATATCAGAAAAGTCCAGTTTTGCAGATATTAAAAAGGACGATTACAGAAATGATCGCAGTGACCTTGCACTTCTTTGCTCTCAATAACTGTTCCTTTATCCACACTGTATCAAGAATATTAGACCAATAACAAAGAATGAAGTACATATCTAAATCTACTGCTGAAATGACAGCATCATAGGCTACACCAGGAGTAAGCAGAGTTGGACCTTCTGACTGACTCGGCAGTCCATAAGCAAGGAAATCCTGTTTTGTATTGGGCAGCCCAGGACCTACATTGCTTATCCCCAGTCTACAAACCAGTGAGAAAACCCAGCAGAAATTGTTGACTGACTGTCACGGAATTCCAGGCTTCATATCCTGCTGTTAGCAACAACTGGCCTTCTCTGCTACCTTTGGGAAGTTCTTGCCAAAATCAGAAAGTTGGAGGTTGATTTTTTTAGGAGGATGCAAAGAGATGCCAAGCAAAGTGGATGATGCAAATTGATCCACCATTCACAGTTTTGATACAAACAGCAATACATGCATCTCCATCTATCATAAATATCAATTTAATTTGCTTATCTAAATACACACATTTGCTTTTTTTCAGGATTGTGATGTAAGGCTCGAGAACTAGGTTCTATTTTTTTTTCCATTTTATTTTAGGTTGCATCCAAGAGCTTTAAAACATTTTTTAAAACATATTTGATGTATTTTCATAACAAAGAAGTTTAACGCTTCTCGAGAGAAGTAACCAGTTGTAAATAGCACCACCATTTAATATAATCCCTACCATTAAATAACACCTTTTAAAGGCCCTTATTACACAATTTCTCCTATAATCGCTAAATGTCTCGCACTATCACCTACACCATTCTATTGGCCATTCTAATGTTAAAACCAAACTGGCTGTGTGAATTCCATAACACTAAAACATTTTTAAATAAAAAGCATTTGAAGACATTTGCATTTAATTACAAACCTCAGCTTATGTGAGCAAGATAATTACCTCTTGTAGTAACTTTTCTAATTTCTGCTGTAACTCAAGGAAATACCGGGACGTTATGAGGCCCTGGTGGGATTTATCCAAGCAATCTCGTGCCAGCTCAAAGATCTGATGGTGGGTGAAGCTGAGCACTCCATCTGCCAGGGGGAGCACACTGTCAGGTGAATAGTTGGTGATGATATCCTGGAGCCGCTCTTCCATCTGAGCTGTAGCCTAATTAAAAATATTAACAAACTTAATCAGCAGTCATTCAAGCAGTGACAATCAATTCACTTTGCTCAAGTAATTTTTCATGAAATTCAAGAAGCAGATTTAGCTTACAAGCCAAAAGTGATTTACGGAACGTAAATGTGGATTGTAAAGTTAAATTAGTTGATTTACATATTTTTTAATTTGTTATTTTTCTTTAATATTTTAAAATGTTATGTTTGAGGAGAAATACTATTTTAAATTGCTTATTGGAGAGCTAAATAAGTAGTCTTTGGAATACTTTTTTTTGTAAACCAGCAGCTTTATTAAAAGTATACATTGAAAATGAGTAGCAATCAATGTAAGAAGATTCTCACTCCATCCATTTTACTCAACACTTACAAAGATTGCATGGGTGGAACTCACATCTTCTGAAGATACTCTGTGGAAACCACTTGGTTTAATTTGTGAGTCTAAACAACTCTATGAAGGAAGTATCAACACACAAAGTACATCATCGGATTGTTATAATATAATCACATTTATAAAATGAAGAGAATTTACAGGTTCCATAATTTTACCTTTGGGAATCGTTCCTTATACACATGGTTCATCATAATTATTTCATGGTCACAGCATGCAGGTGTGCGTCCAGGGCTGCAAATACAGAAATTATCTCTTCAGTTGCTTGCAACTAAACAGCAGTTCATATATCAACACAATTACTGGGGAAGAAAGATACTTGATAATGAATTAGTGCAAGTCTTTGGTGACAATGAGCACAGGTTAAGGAAAAGTGTGGGGGGGGGGGGGAACTAAACTCGTCAGAAACAGCTGGAGAATAAAAACATTGATGATCGCTATTAACAGTATGTGGTGCAATTAAAACATTAATCAAGCACAATAGAGGCAGATAGAAACGCATTTTTTATTCATTCCTCCAACGCTTTGTAGAGATATTGTAGAGCTCCAATTGGGATTATCATCCTACTGGAGTGATGAAACTCAATGTAAAGGTACAGTCTAATGGTTGATAATAATATACATAATGACAGAGGAATTCATTTGTATGTATAGTGTCAAGATACCCCGACCACCTTTTGGGCTCAGTAATTCTATAGTATGTTTTATAGTTATGTAATATGTTATACTACTTTGATTACCTTACGTATGTTAATTAATGTATGTTATGTGGCATGTTTGGTTTATGAAAAGTTAAATAATTAAACATATTGGGATGTCAGTCAGTAACTGCCAGATAGATTATATAAGAAGTCAGTTGGTATCCTGCTGTGTGTAAGAGTCTTCTCTGAATGAAGATATATAAAGTATGTGTATGCTCCCAAAGAAAAAAGAGGTAACATATCTTGAAGATATATGTATGTGTCAGCATTCCTAGAGAAGTGGGTGTTTAGAAGTTATGCTTCAGACTTCATAAAATGAGGGGAGCAGATATCACAGTCTCTAAATAGGTAAAAATTAATATGAAACAATAATCCCTCTCTATCTATGCCACCCACACCAAATCAATACAATGAGCCTGTGTGCCTCCAGGACCCATTCTTTCTATATTAAGATACTTAAAGAAGATGCTACGTTGGAGGTTATGATGCCTTGCATATGAAACATTGTTAATGATTGTATTAGCAATTTATACAAAACCCAGAAGACTCACAGACAGTTACAGAATATTATCAGCTCAAGTTTAAATATTCACCCCAATTAACCAGTTACGAAGTTTCCACAGCAATAAAAGCAGTTTCTGATTTTTTTTTATAATGCTGTGCCTATGTTAATATTACTAAATTATGCTAAATGCTGAGTAAGCGCATTTTAGAGACATCAGCTGTCTTGGTGTAGGGATCAAAAGAACCTGAAAAGGTCTGCTGGGTAGATTTAGCCACAACAGCCTTATCAAGCCAATATAGCATATTAAATATATTAACTACTGTAATCATTTTTTAAGTTGGTTATCTTAATCTCTGTTTTGCAAAGCAAAATGTACACATGATTTGTTTGTTAAATGCACAATCTTCCATTGTCTGACACACTAATAGGGAAGGAGTTGTAAGGAACATATGGTAGCATTGTCATATATAGATTACTTATAGTGATTGGAGCGTTACCTCAATTGTTATTTATGGCTAACCTTAGCGGATGATAAAATACAAAATATTCCTTCATTATTAGCTAAAAAAATGGTATAACTTGAAAACAAAACTTAACCAGCTTTACTGTCCACGTAAGGCCATTTTCTTCAATGTTGATTTAAGTTTACATTTTTATAAATTTAATTTAATTCATTGTATGATATATACTAAACTTATAAATAAATGAAAATATAAGAAATGGGAACCCAAAATACATTTATTTAAACATCCAAAGTATAAAATAATATAAAAAAAAGTCTAAGTTCAAGGATAAAAAAGGATAGGGGGAAAATGGTATAGCACACAAACATATACAAATAAATATAAATTCAGGTTTTTACGTTCTGTTCATACATGCAGTGCTTATATGCTTATTTTTTAATAAAAAAGGAAATGTTTTTGTCTACTCCTCCACAATTAATATATTCATAATTACCATTTAGCTTGACAATGAACATAGCCAAAGGACTGGCTGCTAAATTCCCAAAAGCCCTAAGCAGCAGCTATAATAGCCATATTAGCAATTTAAAAAAGAACTACTCTGTATATGTTAATTATTACTAGCGCTGGGACAGACACACAATATACGCAACTCGCTTTAACTAATGAAACTGTTAACATTCCAGAGTGGAAATGTGATTCTTAGCAGAAGGTCGAATCTTTTTCTGATTGAATTGTTGTTTCCAAACTCGCCAGCTTGCACACACCTGAGACTTCTGGATCGAGGGCGCAGTGGAGTGGTCCTGCATCTGTCATCGCTGGCAATGCTCTCAGTGCAGAAATGTTTGGACAAAAAATGCAGTTCATCGGGTGTTGGTTGATATGGTAACTGGTGTAACTTCTCCTGGGAAGAACAGGATGACTGTGGAGTGGAAGAGAGAATGTCACGTTATCCTTGCAAAAATCTGCTCACCTTCTATGTCAAACACATGCATTAACCGGTTATTGAGGAAGTCCTCTACTGGTATTGTACCAGTCGCTTTAAATATGTACTGTCATTATCATGGATTTACTGAACCCCATGTGCTAGAATATATATTACTATACAAATATATGAATTATAAAAATAAAAAGTTAAATATTGACGAAACCCCAAATGACAATAAGTAAATTAACAATATTTACACATAGTACCATAAATTATTTTTTGGTAATAATTATTCTTACGGAATGTCCAGAAACCAATTTAAAAAATTTATGATTTTTGGTAGTACCTGATCAGAAGGTTATTTAAAGGGGATAAAATTGTTTGAAATGTACAATGGAAATACTATTTTTGAGGGCAAACAAGGTGAACAAAAATCGAATGGAAAAAGGTGAAATCACTGCACGTACTGGGGCTCTATTCCAAATCCCCAAAAGAATGAAAAAGAACAGAAAATAAAATAGGTCAACCCCACAGAAGATGTGCTAAAAATGTTTAATGATTCAAAAGATTGAACCTTTAACATCTTAAAAGTATTGCTGACATACAAAACCATACCAAGGTTATTCACGTGCATTTTCTTTGCCAGAACTTGTCTAAATAAATAAAATAAATCACTTGCTATATTAAATCTTTTATTTTCTTCTGTTCAGTCATCCCTTTAACTTATACCAACTACTTTTTAAATTATTTTTATGTATACATAAATGAATCATACATATAATAAACCATAAAGGATGAATGATATTAATTATTGAAGTTGTAATGCCATATCTGGGTTCTGGTAAACTGTATTCTTGATGGCTTCAGTAGAGGCCTCAAGAGTATTACAAACCCATAATTCACAATTATCCATAATTTATTCTTTCTTGTCATTATGACTGTATAATGAAATATGTTTTAAAACTTTAACAAATAGAATTCTACTTGTATACAATACCCAGACGAACAAAGAACAATGATAAATGCAAAACTTTCAAGGTTACACAACGCCATTGTGCATCTCTTACAATGAACGGTTAAAAAGATTAATCAAGCCTTCTTAATGATTCATCTGTGTATCAAATGTATTTATATACAATAGTTAGTGGCAGATTTAAATACAAGAAAGCATTTTATCTGTGATTGCTTGTATATTATTGTAAGACCCTGGGCCTTTATACATCAAATATTTTATTACTATATAGACAGGTCGTGTTGACAGTTTCTGATTAGCTACAACATTTGATTGTCAGAAACAAATCTCTCCTCCTGGTACCAGACATTTCAAGGACAAAAAGCCCTTGAAGATGGAGTTGGGCAAAGAACCATCAAAAACAGTCTAAAGGCGTCTCCGGTTTACAAGTACAAGCAATTTGTGAACTCTATATATTTCATAAATTACCTGAGACTAGTGGAAAGAAACCAAAACACATTGCACACACAAATAAAAAACTAATCAGAAAACCACATTTCCCAGTATATGAGGTCAGTGAAGAAAATGCTTAGTATATAGTTTGAAGGTTGCATCAATTGTAGAGATTCTGGACTGGTTATCACAGTATGCCATGTTTCTGTAACTCAAGCACAAGGAACTAATATGATAGGTAGATCAATCAAAAAGAAGCAAATGTCTTCAAGATTCACTGATGGAGGAGACAATAAAACTGTCCATTGGATTAACGGTTTCATATGAATTAGCAAAACAGGGAACAATAACCATAAGGTTGTAAAACTAAAATTTTAAAGTAGGAAGTATAAGAAAAATTGACAAGGCATGTATGAAACCATTTAAATGACCAGTAATTCAAACTTTAGTTTTAAAAGACATAACATCAGATTTATTTTAAACCATGAAAAAAAAAAACACTATTTACTTATGAACGCCTTACAGTGAAGCAATGGGGTTGCCTATTATAATATTATGGCATAGCAAAAGTATCACAATCATTTATGAAAAAACATATGCACTGTAATAAGGCCTGAAGTACTCTTGCAGATGTCAAATCTTAGTAGAAGTAGTTTTTCAAGAGCTATCCAAGCCTCACACCTTAGTACACTTGGCATAAATGCTTTCATTCAGGCATATTTTGTGTAAATCTATTTTTGTGTAAACATATTTTGTGGCACTCCATAACGTCTTGGAAGACATTGTGGGCGTCTCTTAAGAATTGTAAATGTGCATAAGAAGCAAAAGGCTTTTATTAATGTACAAACACAATATCTTAGGTGTGATGAATGCCTGTCTGCAATGAGCTCAGATTTGAACCTATACATTTTTTTTTAATAACGTTTCTATATTTGTACAGTGATACATAACATATTTGGCACTAGATAAATTACAACATAAAATAAGTAATGTGTAGAAATACTGAACAATAGACTGGAAATGGAGGATGTAGGTCTAAATTATGGTTTTATTTTTAAGTACTGAAGCTTCTCTGGTACAAGAATAACCTAATAAAATACACTTCCACTCAGTGAAGAAAAATAAGATATTTATATGTAAGGGATGGTAGAATTCTTAACAATAAAGAGAGGCTTTTAAAAGGTATTTAATTCTGAACTACTTCAATTGCTCTTGCACATAATTCATTAGATACAGGTGCTTCACAGTCAAGTACAACAATTTACATATTTCAAAAGATTTGGATTTGAAAACTAATTTGATGGATTTCAAGGGTGACTTACAAAGTGCCATGAAAATATCAGATGTATGCAGATGTGTGACACAGCCAGAGATAATAGTTTAAATACTTATATTTTTGGAAGAAAGCAAACAAACCAATGTGTTTAATAAAGCCTTGATTAAAAATTAAATTGCAGTGAACATTTCTATAAAACAATAGAAATCTAAAAAAAAAAAAATTTGATAAAATGTATTTATGCATCCATTTTAATTTCTGGAAGTATTTCTGTGATTCTTTGATGAACTGTAGTTATAAGAGTTGTGCCCATGTTCCTGCCCTACTTAAGGTGGCACACCCTGAGTCTGGTTTTTCCACATTTTTCTGCTTCAATGCACGTGTATTAGTATTCATATGATATGTTTACCAGCTATGGCTGTGTCAATTATTTGGAAGCTCCAGGCTAAATATTATTAGAGGGTCTAAAAAACTATCTGTGAAGTCATACAGCCAGACCATAAGCTGTGGCTTTATGGATGCCTAAACTTTCAACATGAGTTTTAAAAAAGTGAAAGTTTGCAATGCAGACAAACCTCTCGGGAGAGTATTACTGGCAATAAAATCGGATTCCTGCCAAGATTATAAGACTCTACCTCCAACATTCAAAGTAAGCTGGACTAGAGTCAGAAGCCATTTACAGTACATCATATTTAGCAAACAAATAGAATGATAGATGTTGTTTGAACATCTAACATTCCAGAGGCAAGAGGCAATTGCATGCTGGGCCAGTCATCTGAGTTGCATCATACCTCCCCTTTAAGAGAGGATGGTAATGATAAATACATGCTGCATGTCCCATACAGCAAAGTGTTAAAGCCAGAGTGGCCTTGCAACATGTATCTTTGCAAATGTCTCCTTTGAAAAATACTTTTTTTTGAGCCTCCTTGGAATCATCTTTGAAAGCTAATCAAAGGACCAACAGGAAAAAATCCTTATAGATGGGTTACAGAGCTTTTAAAACCTAATGGGTTTCTTCTACAAGACACTTGAGGAAACCTGTGGGTTTTTGAAAGCTCTGTAACCCATCTATAATGATTTTTTTTTCCAGTTAGTCCTTTAAAAAAAGATATCACCTGAAAAGAAAAAGGTACCTTCTAATCTGCAGTCCCACAAAATATGGCAGCTCAAAACATGTAGTCTAATATCACCAATGTAGCATCCGAAACCCTAAACACCACAATCAAGCCCTCAACAGACCTTTGCCTTTTAGGTATACATCACTAAAAATCTAAATAAATGGCTACAATTTTTAATGCTGGCGGCCAAAAGATGGAAATCATCTAAATTAATCAAATAAGACATAATTAACAGACAAAATAATATAGTGACTTACGAAAGATTGACCCACACCATTAACAACACGTACCCAACCTTTCTAGAAATCTGGGGAAACTGGATAAATTCAACCTATACAATCTCTATAACTTAAAAATTAACTAATACCTCACCTCTCACATAAACATCTTCCAAAAACTAACATACCTCGGGCTCCGTTGAAGACCTCAAACCTTATAACAATATTTCGACTACAATTTTAATAAGAGGTAAAAAGCATTGAATAACTCAGATGAAAAATGTCTTTACTATTGTTTATGTTTATTTGGATTTGTTGAAAAAGGAAAATGGATTTGGAGAAGTTATGATGTTGTCTGTATTATACAATTAAGAAACCAATACTGTATATAATACATAAACATACTCTTTCACCTACATATCAGATTTTATATATATATATATATATATATATATATATATATATATATGTATGTATATATATATATATATATATATATATATATATATATATATATATATATATATATACACAGAAACTTACTCTTTGACCTGCATGACAAAATAGCTATATCTAAATGAAACAGACTCTTGTGACAATAAAAATCTTTGAAAAGTAAAAGATATCACCTGTTAAAACCATTTCTTCTCTAGGACCAATATAGCAATCAGCAATCATGATACTAAGCCTTGGTATCATGACCCAATAAATCAACAGTGTACAAACTTTTTTAGTTAAAAAAAAAATACTATTCAACTGTATATTTTTCTTTTATAAATCTGAAACATATGCACTTTAATAATGTAAAGTTCAGTCTGATCTATATTTTTTAAAGAGCTATAAATTCCTCCTATATGAATGGATGCAGAGAAGTTTGCAAAGAGCGCAAAAGCCACTACTTTTTTTACTGAAAGAATGAGGCAATAGCTAGAACTACAGTTGTAATCTAAATGGCTTAAAGGGATATCTAAGTTTCCTGGATTATGAATGCATCTGATGGAGGAGAATCAGAAGTGTATGAAAAAAAAAGTTTGCATGAAAAAATACCAAAATAAACATTTAAACACTTACCTTGTAGATAGCAAAATCTATTGTAATTTCTGACACCCCCTTCAATTTGTTCTGGCCCATCCGGTTAGAGAAAGATTTCAGACATAGCCCTGTTAGTTGCTATGGCAACACACCACAGCATAGTCAGGAAGCAGGGATGAGTTATATAGCAGAGGTGGCAATACTGCTCTTGTATTGGCTGTGGTGCAAAGCAGCATGGGATATGTAGGCAAAGGAGCATGGGAAATGTAGAAAAGCTGCAAGGAGGAAGCTGTAAGGAGATTGGCTGAGCAAGCAACAGCAGGTAAATTGTGAGATAATATTGCTCCCTGGATGCTGCATGCTGAGAGGGGGCACCAGGAAGTTGTGTAGACACCCCCTGGGGTTGTCAACATAATCATTAGAGGGATTTTTAGATATTAATAAAAAATAAAAGACCAATAAAAGACTTGAAGACCAATAGTCATGTTAGGAGGGTGTTCTTGCTTAGACTAGAACTGCTCTAGTTGTAGCCGGCAAAAGAGATGCATGTACATGTACGGAGCCATATTTGGTTCTAAAGTCATAGGTTGCTATCTCTGCAATATTTGTTCTTGTATCCCAGGGTATAAGTTAGAGTTGGCCCTTGTGGCAGAGAGCCATAGTTATTGCAGAATTTGTGGAGTTTAATTTTAATCAGGACTCAAGAACATTGGGTGTTAGCTAAACTGTCTTTGCAAGTAAGTTATTAGCCTCAAACTTGAAAGAGCCTGCAACAATACTGACTTCACAGCAAAATATCAGTATTGTGAATAAAGAGTGTGTTCTTTATTCACACACAAAAAAATGCTTCAAATAGAACTAGTTCAGGGTGACATTCACACAAGTACGTGCTGTGTCAAGAGAGAAAAGTCGTCAGCATGTATTGGCAACTAAAAACGAAAACACAAGTTACCATGTACCCAAAATGAATGGAGCATTGTTTATAAGAAGGAACTGTTCACTTCTCTTTCCCCCCTACACAAATAGTTGTCATGCAGTATGAGATAAATGCACAGGCAAACTACAGATGATTAACTTTTGTGCATAGAACATGATGACCTAAAAGCGTACTGTATTGAGAGAGAAGGATAACTTTATAAGGAAGCTTTCATCTAAACATATATTGTGACTGATAGAAGTTCAAATATATAGGGCTTCCCTTTTGAAGAGCACAGCATGAATGTATATGTGACAGTTTAAATTCAATACGACGAGCCGATTTGGTTGAGAACCAATCAAACTGCAGATAAGCACCAGTGACAGAAATGGCGATTTAATTGGCAAAAGTAACTAGCACATTCATTTAAGTTCCATAACTTTTACAAAGATCGTTAATATCCTCTTAAAAGTGCCACTTATTCAGCACAATTTGGAGCACACCACTGTAAAGATATCCTAAAAGCATGTTAAAATACTTTTGTAATTTTCTAAATACGTGCATTTTTTCCCCAGAGGAATTCATAAATTAAACCTCTGTTTACATGAGTTACTGGCTGCCCCCTAGACAGACCCACAGCAACAGCTCCATGAAGTTAACCCTTCACAAATTCATCTGTGCAGCGAAAGGAATGATGGAAACACCTGAATAAGACATTTGTGAGTTCAGGAAAAAACTATAAATCTTTGCATAGTGAGTGTTGGCATATGTTATTAATCATAGAACAGTCAGCAGGCACTGCACAGTGTGTTTGTGAACAGACCTAATACTTTAGATTTTTTAGGTGTTATAAATCTTAAAACATTTTAACATAAAATTTTGTTCTCTTTCACACTAGTTCGAGCACCTACAGTGAGGTAAATGTCCCTTTAAGTTTAGGTGGAGCTTGCCCTTTATCTCCATATAGAAATACGCTGAAAGTTGCTTGTTAGTAAGTGTTGTTATAAAGCTGTAGTTGTTTTACCAGTTCTCCATCAGCACTCAAGCCCATGAGTCATACTCGGGTCAGAGAAGCATCTTAGCAACACAAGGATCAAGTCTCAAAAAACTTTCCAGCTGAAAAGATTGATTTCTCAATTCTCCGCCAGTCAGAAGTATTTCAACAAAACATCCCTGGATATGACTTGTGATTGGTTGAGGAGCCAACACAGAACTGAATCCATTCTGGGGGGAAAAATGCTCTAATAATAATTATTATTACTATTAATTGTCAAAACCAAGCACTTTATAAAATGCATTAGAGCAGCTGTTATTTAAATATTAAATAACATTTAAAAATATTATTTTTTAATTGCATATTTGTGGATTTGTGACTATTGTGCAATTTATTCTTTCCATGCTTTTACAGTACAGTAGTGTGTGTTAAATACATTTTACACCTCTAATAAGTGTTTGAAAAAAGCCCTTGCAAGTCCTATTTTGACAGAAACTTGATACTTTTTCTAGTTGCAGGTCAGACTTTATTTGTGAGCTAGAGCTACGAGTCTAATAGAATATCGATTTTGTGTAACTTAAATTATTTAACATTCATGATTTTCATGCTGTGCAAAAATCAATGGAGTTGTAAGCCAAAGTTGGGTCTTTGGCTGGCCCATAGTGATTGTGGGCGGGTAACTCGTAATTGGATTGCGAGTAGCTAATAGAATATGCGACAATATTAAGAGTGATTTTAAGTGTATGTTACTTTATGATCTGGACAATAGACTAGAGTCCATAGGTCTGTTATATAGGTCTGTTATATTCTTCTTTTACATTTTGTTTTTTCTCTGAATATGTATCTAAATACATACAAAGTAATGAATAATATCAAAAGGTTAGGACCACTTTAAAATGTTCTTTTTTGAACTGTGTAAAATATTATAACAAGCTGTGTAGGAACTTAGATTATTTCAAGGACTACTGCAGCTCAAGAAAAAAACAGACACTCGTTTGTCAAGTATGTGCCAAATTAACAATATCAGCAGTTGTGTAAACCATGGACATAAAACATTTTTGTGGCAAATCTGAATTTTTGAAGACTGTTTATACAGTAATCCATTGTGAGGATGAATTGTCAGGGTGTGTGGAGAGAGGGGAAGAAAGGAACAAAGAGCCATTGTAAAGATCATTTGATAAGACTGAAACAGTCACAACACTCATTCCCTCTAATTGGCCCAGATGCAGGCCCCTTGCATCATTCACTGCAACGATAGCTCTCCAGAAATGTAAACACGTCTCTCTCACACAACTTCTACCAATGTATCATTGATCTCTTCAGTGTTTTTTATTCTTCTAAATAATAACTTGATGTATGGTTTTTCCAGCTCAATTGAGCTTTGAGCCAAACACTTTTCAAAACACATATTTTTTCTTAATTATGCATGGTCCTTTAAAATAACATCTCCCTGCCATTTTCTGTAGTATTTGCAGGCAGACACTGTATATCTGCAAGGACTATAACTGTGCCGGCTTTCACTGACCTTTCAATGGGTTTCACATTTTCTTGCTACAAATCCCTGATCTGCTATGAACTGGATCTCAATCTTTCTCAAAGAGATAAGGATGTAGTGTCACTTGAGCAGTAAATTCCCTTTACTTCACAATAGCCAGTGGTTTAACTGTGTTTTTACGCTTTTCCTTTTATCAATGACCAGGGAATTCAAAGGGGCACAGGGGGGTTACAAATATGATATAACCTAAAAATGAAATATAATAACACATACTTTACCAACTTAAGTTGAATTTCCCTACCGTAATGGTTACCAATCTATCAGCCTTTCTGATACACCCACTAAGCCAGGTGTCCAAGTTCGGTCCTGCTGGGTGGCACACAGGCCTTGATTTGTGGATTTCCTTTATGTGCACAGATAAGTCAATTAGGATGACTGAAGTCATGATAGTCTCAGCTGGGCGCAGCAGGGCTATCCTCAAATCCAGGCCTGTGTGAGGCCCAGCAGGACCGAATTTGGACACCCCTGCACTAAGCAAATAGTGTCATTGCATGCAAATTTTGATCATGGTCATATAATTGCTAATTACCCCTTAGGGCTCTGCGTCTATTGTTTTCAGAGTAAAGCCAGGTGAAATAAAAAGTGGGAGTATGTTCAGACACCAATGAGTATTTAACCTGTGTCGCTAAAGTCTAAAAAACATATAACTTAATACAGCTACCCATTTTAGCGCCGATTTGCTATAGCGCTCATTCCCCTGTAATTCCCTGCTTAACAAGAGCGATATTTTTGGCTGCCAAACCCGTTTAGTCGTTTAAATCCCTGCTCAGCGCTCTTTGGTACGCCATAGCGCTGCCTAAGCACTTTGGCGCTATAATGCGTGTTCAGAGCTTTTTTCCTCTGCACGCAGGAATGCATGTGGAGCCCTAAACTGGATATTGCTGTAATTATAGTTAACCAAGACAGACGTTACAAATAAATTTAGAAATCAACACATCCAACTTCCATGAAAACAAAACCAAATTATCATTTGAAAGATCACCACAAAAATATAAACTACACATCAAAATATAATAATAAAAAAGCACATATGACTCACAACGTAGCTGTGGTTACTGATAATTTGTATTCATTTGTTTGAGGGCAGGAAAAAGAATTCTGTGTACAACTTACAGACACTGTGGAGCTGGGTGTGTTTGTTCCATATCCTGACGAAGGCAGCGAAGCCAAAGACCAGCGGCGTCCATCAGTCCTATATAGAAGTACAGAAATGATTAACAATGCACTACTTATGCGTCATTTGTCGGTTTTCAATAATAAACAAATATGCCATCATGCAGTTAATTTAGCAAGCAAATGACATTTTTTCATTATCTTTATAAAAAACGTATGTCTAATATCCAAGTTGAAAATTGCTAGGTATGAAGTAAAAATCCCTGTATGCTAATTAAATGTCACATCGAAACAACAAGATGCAATATAAAGTAGAATGTACAAACTAATATATAGTTTATTTGTTAAAAAAACAAAAATTGCTAGTCTGGGGAGACATATCTAATCAAACATAATAATTTCAAATCTAAATGACTTAAAACAGCACTTACTGTAAGTATATAAAATTAACTATGCATACCAATTAATAATAATGAATAAATATGTCATATTCTAGCATCAAAACATTAGAAAGCAATTAGATAAGATTAGGATGCTAATTAGATAGTATTGGAAGAAAAATAGTCCCAAAGTACGGAGGGTGCTAAATTCCTACCTTCGTGCAAATGAAAAATGAGCCGATGCACTGGGAGAGAAATTCCTTGGGCTGTCTTGAGGGCTGCTTCCTATAGGAAGAGAGACAAAAGGTAGAACGGGAAAATAATTAATACACATATTTGTCTCGGTGACTTAGTATATGTAATTCTGTGGGGAAATAGTGCAGTCGATGTGAAAGTATACCATAATCTAGCATTATGGAATCAATAAGGTTATTGATCTTAAAGGATCACTGGAGTTTGACAAAAACATCACATGAATGTGAAATATGTAACAAACTTGCAATATTGCAATAGTGTGGCTTAGTCTTCAGTCCAATGGTTAAGTGCCTCTTTGTAGTGGAGGTCTTAACAGAAGTGAAGAGATTTTATTGAAATATACAGTTCCTCCGACGAATCTAATCCTGTTGGAAACTAATGCAAACTGTCTGTTATTAAAGCAAAAAAAATTATAGAATAGTTAAAAATTAAACACTTATATATTTTAAACTTTTTAAATACATTTGCCTATAATCAATTCATAAGAGCATATTATAAACACAAATATTTAATATACATGCTATGCATTTACATATGTAGGACGTGTGTATTTGCTCAACACCTTGGGTGCTACTCATACTCACAAGATTACAGAAGGTTACACTTTCTAATACAGATAGAAATATTCAGAAGGTCATATTTCCATACACAGTCACACGCCCACAGAAGATCACAGTGCGACACAAACTCACACACAATCCAATATGAGCAAAAAATATGGAATATTTCATGAATGTCTGGAACCGCTCAATATGACCTGTATATTGTACAGATAAAGGATATGTATGCTTCTAAGGAATTCTAAGAAACAATGAAACTGAAAATAGCCATGTTACAAAATGAAATATGTGTGCTTCCAAATAAAATATACATCCATAATTGTAATGATATTGCTAGCTTCTAGCTGCACACCATGTTAAATAATTATGGGTCAGAACCCAAAAAAACATAACTGTTCAGATCAGTTTATAAACTACCTGAAAAAACAAATCCAATAAATCTGTAATAAACCATTTGTATCTTACTCTGTTAGACATTGTTTGCACTATATGAGTATGTATAATTATACACAAACAATAAATTAAAATTCCCCATGCTGTACTAAGTAATATACAGCTTGTAAAATATATAAATAATAGATTGTAAGCTCTCCGGAGAAAACTCGTCCTCTTTGTTACATTTAATTAGTTTGTAGTAATTAGTGTTGTATTTTTATTATATCTTGTAATTATTGGGACCTCTTGCACACAGTGCTATGGAAAATATTGGACTACAAATAGAATGTAATAAACATTTATTTGTGAGTTATCAATTCACTCATAAACTAACTAATTATTTAGATGCTCAATAATATACCATGGCTTATAAAAGCAGAGTAATCCCGTTTCACTGCAATTAGTTTCAATTAGCAATCTACATTGCTCTTTTAATAGCCCTATATTATCTATATTTTATATTGGATACAATGCTTGCTATATGAGATGGTAGAAGTTTTCAAACTACAGTAAACGCCACCCACTGGGACTCCCTATTGCCAGATAAGTGTAGTTGCCGGGTAAGCAGGAGTCCCCGAAAAAAAAAAAAAAAAGCCTTTAAAGATACATTATCACCTAAACTGGGCCATTTAGGCCTAGAAAAAAACATTTAGAAACAAAGTTAGTATTTATTTTTTTTGGCGGTCTCGAACTGCCGGTTAATAATGTACTGTATAATGCCGGTTATGCCAGTTTAGCTGGAGTTTCTGTAGAATGGGGAATTGATGCCGGTGCCGGTTGGTTAGGTGCCAGTTAACCAGGATTTTACTGTAATATAAATATATTTGTCCTGTAAATAGATTATAAGGATACATGAAGACTGTGGAAATCTATACTTTGTCCAATATATAGGTTTTGGATTATGTCAAATATCTGGATAATGTGGATATTAGCCTGATAACCGTTACACTATTAACTATGCACAATATCAACATTGTGAATATTGATGCCATTATTTAGAGAATGTCAGAAAGATGAGATATTTTTCAGTCTCATTAGATATAGAAAACATTAACCAGATGATGTCAACATCATCCACTTCTGCCATTAGTCATAATACAGTCATTATGCTCCACTGCATTATGGTACTCAAGAAAAATGCAGACAAGCTCAAATACATGACATCTCTATGAAACATTATTTTTTTTATTAAAAATACCTTCTCAAATGATCTACTATTTCAAAAGTAAATGTTTTAGTATATTCTATATTTGTGTGGAACATTCATTAACACCATTATATTCCCATTTGTAAAACTGCGCCTATCCAACAAAATGGCAAATGCTCCAGAACAAGCCATCTGGACATGTTTTCTTTTCCTATTTTAAAACTAATCAAATGTAGTTACATTAGCGTCAACAGTACAGCAAAATGACTTAAAAATGAAGAACATTGCTCGGATAGCGAAAAAGAATATTATGTTAAAACAAAATATTCCAAAAAAGTGTCCAATACGTGACCTTCATCTTCCTGTGTTTTAGTGGGTATTAATCCACCCATCTGTAAGCCAATACCTGAGAGACTTTTAAATGAAAACTGGTGCCAGTTAAATCTCTGCCCATATGTGCAGCGCTCGCTTATTACCTAAATCCTGCTGTTCCCAGGGATTTGTTGCCTGTTGTATGTTTTTACTTGTACAATAATGTCGATATACTGCAGAGATTATTGCTGATATTTCTGACCTGCTAAAGTAGCACTAAACGGCAGGAAGGCAGTAGGTAGGTAATTAACTTATTCTTCCTTAGAGACATGTGGCGGTCTGAATAGGTAATCAACATATCAACACGGAGTGTCTCACAACACCAATACACAGGGTGCCTCATTTGCGAAGCACTTATTGTTAAGAAATGTATATCCAGATTAATTAAACGGTTTCATTGTTTAGTAATTAGCTGAGAGTAGTACTACATCTTCGCTATACAGAGAAGAAATGCAAATCTTTCGAAAAGACATATGTTGAACTCACTCTGCTCGTTATTAATGTACTTTTAATAGCTGTCTACTTGCAAAAACAAGAGTTTTTGATGCACTGAATGTGTATTAGCACCAGGGGAATAGGAGGATTAATTATAATTGATATTGTAAACGGCTGGCAAAGACCGAGGGGGTAATTCAAAATAATCTGAAGTGGCCGTTCACAGTTCAAAATACATTAAATTACCCCATAAAAAGTAAAAGTCAGCATGAAGTCTGATTGTTTCATTTTGATGTTCCATAAAATGTATAATAATACACAAGAGGTGTGTTTAACAGCAACATCAAAGTAAAATGTGTATGATATCCCAGAAGTTTTTTTTTTACTTTAAGCTATCTCATGTCTTTAATCTTTTTTTGGTAAAGTCAACAATTTATATATGACAAGTGTAAATTTCCTGGATTGTGAATACATCTGATAAATAATCAGTAGTGTATGTAAACATTTTTTTTGCATGAAAAATACCCCCAAAAAATAACTCACCCTGATGTTTGCTAAATCTCTTGAGCTTGCAAGCAGCGGATTGTAAATTAACACCCTTTGAAATCCCTGCTAAAACTAGCATAACATTTGCTTTGGCCAACCACAGGCAGCTAATACATTGTATCAATCTGTAAAGACAGTTTGTGCACCAAAGTAGCCTGGGATGTGTAGTCCTGTTTTTTTAACCTGCGACAGGAAGTAAGGAGAAGCCGAAACACTGGTGTGTAGATCTCTGCTTGAAGATTAGTAAAGTGTTAAAATCCGTACCCAAATGCAGTGTTTCTATTGGTAGGTACACTGTGCCTATGTAAGGCAGCTCTGGGGGTGTGGAAAAGTATATATTTTTTTAATCTGTATAGAATGACTCCATGTAATGTGTGTTTCTGATATAAGCAGCATGTGTTAGATTAGAAAAAGGTTACAAAAAAATAAAATAAATAAATAAATAAATAAAAAAGAGATATACCTTTAACATATTGTTATTTTCCAACAATAAGAAACATGTATAAAGCTCACGTTGAAAATCCTTTCGCAAGCAAGACAACTGTGGAAATAACGGAAATACTATTGAGAGCAATAACTATCTTGCAGTAAGTTACATCAATCCTGCTTTACGATTTAACTTGAACTTAAACAAGGCAAATGTAACTCAGGACTGGTTTTAAGCCCTGCCCTCACTTCCTATCCCTGCTATGTGGAGCCAGACAAAGAAAGTCCAGTCACTGATGTGAAAGACACATAATGGCTAGAACTGCTCACACAGAAATATAACATAAAGGAGTAAAACAACAGCTTTCCAGTCACCATTTTAGAAGGAAAATGTTTAAGACATCATTACTTCAAGGTTAAAGGGCCATTTAACTCACTGTAAGTGCTCTTCATGGTGTGAAAGAGCACACAAATGTATGTTAAAATTATCTACTTTTAATTACACTAATACCAACAAAGAAAATATTAAAATGCAGAATTTTAAGAATCTTTATTTCTATACTAAATTTTTAAAAACAAAAATATGTCACAATAAAATACTGATTAAAAACAAAAAGTTTGATGACTGGCTTATTTTCAACATATAATATGTGATGGCTAAATAGAAAGTGCTGATGTGAGAGTTGAATATCAAGCTTTTTCTATATGACTGTATAGATACTTATTGTTTCAGAGATTTTTCTTATTTCTCTCTTTTCAAAGACACCAAACAGTTATTATTAAACTAAATAAATTTGACAGTAATCCTAATTTCTCCCCGATTAGTTGTCTCTGTTCATAAACCCTGTTGTGCCGCTAACATAGAAATCCTGTTAAGTGATTCCTGGCTTTTGACAGTTCCTCTATACTTTGAATTATTTATTATACTCTAGGGGCCTCATTCTATTATCGGCCGTAGGCGCTGCGGGGCCGCAAGCTATTCTGCCATTCTATTCCCCTCCGGCCGGGGATTCCGGCAGGCTTGCGGCCGGCGCCTTGCTATCCCTTGCAAGGAGTATAGCCTTTGATCTAAAACGGTCGCAAGAGTTTCGGCCGCAAGAAAATCCTGGTTGCTATTCAATTGCTCCGGGAACCCTCTCTGCAAGGCTAAAAGCGAGCCGCAGCTTACTTGCAGGAAAAAGGTCCCGCTAGCACCAATTAAGCATATTATAAAGCCAAAATAAAGCCATCCTGCACTCTGAGGAGACTATAAAGTGATTGTAGGTGTTAGCAAAAATAGCACAACATTCCCCTACACTCAAATCCGTAAATAAATTATTTTTTAATTTCTGTCAAAAATCCATGTAAAAAGTCCCGAGGGCTTGGAGCACCTCAGACCTGGCCACGCTGCTGCCGGAAAATAAACAGTTAATGTAAACTCGGATTTGGGCTGATGTGCAAGCTTGAGAGGGGGTTGCTATTAATCCTCATGTCCCCCAATATGATCCCTAGCATTTACAGAGCTGTACAGTGCCGTCTTGAATTTATTTTTGCGTTTAAAGTTTTCTGAGCTTACGGCCGGTTGCAAGATATACGGCCGGCCGTAAGGGGAGATCCTTGCGGGGCCATATAATTGAATTGCAAGATAACGGGAGCCCCGCAAGGAATCGCAGCCTTGCGGCCGTTTTACGGCCGATAATAGAATGAGGCCCTAGGTATTTAAATGTTAAACCAAGGTGATGCTTTAATAGGAAATATGCTGCTCATTGTCAGGAAGTAGCACCCACTATGTTTTTCCTTGTATTTGATATCAGGAAATTGCTATCTATGTATTAACACACACTATACTTTCCATATATTTAATATACTAGCAGGAATGTCATCATACTCAGAAGTTTTAGAGAGGATAATACGGATACATTTGACTTCCATATTATTTAGAAAAATCTAAGTAATTGTTTGATACAGCTATCTCTGTGCAGCTTGATATCTTGTTTGCAGCTTATCACAATGCAATGTTTATCCTTCACTTTTTACTCACACTCTGTGTGGTCACACTTTAGATAAAGTCAAGTTAATATGGAGGGAATATATATATATTCAAAATTCCTCATTTTAATAATTTCTTTGTTGGACAAATTGAGTGCATTGCACAGAGGTAAAAATTGTACTAAATTCTTTTGTACACTAATACCAGCTAACAACTAAATAACAGTGCTCAAATTCCAGAGAGGCAAGAAAGCAGAAACCTGACTGCTTATATTTCCGATTATCCTAGAAATATAAGCAGTCCGACTTAAATGGGGGAGGGGACACCCCTGCAACCTGGCTGCAGTATTGCAAAAGCAAGTGGGAAGTCTGTTAAAAATGTAAACACATTTTTTTTTTATTTCTCAGTGAAGAATGCACGCATTTCAAAAATTTAAAAAAATGATTTCAACATTTTTAGGAGATATTTACTGTCACATGGTCCAAAATATGCAGCGGCTGCTTTATTAGTGTTAAATAAGGTTTAAAATACAAATGTATCATTTATTTGCTTAGACGAATAAAACTCAAACAATTAAATAATAGCTTCCAAAGAAAACTTTAATTAATCAAAAATGTATTTTAAAGAGCCTATAAACTAAAAAAAATAAAAAAATTGGGCGTGAAAATCGTGACGCTGATTATATTCAGTAACACAGTTTTAGAAAACTAAAAAAAAAATATGTTTTAATATTTTCAAATGAAGTATCATTTTACATATTTTAGGGGACACACAATTCATTTTATTTTCCTTGTGCATTTAAAAAAGCATGCTTTAAGCATTACCCAAGTTGTGTTTTGTATGAAACAAAAATTTAAAAAACTGTTTAAACTTCATAGAAACTAACAGGAAGTTCACAGAACATATAACCATCAGATTTTAATTGGCAGAGAAGTAGGACTTTTTGTATGGCAAGTATGTTTGTAATGCACTTAAAATGGACCATTGTTTAATAAATATACGTGTTATGACCCAGATTTGAGGGGCCACGTGCACCATAATTTTCTTCCTCTAGGTCATGATTTCTGTGTTCAAGATGTCAGCACCCAGCCAAAACACCTCTTAGGAGAACTCAAGACCTCCCAGGTTGCAAACTCAGCACTAAAGTTACTGCTTATTAAAAATAATAAATTCTGTTACATCCCGTTGCGAAGGATGGGAAAACACCAAGACAGACACAGGTAGATAATCTCCAACTCAGACTCAGGCATACCATTGCTTAGTATCTCAGAGTCAGGATGAGACCTTATTCTTGCTTGCATATAAATATATCACAAAATAAATCATTTCCCAAATTCTATACTATCTTTAGATGGTATTTGAGAATGTTTCTTGTTTCAAAAAAAGCTCTCAAATGCAGAAAAAGCGGATTAAAATATATCACTACTCTTGGGCTTGCCCTTGTCAGCCATTGAGTAGTAATATGCCTGCATGATTTATACTTCTCTGGCAATGACATCTACAGACATATCTATGCTCCGGGTATAATATTTCATGTTACTTTCAGTTTCTATATTATTGCTCAAAATCAGATTTAACTTTCCAAAATCACGACTGCCCAGAATAAACGAGGACTGTGGAAATGTACCATGTAAGTGCCTCGTAAATATTATGGTTTGTTCTACAGATCACACTACGCCTTTAGGCGAGATATGAATAGTTATGGGTCTGATTCAGTATTCTTTTTAGATCTTTCAGAGGCTTTGAATTTTAGTAATCACAGAGTATAATCTAGTTTGCGACATAATGACAAAACCCATAGGAAATGGGTCATAATACTGACCAAACCGATACAAGAGGCAAAAAAAATTTAAAATGGTCACATCCGAATGCAACATTTGTTAAAAGAGTATGTGATAAAACATAAAATATACTGAAAAATTAGAAATTTTAAAATAATTTCTAAGAGGCCACTGTAATTCAGGAAAACCTTCACTTGTTTGGAAAAGGATGTTACAAAACAAATTTAACAGCATTGTCTTGACAACGTCCCCATAGAGCAGCGACTCGCAACCCTTCCACAGTGCCGCGACCCCCCGACAAAACCTCCCAAGCCGTGGCAACCCTCAACAGCAAAACTACAGACAGAATAGACAAAAAAAACACATCCCCAATGGCTCCAGGCGAACCCCAATGGGGTCGCGATTCACAGGTCGATAGCCCCTGCCCTACTCTTTCAAAGCATCTGAGAGAGTTTGCTACTTAGATGCATTCATAAGAACTCATACAAAAACACTGATTTAGTACTAAAACAAAAGAAAGGAGGTTCCAGGTATAGTGTCTTTAATAACTATTGGAAATAACAGATGATTTAGCAACTAACTGGTATTTAAAGAAATACTGTTTCTTACAACAACAACAACAACAAAACTTACATTATGCAAGTTATCCCCTGGGCTATGCATGTGGATTAGACTAAAAACAATGCATGCAGACCCCTGGAAGAAACCAGAAATATTTAACAATTTTCACCTTCAATGACTAGGTGACCAAGTTTATGGGTACATCAGAACTTATTGAAGGTCAAAAATTACAATATTTAATGTCAGTTTAATATCTAGTTCACTACCACTTGACTTTATAAATAAATGTGCAAATAAAATAAATATGGCATTTATTTTTAAAAAAAAGCGAAAAAAAGAAAGCAGAAGGCAATTTTATCATTAATCAATGAGTAATTATGGCGACCCTGCCTCCATGAATATAGTGTACATTGGTGAGTGGGTGTGACATGAACAAGTAAAGCCCATAGAGATTATCTTACTTTATACACCAACATAAACAATGTGCAGGAAGATTGTGGGCAGGAGATTATATAGATATATACACACCGTATTTATTTATTTATTTGCACACTTAATTATAAAGTCAATGGGTAGTGAATGGGTAGTGAATAGGACATTAAAGGACCATTGTGGTGATGGTTTTCTATAAAATTGTTTCTAAAACATTATATTCCCATTATCATGCTTTTTTTCAAAGTGAAAATAAAAACAAAACCTTCACAACTACTCTTTATAGAGTTCCATATTGTCATCTTGTCTGCCACTATTTTCTTAAGAGACTGTGTTCTTGTACATCAATGATGTTCCCTTTAGGCTTGCAGATAGCACTGACAGTTGTAGCTGCCACATTGCCATTATGCAGATAAACTCCCATCTCATGAAATATAACGGTAGATTCCACAGCAGCAAAAAACCATTAATAAATTAGGGTTTTTTTTGTGTTTTTTTTACATTCTCAAAAAAAAATATATTGCCTAGTTTCAAATGTAGTTCTGCAAAAGAATAAAATATTTCCACAGTGGTCATTTAAGATTAAGATGAAAGGACGTACACTAGCCCTATAACTACTGTATTGGAGGCTATAAACAATTCCGACTTAATGATTTTTACCCTATAGTAGTGTCTTCAAAAGGAGTCCTGCCAAATTAAACAAAAACAAGCAGATTTCAAGATTGCAGATTGCAACATACAGAAGGGCACAAGGAGCAAACCATTATTTACCAGATCTGCAGTTCAAATGAATGCTTTGAGCAATACATTATAAACACTGTAAATCAAGTATATGATGTTGCAATGCGTGCTAAGCACAAGTGCAGACTGTATGTTGTGGAGCTAGAATTGACTATTAGACAACTGCAATGTCCCATCAGTCTCCACAAATGTTTTTAAAAACACAATCTCCAAAGCATTGGCTTATTTTTGGGAAATAAACATTTTTTAAACATGTAAATACACAGAGAGCAGAATAACTGTTCTGAAAATTTGGTCTCATCTTCCGGTTTTAAAAATGCAAATCTTACTGGATTATTGGAGTATTGAGTCAGCACGTCCAAATTCCTTTACTCTAGTTGGATTTATCATTAGGCACCTGAATTAGAAGAAGCACCACCTGACCATACCGTCCAATCGGAAGCTGCTGGTCAGAAGATGTAATATGGAGATTCACAGTTTGCTGGCCGCCCATCGAATAGGAACGGGGGGACTATGGAGCAGTATGGGTTTCCCATGAAAGCTTTAACCCAAAAATTATCTATCTATACATATATGTAATAAGTTGGCATATAGACATATATATGCAGTGTAATAAGTTCTCAGAACTCTGAGCTTGAAGCAGGTTTTTTAACTTGTTTTAGACATTCAAATGTGAACACAGATGTACTTTTTATTTACTGTACGGTGGAGGGCTTCTATCGCTCATTTGCCCACCATATTATAAATGATTATTGAGGTGAACTACCTATTGAAAATATCCACTACACCCGCCCCACGCTGATGATAGGCAGTAACCTTGAAACGGCTGCCCGTAGGTAGGATTCCCAGCTTGTGTATAATCCAACCTTGGCTTTGCATAATAGTGGTGTAATGCAGCGGGTATAAGCCTAAAGAAAGCCATGTTTAAAATGGTTATGGATAGAAGAACAAAGCATTTGTGGGCACATTTGCATGTCCCTGCTCAGGTCCAGAATGCTGTGTAATAACTGTATTTATCAGAATTCTGAGCAGGAAACAGGTTTTTTAACTTGTTTTAGACACTCAAATGTGAACACAAATGTACTATATATATAGCTTTCGAGAGCGGACCTCTCTTTGTATAGTCAGAGGCAATACTAATTATAGATTCACAGATGAAGCAAAAGATTCCAGGATTCACAAAAAATGTTCTGTTCAGAGAACACACAGGAAGCAGGCAGAGGAGAAATTTTTTATATATATATATATATATATATATATATATATATATATATATATATATATATATATATATATATATATATATATATACACACACACACATACACACACAGTGGATATAAAAGGACTAGGACTTAAAAATATAAAGGACCTCTAAACAATGACAAAAAGCTAAGAGCATAATTAAGCAGGAAATAACTTCTTCTTCTTTTTTCATGGAGTGATTCTTCTGGGGGAAATGGTGCCCCCCTGATATAATAAAAAAATGTATGTATGTATGTATGTATGTATGTATGTATGTATGTATGTATGTATGTATGTATGTGTGTGTGTGTGTGTGTATATATATATATATATATATATATATATATATATATATATATATATATATATATATATATATATATATATATATATATATATATATATATATATATATATATACACACACACACACATACACACACAGTGGATATAAAAAGTCTACACACCCCTGTTAAAATGTCAGGTTTCTGTGCTGTAAAAAAATTAGACAAAGATAAATCATTTCAGAACTTTTTCCACCTTTAATGAAAAACAAACTGAAATCTTTTAGGTAGAGGGAACAAAAAAAACCTTAAACTAATACTTTGTTAAAGCACCTTTTGATTTTTATTACAGAACTAAGTCTTTTTGGGTATGAGTCTATCAGCATGGCACATTTTGACTTGGCAAGATTTGCCCACTCTTTGCAAAAACACTCCAAATCTGTCAGATTGCGAGGGCATCTCCTGTGCACAGCCCTCTTCAGATCACCCCACAGATTTTCAATCGGATTCAGGTCTGGGCTCTGGCTGGGCCATTCCAAAACTTTAATCTTCTGGTGAAGCCATTCCTTTGTTGATTTGGATGTATGCTTTGGGTCATTGCCATGCTGAAAGATGTAGTTCCTCCTTATGTTCAGCTTTCTATCAAAAGCCTGAAGGTTTTGTGCCAATATTGACTGATATTTGAAACTGTTCATAATTCCCTGTATCTTAACTAAGGCCCCAGTTCCAGCTGAAGAAAAACAGCCCCAAAGCATGATGCTGCCACCACCATGCTTCACTGTGGGTATGGTGTTCTTTTGGTGATGTGCAGTGTTTTTGCGCCAAACATATCTTTTGGAATTATGGCCAAAAAGTTCAACCTTGGTTTCATCAGACCATAAAACCTTTTCCCACATGCTTTTAGGAGACTTCAGATGTGTTTTAGCAAAATGTAGCCTGGCTTTGATGTTTTTCTTTGTAAGAAAAGGCTTTCGTCTTGCCACTCTACCCCACAGCCCAGACATATGAAGAATACGGGAGATTGTTGTCACATGTACCGCACAGCTAGTACTTGCCAGATATTCATGTAGCTAATTTAATGTTGCTGTAGGCCTCTTGGTAGCCTCCCAGACCAGTTTTCTTCTCGTCTTTTCATCAATTTTGGAGGGAGCTCCAGTTCTTGGTAATGTCACTGTTGTGCCATATTTTCTCCACTTGATGATGATGTCTTCACTGTGTTCCATGGTATATCTAATGCCTTGGAAATTCTTTTGTACCCTTCTCCTGACTGACAGCTTTTAACAATGAGATCCCTCTGATGCTTTTGAAGCTCTCTGTGGACCATGGCTTTTGCTGTGGGAGGCGACTAAGAAATTTCAGGAAAGACCAACTAGAGCAGCTGAACTTTATTTGGGGTTAAGCAGAGGCACTTTAAATGATGGCAGGTGTATGCTGACTCCTATTTAACACAATTTGAAATGTAACTGCTTAATTCTGAACACAGCTACATCCCCAATTATAAGAGGGTGTGCAGACTTATGCAACCACATTAATTTTTCTTTTTCTTTTTTTCTTCCCTCCACCTAAAAGATTTCAGTTTGTTTTTCAATTGAGTTGTACAGTTTATAGGTCACATTAAAGATGGAAAAAGTTCTGAAATGATTTATCTTTGTCTCATTTTTTTTACAGCACAGAAACCTGACATTTTAACAGGGGTGTGTAGACTTTTTATATCCACTGTAAGAGTGTGTGTGTATATATATATATATATATATATATATAAATAATCATGAATGTTCGAAAATTACAATACAGTTTTGTAATGAGATAAAAATTCCATATTTATTTTAAGGTTTGAGTTATTACTGTTAAAGAGCGTAATAATTTTCATTTCAAATGTCTTTTTTTTCCTTAGTGTTTTTAAAAAAACATTTGAGTATTTTGAGATGTTTCATGGAGTGATTCTTCTGGGTGAAATGGTCCACGGCCGGAGAACAGTGGTTGTCCTCATTGTGCTTGTTGATATATATATATATATATATATATATATATATATATATATATATATATATATATATATATATACACACACACACACACTTACACACACATACATACATACATACATACATACATTTTTTTTATTATATCAGGGGGGCACCATTTCCCCCAGAAGAATCACTCCATGAAAAATCTCAAAATGTTCCTGCCAGTAACTAACTGTAAGAAGTTTTTTCCTGCTTAATTATGCTCTTAGCTTTTTGTCATTGTTTAGAGGTCCTTTATATTTTTAAGTCCTAGTCCTGGCACTATACACCCACTGTAAACCAAGAACAGTAATGTTTTTTTTTCTGCTAATTTCAGTTAATCCGTTGTTTTTATACATTTGTTTAATATCTTTGAGAGAGGCGTAGTAGTTTGTTTGGTCCATTGTTTTCATGATTATGAAACCATCATTAGTCAGACAGATAACATAAGAAGCGGATATACTTGAAATGTGTGTACATAGAAGAAAGGAAAACCATTAATTTTGCAACAGGAAATGAATAAGTAAAATTTCCTTTAGGGGGTGAATAAGCCTTGCCAAGGAAGTAGATTGCACTGGTAAGTTGTTTCTAGGTTCTGATGAAAGTGCCACTTAGTTTTTAGAAAAATATTCAGAATCAGAACAACTACATGTATGCCAAGGATCAGTCATACCCAGCTTAGAGCTCCAAACCTGTGTGCAAATCTGGTTTAACAGTAATGGATTCTAATCGCCGTTATGCCAAGTTGTGCCGCCATGGTTCATGTACTCCGAATAATAAAATCTCATTCTAAACTATTTTGTGGAACTTTTCCAAAAAGGATAGAATGTGAAAGCAACACATGTCATGGATTTAGGGATTAAACAGCAAGAGTGCAATATTTAGGATAATAAAATATTGGGAAATGTTGATATGCTAGAATAGCATTCAAAGAGAAAAGAAAAGAACAAATACAGAGAGGAAAATCAAAGCAGTGTGGCATCTTTAAGGCAATCATGTGGATTAAAGTGGCACAGCAGAGGTTCCAGATATGGTATAATTTATTACTACAGGTAATAGGTACTCCATAACTGAATTTTTTTTAAAAATGTATTGCCTACAGTAAACATTGGTTCGCGTCAGTCAGTCTCAAATCCATTCACAGAGATTCATACATTTTATTATTGAGAGAACCTTTAGAATGCAAGTTTTCAATCTTGTTAGGTGCTTTAGGGAAAGCACTGTGTATGTTTAATTGAACGCTCAATAACAGGGACTTGCATCCTTTGCACTGGGTTCAAATTGCCTTTGACTTGTACTTAACCCCTGTATAGAGCTACGGACTATGTTGGCACAATACAAATAAATGATAATAACAATTAACATTGATTACGGATTAGTCCCTAAGTCAATGGGTCTTATCTTGAGTGTAGTCGCCTGGATCTGGGCTTGCCCAGTTTTTGTGCAGGTACCTGCAGTCAAGACAATGGACTCAATGCCTTAGGGGCTACACAATAATAAATAAAAAAAAACACTATCACTATGTAGGCTACAAATGTAAAAACATTTTTTGAGAAAATCTTAAAAGGACCTGTACTGTTAAAATATATGTTTGAAAACAAAGTCTGATTACAGATCTAATTAGGCAGGGTACTTTAAAAACTTTGTTTAAATTAGGAGTGGCTTAATAACTAATGTCTAATTAAAATTAGCAATATTTTTACAAGGCTACCCAGCTTTAATCATGCTTCCATAAGGATTTTATGCTATAAAATGCACTGAATGTGTCTTTTTTTTTTTAAAGGAAAGCCTATTCGTTTGGATTGGAGATAAAACCTATGTAAGTAATTATTTTGCAAGAACTTGGCACGCCATGAACGTTCTCTAGCATGAATGCTTGGTGCACGCATACCTGTATGAGCAGAGAGCGGGGAGTGAGGTCGAGGAAGGGCAGGGGACTGGCTGCTGCCAATTAGGCTCTTCCTGTTGCTTGTCCTGCAGCTGTGGGAAAGAAGAAAGGATATTGTGAGAAAAGAACATTGTAGGGAAAGAATACTTTGTTATCAAGATGCTACACGTCTGCTACTTGAGACTGGGAGGTCTGCTTCAGCTGAGACTCAAAGTCTGTAGCAGCATGAATAAGATGCTCCAGACGCTGGTAAAGTTAACAGAGATTTAGAGAAAACACATCCAAAAATGGGGGGAAAAAGGGACACAGAAAATGGCCCATTTATTGAAGAATCATAAAGTAAACATAATAGCAATTGGTTATAATTACAAAATCTAAGTGGAAGAGACTTGTATACAATTCATGTTACGTATAAATTAATTAAAATATCTACAATTAATTTATTAACAGTATTTACAATTAGCAGTGGGGGTGATGAAGAGCATTGACACGCGCACACACACACAACCACTAATTTTAAAGGGATATGGAATACAATTATTTTTTTCATGCATTTAAAACAACAGGATTTAAACATAATGAAGGTTGTGTTTTTCATGGAAAAATATTAAGGAAAACCTGCTTAAAATTTAGTGAAATTACAGGAAATTCACAAAGCATATATACGGGTGATAATTTAATTGGCAGATAAGTATGACTTACTGCTCATTGGCTAACAGATGCAAGCCCCTAGATCAGTTAAACATTTGAATCAGTTTATTCCTGCTTATAAAGCTCAGTTTAAAAGAAAAGAAAACATCCTTTTTCAGGCGTAACAAAAAATGCAGTTCATGTCCCTTTAATTAATTGCTGTTGATAATATACTTACTACAGATGATGTGGCTTTTAATACATTTATATAAAAAATAACGTCTATATCAATTGTAAGGCACTTCCACTTAAAACAATTTAATTAAAGCCAATTGCAATTATGTATATTTGCATGTGTACTTCTGCCATAACTGGGACGTGTTTTGCGTCCCCGGCCCCCTGACTCGCTGTGTGACAAGGCTGCATTCTCAGAAGGGCAATTAAATCAAAACTAGATTTCCATGCGCAACTTTAAACCAGTGTCTAAAGATTTAATGTATTATGCTATGTAAATGTCATGACACCAACACACGTCAAATGCAGTGATGAGCAGTGACATATCAAAAATGCGATGATGCACTAATTACAAATCTAATTGTTTGAAGAGCTCTCCCATCTGTGCCTTTTATCAGTGGAGCAGGCAATCTGTATAAAGATTAACGCATCAATTCCTCATTCAAATACACAATTTACACTGTGCATAGAGTACAATAGATAACTGGTAAAGGGAAACAACTTTTATCATCTATATCAAAAAGCAGGTTTGAAATATAATACAAATTTTGCACGAAAAATAAGTAAAACCTGCTTAAACTTCCTTGAAACCCACCCATTGGAAGACAACTATGACTACTACACGTATTTATATTAATGCTTATTTACTGCCCGAGGCAACACCCCGAGGCAATTAAACATTTCAGTAGTTTTTTCTGCTCTGAGACATCAGACCATCTGAATAAAAGAAAATGCACATTATCAAATACAGGAACCCCTTATTATACGAGACGTATTGATTCTGTTAAATGTTCCATTAGTTAGGCAACAACAATAACAGAGGTGCCCAATCTAAGAACAAACAAGAACACTTTACTATAGTTTGTTCTCAGAAGGAGCACCTCAGTTTTTGTTGTTGCTTATACAACTGACCCTTGTGTCTTAGTCTCCTTAGGGTGACAGAGGGCTCCAGACGTGGACTCCTTGCTCACAGGGCCTTAGGGAGTTTATATATATATATATATATATATATATATATATATACATACATATATTTATTACATAAATACATATGAACAGTGTCTGCCCTTTATAATCGTTTATGTTGTGGATTACATGTGGGCTATGTAACATTTGTGATACCAAATATTTGGTATGATGAGATATATCTACCCAGCGATATTTAATGTAATATTGTGATGATGAGAACCCACACAGCAAGTAAAGGCTTACTTCTAGGTAATAGGCTCCTGATGTCATGTGTGTATCTAAGGGTATTTAAACCCATTAAATCCCCCGGCTCACTACTCCTTATAGTCGCAGTCTTTGATAAGGTTATACGGAGTAGTGAAATGGGATCTAGCCTATTTCGTAGCCGCATCCCGTCAGAACAGTGGGGTTGAGCGCTGCTCCACAGCACCACCTGATGGTGCACAAAATGTACTGCGGGCATAGAACTATTTTAACCTCCGACGTGGTGCATCTTTAACGGCACCGAGTCGACAGCAAGGTCAACGAAATGTTCGGAGCGGCACTCGGGCGCGTCTTTCATAGCTCAAGGCCTCTTCTGTCGGCGCACCGTATGAGCCAGATGGGATGCGGAAATAGTTCTCTGCCTGCAGTAAATTTTTGCACCACCAGGTGGTGCTGTGGCACAGCGCTCAACCCCACTGTTCTGATGGGATGCTGCCCCAAAATAAAAAATGGCCATTAGGCTTAAAGATAGGGACTGGATTTATTTATAAGGAAAGCTTTGTGGTCTATGTCCCCAGAGACTGTGAGGTTCCTGAAGGCCAATCAAATATTCCTGGGGAATACTAGGATAGATTGTTACAGCCTGAAGCAAAATGGGAATTGCGAGTCTAAGCAGTCCTATTAGTCCCTAAGAATTGTGACCTCTTTTTTAATATACACTACTTGTTTTTAATAGGACTATCCATTTTTTTGTGAGAATTTGGGAATTTCATTCTCTAATATCCCAAATAGAGGGGATACGGTTTATGGATGACCCCTTTATAGTAAATAGGGTATTCCGTTTTACATGCAGCAATTTCTCCAATTGTTGATTGTATATCTAAGAAGAGATTGGTGTTAAGCACCCGGAATCTTCTCCTTAGTCTGGAATTGAGTGATGTGTACACACACATATATATCACCTCTAATTTATTACCTTCTATAAGCAATAAGGTAGCTGTGGAATCTACCATTTTTGTTTCTGCTGATCAACTTCAGCTAAATCTGACAGTGCTTTCAACATGACTAAGGGAGAGCTCGTTATTTTACAATACAGTAAATCATATTTTGATATCAAATATACAAATCTAACAGCTGTGTAATGTTTGTGCTTTCTAATACATGCTGTCCCTTATCAAAGTTAGTTATTCAAAAGGACAAAGAAAACATTGACTGCAATGGCAGGTAATGAGAGCACAGGTGGCAGGTTAGAGACAGCTGTTGGTTAAATGTTAGCAAACATGGGGATTTTGGGTCTGGCCATGTGACTCAGGGTTTTAGAGTTTCTATTTATCTAATTCCTCATGATTTGGTGAACTACAAACACAATCATTGCTTTTCCCTACTGGCTATCAGCCGCTTACCTTGTGAGCTCCTACTATCTTGTCTGCTACTGTGTTATTTATAGGTTGGTCAATGCCCAAATCCCTCCGACATATTGCTCTCCATTCTGTAACAACTAGTGACAAGGTCTGATCAGTTGGGCATTAATGGCTCTATTGTAGTAGTTACCAATAGGTGTTCCTCAAAGGGATCCCATGTGGCACCTCTTCCTTTTCTTGGTAATCATACCCTCTCTCCAAGAGTACAAAGCCCGACCTCTCCCCAATGGCATATCTCACTAACTGTCTTTTCGACAGTGAATTTTATAAATTTAGAAAAGTGTATGAAATCAAGAGTACTAAAATATAGGTATGTACGAAATAGCACAAATACATGATCATTCTGCCCACTTCAGACATAGTAAATCAAAGTTTCAAAGGGCATATTAAGAGTTATAGTTCCAAGGGAACAAATATATATATATATATATATATATATATATATATATATATATATATATAGCAATTATTTCACATATGGTGGGCTAAGAGTGATAGAAGCCCTCCACGTACAAAGTACAGTAGTACAAATAAGGAATAGTACATTAGTGACTCCATTTGAATGTCTAAAATCAGTAACCGTGAAACAGTACTGTATGTGGTTAAGTGACCTGGTTTGTGGAAAATCCATCCGTTGCTATGACAAACTGTGAAACACAGTAAGCATATGCTTTAAAGGAGCCATGTTTAAAATGGTTTGGATTGACAGAGTGATGGTGCATTATGTGGCCTCATTTGCATGTCCCGCCCAGTTTTCCCAGACTGCAGTGCATATACTGTATTTCTGAAAAATTTGAGCAGGAAATAAGTTTTTATCAACTTATTTTTAGACATTCAAATGGAGTCACTAATGTACTATTCCTTATATATATAAATATCCTACGGTCTGTAAACAGAGATTTGCTTTCGTAGACGTTTAACAATTTTGTGAGAAAAGGGGGAAAGAAGAAAAATAGGGAATGTTGTTGAGAATTTTATCTTTTTTTATATGCATCCAACAAAAGGTTCAGATTGTAATGACTTTGGGGCCACATATTCCACACATCAAATTAAATAGGTTGCCCACTACTGCTTAATCAGTATGTGCATATTGCGTGTATCGGTGTATGTGACAAAAACACTTGCCATATATGTACTTCATCTCAGCATGCATTTGTACACCTAACTTTCAACCCTATATCATCATACCTATGTCATTTTAACTATGGCATTCGTTCTAGTTTATTATTTTTATTTCCCTTTATATTTCCAAAAATTTGGGTTTTACTGAAGGAATAAGCATATTTTCAAACAAGGATGAATGGGAAGAAAATGCAATCCAGGTCTTTGCTTGTTAAGTATAATTAGCGGACCCACTGTACCATGACAAGCCAACTCCAAAAGCATTTAAACAAAACATCAGGCCTTCAGACATTATACTGAAGTATGTGTAAAACAATATCACAGATTGTAATAAAAGCTTTTAGCCAATTCACAGCCGACTAACTTTAAATTCACTGTATTTAAAACATTATGTATGTGTCAAATTAGTCTGGGAAGATGACAAGGCAAATATTTTTGATAAAATGCAGTCTGTGTATCTTGCATGGTGTGGATTTAATAATTAATGGTGCCACTTGCAATGAAGATAGATAGTGCCGGTAAATCTCAGCTGAGAAGCCTTGAACAGCTTGCAGACATTAGCTATGCCCAGTAGGATTGGTCATGAAATGAGTCTCAGTAAACCATATGGGTTCACAAGGAAAGATTAAAAGCTATTCTTTTATACTTTAACACTAAAAATGCCAATGCACAAAAGAAAAATAGAAAATACGCTCATTCTTATTTCAACTAAAGTAACCACATTGCAATATAAAGAAGTATTTATGATTATATATACTGGCAAGGTTTAAAAAAGTATACTCTATTTTATAAATTCTCAAAAAAAAAGCTCAAAATGATCCATCAATAGGAAAAATAATTACAGAAAGCTGTAAGTATATATTTCAAGTTAATTCAATACAAGTATGTAGTCGATATTTCTAAAAGCAAATCAATATAAAAAAATGCAAAATATTGCCTAAATAGCATGCGGACGAAGCATTCCACTCCCACTACCAGTGGAGTGAATACCTAATAGAAGGGGTCTAGTATTTGCTATCTACCTAGCCAAACATGTAAAGAACGCAAGTACTTACAAGTATATATTACGATAAAACAACTTTCGTTTTATATTGTCATTTATGAATTTTGGTATACAAAAAAAGATAGGAAATCAGGGAGTCAAGATAAGTGTATAATTATATATGAGCACTAATTTTTTAATTATATATCAGCCCATCTTTGAATACATGATCCATATTATCATGTTTTAAACAATGAAAGAGGTGCAGATTTAACACATTTCACAATGTCCCACCGACTAAAACTATTACGGTACTTATTTTCTGATTTGAAGCAAATTAACATAAAATTATTGCTTTTTAATTTATTTAAATCCGTGCATGTGAATATTTTTAAAAAGGTTGAATGTTGCCAGTAATTTAGACTACAGAGAACATGATCAAATTGTAAAAAATTGTGATATATTACAAGCATGCTGCATTTCCCTGAAAAATATAAAATTATAAATACATTATAGAATTAATTTTAATCCAATGACATATTAGCTGGCAAACATATTTCTGTTTCAGCTTTATTATATTTCTTTAATATAATAAAAGCCCCTAAAATTGAATACGGTTTTAATTATTATAAAAAAGTATATTTTTAGAGAGCTGAAGAATCCCTTTAAAGAAATATAATAACTATATTAAAGCTGAAATAAAGATTTAATACTCTGAATTATTCATGCCATGTCCAAGATTCAAATATGAAAATATAAGTTTGGAATCAAATAAACATTAACAATTGATATTTGTTATAATACATCAAATAATTATGATATAATTATTGTGAAATTTTCTAGACCTAATGACACTAATATGATAATTGTTTTCAATATGTTTTATTTTTTGAAGTGGCTATTAACAGTTTATTATAATGGAACAAGTCACAGACATGAGCACGGAGGGAATATTGCTTGTGTCTACAGAGGACATTTCTGGTAACAGCTCTTTTAACATGTCTACACTAATGAGTAAGGCAAACCGGTTTTCCTCTGTCATCATCATAATCATCCTTATTATTAACCCTGGAATTATCTGTGGACTGATCTTTCTGGCTTGGAGGGAGTACTCTTGTCTGGAACGAGCTACTACAAAGGAGCCTTCCTGGTGTACAATGTACTGTAGTGTGTAGATAACAAAACAAACAAAGCCTTCTTCTATCCGGACTCCTTGGAAACGGCTTAAATTTATAGAAATAACAAACAGTTTAGTTTATATACTTCAAAACGGTTAACAGGACAAATTGCTCAACTGGTTTGGAGGCAAGCACACTGGCTGTAGTAAGTACTGGGGTCTTCTTGAAAGGAGTTTAGTAGCTATACCATAAAAGGGCCCATATATTAATGGCTGGAACCTTTTAGTAAAAAAAACTTACATAAACTCAGAATGATCCTAATTCACTTAAATTTCAGTACATTACAATGAGTGATCAAGTGGTCATTTAGGGTTGATATTGCCCTAGGACTATTGTGCTGTCCTAGACCTCAACCTTGTGGGGTAAGGCAGAAAAACACCGTTGGTATAGTCAAAACCAAGGCACAGAACTATTCTGAAGACGCCAGTGGTTCTGATTCAGTAAAAGCACTGAGCAGAAACGGTCAGATGGCAAATACTGTCAGTGATCTCTATGAGTTCCCCATAAACCATGTTTTCACCATCCATAAGCTTGACTTAATGCCCATTACCTGAACATGGTGTATAGACATACAATCATACACATGGATATAATAAATAAAAGTGTTCAGTGTCCCTGCTAAGTAGTTCCTGTTAATTGAAATCAATTTATTATTTAAACTTTACCACACTTGTCCTACCTAAGAAAGATAAAGTTCAGAGGTCACTATGTAGTACTTATAAATCATACAGAGATATAAAGGTTTATCTTTTTTTCCTTATTGAGTACCAGTCACATTTTTCCATGGATCAATACACATTAGAATACTGCAATAAGTCACATTTGCTTACCACAAATAAATGCATGGCCCACGTATAGCAGAAAGTGTATGTATGTATGTATGTATGTATGTATGTATGTATGTATGTATGTCATATATGTAACCAGTGGTATACAATAAGCACAGTGTGTAAGAAAACAAAGAGTCACCTGAAATACAACAGCACACCAGATATCCCACTGGCATTTTTATTTTTTTAGTGTCCAATGGATATTTACAGTGGCAGTTATTCAACTGGACAGGGATGTAATCTGGATCCAAGGTACCTCCAAGGTGTCTAGTCACATCAGGTACAAAAGCACCATTATTGCAACATTTCATAAAATAGTTAAAACTTTCTTAACTTTCTACCCATATATTGGCCATTATTAAGCCCATTCTTCACACAGAGCATACCATAAATATGACTTACTTTAAGTGGGTTAGGAAACTTCACAGTAAACAGTGATTGCACCACAGCCAGGGATATGCAAATGTCATCACATTATTAGTGATCTTCTATGAGTCAGTGTGTTTATGTTCTAGTGATGTCACCAGTATGGCACCGTGACCTCACTCACCGGCAGAAACATGAGCCACATCAATTCACATCCTCCCACACTCGCAGCCGGTTAGTGGTTTATATTCTGTTTATACTTGTGGTGTGGGTGACGAAACAAAGAGAGTATTAGGAAAATGGATAAAAACAGAGGAGAGAAATGGAGATGGGATCAGAGACCGTTACAGCTGCCATTTACAATTAAGGTACTTTGTAAAGTATGTCCCAAACTAACAACATTAGTAGCTTACACAGCCATTGGCAGATGTTTTTTTGGGAATCTCAACAACTTAAAGCTACAATTTTTAACAGCTCAGTGTTAAAGGGTCAAGACCGTGGTTTCAGTTACTTTTATTTTTACTGATATTTTATTATCCCATCACAGACGATGTGCAGCTGAAAGTTTAAAATAAATGTTCAAGTAACACAAAATCAGCTAGGAATTTACTACATTTTTGTTATCATTGTGGTCAAGCAAGATATCCTCCTTCTAGTAAGGCCTTGCTATCAGTACCTAACTACAACGTGACTGATTAATGCTCCCATTTGCATATGTCTTCTGATGTTTTAATCTGTCAACAGCCAGTCTCCATTGATACATCAGAAGACATATACAAAAGGAAGCGGAGGTAATTCAATACTGATAAGACCAATGTGGTTGGAGGATCTCTTCAGGAGAGTAACTGCCTTATACTAATTTCCATAGCTAAAATACCTAAAAGCTATTACTAAATGTATATGTCATCTTTATGAACAAAGGATAAGAAAAACATTTTTTTTTATAGAACTTCCAATGCAAAGTATTCATATTTCTTGGTACTTCACTATCCTAACATAATTAAAATATCTGATGAGGCCCTTTAAAATAGGAAGGTTTGTGGTATTGCAGGATTTTCAAGCATGGCCATTATTGGACTCCATCTTTATATTGTATGGTAGTATATTTTATCATCGTTGAGTGTGCAGTCCTCTGCACTGGAAGCTCCATTCTTGGAAAGGTGGTTACGGATCTAGTGGTGTATAGAGGTGATATGGATGTAAAACTTGCCATACTGTGTGCATTTTTAATGAGGTTGCTGTCAAGTGATATCTGTTTAGCGAGCAATTCCCCAAAGTAATTCTAGAACTACCAGGAAAATCCTTATTTGAAAGACTATGATCATCTTTCAAATACAGGTACTAAAGTTCATGTATATGCTTTGTGAACATTGCTGGATAGGTAATGCATCTGTATCAGTGGCGGGCCTGCGCATCAGTGGCGGGCCTGCGCATCAGTGGCGGGCCTGCGCATCAGTGGCGGGCCTGCGCATCAGTGGCGGGCCTGCGCATCAGTGGCGGGCCTGCGCATCAGTGGCGGGCCTGCGCATCAGTGGCGGGCCTGCGCATCAGTGGCGGGCCTGCGCATCAGTGGCGAAGCCCTTTTAAAGGGATAAGGAAGGTTTCTAAATGTTACTATGTATATTATACCAGTGCTTCTATTTACTTTTATGTAATTAATTTTATTAAGAAGTGCTTATTAGCTCTGTTTATACTCCCTGAAAACAAACAAATAGTCCCTGTATGAGTCTGTCCGCTGTAGTTCCTGAAAGCAGACTCTAATGCTGGGTGTGTTGTGTCTCATACTAACAAATCAGTGACCATCTATCATCAACATTTTGTAATGTGCTGCGGAGATGTGGTCCTTCATAGGCTAGGACACTACATCTCCAGCCATACAGAACCTATATCTGCACATGAGGCAGTGGGTCGACCAATACAGGGTCTATTTGTCTGTTATTAAGATGTGGTTATAAGTGCAAAGTAAATAAAAGTAAATAGATATACAGTAATATAGCAATATAGCAAACTCCAGTAACCCTCCACATCCCTTTAAGGATCCAGGGGATGCATATAAGGCCCTTTAAGTGAAATATGTACATAAAACCCAGTCACAGAAAACCTATCTTACTTTCTCAGGCCAAACATAATATATGTGAGTAAACATTTTAGAAAAGCAATAAAAGTTGCAAACAACCAATGGTGCCATATTGTTTTATCTGCAAATTCAGCGTATTACAAAGAACATTTCATACAATTAAGTCTGGTACATTTCACCTAGACCAAATATGTCATTATTTTGGAGCCAACAGACACATAATCCAAAGTAATCACACAATTTGTGAGAAATACACCTGCACTAAGTATACCAGATATACTAACGGTAGACGTGGTAGCAAGTAATGAATCTGTGACTTTCACTGCTCTGAGGCTCTGCGCTATGTACTCATTTCCTTATAATAATGAGATCAGCTAAGGGCACCGAACCTCAGCAGAACGTTTCTACACACACACAATGATCAGAAATAATATACGTCATGTTCACATTGGAAAAGACAATAGCATTGTGGGTGCCATTCAGTCTGAGATTATTATTATACAAGAAGGCTTCAAATACTAAATGATCATAAGTTAATGCATCCTGCAATGTGTCACCATAGGGTCATTCTTGAAAATAGCTATTGCTAATAACTCGACCTTTAACACATCCAGTATCTTTTCCAGCTACCAAATGAAGTGTAGTTGGTTTTGATAGTGAATCAAGAAAGGGGCCCACGAGGCTTGCAAGACTTTGGAAAGGCTGGCAATGAGCACCAAAGGCGCTCATTGTCAGGCCCACGATGAGCATTGAAGGCCATAGGCCTTTGGCGCTCATCGCAAGGCCCAAAAGTTACAGGTTTGACGGGGGCTGCAATGAGTGCCAAAGGCGAACATTGCTGACCTCGCGATGAGCGCCAAAGGAACTCATCGCGAGACCCGCAAGACTTAAAAAAAATGCCAATAAGCCCCAAAGGCGCTCATTGCCAGGGCCACAATGAGCGCTGAAGGCAGTAGGCCTTTGGCGCTAATCAAGAGGCCTGCAAGACTTTGAAAAATGAGCACCAAAGGCGCTATTACTCATATCTTCTGCTGTATTGCTCATTCTTTCACATTGCTTTTGTCATTTTACTAATAAAAACACATTTCTCATTACTGAATACATTTTCACCACAGTATATACACAAACCAGTCGTATATTTTTGAACATTACAAATCAGAGTACGATCTATTATTAAAATATCATCATTAACAATAATGTGAAAATTAGCCAAGCATATTAAAACTAGTAAAGTTATAGATTACACAACAGAAAACCGCATCAACTTACTGTCATGTATATGCCTACTGACTATTCACGTTGAATGCGGATCCTGCATTAATTAAAAGAAAAGGGGTCAAGCAGACAGAACTAATCCACCCTCAATCGTATAATACATAAATAATGGATCTCGGAGTTGCAATACGGCTCAATTTACTAATACTTCTTACTCTGTAGCATACTAAGATGTTGCCAAACTATATCTTTAATAATAATTATATATATATATATATATATATATATATATATACATATACATATATATATATATATATATACACACACACACATACATACAAACATATTTATAGATATATAATAAATATATATATATATATATATAAACACACAATGTATCTGTCTGTTTATCTGGTTGTGCTTATCCATATGGTTTTCTTGGCAAAGACACTGGAGTGGGTTGCCAGTTCTTTTTCCAGTGGACCACAATTTGTCTAACCTCTCTGCTATGACCTGTCCATCTAGGGTAACCTGACATGGTATAGCTCCCAGCTTCACCACGACAATGTAGAGTCAGAGTGACACACACACGTACACATCCTAGTATGAAATGCCTGAAGAAAGAATGACAAAATTCATAACTAAGCATAGCAGTAACTCCAGAGTGATGTGTTTGCGTGCGAATGACGACTGGAACATCTCATTTCTACCGCTTGCATCTTTTATAGATGTTATTTATTGTGCCAGGTTAGAACTGCTGAAAAATGTTGGATGGGATTCAACTGAGATAATAACTTTTTACATGAGGACCAATTTGACTTAATTTGGGATGCTGTGCTGGTTAGCGGGCTTATGGTTCGGTCATACTCTCTGTAATATCCAAAGACCTTATCACGTAACTGTGGGACCTCACCTTTAATAGACTAGATGTGCTTAAACCTGTGTTCCAAGTCTCACATACCTGTTTATTCCCCCCCCCCCCCCCTTAATTCATATTCTCAGTGTCAGCTGATGTGCAATAAACTGGTTTTGTTGAATTATATGGTTAAATTGTATAGTCTAATGAATTCAGGCCCCTAATTTCCTCCTGTACTGAGGTGTATGTACAAATGTGCTACCCTGGTGCTATGGAATAATATGTTTTGTATTATTATTGTTGTCTACAACAGTAAAAAATAAAATGGACATATAGGGGTCAGTATAATTCCAATTCCTAACACCCTTCCTATTCTCAGATGTATGTGATGTCCTATTTAATGTAGGTTACCATTAATCTCCACACAGTAAAATGATCACTACAGTCAACTGCTTCTAAAGAATTGTTCTTTTCTTGATCATCTTATTTACCCCAATGATGTTTACAAGCTTTGCTGTGTGTTTTGCGTCATTCAGACGAGTCCGACTCTCTGCGACCTCACGGCCCACAACACACCATGTTGATCCACTTGGTATTCATGGCAGAGTGAGTTGTTTGTTCCTTCTCCAGTGGGCCCCAGTATACAGCTCCTGGTATACAGGGTGGTCTCCCATCCACTGTGCCTTAGGGAGTTCAGCTGCACCTTACTGAAGAGGACCAAGAAGGACAAAATGCATCTAGGGTTTGCGGTTTCTCATGTTCAGCGTAGAATTGCCTGGTATTTCGGGGCTGGGTGACTCTTTTGAGTGGGACCAGACTGAAATACTACAGGATATTTCTCCCTGTTAAGGGCACAAGTGAGCTAAAGGAGGTTGCTCTCAGGGTGGGTTATGTCCATAGAACTAACCTATTAAGGTTAGTTTGTTCTCTGATGAGCGCCTCTGACTTAATTACTTTGTCTCCCATCCAAGTACTGAAAATACTGACCAGGCTTCAGGGTGGTGTGATCTCTTGGTTCCTTGACTGGAATCAAAGCCAGGTCAAAGCAATGAAAGCACCAAATCCTAACCACAGGACCATCAGGAAACTTACATCCAAACAAACCTGAGAATGAGGGGTAGGAACATAGAGGGTTTAATCTCAAGGGGTTGTAATTCATTGTAATAGGTGGGGAAAAAAAAAAACATAAAAAGGACCATCCTCATGATACATCCATTTATTTTTAAATAAAAGTGCAAACTAAAAAACTAAAATAAGAATTCAGAGTATATTGGACAAAGATTTTAAGATGGTTATTTGTTGCACTTTCGTGCTTGAAATGGAATATAACCTGGACTAGAAATGGTGTCTATTTGTGTTTACCAAAATGTGTTCAGAGCAATAAAAATGTTGAAAAGAAAACTGGACAATTAACAAGTCTAATTATTTGTATCTACTACAAATGTATATAAATACCCTATCTAGGCTAGTGAAGCCTCAATCAGAAATACTTAAAAAAAAATTAGGAATGTATGAAAAACTACAAAGAACAGCCAAAAACATTTGGTTACAAAGTTCCTTCTAGGTCTTATGACCTCTGAATTTGCAGAGCACTCTAAGGATACAGTCTATGTCATTGTTCTTCTTGTACTTATCTTAATCAAAGCAAATTTCAATTATGCATTTAAAAGCAGTTATTCAAAGCCCTTTCACCTCAAAATCAGGTTAAGTTATTCTAAGAGAATGAAAAGCTAACTATACATTATACAAGCCATTTAATTCTAAAGTTAATAATTCCGGAGATGATCAGTATTGCTTCTGCTATACTCCTAATAAATGAGCATATTCTGAAAAATAATCTGCTTCTTTTGATGTGATGATTTGGATTACAGTTTGCTTGTCTGTTTCTGGAGACAAAAATAATGCCCCCTAAGGTTATTGTGCAGTAAGATAACCTTCCTTAAATGTATCAATAACTCTGTGTCACAAGTTAGCATACTGAGCTGCACATTAGCCTTAATGTACCGTACAATCAGTGGTGAATATATCATAAATGATTTACTGCAGAGAAAAACATTGAGTAGAAATAAAATAAAATGGTAAATTCACTGTAATAAAGGAATGAACTGGTAGTAGAGGTATAGATAATGAGGAGAAGCATTTAGGAGTATGATTATTAGCTAGTTGTAGAGACATCTTTGTTTGCGTCATAGTCGTGTCTGACCTCATGGACCATAACACACTACTTGGCTTTCATGGCAGAGATACTGGAGTGGGCTGCTGATCCTTCGCTAGTGGGCCACAGTATACAGCTCCTGGTATTTCTAGGTAGTCTCCCATCCAAGTACTGACCAAGTACTTGGATGGAAGACTGCATGGCTTCAGGGTGGTGTGACCTCTTGGTTGCCTTACTGGAATCCGACCCATGTCCAAGCGGTTAAAGCCCCCAATCCTAACCACTGGACCACCAGGGAACCCATAAAGACATCTAATGTACTGCACATTGTTAGGAGGGGCATGCTCTCACTCTCTAGAGAACAGACTGGAAGCAACTTGAAGTGTCTGCGAGCTCCATGCGGCCCATTACCCTTTTAGGCCAACACAGCTTTATTTAAACACATGAAACTCTTTTGTATGACCACTTATTGGTCCTTTAAATATGTACACAATTCAGACTATTTGTTTAATTTAACACTTCAAAGCACTAATCGTACCGTATAAGCAATCCTTGAAAGGAGCTTCTGTTGCCACTTAAAAAAAAAATCAACGACATACCAAGTATGCAGACAAATAGACCCCAATAAACTAATCAATGTGAGGGTTTACTTTAAAAAGACAAAACAAATCAAATTTATTAACTTGATGACATGTGAAAATAAATAAGAATATAACCCATTAGAAGGATGGGCGGGATATGGAAACATAGAGCTTTTATTTTCTAAGCACTAGAGAAAACATGTAATTATTACCTGGAGACAACAGACGAGGGATCAAAAGAATTGCACTTTTGCTAAGAGTTTTTTTTTTTGAAGGAACAATAGGCAGTGACGGTTTTCCTGAAGTATTAAACAATTGCGCCGGGGGGGGGGGGGGGGGGACTTTTTCATACGGGGTGAGTGAGAAAAGCAGCAGACATTTACATTGGCGCCCGGCCAGGGATTTAGCATTTATCTGGCAGAGTCAGCGTGGGTCCGGCTATTAGGAACTATGCGGCTTTAATTGAATTCACCTGTTGTGAAAGGTCTATATTTTATGTAGAAAAGAAGCAGGTCGTCCAGTCAATAAGTATACGTGCACCTGAATTTATCATGCAGCTTAACAGGATTACTGTAGTTTGGAAAAAACGTCATATATTTGTGAAGTATATAACAAAACTAATAGCATCTACAGCTTTGTAAATATATGTACAACAAACCTAGGAGCCAGTCAGATTACTAACCAGCCAGAGCTGGTGATCTTTCCTGTTATCTACCCGCCAACTGCATATTGCTGCGTGTCCCACTATTTTACTATGGGTTATCTGCCACTACCCCAACCCCTAAGTTGTGGTGGGCAGGTTGGCCCAGGAGCTGGCAGATCAGTGTGGGAGTTCACAGGAGCATGGTGGACATATAACAGGAGATGTCCATAACCAGAAGTAAAATGTGAGGGGGGGTGTGGCTCCTGGTATTTTCAAACCACGAGCATAAAAGCATTTTTAGAGAAAATCTTGATTTTAGCATACTCTTCTTATGCTTGACGCTTCTGTATTTTCTTCCAACTATGACTTGGATTTCAGCATGGCAGGGTATACACTGCTAATTTTCTAGCAATTCAGTAGTAGAAAGAGGGGGATTTGCTGTTTCATTGGGTAATTTAGATCAGCTGTTAAAACTTGATGCCAATATTTTAATATAATATAATATACTAAGCTCCAGTTGAGCTTCTTGTATCCACCTCTAAGGGGTAGAAGCAACTGATTGAGGCCCTAAATGGTCAGACACGGCTTATGCACTTGCCAAAGTAATCTAATTGATCACACTAACTCACCAGCCAATGAAGATCATCTGCTCCTATCTACAGATAACCTTGTGTCTGATCACAGTAAGAGTTTTTTCCCACCCCTTGCTTTCCTCATAAGGGATGGAGACAGGCAGCTAAATTGTAGATTTACAAGTTGATGTCTGAATGTAAGTTTAATATTGAATATTGCTTTTCGGCTCTATCACTCTTTGCCTGCGCATTTCTTCTGCAAAAAAGCCAGCTGCAGTTAAAGGTGATATCCGCCAGAGGGCGCTGTGAGTTTTCAGGCACCATCAAGTTCAAGGGACAGCAAATTACTATTCTTCACTCCGACGTGGCGCAATTCGATGGCGCTGAATCTACAGCAAAGCCATTGCTATGTTCGGCGCGGGAACTCAGCCCCCAGGGCCTCGGACGCTCCTCTTATAGCTCAAGGCCTCTTCTGTCTGCACTCCTTCTATGCTAAAAGGCCATCTGTCGGCCGGAGTTGGAACTGCAGCTATCAGATTTTGCGATGGTGAAGAGGGAAAGGACCTGCCTTTCTAAATCATTAACCAACGTGGGTATGATTCCAGTCAGGAAACCAAGAGGTCACACCACCCTGAATCCATGCAGGGTTGGGCCTGGTCTGTACTTGGATGGGAGACCACCCAGGAGTACCAGAAGCTGTATGCTGTGGCCCACTGGAGAAGAAACTGACAACCAACTCCAGTATCCCTGCCATGAATACCAAGTGGATCAGCATGGTTTGTTGTGATCCATGAGGTGACGGAGAGGCGGACACAACTGAACAAAGCAAACACACACAAATCATTAACCAATGCCAAAATAAAATATATAACTCAAGTTAGGGCATTACAGTGGCGTTAAACTGGCCAAACTCGAAGAGAACCACAATTATCCTACCACCAGTCTAGAAATCACTTCATTGTAAGCTATATAAATGATAAAGGTTAGTTCATTTTTTTTTTTTCATTTAAAAACGACACTTCTGCAATATTTAAACTATGGAATGCTGAAAATTTGGGAGATCTCTGGCCCCTTAAAATTGTGTGGAATTTTTCACTGCTTTTGTGCCAAATAAGCCCACAAAAGTGCTGTTAAACTTTTCTCTTAGATCAGTACAACAAGTAAGAGACACGTACACATATGTCACTGCTTACGAATCCAGGCCAATTATTCTGGAGCAATTCTAACTATTTCTCATACATCTCCCTCCTTGCCTTCAAATACTAAGGCATTAGTCTAATTTTCAGATGGTATCATTAAAAATGATCAGTAAGCGGTGTGTAATATCTCATTATTCTGTCTACTGCATTTGAAATGTTCTTAGATGAAACAAGTTCAAACAAGAATGGAGATTACACTGAGCACAATGGAGTGAAGCTCGGAAATGTACTCTGTAATACATTGTGGACCGACATATAGGAGAAGTAGTGGACTGATCATTAGAAATCCTACTAATCCATGTGCTATGTAACTAAAAGGATAGCTTTCTTACTAGTGAGATCAGACTTCTTCAGTCTATTTATTAAAGACTGTGAGACAACTTCACAATTTAGTGAATAAGCCTCAGAGAATAACATAGTTTTAAAGAACGCATCTAATGGGTATGGCATTTTTTCCTTAAAATTATTATGTCCCAGTGGGTTTAGGGACACTAACACAATGAAAGCCATATTAGCACAGTTACATAAAGATTTGGATTGCTTATTATTATTTTGCTTTTACTTCTCTCTGCTCGTCTCTAGGAGGCTGCCATTTTGGTTTCACTCCTTCCTCCCACCTTTAGAGATGGTCACTGTGTGAGATAGAAGGAAATCAAGCTGTGGATCTCCATACTGTAGCTTCTAGTGCAGGAGCCATTACCACATGACCCCTGGAAATAAATGTGTGCTGTGGGCAATAGAAGCTACAATTTGTGTGTGTGTAATATATATACACATATACACACACAGTAAACTCCCTGTTATCCGGCACCCACAGGTACTCCCTATTGCCGGTTAATCTGGAGTGCCCGAAAAAAGGGTCTAAACAAACCCCCCAAAATGCCCTTAAAAAAGCATTAGCACCTAAACTGAGCCATTTAGGGCCAGAAAGAAAGTTTGTATTTCTCTTTGGCAATCTCGAACTACCGGGTTAGCGGGAGTTTCTGTAGAATTGATGCCGGTTGCTTGAGAGTATATGTATATATATATATATATATATATATATATATATATGTATATATATATATATATATATGTATATATATATATATATGTATATATATATACATATATATATATATATACATATATATATACATACATATATACATATATACATACATATATACATATATATATACATATATATATACATATATATATACATATATATATACATATATATATATACACACTCTCAAGCAACCGGCATCAAATCAAGGGTTCAAATTTGTCTTCTGTCCTATTCCCAGCCCTCTGGGCATGTCACTCATTGTGGAAGGTGGGGGAGTATATATATACTCCCCCACCTTCCACAGTGACATGCTCAGAGGGCTGGGAATAGGACAGAAGACAAATTTGAACCCTCTAAAGAGGAGAAGGAGGGAATTCAAAAATTACCGTAATAAACTACAAAATAATACGTAACTACTGTCCTAAGGATTTTATGATGCTAGATAGACCATTTCCCTTTTAAAGCAGCCTAACATAACACTTCCACTGGTTGGGTGAGTAACACAATCACGCACCTCTGTATTTGGGATATACATCTATGGTAAAGAAGGTTGCAATAACAAAATGAGCTTTGGGTGTAGTTTGCAATGTGGATTACTGGTTATCTGCACCTTCACCCAACACAAAACAAACAATCGTAGGTAAAATGATAATTTCCTATATGCTTCACTTGGCATCTGTTTGCCCTCACACAAAAGCATATGCTGTGTGCATGGACGGTCGCAAGAAGTGAGAAAATATCGCACAATAAACAAGTTATAGACTACCTCTTGAGAACAGACACCATGTATCCGCGTTTATGGAATATTTACTCAGATGCAGTCTCTTGAGGTTTGCCCACTAGTGCCATTACAGAGGAGAAAGCACATCAGTTTATACCTTCGTCTAAAGGCAAACCAGACCCAAAATGTTAAGCAAGTCTCCTCTGTGCAGGGCATTTGGATTCTGTTATGCCTTTAGGGGTGTGCCAGGACTCGAGAGACTTCACCATAAGTGGGCATCATCCTCAGGACACACAATTAATTAGTTCCTATTCTCAGGTGTCCATCTTTCACGGTTTTGGATACGCAATCTGACAGTATTTGGGTCACGAGATCTAGGCCGCTGTATAGGTATTGTTGAGTAGTAAGTGTACGGTTTATATAACCACTAGACAATTGCCCGTCAAATGATGGCATAATATTTGCAACCCTCGCAATGCTGTTTGCCACAGAATGCAATGCCGCAATGCTATGCTACGCCATGCGCAGCAAAGCCAGACAATGCGAGCCTCGCCATGCGCAGCAAAGCCAGACAATGCGAGCCTTGCCATGTGCGACTTCTCTCACTCTCCTTCCCTCCTTCTGTGTCCTCTCTCCTCCTCTTAATGACAGGATAATATTTGATTTGTCTACCCCCTCACCCCTGCATCTCTACCCCCCTCTCCCTTTCATGTATCTCTTTGCCCACTCCCCAGCAGGCAATCTCTCTCCCCCTCCTGTGTCCCTCCCTCTTCCCTCTCCTTCCCTCCTCTGCGAGAGTCACAAAAAGCGCCTTCGGCGCTCATTGCGAGCCTCAACATGCGCAACTATTTTTGGGGCCCATTTGCGAACCTCATAATTAGCGCCTTTGGCGCCAATTGTGGGCCTCAGCATGTGCAACTCACAACTTTGCGGCCCTCGAAATAAGCGTCTTCCGTGCTTAATGCGAGCCCGGCAATGAGCGGCTTTGCCACTCATTGCAGGCCTCGGCATGCGCTATGCGCATCCCGCCACTTTGCAAGCGTTGCACACAAACTCAAATTACAACAACCATATATGTAATGAAGAAGAAAATAATACATGGAGCTTTCTGCTCACGAAGAGGACAGATAAAGATTTAGGTAGTAGCTGTGCTAGTTACACTCTAGTACCCTACAGACTATTTGTTTCTTTCCCTTTGGGGCAACATGGTAATTCTATATTTCTAAGTTCACTTGAGAACTTCTTGAATGGGGTACCAGTTGGTCTACAACTAGCCGTACCAAGTGCCAAACAGATTATTATTCATTCCAGTGGTGAAGTTAAGTTTTGCCACATGTGATAAGGAAATATCAGTAAGTCAAGGAGATAGAAAATAAGAGCATGGACTCTGAAGGGCAATGGAAAAGTCAAACAGGATGATGGGATATATCAAAGTTTGGAGGGAAGGTAATAGGAGGTAGGAGATATAAGGGATCATAGATGATCGCATGGCCTGGCACCAAAAGCATTGTTGGGTCTGCTTGATGTAAATATGTTTGATATATAAGCATAATGCAGTCAAACATGCATGGATGGTAATTTAAATTATTTGGGTCATCCAGTGACCTACTAAAGAATAATGTATTTTTTGTTATGTACACAGAAAACAAAAAGTTAGCAGAGATGATAAAATGAAAGTGTCCAAGCTGTGCCTTACATGATTGTTTCAACACTTCTATTTGCCACTGGTAAGGACACTGGAGCTCAATGGATGATAACAAACAAACACAGTCTAGACCAAAATGATTCATAGGACAGATTCAGTAACTCTTGGAACATGACACTTATTACTGTTGTGTTTACCAGTAAATAAACCCAGTACTGGAAATAGATATTTGTCCATTAACGATGCCTGCCATATTTAATGTTTACCCACATTACAAGAAAGTTATTGTAAATACACAGCACGTCCATAACGTTAATTTACAAATAAGATAACTCGAGACTGTGTTTGGGATTTTTTAGAATATCGATAATATCCAAAATATTTGAAAAAATGGTCATTTTCTGGAGATGACAGAAGCTCCTAACTATATCTGCTGGCACAACTGATATAAAGAGGTGTTACAGTGTTCAAATGTATAATTAATTATAAATATATCTTAAGAATACCAGTATTAAGAACTTTTTTTACATTTTTAAATATGAAACGATATTCGAGAAATGATATGATATTAGAGAACAATCTTTTTTTTTTAGCTCTCTGTGTAGGGAAAGTTTAATTCTGTCCGTCTTCAGTAGTTCAGTGGAATCACCTTATCTATCAGTGAATGGAAGGAGTGGGTGGGAAAGAAAAAGGGAGGGGGATTTGTTACATCATTGGAACATTTAGTATTAGGACACATATGCCCTTCCCTCACACATGCTCAGAAACAGTAAAACTGTAAACTGCAAGCCCTACTCATGCAGAAATGTATTTTCCCCTCCATTGACACATACAAAGAACAGCAGAGGCAAAATATATATTGTTAAATTACTATTGTTATTTCATTTTCCCTGGTCTTAGCCAAATTAAAAATATTTGCATCCTTTTGTGGTCCTTTAAATATAATCTATCTATTGGAAACATGATCTTGTCAAGTTGAAGCTTTCCATTCCAGGGATTTCTTACTGCCTGTCTTAGCTGGCTTAGACTGGAAACTGATTTAAGAAGGAAATTAAGTCACTTGTAGAATAGATAAGCAAAGGAAAAATCATGTATGGCTTCACAGGGAGTGGCACAGACAAACTAATAGCCAAATTTAAATTAGATTTATTCAATATTGTATTAAGTTGACTCCCTTGTTTAGGGAGTTTGTAGTATTATTTAGTATTAAACATGGTACAAGTTGAACATGTTCTCTAAGGCTACTGGGCAGTACTCACTATTTTGTGGAAATGCATAAACAGATAATAAAAAATATATAAATATAGGAGTAGTCCCTTTCCAAAATAGATAGGACAATCACAAATTCATATGGAAAGAAAGAATAAAGCATAGTAAAAGTTTTATTTTGCAGCCATTATTGTAATCCAGGCCTTAGGGACAAAACTGTTTCCAGGGGTGTTCACTGCTGATTCTTCTCTATCAAATGCATTCATAATCCATGAAACTTAAATATGCCTTTAACATGATCCAGAGAGTGTTGAAGATTCATTACAATGTTAAAGTCCATAGTGCATGATGCACATTATTGCATTATGCCTGCACACTCTACGCGTTTCATACTCTTCAAAATCTATTCCAGGATCACGGTTTTATTTCACTTTTTTATAACATTTGTATAGATATCTCATATCATGTAATATAATAGAGAATGGAGAAAGAAGGAAGCATTTTTAAAACTGGCAGATAAGTTTTCAATGAATTGTACATAAATCAGACATATTAAAAATCTATAATTAAAAGAATAATGCTCACTGTTTTACTAATTAGCATTAAGTGAATGCAAATTAGTATATCTGCCAAATTCTAAATTTTTTCTGGTTTCTGTGTGTAAATATGTCGGGAGAAATGAAGGGCATTACTACAGGGCAATCTTATTCCTTAAGGCAACTCCGGTTGGCTCCTGCCAAAGAAAAATCCACAGTCGATGTTATCGTAACTACTTATTGAATAATCATAATATGTACTTGCATAATCCACCAGTTAGCTTGAATGGTATGTTTTTCCTAGATAACAAACAAGCCACATACAGAATCTCCCCAACTCTCCATTACCTCTTTTCCTGCCTACTACATGATGCAGGTTTACAAACCAAACCATGATCTTGTCCTTCGGGACTTCACCTAACTAATCTCCTCATATTTCCAAGCCATTCCCTACAGTCCTATATCTTTCTCAATTCTCAGTCTGTTTTCCTTCTTTCCCAAAGACCCACTGAATATACCCTCAATCCAGATCAGTGGCCTAAAATATCAAATTAGTAGCCCTAAGGGAACATGCGGCCCACATCTTACTAAATTACTGACTCCTGTCTCTTTGGGTTTTAACAAAATGAAGCCTACACCCTCCTAAAGCAGGCTCCTCACCATCAATTTGCAATCCTTTAATCAATCTAGCCAAGAGGGCTTACACCTATGGCTCCAGAGCCACCTATAAATTAGTTCATACAGCAATATATTAATTTATCAACATTAAACTTACTTTCAACGTTCAGACTCAGGTATCCACCCACCTATTACAAGGTTGAGTGTGCTAAAACAATAATCTCTAATGGCAGTGAGCTTTTGCTGTTGGGGCACCCTATCCGTGAATGTTCGTTCTTTATCCAATATCTAATTGTTCTTAAAGTAACAGCAGATATTTACAAATACTGTATAACATCAAAACTATAGGTAATAATGTGCACTTTATCAATTTAATTTGACAAAGTAAGCTGCATAAAAAAAAGACTAGGCATGAAGACCTGGGTGACTGCTCAGAAAACAATGAAGGGGTATAGCAGTAATTGAATGCAATGATCTTTCGTTAAAAAAAACTTTTAAAACTTTTTTGTGTATGATAAAGGTTGATCTACATTTTAAAATGGCAAATTGCAATGTTATTTTAATGCAGGAAAATGCATTTTTAAACATTCAATTGATTGATTGATTAAGTACTTTTTATTACCTATATTTTAAAATGATACCTTATTTAGAACCTACACTATATCACATTAAAACCCTCTAGACCTGTCTCTAAGGTATCCCCCATACCCTTCCATTTAATAATCTTATATCATGGTGGGGACATGCTGGAGGCCGATCTTCTAGTCTTAAAAAATGTATGAATATTCTTATAATAAATGGTTAAACTTTATTAATGACTAATGCATGATAAAATAACTAGCTCCCCTTCTTATAGCATTACATACTTTAATATAGTTTATTTGAATGGGCTTTTTTGTCTTATAAAAAGTGCCCAAAACGGTTAAAAAAGCATTTACACTCTAAAATAGCATCTTATATTTTCTACATGCGACTAGTTTAATACAGCAACATATGGAAAATTTGAACTAGTAATTTATCATAATTCACACCCGCATACATGATTATGTTTTACTCAGTCTAGTGTCACTGGGTTAGAAGCGCAATCCTAGACAAGTATGCAATTACATCATGCCATGAATCATGTGCCCATTTAGGTCAGGTGGCATAACAAATGGCTATGACAAGTAAAAAATGTCTGCAATTTAAAACGTTGCTGCTACTTTCAAAAAAATAAAATGAATTTCTATACCAAAAATGTCATACGGAAAAACGTAGAAAGTACAAGAGAAAGAAAACCTGGAGGTCAATAACAAAATCCATCATGAAAAAGATATTCCTGGCATTTTCAGGTTTTTGGTTTTCTTTGTGTTCAACTTCATTCAAGTGCTGAACTATCCAGGAAAAAATGATGTCTTACATATATACCCTTTCTTCTCCCACCTGCACTAGGAGTCACCTCTTCTCTTCAAGGATTACACAGAATGGAAAAGTAATTGTTGATGGAGAGATCTGATGTGCACGTAAGATTAAAGTTGCAGTATCTGTAGGGTCAACTGAATGGCAGCCAGTAATGACCTAGAAGCTTAGGATCAAGAAGATTGAAAAGATAGGATGAAGCTTGGATTTTAATTAAAAGATTAGATATATTCCTCCCTGCAACCAATGGTATCTATGATTGATCTAATTATCTAAAACAAAACAAATCATAGGGACAATAACAAAAATGTTGCTGATCTATTTATTTTTTATTTCAGCAAACAGCTAATGGTATTCTTCTTGAAGAAAAGGACAGGAAGACATTCATTAGGGTAACCCAATATCTTTAAGTTATATTTTAATTAAATTTTTTATGATTTATGGGGATTTACAGGACACAGAAAACAATGTAAATTGTAATATTCTGCTTATGCTTTACAAAATAATGCAGTGGTTCTCCACAGAGGCTCCCTTGGATGGTCTTGGTTGGTTCTTATAAAGATAGTGTTATGAGGATTGAGGTCACAAGAAGAGATACCATGAGTGTAAGGAGGACTTGAAAAAGAAAGATGATGAAGGAGAAGGATGAGGAGCATTTAGGAAGGTAGTACTGTCCCCTTAAACATGGCACTGCCATTTGAGAGCTGCAGCTACATTATTTAAGTAATCTATATGGAAAATTGCAAGCTGTAAATATCATAACCACTTTCAAAAATGGTCTATATCTCAACAGAAGGCAAAATAGCCAGTTTGTTCCTGACATCTTATTGTAACCTTTAGAGAAAGCTCTTTGTATGCTTGATGTGGGACGCACCAGTCTTTTGTAATTTGTTTAAATTATTTTTGCCTAGTATCTACCATGTTGAGTGATATATATCGGCGTGTTACAAATAAGGGTTTATAATAAAAGCAAAAATGCCTTTGGGATTTAAAGGTTTCTCTAATTCATTTCCAATTAATCTTTGGTTGGTCCATTAAAAAGAACCATTCAATGCAACCAAGTTGCTGTTCCCCGGGACCAATAAAGCAATTTGGTTGCATTGAATGGTTCTTTTTAATGGACCAACCAAAAGATTAATTGGAAATGAATTAGAGAAACCTTTAAATCATTAACATACAAGGACAAAGAAGAGGTTCAAAATCTGGTATAACTTAAAATTATACATAGTAACAAGCAACTTATTAGTTGAATATTTTATTTTAAAATTGCATGTTTCTGTAAACCTACATTTGCCTTTTTTACCTGTCAATCAGACTATCAGATCTACCCAACAGCCAGAGACTAATATTACTTTCAGATGTGTGATTATTGCCAATAATTGCCCGGTACTGTTTCCAGTCTAAAGTTATACAAAACAGACTAGACTGAGTGTGTGTGTGTGATAGTAACTAAAAAGCTATATCTAGCAAAAATGCAATTGGTTACTGGATGTGAATGTGAAATCAACTGACTGGTTGTTTAGTTTCTTCTTTAAAAGCGTATTTCCTCCAGAGGCACTAAGATGGAAAGTTGTTATATGAATGTAAAGGTCACTGATAAGAAATGGAGAGCTCTAAAGCGGATTACTACTCACTATATACACATCACACACAATCTTGTTTGGCAATAGTCATAGGTTTCATTTTTATTTTGCTGATAAAGAGTAAAAGCTGATTAAGACAGACCACACACTCAATGGCAGGACTTGGGTTATACAAATTGTACTTACATGAACTATCAAGCTGGCACTGAAAAACGTGATAACAAAAAAGGATACAGCATGATATCTAACATTACAAACAAATAAGCAACACAACTAGATGAAATATCTCTCAATTAGTGATCAGTAACAAACAAAAAAGTAAAATAGCACTACAAAAAGTATATATATATATTAACGGGCCACTTAATTCAGCATTTGCACCACATCACACTAAAGAAAAGATCTCCTAAAAGCAAGTTGAAATACTTTTTTTTTTTTTTTAAATAGATGCATTTTTCAATGAGAAATCAAATAAAATAATTCTGTGTTTACATATATACCAGACAGACCACATGCCGGACCAGCAGCTATAGCTCTGTGTAGTGAGCAAATTAAAAAGGTTAACCCTGAACAAATCCATCTGTGCAGAGCATGGAATGCTGGCATCACCTAAACAGGTCAGTTATGGGTTAACTGGTCAGTGCACTCCTTAGTGCAGGGGAAAAACTGCTATCAATCACTGTCTTCACCTTGTAGCTCTGCTATCTGTCACTCATGCAACAACCTGTAGGCAGATGACATTGTTATGTAAGCAGACTTAAAACTTTAGTTTTTAGCTGATATTAGGGTAATTAAAAATAAAAATTTATAATTTTAACATTCATTGTTGTGCTCTCACATACCATACAGCAAGGTAAATGACTAATATTATTTTTCTTTGATACAACATACAAAAAGAGCTGTGCTGAGAGGGAGCTTCAGACAGGTGTTCAGGATGCACTGTCCTGCACTTCTGACATGACACCAATTTGGTTAACTTTGCTTGCAGTCATTTTCATTTATGCCAATCATGGCAGGAATCATGTGTTCACTGAATGGTGGGTAAGATCCCCTTGTATGTGCATGAGATGTGTTTATCTAGGGATACTGACACATCTAGTAGAGTAACGTCACCGATGACATCATCACATTAGTGTGCTTGCATTATGACTGCTTTGTTTTGCTGAATAGTCAGAATTATACTTCTGAAGGAACAATTCAGGCGAGAAGTATACAGTAATGTAGTACTTTCTAATAATGCAGCATAACCTCAGACGTCTGTGATCCTAAGACTTTATTTCTTGATGTCTATATAATCTTTCCTACTTGAGCTCAAACATTCTGCTTTTAGTATATTCAGAGAATCATATTTTTTTCACCCCTTTCTTATACCTATATGTTTACCAGTGCTACTTAAGACCATACAGTTTTTGTGCCCATTTAAAAAAAAAAAAATAATAATAATATATATATATATATATATATATATATATATATATATATATATATATTGTAGGTGTTGCACACCACTACAGACATACCTATAACTATATCCTTGGTTGAACCTTGTCTACACTTAGGTGGTACATATCACACCTGCCCTCCAACCTATTTTGGTGCTGAGGTATTAAGACTTTGGAGGACTGTAAAGTGCAGATCTGATAGGTGGAGGTTTCCGAGAGCTCACTGGTGTGACTGCAAGTTCACAGCTGTTATGAAATGAGTCCGACAGCAGAAAGAAATAAACACTCATGACATTGGATTTATATGCAACAAACTCAACTTTAAAAAATAAAAATGAATATAAAAGAAGAATGAGGTAGCTGTGCGTGTCCAGTAATCTAGATGAATAATCTGAGTATTGAATTATATAGTATCACTATACATATATATTAATTAACAGTATCAAGATTGCACTTCACTCAAAACAGCAACAAATGTACATGTGTGTTATTGCTCTGCTTATAAATGCATGTAACTGAGAAAATCGCAGCAACCATAAATTGTAACAAAATAAAAACAGATTGTGTGTGTGTGTGCATGTATGTATGTGTATATATATATATATATATATACATATACATACATTCATACATACATATGCACACACATACATACATTCACCTCCAACAGGAGTAGGGCAAAATCTAGGAGTAATGTGTGTGTATTTATATATATATATATATATATATATATATATATACCGTATATAAATAAATGAAATGATATATATATATATATATATATCAAAATAAATATGAAATGTTATATATATATATATATATATATATATATATATATATATATATATATATATATATATATAAATAACCAACATAAACAAATGAATAACAATTTAACTATTTAAGTAAATATTGTAATAAAACGTTAATAAAAACACCGCCAAGAAATGACATTTCGTATAAGTCCTACTAAACCCTTTTTACCTCTGTGTGCGCCGGAGCCCGTTCCTATTCCTCAAGTGAGGCAGTGTAAAGTTAGACAGCACCGTCCAAAAATTGGAATCAGACATGTTGCAAGTGTTCAGCAGGTCGCTCACTGTGCCCAGCACATTATACAGGGGGGATCAGCTGTGGGAAGGCTCCTTGTAGTGACTCTGAGCATTGCTTGGGGCAGATAGCCTTGCAGGAGGAATCTATAGGAAGTCCCAGGTCTCGTTTGGCGTGTGAGCTTCCTCTCTATAATGAGCCTCTCATTATTGTAGTGGGAGCTTTTGTTTATAAGGCGTATCCAGCAGTTACAATAGAGGAGCTCGGAGCTCTGCTCTATAGCAGGACTCTATGAGCCTCACACTAAGGCACCTTGTCATATGTTTGGCAGATACCATTCACACACTCCCACAGGGGAGACACGGGCTGCTGTAACCCTTTCATGCAGCACATCGCATTCAGCAGACATTTCAGCAATTATTTCTCCAGTGCAACATTACACAATTGCTTTATCTTTAGCTGCCTTGTTATATTTAAACAGCCCGGCTTTCTCTCTGAAGATAAAAAGCCAGGAAACTATCCCCAACACTGTAAAATAAGCTGCTCCTTTGGAGTCTTTCACAAGACTTAAACCTGTCACCTTTGATCTTGCCTTGCTGCTGAAATAAAAATGAGGATAAAAACGAGGACTCTGAGATAATGGGGGGAATAGGAGCGGAGTGGAAAAAATCTTTAGTCTTTCATGTATACGACTAGAAGACACGTTTATCTGGCAAGCGCTTACGGAGTAAAGGCTGGTGGGAAATCACAACACGCACAAACTTGCTTGGCTTAAAGATCACTTATTGTGAACGTGAAACCCAACACACTGTGTACTTGTGTCTCTGCCTTTATCTGACAATAGATGCAGTGATTGCACCATAGGAGATCACACAACTACTTAAAGGCATATCCAAGGGTCCCTGTTCTTACCTTGTTCTAATCTAACACGCGCTGCTTATATCAGACACACACATTACATGGAGTCATACTATTCACATACAGATTTATTTAAAAAAAAAAAAAAAAACTTGGTTTTCCACACCCCCAGAGCTGCTTACATAGGCACAGTGTACCAACCAATAAAAATCTGTACCCAAATGCAGTGCTTCAACGCTTTACTAACAGCAGCACCGAGCAGAAATCCACACAGCAATGTCTGAGCTCCTCTTTTGCTTCTTGTGCAGGGGAAAACATGACTACACATCCCATGATGCCTTGCTGCACAAACTGCCATCACCAATTGTAACAATGTTGTAGTTGCCAAAATGAATTATGGATTTTTTACTAATTTTAGCAGGGATTTACAGGGGTGTGATCTCCGAAAAGCAACTGCTAGCAAACTCAAGAGATTTATCAAACTTTAGGGTAAGTTTAATAATGTTTATTTTGGTAATTTTTTTCATGCAAAATGTTTGCATACACTGCTAATTTTCCTCTATCAGGCGCATTCATTACTTAAAAATGCCTGTAAAAGGATCACTGCACATACTAATTTATGGAACTATTAGGAACTATTTGTAAGAATTTGGCAGAAAAAAAGACAGAGCTTTTTAGCACTTCTTAATTATTAGAGATGTGGGAGGTGAGAAGAAGGAAGAAGTACAGGGACATTTAAACAGGGTTCCATTTGTACATTTTCGGGTTAGCAATAAAATCATTATGGAAGGAAAAAATTACAATGTAGCTTTTAAAATATACAACTGAACAGGTGTCAAGAAGGTGGAAGTGGAGCTGTCCTGAAACAGGTCCTCATCTAACTTACTGCAGATAAAGAAATCTATCAAGATAGCAACCAGGGCAGATGAAGCAGCCAGTACAGGAAAACATATAATCAGAAAGAAATAAAGGAGCCTCCTGGGCAGATCCACAACCTGGACACCTATCCGCATCTTTAAAAAGGCCGGTTTAGTAGTCCCTGAAATACTATAGTTTAAATGTAAGCTGCATTGAATTTAATTTCTTCACATCCTGATTTTATTGCTAATCAGTTAAAGAAATGAATGTGTATAATCACTACAATATCCCTTTAAATATAAAAAGCCCTTCAATTTTAACAAACCCAAAACATGTATTTAATGTTAATATGGTTTTTCTGCATCCCTTTAACAGCAACGGCAAGTTAAACTGCACAACAACATCAATATTTCAGATAAAAAACACAAAATTAAAGGGTCACTTAATTCAGTACAGTTTGGATCACATCATATAAAAGATCTCTTAAAAGCATGTTGAAATACTTTCTGAAATTTTGAAATCCTTTTTTCAGATAGAAATATATAAATTAAATCTCTGTTTACATGCGTAACTGGCTGCCCTCAGACAGGCCCACAGCAGCAGCAGCTCCATGCAGAGTACATAAGCAGAAAGAGTTAACCCTTCATAAATTCATCTGTGCAGATAAATGACTGCTGGAATCAGCTAACTAGTACAGTTGGGGGTTAACATGTCCTGCTGCATTCCTGAAGTTCAGGGAAAACTATAAATCTCTGTCTTCACGGGTGGTATCGACAGATGTTGTTAATCATGGAACAGTCAGGAGTGTGTAACCAGACCTAAGACCATAGTTTTTCAGGTCTTATGAATGTAATAAAGAAAATACAAAAACAGATCAGTTTAACATAGAATCTTGTGCTCTGTCACGCCATGAAGAGCACTTATAGTGAGGTAAATGGCCCCAGAAGAGCTAGGCTAAAGGGATGTAAACCGTAAGTTTTTATGCTAAATCCCTCATTACAACACTAGACAAGAAATCCTCTTTTATGCCAGGACCATATACATTGTTACAAGATTATTTCTCAAACAATACTTAATATCATGTACACTGCTTTAACGGATTTCGGCGTTGTTCAGCCATGTCCGACTCTCCGTGACCCTATGGACTGCAGCACGCCCTGTCTGGTTGTGCTGATCAATAATGTTTTCATGGCAAAGATACTGGAGTGGGTTGCAGGTCCTTCTCCAGTAGAACGTGTTTTGTATTACATCCCTAATATGACCTGCTCATCTTGGTTAACCCTACATGGTATAGCTCACAGCTTCATTTAGGTACACAACCCGCTTCACCATGAAAGGTAGTGATCCAGAAAGGGGCTTAAACGGAAAGCTTTGCTTACATTATAAAAGTAAACATGATTGTATAGACTTTACTCTATAGTAATCTGAATTGAGCTGGGCAGACACCACTCATTATCACCATACTTTTGGAGTTAGGGATTATTTATATTGAGGTACAGTATTTTATGTGAATAACTTATTTGAAACAACAAAGTCAGAGGTGCTCCTCAGAGAACGAACCAACCTTAATAGGTTAGTTCTATAGCCATGATACGCCACTCTGAGAGCAACCTCTTTTAGCTCACTTGCGCCCTTCACAGGGAGAAATATCCTGTAGTATATCAGTCTGGTCCCACTCAAAAAAATGAGCCAGCCCCGAAATACCAGGCAATTCTACCCTGAACAGGAGAAACAGCAAACCCCAGACGCGTTTCAGCCTTTATGGGCCTCGTCAGTGAGGTGCAGCTGAACTCCCTAAGGCACAGGGAATTTGAATTTGTTATTTTTCCTGCATTGAAGCTATTCTAAACTCTTTATTTCACTTGGTCCATTACAGAAAGTCCCCAGGTTACATACAAATCCAACCTAAAGACGTTCTCAGGAACGCATCTGGTCATTAACCCGGGGACCGCCTGTATAGCACTAATATGTACTATACAGTGTGCAGTAAGAGGTTTCTATAGTTTTAAATGTTTTATTCAGCTCAGTGCACTTGCTATTACCAGAAAGATTTAGAAATTGGACATTTAATGCAAAAAAAAACATCATGTTCTTTCAGTATTCACCATGTTCAGACAGAATATTTTCATTTCTTCATTAAATAGGCAAGGCCATTTGAAATAACTCAGCCTCTACCTTAATAATAATAGGTTACCAAGTACACTCCTGTATCTTTTTTTTTTTTGTGTAAATACAAAAAAGAAGAGAGTTCTTTGTATCCCTGTTCTTGGTCAGCAGATAGACTAAGAGACCACTGAAGGTCCATATGTGTAATGTACTATTTTGAACAACCTGACGCTACACAGTAAACAAAAATGTATTACAAATGAGATGGAAGACAACTGTTGGACCTTTCATGTTGGCATTTCAGCTAATTTCCTAGGGTTCAGGTTCTGGGTTTGAGGTTTAGCCGTTAGAGTAGTGGAAGAGGATAAGCTTTACAAGGACAAGAAATTCACTGAAATGTCAGCCCCCCACCTAGTGGCCAAATGGCTGCCACTGCGTGCAGCCAGCCAACAGGAAATATACCAACTGTTTTTTATTTGATGCATTTGAAGAGCACATTCAAACATTACAAAAACGGTTGTTTTTGCTTGAAAAAATATATAAAAGGGTATTGAAGGGTTTCTTGATTTCACTAGAAATATTATATACCTATGTATCTCTAACTGGCTTCCCCCCTCTGCAGCTCATGAAGATAGTGCATTATAAGTACAGGTGTTGTACTGTCTTATAGTAACCAATCGGTAGCAACATTTTGCAACATGCTACTTGAGAGGGGTCACTGACAGGCTAATTTGAAACACTGCCCTTCACAGTCTATGTATTCATGAACTAGAGGACAGACCCAAACAGGTATACAATTATATGATTTTAGGCATAAAAACAGAGCTTTTAAGTAAATACATTTAACTATATACACGTGAATATCACTATATTATTTCCTAGTGATATCCAGAAACTTTGCTAGTGATATCCAGAAACCTTCCATGTCCCTTTAAACAAAACCTGTTTAAACTTCATTTACACTAACAGGAAATGCAGAGCGCATACTAAGTAGATCTCATTGGCTGGCAGAGGGCAAGCCCCCAAGAGAAGTTTGAAATAAGATACCTTCTTGAGCTCTTAGGAAAAAAAGATAACAGACTGACATCAAATACCCTCTTTCTCATGAAACAAAGAAAATAATTATTTCCATATCCCTTCAACTATTATATGTATTTAAGCTGGGGCTAGTCATCGCTTTGTTTTTTAGTTTATCAGCAAGGTCAAATTGTTGAAGACTGTTTCCATTAGTCCTACTGATATTACTGAAGAATACTACCTTGAGTAGAAGCAACAGATTCTGTATCTGCATTCAAGATCACCTCCCACTTGTAGATAAACAAAAATGGTGGCTCCAACTACAGCATGCATGCACATAATGCTAATGAACTTGCAAAAGTCCGGTTGCCTTGAAATGTATGTGTCCATTACCATTTGAATGATTTCACTTTTGCTCCCTGATGTAAGTGGTATGTCAGAGCAATGCCCAATGACCACTTGGTCAGTCGCGCTTGGGCCTGTTTCATGTGACTGCTTCACTTTCTACCTAATCTGTAGTACTCCTTGAACTTGTTAAAATAAATTATAAATTCTTAAAACGGAGATTTAAATTATATTTATGAGAAAGAAGAGGAGCAACATTGCCACAGATATAGAACCACAAAGCCCGTGGTTGGATCAGGTGGCATCATGCAGACACTTTCCACGCGGCCTCCAGGCTGCTCTCTATGGTGGGAGAGCATGTCCCTCATTTTATCTCAAATATCAAATCACTCTCTCTGCAAAACATATATCCTCATTATCTATAACTATTACCAATGAATCCATTTCCACCTCTCTGCCACATTGTATTTTACTACACCTTAAACAAAAAGATAAAACCATTTTGTGGCTCATTTAAAGACTTGGGGGGCTTATATGTGGTCCTTAAAGTGAAATAGCTTGCCAGTCGCTTCTCTACGCCCTGCAACTTCATGGGACCATCCTAGGCTAGTACTTGCACTAACATACTGGCATAGCAAAATTAAGACACATTCTCCATCTCCTTATCTTGCAGGGGTGATCTGAGAGAAGGAACGAGGCCCTCATAACCCTCTCTGTTTCACCTCCCCTTTCACATTTTATTTTACTTAAACCTATCTTACAGGGGCGCAAGATTCAACAATAGAAGACCTGTGTAGAAAGATTAGGGGGGAGTGAGAGTAATATAATGATAAATTAACTGTACTTTTATATAATTTAACAAAAAAAAGTAATCAATTTCAAGAAGGATCTGCTAGAACAAGACTAAGCTTGACAATGTGAAAACATGGCTGTATACTAGGGGCCTCATTCATTTGAGATATGGCCAATTGAATAGGGCTCTATATAAGCACAGAGCATATTTTTTTTAAAGAAGTTTTTAGTTAGTGAAAACCTTGCTTTTCTTTAGATCCTTACTATCTAAAAACGTATTTAAAAAAATATGTTATGTGATAATTTAGAGCCTTATTCAATTGGCCAAATCGCAATTGAATGAGGCCCTAGGTCTGGGAGGTTATTCCATGTACCTGCTGTTGTACTAAGTGGTAACGGTCCCTAAACATAATCTTATCCAGTAATTTGAATAAAAAATAGATCACTGGTGATTAGATACATTCTAAAAGTAAGAAGAAATATGTTCGCAATTTTAAAATATTTTGGCTTGTTTCAACTTCATCTAAATCTCAGTTTCTAAATAAGAATAATATTAAATAAAACCCCAGCCATACATCTATACACTGTAGTGAGCGCTCACGTTTGCATCCCCCTCGATAGTTGGTGGCTCTCTAATCTGGAGCACTTTGGCGCACCCTGCTGCTGCATCTACAGAGATGGAAGCAGCCCTTCATCACAGCTGTTTAGCAGCGAGGGGAGGAGTACCTGTAACCTGAAGCCTCCATCTTATTAAAAGATCTCATCTGCGTTTTAATGCCTGTGACCTCTGGAGAACTGGTTGTTGCTGTGATCACAGGATGACCTGTTAATATTTAAAAATATATCTGCTCATGGACCCAGCATTAGTAATATGATAATGGTCTCCTCGCTCCTCTTTGCTTGTGTAGCTATTAAACCTAATGTCGAGCCCTCTGGAGTGTGACACAGTGTTGTGCCTCCGGTGTTCTTCTGATAATGGAGCGTTCTAATTAAATATCAATGCTCCCCCTTCACCTATAAAATCGTCCCCATGGCCTCACTTTATTCAGAGTTCATGCTTGCTCACAATACGTTACTGCCTCTTTAGTACTGCCGCTTCCTGGAGTACAGCTGCCTGTTTTAAATCTTAAAAATATGACCATGGTGGTTATTTAATGTTAAAGTACACTGAAAGCATTTTATTCTTTGTGGCATCTATTTGATAATGAATAACTGAACGCTTTCTGTTTTCAAAGTATGCAGTAAAATCAGAAAAATGTGATTTAAATATTTAACTGATCTGGGTGCTTGTCCCTGTGAGCCAATGAGCAGTAATATAGATGTATGAATCCTATTTGTCATTTACAGGCATATGCATGCTCTTTGCACTTGCTATTTGTTTCAACAGGTTTGTATGAGGTTTTAGAATAAAAAAAAAAAAAATACAGCACCCAATTTATTACGTATTAAATGCATTAATGCTTAGATTGTAAGTTTACGAGTTTTCAATCTTGTATCAGTGCCTTGGAAACAAGCTCTAAGTACATTTGATTTTATGCTCAAAAACAGGGCCCTCTATTCTTTACAAGATGTTTAATTTGTTTTCTGCTATGTACTCAACCCCTGTACAGCGCTACGGAATATGTTGGCGCGATATAAATAAAGATAATAATAATAATGCTGCTGTGCAATCTATCATGTTAGTTTCTATCTGCACAGTGGGGATATGGCCTTTGCAACTACCAGTGCCTTCAGCAGGACAAAAGGGAAGCTATTAAGGACACACCCTCCTGAGAATGAAGCACACAACCGGAGGCGAGAAAACAGTATGGATCCCCACAGCAAAGAATAATTACATATAGATGCTACACAAAGTAAAAATGTGATTATTTTTACTTTCTAAAAACATTTTCCCTGTGTTTCCTTTATTTGTACATAACCAAAATCATCAGATCACATATATTTGAGGGAAATTACCAGCTATCAACGATACCCTGGTGTCAGATTTATTGATACATAATATCACTCTTGTTTTGGCAATTTCTAAGAATCTTCTTAGGAAACCCAAATTAATAATATTAACCCTATTGTGAGATCATTCATTTGTATCACCGCATGGCATCATAACAAAAAAAAAAAAAAAAATATATAGATACAGACACAGAGGACTGAAGGAAGTTATCTTCCATTTGTGGACATTACTAAACCTAATCACTAAGGAAAAAGAAACTGAAGATAAGCGCCAAGGATCTAAAGACACAATATAAAGACATAGAATAAGATTTTAAAGGGATCTGAAAAATTGGATCAGGCTGCTTGTCTTAAGAATACTGAATTTGGTACACAACACAATTGCTTTTTATAATTATTTTTATTTAATTGTATAAAAGTGTGTTACAAATTTTTTTTTACTGCTTTTTAATCCAGAAGCGCAGTTAGATACACAATTAACTTATTTATCTATATATATATATATTTTTTTTTTTCTCCAAAAAAAGGTTCCCTAAATTAATTCAAGTTTAGTTAATATTTGATATTTATAAACAGGTATACTTTACTATTGCTCCAGACACACACTGTAAATAATAGGTTGTGCTCAAACATGTATACTCTTTTTATAGTTTGTCTATTTAGTTATTCATAAGATGTACATAAAAAATTGACAACAGGGGTCCTTTAAAATCGGTGATTCTCCACAGCTGGTCTTAAGGTCCTGGTCCCAGAGAGCTTATTTGCCGGTCCTCAAGGACAAACAGTTACAGTTATAGACAGATTATTAACTAATCTGCAGTTAAAATGTACTATATTCAATCAGTGCACAAACAAAATAAAAATAACCAGGCATTTCTGTACTTCTAGTTACAATTGTATGCAGTTTGCTTTATCATTTTCGTTCTCTCAGTAGTTCAACGACTACTTGTGCGAAGCTCATAAACAACTGGTGGTCTATGAACCCATTTGGAATCCTCTGATCCAACATTTCTTATAATAATATTTGCAATTGATTGTTATAGATAAAAAAAAATATTTAACTTCTACAACTTACCAGTGGGAGAGCTAGTGTATGGAGGGCTCTGGTGCAGAAAACAAAACAATTTGGGGCCTCCAGACATTTTTTTGTCTGTTGGCCCCCACCACATGGGCCCCTTGGTGGTTCAGAGTAGAACCCACCCATCCCATGCCACACTGGGGCCCGTGAACCCTCTCTGAGCTCCCTCTCAGCTTCCTCAGGCTTACAGAATCCCCTCAAGGGCTTCCCTGCCTCGCCTGCCGGCACTTGTTCACTCTGTGCAGGGAATCCCAAATGACATCAAACACATGAGAAGACGCAACAGCAGAGGAGTAAGAGGAAGCCAGCAAATGGTGGATGAGATGATGCTGAGGGAGCATAGGGAAAGCGCATGGGGGGCCAGGGGGGCATGGGCTGGGGTGCGACTGCACTGGACCTCCCCAGAGGAGGGCCCTGGTGCATTACACTGCCTGCACCGGTGGTAGCTCTGACATTTAGTAATAAGAAACCGGTTTTGAATTAACTATAGGCTTTCACTCAGCTTGAGAGAGCACCACACCAGTCTGGTTTGTCATGAGTACCTAATTGGCTCATACTTGATGAATGGCTCCCTGGATTAACTATGTTTTGAAACGGCACCTTTCTTCCTTTTCTCTGTCATACTCTGTGTCATGTTTCATTCTTGGACCTAAGCACTTGCCAACAGAGAGGGGCTTCACAATATCAGTTTCTCAGGACTGCCATACACACAGCATGCCACTGTCTGCCAGTGTTTCATATAGCTCTGCTGTAAGCAGTGTGAAGACAGTCTCTGTGGGTGCCATCTTATGTCACTTGTGCGAACATGGCACCACACAAGAGAGAAAAGGAAGAAAAGAGGTTTCCAGAAGGTGATAAACTGTTGCATAAATAAGAAGAATGGCAGTGGCAGATCACATTTAATACACATAAATGTAAACTCATGCATTTGTGTGTGTGTGGGGGGGGGGGGGGGGGGATAAGCATACAATTTATAATCTAATCAAATCTAGGGGTATCAGATATAGAGAGAGATTTGGGAGTACTTGTGGACCACCTAGTTAACAGTGTTCAATGTCAAGCAGCATCTGCAAAGGCAAGCAAAATATTAGCATGTATGAAGAAGGGTATAGAAGCCAGGGAAGCAAATATAATTCTGCCACTAAACAAATCACAGTACGCCCTCATTTGGAATATGCAGTACAATTTTGGGCACCACTTCATAAAAAGGACATTTTAAAGCCGGAAAAATGTACAGAAGAGGGCAAGAAAATGAAAAAGGGGAATGGAGGGACTAACCAGATTAAATGCATTTTCTCTAGAAAAAAAGGGCACCTAAGAGGGGATATGATTACCTTATATAAAAACATCCAGGGTCAATATATGACTTTGTTAGGGGAACTTTTTGTGCCAATAGATTTTCAAGAGGACATACCTTGTGGTTAAAAGAAAAAGAAGGAAGAATGGTTCTTCATATTAAGGGCAGCCAGACTGTGGTGCTCTCTACCAAAGGAGCTTGTAAAAACGAATTCAATAGATAACTTTAAAAAGGGGGGATATATTTTTGAATAAAAGGGCATTCAGGGTTATGTAGGATAAGAAGAAAATTATGAGTATTGATCCAGGGCGTGATCCATTATATTTTCCCCTTAATTACACAATTAGCAGTGTTCTGTAGGTTTTTTTTTGTTCACCTTCTTTTGGATCAATTATTAATAATATTTACAAGGATCAGACGACAGCTAAAATGTTGGACTTGATGGACTAATTGTTTCAACCTCAGAAACTATGTTATTAAAGGGCCATTTACCTCACTAGAAGTGCTCTTCATTGTGAGAAAGAGCACAAGATTCTATGTTAAAGTGATCTATTTATTTTTTATTTTTTTTAAATAAAACTAAAAACAGTTAAAAATTTGCAGTCTTAGGTTTCTTTACAGACATACTGCAGCCTGCCCCATGATTTACAGCATCTGCCAACAACGGCCGTTCCATGCTGCGTGAACAAAAATAATGATTATTTTAGTATCTTTCAGACATGTAATCAGCCATCAGTTAACCACCAAATAACATATTTGTGAGTTTCTAGCAGTTAATTCTCTGCATAGATGAATTTGGGAAGAATTAACCCTCTTTCTTATCTACTCTCTGCACACAGCTTTTGCTGTGAGTCTGGAGTCATGCCTAATTCTCATGTAAACAGAACATTATTTCTGATTTTTTTCTGTGATAAAGTACCTATTTCAAAAATTCGAGGAAAAAAAAAAGGATTTCATCATGTTTTCAGGAGTACATTACAGTGGTGTGCACCAAGTTGTGCTTAATTAACTGGCCCTTTAAGTGACGCATACATTTTATCCAACAATTACATTGAGGAAGATAAAATTATTTAAGTAATTTAGTTTAAAAGACCATAAACAATAAATCTGCCTAAAAAGAGAGTCTCTTGAAAAATAATTTTTGAGACGTCAAAGTATTATTGTTTTTATAGTGCAAACTAAAGAAGCTCATTACCAACTCAAACTGACAAGATATTATTCTTTAAAAGTAGTGTATAATATTGAGATGTAGGTGACTATTCCTTTTATCGAAGAGCGAGAGTGAATAAAGTTAGTTAGACAAGTATCACCAGTAAAACTGCAACGAGCAGTTCATAATAAGACATTTCTCAAGCAGATCAAATGAATCCAATTAGAAAATGATAGGGTAGCATAAGCAAATATGACAGGTGCCGCAGCCATTTCTGTTCCTACACTGTAATATTTTCCAAAATAAAACCTATTCGAGATGCCAACAAACTATTTTCCAGCCACTCCAAAACCAGAAGCAGTTTATGCTTACAATATATGATATATCTACTGTCTAATAGCATCTTGACTTGCCTTAAAGGGACCCAGTCGTAGGAAAACCTGGTCCAAAGATTGCAAATAAAATGTTTGCTGTTCTTGAATTCTATTGTTAAACGATAAATTTGTTTGCCTGGAGGCAGCCATCTTGGAATGGGGCTTGTCACGACCCACTCTCTGGCTGGGGTCTGCTGACCGGATTTGGGTTACTCTGGACCGGAGCCGTTCTGATTACAGGAACATCATGTCTCAGCCCTTGGTTTAGACTGAGCAATATTGACAGTAAATCTGACGAATCTTACTGCAAGCATATGTCCCCGGGTAAATAATACATCTACACACCACGTCTTGATTAAAACTATGAACAACGTTTTATTTTGGAACAACATATTTAAAACATTTCACACACACACAGTGGAGGGAGTGGATCAACCTTTCCCCTTTCTCTGGCCAATAGGGTAACCTCTAGAGTAACCTAATTACCTCTGTCCAATGTAACAGAGGTAGACTATGGGAACCACCAGACCCCTCCCCTGGGCCAACCCCAGGCGTGGCCACCAAGCTCATTCTGACCCAGGCTGTCCCAGGGGAAACTTCCTGTTTGACCTCCTAGGCCCCCCATTGTTATCTAGGTGCCTGGCTGTCTGGCAAATCTCTTTGTTTAGGTCCTGGCGATACCCTGTGAGGTTTATCTTGATTAGGATAACCCCATTTGGCTCAGCTCCTGCCTCAGTGTTTACCTACTGGGGGATGGTTAACTAAATACAATCCCTCCATAGTACTATATACAACATAATACTAACATATAATGACCCATAACACAATATACAGATGGCGGCGATTGGTATATAACAGTCCCTCCTGGTAGGCCCAACTAGTGGCCAACTTGAGTTATGACAGGGCTGTCATCTCCTCTTCCCGTGTGCCTCCCTTTCAGCTCTAGTCTGACCATTTATATCACAAAAGAGGCGCGACCGTCGCCCAAACATATCACTCAAACAAGTGCTGAGGAGGTGCTGCTGGAGCCGAGACGAACATTTGCATATTAAGCTGCAGGGTGATGTCATCGATCTGTACTTTCAAATCGCTTATATCTTCAGAAGTTATTAGGATCATAGTGTAATGAGACACATATATAAAGTTTGGCATGGTGTACCGATTTCTGTGAAGTGATAAAGCAGCCCAATTGCAGGCATAAAGAGGACATTCATAGAATACAAACAAAATATGCACTGCATAGTATCACCTATAGAAATATAGCCCACCAACTATAATAATGTTTTTTTACGGATTCTACTCTATCCGATGCTTTCATAATCCATGAAACTTAAATAAGCTTTTAAAGATAAAATGGTCTCCTGCTCATTCTCTTACTGATGTAATCTCACATAAATTATCTCTCTCAAAACCATAAGAGCATGCCTATTTTTAAATTTATAAATGATAGAAACTTTTGAAGTTTTATCGCTATTCTAACCTATACCAACTGGACATGTTTATGTGGTTTGTCACTCCATCACTACGATAGGTAATTAATCACATGTGAAAAAGTAATTAGGAAAGTAAGGAGTGGGAGATTCTATTCACGTGATTTATGTTTTTAATGGATAACTTCAAGCTCAAGTATCTAACACTTCCACTCAAAAATGTTAATCATATCCAATTACAAATATGTGTATTTATATGTCTATATTTAATTTATGGGACCTTTGGTGTGTCACTTTCAGAAAATTCAGTTTGAGAAATAATTAATTCCCAAATTGCTCCATTATGAACATATTTCCGGTCTTATTGCCTAACTTTTTTTTAAACACCTTGGGCCTCATTCTATTATCGGCCGTAGGAGATGCGGGGCCGCAAGGACCGGCCACAAGCTATTCGGCTATTCTATTCCCTTCTGGCCGGGGGCTCCGGCAGGCTTGCGGCCGGCGCCTTGCTATCCCTTGCGGCTGCTCGCGCCGGAGGAAAGCCTTTGATCTAAAACGGCCGCAAGAGTTTCGGCCGCAAGAAAATCCCGGTGGCTATTCAATTGCTCCGGGAACCCTCTCTGCAAGGCTAAAACCGAGCCGCAGCTTACTTGCAGGAAAGAGGTCCCGCTAGCACCATTTAAGCACATTATAAAGCCGAAATAAAGCCATCCTGCATTCTGAGGAGACTATAAAGTGATTGTAGGTGTTAGCAAAAATAGCACAACATTGCCCTACACTCAAATCCGTAAATAAATTATTTTTTAATTTATGTCAAAAATCCATGTAAAAAGTCCCGAGGGCTTGGAGCACCTCAGACCTGGCCACGCTGCGGCCGGAAAATAAACAGTTAATGTAAACTCTGATTTGGGCTGATGTGCAAGCTTAAGAGGGGGTTGCTATTAATCCTCATGTCCCCCAATATGATACCTAGCATTTACAGAGCTGTACAGTGCCGTCTTGAATTTATTTTTGCGTTTTAAGTTTTCTGAGCTTACGGCCGGTTGTAAGATATACGGCCGGCCGTAAGGGGAGATCCTTGCGGGGCCGTATATTTGAATTGCAAGATAACGGAACCCCCGCAAGGAATCGCAGCCTTGCGGCCGTTTTACGGCCGATAATAGAATGAGGACCAATGTGTATTACAATCATATCGCCAAGCCTTTTCTGAACACCAATATGTTTTGTTTTTTTACAATCTATTCGGCTCCCTTTTAACAAAAAATAATAAATAACTCATAGAAAAAGGATGCAATGATTATATTACTGATGGCTAAGAAGGCCTTAACGATTTTATTTATTTCTACATTAAATTTAAATCAACATTCACTGAAACATATTAATCATGCTGGTTTCTAACCGCACAAGAGAAAATCTCATGCACTGTATCAGATACACCCAGTTGTGTTCATGTGATTACCAGTACAGCGCATCCTCTGTTCTGGACTTACCGTGACTCATTGCTTTTTACAATACCGGTCTCCATATTGAGCAGTGTATGTTTGCTCTTGCTTTGAAGATAAAACATTTAGTTTAGACAGTAAGTAATTTGATATATGACTCACTGCTTCAGGAAAAATCTTGGGAGATTTATAAACAGTAATGTTAGTCTAACTTTCATGAACTTTCGATGTTCAGTTTTATATGTATATTCTATTTTGTTGAGTACACACTATATTAAATATTTAAATGTATATATATATATATATATATATATATATATATATATATATATATATATATATATATATATATATAATATATATATATATATAATATATATAATATATATATATATATATATATATATATATATATAGTGACAAGCTGTCAGTCTCTACCCACTGGGTTTGTGCCCTTGTTTCTGACACTTTTGATGGAGGAACATAATGTTTTTCCAAATGTTACTATATATTCACCAGTATTACAAAATGATACACCAAAACAGATCAAAGAAAATAACAGGCCTTGCTCCCACTACCTTCACTGTTTGACAGTTCCCTAACTATATCCTCTCATCCAGCTAAACATGGGTAGAGCAAAAAAAAAAACAAATACAGTCTTAGTCAAAATGAACCACAGCTCCATGCTTCTGAACCTCTGTCTTTCTTTAGCTTTAGACATCAGTATGGACACTTTCCTCTGAGTGTCCCTATTACCAACTCAAACCAGCCATACATAATTCTATGTATTTTCTCAGCTTCAGTAAACATTTCTCTGCGTTTCTCTCTTCCCAGCTCCAATAAACAGAATACACTTCTGTGAGTATGTCTGCTTCATACAAGCTATACACACAGTTCTTTCAAAACCTTTGCCAGGCTACAGGCCCAAACACAGCCTCTCACACTGCTAGCAGCAGTGCATAAAAGGCCTCACCTAATTCCCAGTTTCAGACCTTTTATCAGGTATGATCAGGTTGACCAAATTAGCTGCTCAGGGAAGTTAATTATTTCACACCTCCTGGGGGAAAGGGAGCCTTGTAAAGTCTGTGGCTCATAGAAACACTTTATATTACTCTGCAACAATACATACATACATACATACACACAGATATATTATTATTATTATCATCATCATCATCATCATCATCATCTTCTTATTTGTAACACACCAACATATTCTGCAGCACAATACAGGGGTTAATTACAAGGCAAAAACAAAATTAACACATTACAAAGAACGGAGGGCCTCGTTTTTAAACTTAAAATCAAACGTACATAGTGCTGGTTTCCAAAGTACCGACACAAGATTGAAAACTCGCAAACATATACATATCCCCACACACACATTCATACAGTGGAGAGTTACAAGCCTAAAGAGCCACTTTAGATTAAAAAAAGGCACTTATTGTGAAGTATGTAATAAACTAAAAACACTAGTAGTAGTGTATGCAATAGACATTAAAACATTTTTAGAGAAAATATGTATTTTTGAAGACTCTATTTATGAATTTGTTGTCGCAGAGTCGTTTAGTCATGTCCAACCCTTTGGACAGCATAGAGAATTGCAAGACGGTCCCCCAAATTATTTTGCACACACGGGTATTATTTTGCTTATATATTGTATAAAAATAGAACTACAAAGTCCACAAATCAGGTACTCTAGGTGCATGACAGAGTTTTAGTTTTATGAGGAACTAGAATAGAATGAATGGTTGGTGTATTATTAAATCACAAAGTCATAAAAATCACACTGAGTTTTGTTATACTCCAGGGATGGAACCATCAGCCCCTTAAGAGCAAGTAACATACCAGATCTTGAGGCAGTATTTAAGCATAAGTAGTTCAATAAAAATGGGAAATGTTACGGGAGTATTACCTCTGTTCAACATGGTTATTTAATAAAAATATCTCATCTGAAAAGTTAGTTCAGCACTATTATTTCTCTCAGCCGGGGAATCATTCTCATTATTTGAAAACCAAGAATAATTTAAAAAATATAGTTTTTTGCAATGTTCAAAGCACTGTAATAGTCTTGGATGGAATCTATGTGCCCTAAAAGCTGCTGCTCTTTGTCAAAATATATTGGGTAATAAGTGTAGATTGAGGCCTGTAATGTTCATCACAGATGATGCTTCAATGTGGTTACTAACTTCACGCAAAGAACATTGAGAGTAGAAGGCATCAGTGTTCCCAATACTTAATGTTTTAAGTCAGAAAACATTGCGCAAAATGATTCTGTTTAGACAGGAAATAAACCAATTCACTATCATTAATATAATCTGAAATAATTTAAAAAACTCATACAACATATAAGTAAAGGGGCCTTTTTTATGGTTAAAGAGTGAAGCCTTTGTGGGTAGATTTGCAAGTCCTGCCCGGGTTCCCAGAATGCAGTGCAATATCTTTACTTCTCTGAATTTCGGGAAGGTAATACGTTTTTTTAAAACTTATTTTACATGTTCTAAATTCAACAAACATGTACTATTTACTGTATGGTGGATGGCTTCTATCGCTCCTTTGCACACCATAAATTAAATGACAGTTGTGGTAAACTACCTCCTCACAAGATCTGCTACACAAGTTTTGTTTTACTCCAGGGATGGAACAATCGGCCCCTTAAAGTAAGTAAATATAGTATTTTAAAAGTACAATCTATTTGATTTTTTAAATATATTTTAGGCAACTGAGCTGAAAAAACTGAATATCCTTTAAAACTACTATAAAGTTATTAATAACAATGTCGTGTGTATATCAACCCACAGTTTTGAATACTGAGTACATCATTCATAGTAATAGGCACTTAATAAATCATGGGACCCATGAATGAGGCATCGACCATTAACCCCACTGGGTAGGAGTCTCATGCATTGCAGGATAATGTCATTCATTAACCTCAACCAAAACCTTCTGACTTCACTTGATTTTCCTGACACCCGCTGGAATTCAAATTATTTTATTAGATCGTCAACTCCTCTACCACAAGTTTGACAGCTACATATTACAGAGCCCCATATCTAAGGTTAAAGGGTTCACACTACAAGTTGGCGCATTTCTTTGCTAAGTGCTTCTACTTCTAATCATATCCTTATCGGTATGTAAAACTGGCAAATACAATTAGAGATATGATCACAATGCTCATGTTTTCATAGCTGGCTGTTCAAGGGCACCGAATCAGTGAGAGCTTGGAACTCTGGACCAATACAAACAGGTTATTAAAATAATTAAATGAGAATATGAATATATAATATAATATAACATATTATTCATTTAATGACATATATATATACACACAAAGTATCACACAAAAGTGAATACACCCCTCACATTTGTGTAAATATTTTATTATATCTTCATGTGACAACACTGAAGAAATGACACTCTGCTACAATGTAAAGTACAGCCTGTATAAATGTGTTGCCCCCTCTAAAAAACTCAACACACAGCCATTAATGTCTAAACCATTGGCAACCTAAGTGGAAATGTCCAAATTGGGCCCAAAGTGTCAATATTTTGTGTGACCATGATTATTTTCCAGCACTGCCGTAACCTTCATTGGCATGTGTTCACCAGAGCTTCACAGGTTGCCACTGGAGTCCTCATCCACCAGTTCCGTGACGTCATCATGGAGGAGTGGAAGTTAGAGATCTTGCACTCCCCCACCTTCCATTTGAGGATGCCCCACAGATGCTCAATAGAGTTGAAGTCTGAAGATATGCTTGGCCAGTCCATCACCTTTATCTTTAGCTTCTTTAGCAAGGCAGTGGTCGTCTTGGAAGTGTGTTTGGGGTTGTTATGTTGGAATACTGCCCAGTGGCCCAGTCTCTGAAGGGAGGGGGTCATGCTCTGCTTCAGTATGTCACAGTACATGTTGGCATTCATGCTTCCCTCAATGAACTGTAGCTCCCCAGTGCCGGCAGCACCCATGCAGGCCCAGACCAAACATATATACACATATGTGTATATATGTTTTCTATACTATATTGTGTGGATTGCCCTTATATGCATTTACCTGATGATGTCAGATGCTGCATTCACTCTCTGCATCGCTGTTTACGTTCAAACTGGGGGTTTCATCTCATATCAGTGTTTTTGTGTTCTTTGTGCCTTATCCGTTTATCTGTCAATTAGGGATTATTTCAACTACCTTTCCTCAGGAAAGATGTATACTTTTGGTCGTGGGAGTGTCCTGGTCTGGACCTGCATGAGTGCTGCCGGCACTGGGGAGCTAGTTCATTGAGGGAACCATGAATGCCAACATGTATTGTGACATACTGCAGCACATCATTATCCCCTCCCTTTCGGAGACTGGGCCGCAGGGAAGTATTCCAACATGATAACGACCCCAAACACACCTCTGAGATGACTGCTGCCTTGCTAAAGAAGCTGAAAGTAAAGGTGATGGACTAACCAAGCATGTCACCAGACCTAAACCCTATTGAGCATCCGTGGGGCATCCTCAAATGGAAGGTGGGGGAGTGCAAGGTCTCTAACATTCACCTGTGAAGCTCTGGTGAACTCCGTGCCCATGAGGGTTAAGGCAGGGCTGGAAAATAATGGTGGCCACACAAAATATTGACAGTTTGGACTCAATTTGGACATTTCCACTTAAGCTGTACACTTACTACTTTACATTGTAGCAGAGTGTCATTCCTTCAGTGTTGTACATACACATACATACACAACCACACCAGTGTGCAAAGTACTCTAGACCATTTCACACTGGCCAATTTAAGGTACATAAGTATATTTTCAGTTTCAGAAAATAGATAAATTTTGCTATTTATTTTGTAAAGCAGGAAAGTGCTTTTAAAGCTGAAACACAGTTTTTATGAGTGGACTGAGCAACAAAAGCTGCATATTCATGTTAATGATATTTAAATTTGCATTTTAAATTAAATTAAAGGTATCTTACCCCTCTACTCTCTAAATCTCCATCTTGTTGGCACATGTGTTTAATATTTAAATTAGGATATCAGTCAGAACTCATAGGCAGTTTGAAGTCCTCATTACACTTCTATTACACCCTTCACTTCACATTTCCCTTACTTGAAATGGAGGATGCTGAGCAGAGGGGACTAACCAGTGCAGTTGCAGTAATATAACAAGATCTATAAAGCACTTGTACTCCATTAAATAGCAGTTGAATGAGATAAATGGTTCAGGTGACCAGGTTTATGATGTTATGACATGGATGGGACAGCAATAAATATATATAAGAGCAGGGATAAGCAACATTCGCTCAGATGTTCCAACATATTCCAAAACAATTATTTCCCTGCAGTCCCAAGGTGAGTTAATCCAAATGACTGAGACAATGGCTGCCTTGGAAGGACAATATTGCAACATTTTTTTTACTTACGTTGTCTAATCCTCTATTAGAATATATGTTAGGAGCATTTAAGTTAAGATGTAAAGTCAATAATGAAATAAATTGCAAATGAAATAAGGAAACTCCCTCAGGATTAATGAATTAAAGGTCATTTTAACTGCCTTAATTATGCTCTTAAAGAAAACAAATATATGACTTGTGTTTTTAGTGTTAAATTCAATGAAAATAAACCTTATTTCTCCAAGTTTACTGGTCTGCTTTAAAAGAGGTGGTTTTAATAGGAATCTGGACTGCATATAGATGCATATAAAAGATAATAAACTGAAGCTTTTTTTTTATTTATTTTTTAACAACCCATTCATTTATTATATTGAATTTATACAACAGATTGAAAAATACAACCATTCAGAATGGCACGTCTAAAAATGCTTCTGTGTATTTTTAATTTACTTTACAACAACTTTTTAAAAATGAATGTCTGCATCTCATACATATATTCAATATTTTTTTAAGTTGTAAATTAAGGTGTTAAAAGATTAAGTAGACTTTTTTATTATATGCATCTAGAAAACTGCAGTAGTTTCTTGGATATATACAGCAGAACTGAAGCCAACAATGAGATGCCGAAGTGATTCACAGCTATATAGAATAAGACATAAAATAGCAATGCAAGCTTAATGTAGGGGATAACTGGAGAAGGGGGGCCCAAAGTTGGTGCATACATTTCAGGCATGTCTTTGGGGGCCGGACAGAAGGATATTATGCATGCTCAGGGACATACACCAGCAAAGAGGAAAGAAAATAACATTCTGCACGGTTACTGGCACCATCATTCCATAAACACCAATAATCTATATTATGAACATTTTGGGATAAATATAGGCTGATTTAAAGGCTCTTTAAAACTGCATGAAAGCATTGGTAACTGTAAATAATTTTACACATTGTCATACCACTGCTTGCGCATTTAATTGTCCCAACAGGAATATAAACAATCTTAATTGGAAAAGAACTACTACAACAAGAGATGGAATTCTAATTTTATTAACACAATAAATACTATGGAATTTTACAGTTTCCACATAAAAATACCAGAATAATATTACCAAATTTCCATAGAAAGGCCATGACTGAAATAGTCCGCTTCCACTAAGGATTTTTAATATCATGTCTATCTGTTAAGAAAACATATTGCAAAATACAAACAATAACAGATTTACATATTAAACACATAAGTTAAATATATTTTGGAGCATCAATAACTAAACCGAGACATCTTGATTACTTTTCAGTGCCCTTATCTTAAACAATAGTACAATTAGTTTTACTTCAACCAATTCTTAGCGCTACAGAATATGTTGGCGAGTTACAAATTAAGTTTAAGAACAATACCAATGAACGTATGGAGAGTCTTATTACTTAAGTTTGGTATGATATCACACAAAAGGGAGGTCACTGATAGTCGGAACATAGCAGCAACAGAAGCTTACTAAAATATTGTTTGTAGACTCCTTATGATTAGGAACCTTGCCGAATAAACAAAATGGACCACTGTACAATGGGGGGAAAATTATATATATTTATTTATATAAAAGCTATACCACCATGCTGTGTGCTATAACATGTCACCCAAGGTGGGCAGGTCATAGCAAAGGGATCAGAGAAATCACAGCCCACTGGAGAAGGAACTGGGAACCCACTCCAGAATCTTTGCCAAGAATCAGTTCTGTAAATCAGTGCAGTGTTTTCTGTCCTGTTGCAGTAATCAGTGTGCAGGTGAGAGTGGGTGTGACTTGGCCTGTGTAAGTTATATCTGTGTGCTTTTGTGTGAGGTTCTGTTTGAACCAGTTCTTTAAATCAGTACAGTGTTTTCTGTCCTGTTGCAGTAATCAGTGTGTAGGTTACAGTGGGTGTGGCTTGGCCTGTGTAAAGGTTTATGTGTGTGCATATTGTTGTGTTCTGTTGAATCAGTTCTGTGAGGCAGGGCAGTGTTTTCATTGTACAGGTGAGTAGACGGGGTCTATTTTAACAAGGGAAGAGCAAGCTTGGGAGCTTGCAATCATTTCTAGTGTAAGTGTAGTTAGTGTGTAGGAGATTGAATAAAAGGAGACAATCCAAAGGAAAGGGGTATTACAAACTTATATTTTCTTTTTTTTTCTGTTTTGTTTGGGTTAATGTGTAGAAAAGCAATCTTTATACAAATACCTTGATTTGTTTTCTCACTGTATTTTTAACTGATAATCATGAGTCAGTCCAGTGGCAACCTCACTCCGTGTACATCCTGCCAAATGTATGCACTACTGGAACAGATGATGCAGGGTCCATACCTCTGTGACAGGTGTGAGCATGTTGCCTCACTGGAAGCTTACATTGAAGATCTGGAGAGGAGAATTGCAGCACTTAGTGATATTGCTCCACTGGAAAGGGAGGTGGTGCTCACGGAGCACAGTTTAGCTGGGCCTAGTATGGAGGGGCTAGTGAGGATGACCAGGGATGTAGCTAGGTTACAGTTAGAAGGGGAATCAGGGGGAACAGGAGGAGACAGGCCAGTTCTGAGTTGGCAAAGACCAACAGATTTGCCAGATTGAGTGAAACTGTTGGGGATGTCCATTCAGGAATGGCAATCCCAGATAGAGCTGTTCCCTCTAACAGCCGAAAGAACAGTTCTACTGGAGGAGTGGGAGGGCAGAATAGGCAGACATGCTTTGGTGGTAGGGGACTCTATTATTAGGAAGGTAGACAGGGTAATTTGTCACGCAGATCCCAGTAATCGAACAGTTTGCTGTCTCCCGGGTGCTCGGGTTCGGCATGTTGTGGATCGGGTGGATACATTATTTGGAGGGGCTGGTAATGAACCGGCGGTCAGGGTACATATTGGTTCCAATGACAGAGTTAGTGGAAGATGGAGCGTCCTAAAGAATGATTTTAGAGAACTAGGGAATAAGCTGAAGGCAAGGACCTCCAAGGTAGTATTTTCTGGGATACTACCAGTGCCACGTGCTAGCCCAGGGAGGCAGAAAGAGCTTAGGGAAGTTAATGCGTGGCTAAAAAAGTGGTGCAGTGCAGAGGGTTTGGGGTTTTTAGAGCACTGGGCTGACTTCTCCCGTGGGCACAATCTCTATAGCAGGGATGTATTGCACCTTAATGATGAGGGAGCTTTTGTGCTAGGGGATAGGATGGTAGAACAGCTGGGGGAAATTTTAAACTTGAAGGTGTGGGGGGGGGGGGGGGGAGGCACTATATAGAAGTATTGGGGTAAAAAGGGTAGAGAGGGAAAGGGATGAATTAGTTAACCATGGGGGAGGAGAAGGTGGGAGGGTTACAATAGACAGTAGGGAGGTATTAATAGGGGACTCAAATACAGTGGCAAGCACTTCACAACGGCAGAGCCATAGCAACATAAAGTGTATGCTTGCTAATGCAAAAAGTTTGCCTGGGAAAAATGGACGAGCTAGAATTATTAGTAGTACAAGAAAAATGGGGCTTAACAGGCATTACTGAAGCATGGTGGGATGAATCTCATGACAGGACTGTTAATCTGGATGGTTATAACCTATTTAGGAAAGATAGGGGAAATGGTAAAAGAGGCGGAGGGATCTGTCTGTATGTTAAGCCTGAATTTAAGCCTATAGTCAGAGAAGATATCTATGCTGGAACCTACGGCATCATTGAATCTTTGTGGGTTGAGCTAAATAGTGGAGGAGATAATTCTAAACACATATTGGTGGGAGTATGCTTTAAACCCCAAAATATAGCTGAAATTGAGGAAATACAATTATTGCTACAGATTGGAAATGCAGCTAAGCACGGGCAAGTTCTAATAATGGGAGATTTTAATTACACTGAAATAAACTGGATAAATGAGACCAGCAGTTCAGCTAAGGGGAGCAGGTTCTTGAGTACACTCAGGGATCATTATCTGGCCCAAGTAATACAAGAACCTACTAGAAATGGGTCCATCTTGGATTTAGTCATCACAAGTAATATTGATATAATATCAAATGTTAAAATAGGGGAACCCTTGAGGAACACTGATCACAAAACAGTATCATTTGAGATTGAATACAAAAAACAGAGTTGTAAGGGGCCAACAAAAACTCTAAATTTTAAAAGAGCTAACTTTAATGGGCTTAGGGCAGCAATACTACATTTAGACTGGGACAAAGAACTTACATAGAAATATACTGAAAATAAAATGGACAACATTCAAATCCTTACTAAATAAACATACTCATCGGCATGTACTATGTGGAAATAAAATTAATAGGAGTAAATCATATCCCATGTGGCTTAACAATGACTTAAAGATCATGATGAGGAAAAATAAAAATGCATTTAAATTATACAAGAAGGAGGGAACAGAGGCAGCTTTATGTGACTATAAGGAAATCAACAAGGCTTGCAAAAGGGCTATTAGACTGGCTAAAATAGAAAATGAGAAGTCAGTTGCAATGGAAAGTAATACTAACCCTAAAATATTTTTTTAATATATTAATGGGAAGGAGAGGAAGGAAGCTATAGGAACATTACAATGTGACACAGGCCATCTGATAATTAGTGACCAGGAAAAGGCAGATGAACTAAATAGGTTCTTTTCGTCGGTATACACAAGGCAGGTACCAGTGGTTGGGACACCGCAACATAATGGGGCTACATTACCATCACTAAATAATTGGTTAACGCAGGAAGAAATCCAAAAGAGATTGGAGAAAATAAATGTTAATAAAGCCCCAGGTCCTGATGGAATACATCCAAGGGTACTGAGGGAGCTGGGTTCTGTAATAGCCAAACCATTATATCTAATCTTTCCAGACTCACTCACTACAGGGTCTCTACCGGATGACTGGAGAAAAGCAGAGGTGATACCTATATTTAAGAAGAGAGCAAGAGCAAATCCAGGGAATTATAGACCAGTGAGCCTCACATCTGTAGTTGGGAAGCTTTTAGAAGGGTTAATAAGGGACAGAATACAAGAATATGTTTATTTGAACAAGATCATAGGTAGCAGTCAACACAGATTTATGAAGGATAGGTCGTGTCAGACCAATCTAATTAGTTTCTATGAGGAGGTTAGTAGGAACTTGGATCAGGGCAACTCAGTGGATGTAGTCTTTTGGGATTTTTCAAAGGCATTTGATACAGTGCCACATGGAAGACTAGTGAGCAAACTAAGGGATACAGGATTTGCAGTAAATATCTGTTCAAGGATTAAGAGCTGGCTAAAAGACAGGAAGCAAAGGGTTGTTGTAAATGGAACATACTCCGACTGGACTAATGTGGTAAGTGGGGTTCCTCAAGGTTCAGTATTAGGTCCTCTCCTTTTTATCATATTTATTAATGATGTAGAAGTAGGACTCGAAAGTAGGGTCTCCATTTTTGCTGATGACACCAAGTTGTGCAAGGTAATAAAATCAGATAATTATGTACTTTCCCTACAAAGGGATTTGCATAAATTAGAGTAATGGGCGGCTAAATGGCAGATGAGATTTAATACAAATAAATGTAAGGTTATGTATTTGGGAAGGAAAAATAGCCATGCAATTTATAATCTTAATGGAGCAAATCTAGGGGTATCAGATATTGAAAGGGATTTGGGAGTACTAGTGGACAACTACCTAGGTAACAGTGCTCAATGCCAAGCAGCAGCTGCAAAGGCAAGTAAAATATTAGCATGTATTAAGAAGGGTATAGAAACAAGGGAAGAAAATATAATTCTGCCACTTTACAAATCTCTAGTTCGCCCTTTATTTGGAATATGGAGTACAATTTTGGGCACCACTTCATAAAAAGGACATTTCAGAGCTGGAAAAAGTACAGAGAATGGCTACAAAACTAATAAGGAGAATGGAGGGGCTAAGTTATGAAGAAAAACTAACCAAATTAAACTTATTTTCGCTAGAAAAAAAGGTGTCTACGAGGGGATATGATTATTTAAATACATCCAGGGTCAATATAAGGCTTTGTCAAGTGAACTTATTGTAGCAAGAGATTTTCAACTGACAAGAGGACATCCGTTTGAGGTTAGAGGAAAAAAGATTTCACCTTAAACAAAGAAAAGGGTTCTTTACAGTTAGGGTGGTTAAACTGTGAAATTCTCTACCAAATGAGGTGGTGACAGCTAATTTGATAGACAACTTGAAAAAGGGGTTAGATATATTTTTGAATAAAGAGGGCATTCAAGGTTATCCTAGATAACTAGCGAAGGAATATTGATCCAGGGAGAAATTTGATTGCGAGGGTGGTGTCAATTTCAAATTCACTTCCAAATTATTTAACAAAACCTTTTGGCTTCTGCCTTAAAATGGTTATAATCTACAATAATAATGGAGAAGTGAAATGTCTACAATATGTGGCTTCACATTTCAATTTTTCAAAACCACATTGTCCCAAACTATAAGGTGTTTCTATCTAATGCCCTGTGGCTGACCTTGGTCACACTCCTTTGCATCCTTTTGTGAACTGGAACATCATTTAGTGGATTATCTGGGCATCCTATTGTCTTCTCTACAATTGTTCCACCCTTCTTTCAGATATCATTTTTCCACTCTTCATACAAATTACATTTATAAAAGAAAAAATGAAAAATTATAACTGCATTAAAATAAAAAAAACATGACTTAAAAATAAAACATTCTTCTTTTTTTGGAGTTCTAATTGACAAATATATACCCACAAAATTTTACTTTGTTTATTTGTAGTATTTTTTCACAGTGTTTTTAGAGATTTCACAGGAATGATAGAAAAAAGGCACCATCCATAGAAAATTACTGTCATCTAATGATAAGCATATTAAGGCAGCAAACATAAAAACAGTCATTAATTTTGATGACCTACCTACCAATTTCATCCTTAATAACTACCTCATTATACTGAATTATTTCTACTTCATTAAGCACAACATGTGAACAGAAAAAAGCAAATAATACTCCTTTAGTTCCATATTAAAGGGAAGCCGACATTTAGAATTATTGGTTCCAACGTGATACATGTAAAAGAATAGATGTCTCTACACTCTCGTAATGAATGGACCGTCAACCGTGCCAGCTGTCCCATTTTCAGAGCCAACATTATGGTGGGTATTGAGGATGTGTAGCTGCTTAGTATTGAAGACGGGAGTAGCAGTGAATGTCCAGTAATACAAATGAATTTGAGTACTGAGATATACTGCGATACCTCTTTGGACAAACAGGGCTTGGGTGGTGGGTTAGTTGGGTAAGGTTACTTCTCCCACCCTATGAATATTTTATTGATATGCAGATATTCAAAATACACTACATTTTAGGTTTAGGGATTTTGTTTGAGATACCCATTGGCAAGGGTAATGTCAAACTGTAAAGCTTATCTTTCAATGTTTTGTTTAGCTAGGTAGTTGTGGCAAATAGATCTAATGGACAAACGTGAAGCAAAATAAAAATAAACACAACATTAACATTCTTAAAACTTTGTACCCAATTATTTAACGTAGGGTTCAATTGTGTCTTATAACTTGATCCTAACTGCGAATCTCTCAGTGAGGAAATGTCCTTGTAGACTAATGAGATTCAATTTGTCATGCTAGCACTGGCAATTGTAATTACCACATTCTTATTGTACAAATAGAATATTAATTTTCAATTAAAGTCTAAAAAATTTGATAATCAGAAACCAAAGCGGTAGATTATGCTGTAGTGAAACTGCTGTAAAAGGTAATAACATGATATGTTGTATTATTTTTATACTCTAAAAAAGATGTGCTTTGTAAAAGGATAATTCATCAGTAGACCATATAGGATGAAAATAAACACAGTGGTCCTTTACAGGGTAACCTGGTACAATGCAAAGCAAGGTTAGGTTTTTAGTTAGCAAGCCCACCATAACAGTTAATATAATCATGCCCAAAGACTGCAGTAATTATCATGGACATAGGTAATAATATTCTTGTGAAATGAGAGTTAAAATACTCGTCCTCAAAAAATAATATATTATATATATATATATATATATATATATATATATATATATATATATATATATATATATATATATATATATATATATATATATATACACACACACACCATTATTTTATTTGCTTTGAAATCTGGTGAATTACAATTCTGCATTATACAGTATATGAAAGAATAATAGACTCTATGACGTCTATGTAGACTAATGAGTAAGAGCATAAATCTGCTGAATCCAAGAGGAATCTATGATTGTATAGTAAAAGTTGAATGAATATGAAAGGTGTTAACATTTCTGGATTTACAGTTACTTCTGCAAGCTGTATGCTTCTAAGAACATACACATGCATGGAGAGGGAGTAGGTAAATTACCAAAAATCTCCAATTTCAAAATTTCACCCTCCCTCCACTATTCACTAGATGAGAACATGCCCTCAGGGTGCAAAGTTTCAAGGAATACTCATGTCAGAAGAGAAATTAGAGTCTACAAAAATTAAGACTCTCACTAAAAATGGTTGTATGGTCAGTCTAGGACAGAGATTCAAATTCTGCCAAAAATACTGACAAAGACACAAAAGAAAAAAAATCTGTTTAGCGGGAACTGAAAAGTGTTATTAATCAGAAGTTTAATTGCCAATTTGCAAACTTACTAGAAGGTGCAGAATCATTGCCAAATAATTTGTAATGTCGGTATTGTTTTGTGAAATTTCTTATGTTTTATATGTTGTCAAAATACAAGAAAAATATAATAACATTTAAAAAAAAGAAGATTGTTATTATATGTTGCTCTATAATCTTTCCATTCTCTCCTACCTCATATGCTTTGATCCCAATGTAATGTGCACTGGGAGAGAGCGGTGTGTCCATGTGCATATAGTGTAATGTTTACCTTAGACCTGTACACTGTGTACATTATAATGGAAACAAGTCCAATGTCACCTTTTACATGTTTAGACCCACAGACATCATTCGAATAGAGCCTTGAGTTAAAGTATCACTGTAGTTTGGGAAAAATGTCAGGTATGAAAACCTCAACTCTAGCTTGTGTCTAGAGCTTCCATATTGTCTCCTTTCAGCTTGCTTGGAAACCGGAGGGTGCATGCTCGGCTAGTATTAGTTTTCCTAAGCTACATTTTTTTTTAAATTACAATAAATTACAATGAGTGAACATTTAATCTAAAATAAATAAATAAAGCAGTTATTTTATGTTAGCTCACTTGATTTCTTCAAATTGAAATCAAAGCTATACCACTTTTTTTTACTTTTAATATTAGGTGTATTATTACCATTCCTGAAAACAGGAGGCAGACACCAGATACTGGAAATAATTGACTGAATATTATAAGTACGTCTTAATGAATCTGGCGAGGCAGCGCCTCGTGCGCTTTATTGAATCTAGGCTTTTAGTGGAAATAATATTCTAAGAAAAGTAAACTTAAAATCATGACCTTATGTGATATTTTGATAGTGTGCCAGAAACAACAAGTACCGATTCTAGACATGTAACAGCCAGAGACGCTAATCAGGAGTTGGCATGGAGGAGGGCAGGCCTGAATATAGATTTGTCTGTGCCATTTATAAATTCCTACCTGCAGGTTCCTTATGAAGCTCAGAGAGCAGCATGAATTATCTGTGTGTCCCTATGACCGCTTGGGTTTTGAGCTGTCAAGTGTATAATCACAAACTGCTGTTCAATATATTTTTTTCTAAAAGCTTAAAATGTTAGCAAAGCAAATAAAAGCCTTTCCAACTGTTTTATTAAGCACCACTAAGATCTTGAAAAAACTCACATTGCATTAGTTTAATAATCATACTGTCTGCACAAAATCCATTAGGAGATTGTTTAGGGTGTACTTGGACAAAGCACCATATTTAACTTAAAATAAGGTCTTTAACAAAATAGGTTTCATTATAATTTACTTTTATTGTGAAATCCTTGATCAGAAGTATATAGATCATTGACAAATCTACTAAAGATACAATTCAATGGCAAATAACTTGAACCACTATGCAAACCAGACGTGGACCCCTTGCTCACTGTGCCTTAAGGAGTACAGCTGCACCTCACTGAGGAGGCCCATAGATGTCGAAACGCGTCTGGGGTTTGCAGATTCTCATGTTCAGGGTAGAATTGCCTGGTATTTTGGGACTGGATCACTCTTCTGAGTAAGACCAGACTTATATATTACAAGATATTTCTTCATGTGAAGGGCACATGTGGCTACAAGAGGCTGCTCTCCGAGTAGGTAACCAGACCTATAGAAAAAACCCAGAGAGGTATTTTTTGTTCTCAGATGAGCACCTCTACTTCATTTTAACCCAAAAGCAATTTGTTTTACATATAACTATTGAAACATGTCATTAAAATTTCAAGGTTTATACAAGGCATCCTTCCAGTAACATACAATTATTGCAATTATAGTTTTTAGATAGAATAATGCAATACCAATTTCATGAACATTTTCACTAAGTTTTTGGCTACCAAGCAAACCTTAAGGGGGGTGTGGAGAAAAGCACATCAGCTGGAACCAACAACGTTAATTTAAAAAGTATGTGTTAAATGGTGGATAATTTAAACTTTAGCCTCAAATGGCATAATTCATATATATTTAGGTGTTAAAATCTCAGTTAACACTGATAATTTGTACAAACTAAACTAGAAACCACTTTGTTGTTTTAATGAAATCTAATCTAAAAAATCCCTTACTAGGTTGGATAGCTGCCATTAAGTTGGGGATATTACCACAAATTCTCTCTTTTTACCATTCTACTATGTCTGAAGGACATCAACACTTCCCAGCGTAATGTTTTTATTTTATTGGATGACAAACCGTCTAGAGCTAATAAGACAAGAATGTACACACATAGACCAAATGGGGATACTCTGTCACAAACTTAACTGCATACAATAATGTAGCTAAACTACACCAAATTATGCAATGCATTGAACTACTAATCTTCCGGGATGGACAGAGATAGAAAATGTATCTTCTACCGGAAATAAATATTCAATACATTATGTGGATACCCCACAAACACATCGCTAAAAACAATGCCACCAGGCCCTTTACTACACTTTTCTAAAGAAATTGGTATACATTACAAATTTTAACAACTAATTCTTCCCAAACACCAATTATTCATAACACACAAGCCTTGGGTCATTTGCATCTTAAGCAATGGACTCAACTTGGATTAGTAAGAATTATGCACTCAACGACCAAATGGTAAAATTAGTTAATTTGAATCACTTTAAGAGCAGTGGAGACACACTTCATCAAATATTTTTCAAAAACAGAGGTATACCACATCTGAAAAAAATTTTGTACATAATCCAAGTCTTCTGTATAGCTATAGAAATACACCATATAACTCCTCAATATCTAAACTTAAGAGTGGGAACAGAATCTGAATATAACTACAGAGGTCAAGGAGTGGTTTAAAAGCCTACAATTTTCTAGCCATAGTTGTAGAAACGTCACTATTTTGGAGAATAATCTTAAAGTGATACATAATGTATATGCTTCCCAAAAAGATACATAAAATGTCTTCAAAATAGTCAGACAAAGAGTGGTCCATGACATTTATCTATCACTTTAAGGTCTACCAGTAAAACGTTTATCCATTATATTTGGTATTATCAAACTACACATTGCAAATAACTGGAAAAGGACAACTTTTGTTTGGTACCTAACTATAAAAAAAATTGATGAAGTGGCATACCCGGATAAATTGCCTTATTCTTTAAAAAATGACTTGCCATTAATAGAACAAAAAAAATGGTCACCACGGCTAAACGGGAAAAAATAAAAATCAACGGCAAATTACTCCGGGGTTATTTAACTATGTAATATTTTTCTTCATATAAGATATTTGTCAGAAATAAACTCTTTTGTATTTCCTCAGTCTAATACATTTGTTTTGGTCATTTTACTGGAATCAAAATTGCAACTTTATTTGTTATAAATGGTTAATCATATGAGATCTGTATTCTATGGCCCCAGATAACTTCATTATAATTGTTTTGAGATGCTATGTTCCATATCATCACATTGTTTCTTTAAAAAAATATATATATATTAAACAAAAAATGTAGATCCCCCCCAAATAGTGATTTTATTGCAAATCAAATGCAACTCCATTGAATGACCACTACTGTGGCCATTTAATGAGTTACTATACAAACCATCACATTACCTTCTAGCCTTTTGGGATGCATAGGGGCACATGTAAAGTTATCAGTTAGCCCATCTGCAGCTAGAATCAATGGCTTACCCATCATTAAGACGTTCAGTCTTCGACCTCCAAGTCATATTTAGGTTATGGTAACAGAGTTTAGGTGCAACTAACATATCATTACATGCCCGCAGTAAACTTAATAGAGCTTAGTAGATAAGAAGATAAGTATAAATTACATCTCATTAAAACCAGAACCAATAAGCATAATGCTAGTGCTGTAGCCAGAGTAAATCCTGCTTTACATTACATTTTGGAGATAAATAGCAGTAATGGTAATAAGACGCTACTGGCCTTCGACTGCAATTATGAAACACACATTTTAAAATATAATTGGAAGTTATATTTAGTTTCTTTAGTCATGCAATTTTGTGAATTCTAGAGTACTTGTTGCAGGTTAGCAAATAAACAAAAAATTCTCCATAGAAGAGTTTTAAATATGTCCCACTTCTATTCAAATTTGATTTATGTAAACAATTCTACAAATTAAACATCCACTTTAGTGTTTGTATAAAGAACTCTCTAAAGAATAGTTAGGTGGCCTGATATGATAAAAAAAAAATAGCAATTCAATGTTTAAATACACAGTAGAGGTGTTTTTTTTCTTGTCAGGCAGTATGCTCTCCTGGTCTCTCTAGAGTGGGAGCCGCCCACAGTGGAATGCTCTCCAAACAGGCATACTGTATTTGCAGAATGATATTGGGAGGTGAATATAAAATGTATTTGTGTACATTGATAGCAGCTCATGTTACATGTGGATTCACAGAGTGTTCTCAAAAGTTTCTCAACTTGGTATTTCCCTCTGGTGGCTCCCACTCCAGAAACAATGTATCATTCAGATGGTGGAGAGGTCTGGAGTTTATACAGCCTGGGGCTTGATTTAAATATTAATTAAAGTTTGATTAAAGATTTGTTTTCTTTTTATGACCTACCTAATTATTGTTTAGGGGGCCCTTTAGAAGTCCACTAAAGTTGTCCTTTAAAATGAGTTATAATGGGGACATCAGCTCTAAAGCACAATGTATTGGTTTTGGATCAAGGGTGAAATGCTGTTTGAGCTAATTTGCATGCCACTTCCCAGTTTTCTAAGAGTGCAAAGGAAACCTATTTCACAAGATCCTAAGCTAAAAACTATTATAAGCATGTAGACATAGAATTATTATTGCAGCTCTCTTTCTCCACTAATCGAGATCAAAATATATCACCAGTTTTCTAATCAGGTTTACATTTTTAAGTTTACAGGTTACTTAATTCAGCAAATAAAATGTAAACGTTCTAACTTTCAAAATAATTTTTGTGCTGCTACTCACCTAAACCTGGCACAACCCAAAAGGATTGCCAGACCTATCCTGTTATATGTACGCACGCATTTGTGGAAGAGCTGGGAAGAGGGGTGTTGATGTCCCTATCTAGCTGTGTCTCTACGCCCGGTATGGGGTTAGGGTTTTTTTGGGGTTAGGGTTTTTTTGGGGTTAGGGTTTCGCCCGTTAAGTGGTTAGCGAGTTAGGGTTAGGAAGTGAGGTTTAGGGGCTTAAGGTGTGGAAGTGAGGTTTAGAGTGTTAGGGACTTAGGGTTATGAAGTGAGGTTTAGGGGGTTAGGGCGGGGCTTAGGAAGTGAGGTTTAGGGAGTTAGGGGCTTGGGGGTTAGGATAAGAGGCTTAGGGTTAGAAAGTGAGGTTTAGGGGGTTAGGGGGTTGTGGTGTACTTCCTACTTTGGACATATAGATCAGGACGCGGGACACAAGCGTGCTTCCACAAATGCATGCATACATATAACAGGATAGATCTGGATTGCCTAACAGCAGGGCTAAAAACAGTATTGTACTCTCAACTAGTCTTTTTTTGTAGAAAAATGTAAGAAGTACACACAACCACACTGCTCTTAGGTTGATGGACCTCTACTCCATGGCTTCAGTTTCATTTTACCATTAATGGGGGAATATTTTTTTTTAACATATGAAGGATCTTAGGTTGGTTTTCCAGATGTCTTGTGCACATTAAAAAAGTGTTAACCAAAATGAAAATCATTTTATGTTATACATTGCTTCTCTGCTTGAAATAGAAGTATAATTGTAAGTCATTACTGATGGCTGCTCATAATTGGACTCTGTTTTATAAGGAATCAATTGCATGTAAAACAAAGTCAACCATGTTGATGCTGGTGCTGACTGATGATGTCACTACCCAGTAGAACTTATAGGGCAGTTCCACCTAAACATAAATGTAATCCATTATATATTTTGAATATTTAAAATATTGTATTAGCTCTACCCTAGGTGGCAGATAAAGAAAACTAGTTTACGGACATAATGTCATATCAGTGAGATTTGTGCTGGAGGAGTCAAATGAACTAGATCACTATCTGACCCACATGCTCAAAAAAAATGATCCATTTACAGTCGCCATTACCAAAATGTGAGAATGGCAGGTTACATCAAATAGAGGCATCACAACCAGAACCTGATAAACTGCTTGATTAAATGTAAGAGGGAAGTGGTATCTATGATGAAAGAGTATTTCATACCACAGGAAGTGTCCCCATAGTTTCCTATTACCACACCAGGAAACTCACACTTACAATCTCTAAAGATACAAAAAAAAAAAAAGGCACAAGCTTAAATGTAAGAGAAGGGTATTTAATATGATGGGGGGAACAAATATATTACCCCACATACATTAAACCAACAGTCATGCTCTGAAATTAAATACTGTAATCACTTTAGTTTACAATATACTTGATAACTGGCTAAACATTTAAATAAGGACACCAGTAATACATCCTTTAACAGTATTATTATTATTATTATTATTATTATTATTATTAATAATATTAATAATAATAATAATAAGTTACATGCAACTGTACTGCTATTTTTCTTTGTGTTAATCTATTTTACTGCATGGAGGGGCCCAAAAGCAGAGAAGAATCCAACTACTTCTATTGAAATGTGCCAATCCCGAGTGCCATTACTTTCAACAGGACTTCAAGAAATGTCTTTGGATTACACGGCACCTTCCTGTTGATAACGCATATCAAGCAAAGAAACCAATGGCTGTCCAATAAAAGATACGTGAACATAAGCGTGTAAATGAAAGGATGGATTATTTTTCTAAAAACATTTGCTCATTATCGAGACTCATTTTTAAAAGAAGATCCTATAAATATGGTACAACAGGGTCCTGTCATAAGGTAGCATGTTAATATGAAATTGTTAGATTTGGTAAATAGGATAATTCGTTTCTATGATTGTTGTCTTGTCAACTTCATTTAATAAACCAAAAACAGTTTTGGAACAAAAATGATACAACTAAAACCCTAACATCGCTGATCCTAATGCTTGACCGCAAAGGGAGACATCTGTACTCTTTTTTTTTTAGGGTTGTTCAGTCATTTCTGACTCTATGTGACCTCATGTCCCGTAACACACCAGGACATCTTTATGTCCATGGTAATGCTGATCCACTTGATATTCATGGCAGAGATAACAGAATGCTTCTCCAGTGAGCCACAGCATACAGCTCCTGGTATTCCTAAGTGGTGTCCCATTCAAGTACTGATCAGCCCCAACCCTGCTTGGCTTCAGGGTGGAGTGACCTCTTGGTTCCCTGACTGGAAGGGAACCCAGGTTGCAGAAGTGAAAGCAGTGAATCCTAACCACTGTGTCACCAGGGACACAAAGTAAAACCTAGTCATACCCCACATTTATAGTAGGAACACGTGTTGCGGTTACACAACTAGAAACAAAACAAAACAAAACAAAAAAAAAAAATATATATATATATATATATATATATATATATATATATATATATATATATATATATATATATATATACACATAGATATATATATATATATACACATATATATGCACATAGATATATATATACACACATATATATGCACATAGATATATATATATATATATATATATATATATATATATACACATATATATGCACATAGATATATATATATATATATATATATATATATATATATATATATATACAAACATATATCTATATATACATATACATACACACAGATACATACATACATACCTGATTAAACAGATGCATAACAGATAATGGTAACTCAATTTTCACTTTATAAATTGTTCAATATAAACAACTAATGATTGAAAATAAGGACTGAAGAGACTTTTACATATGTCCAGAACATGACTGCACATACAATAATCAAATAATAACCAGTTTCACAATTTATCATTTTTAATACTAAATATTTAATTGATGCGACATACATACAATGATATCAAAAGGGAAATTGTCTTACCTCCAGAAATGGAAAGCATACAATGGGCTACATGGGCTGCAGGGACTTGTAGGGGTTGGGCTCAAGCTTCTTGGGGTGAGACTGCAAAGTCAAAATGTCACTTGCAGTGAGCATAGCAGATATAAGCAAATGAAATGCGTCTAACATTGCACTGGAACAGAACTTAGAAGGGGTCTCTAGTTTTCAGATGGATCAGGGTATGATCACAAATGGTTTTAATAAGTCAGAGATGTGGTCTCAAATCACAGCAGCCTTAAACTGCAAGATAACATTGGTGTGGTTTGTTTTTTTCCTTAAAAAGGACAGGGTTTATTATTATTATCTTTATTTATATCAATGCTTCTCTACATCAAAAAGAGCACGAAGTGAAAAATATACTTTTTGAGTTTTTCAAAGTGATGCATATTTCATTGTTTTATAAGAAGTTTTACTTAACCCAGTTATTCCCCAGGCTGCCCTCTCTCATTGCATGTGGACAGCTAGATGGATTTATAGTGCTTCCAGGACCTGAGAGCTCTGTCTCACCATAAGCACAATACATCGGCTAGTGCAGCTGAACTGAAAATAGCACCTGCACCATTTAGACACCTCTTACTCTATATTACTGCTCATTGGCTGGCAGGGACAAGCATCCAGATCAGCTATGTATTAGAATTTGCTTGTTTTTCTGTTTTAAAGGCATCATTTCAGAAAGGAAACCACAGTGGTACATCATCAAGCACTCTTTAAGATGAGTGAAAAAATAATTTATAGTTTCTCAACTTCAGCTTGATCATGCATAGTAGTATCCAGGAGATCTGTGTCCCTTTAACCCAGTGATTCCCAAACCTCTCCTCAGGAACCCCTATAGATTTATAGATAACACAGTATGGATACAGGCGAGGCAATTAGTGGCTCTATACCATGTTGAATATCCATTGCATCACCTGCATGCACACAGTGTTCTACTTAAATCCTGGCCTGTACAGGGGTCCCTGAGGAGAAGTTTGGGAACCAATGCTTTAAACAACTAAAACTTGGCATCAACTTGTATATTTAAGCATTTCCTTATGTACTGGTTCCTTTATTACAAATCATTTTTATGTAAGTAGAAAGAAAAAAAAGTGCAAAATACACAATGACAATGCACATTTAATGGATGGCTTGTCTCACTTGAGAAGGCACAAGAAGACCTAGAAACATTTCCTGATAAAGAAATATTTGTGTAACGCCCCTGCATGTAGAAGGTCAAAGTAACCTGTAGTACTAACATTGACCATCACAGAAAAGACTAAAGGGGCAAGAATTGTATATATTTTGTCTCTGTTGCTTCGAAAAAAGAATAGCTGTTAATGTTTATTTTTCCCCCTGTATGAAGGTCTCAGTACAGCATAAACTGTTTCCAATGTTACACTACTCTGGAGTAATGGGGCTTGCCCTATCATCCAATGACCGGTGATATAGCTGTATGGGACATAGTTGCCTGCCAATGAGATCTACATGTTCACATAATCTGTGTGCAGAGGCGCAATTCCTGTTAGTAAAACCTGTATAAACTTAATTTAACTTTTTTTTTTCTGCATAAACAACTAGTGTAATGTTTCAAACTTGCACTTTTAAATGAATTTCAAACAAATATTGTCTTTTTGTGTTCAAAATTATATATATATATATATATATATATATATATATATATATATATATATATATATATATATATATATATATATATATAAAGGACACTTACAAGGGGAACTTTCTCTTTTACACATATAGGGGAACTCTTTCATATAAGAGCAACTTGTGTTTAAGTACATAACACAAGTTGCTCTTATATGAAAGAGTTTACTGATATGTGTAAAAGTTTTAGCACTTTTATTGCTACCTCTGTACATTAGGTGACGCGAGCTGCTGAAGACAGTATATGAATGGAACAGTCACAGCTTAGAACTCTGCAGCAGTCTGATTGGCTCTTGAGCTAACTCTTGAATTTTTGACCCAGTCAGGTCACAGATCTTTTGTCTGTAATAAAAAGCAATTTTAAAATGCAGACACCCAATATGTTAAATGAGAAACTAGAGACCACCTTCTAATGTCCAGTTACGGTATCCTAACATGTGATTGATGTTCATCTCAACTATTTCTCTTGGTGTGAGGATAGTTGATCATACTTTTAATCCCATATTTTTTTTGCAAATTTTACAATATCTAATCTTAAATTTGAAAAATGGGATTAAAAAGTCAGACATCTCATAGGGTTTTAAATTAAGCATATAGGTATTGTCAATAACCTAGAATGGTCATTCAAGTCCAACTTCCACTGCCATTTTCCAACATTCAATTCTTGTATTTTCGGCACCAGTAACGTGCCTTCGTGAGCACAAATTCATATATTTGAAATAGCACGAACACAGCTAAATAATAAATCCAAACAAAAATGACCATAAGATAAGATGACGTAAATTGGTGGTTAGCTGGAAACTGGAGTTGAATGAAATTGTAGAGAAGTCAACAATTAAAAAATCTAACAATACACATATGTTTACAAGTATTATCAAGTTTGTTTCTCTTGAAATTCTGTGTTTACTGTGTGCTCTTTTGAAGGAAAGGAATAGATAATAGGGAACGTCTTAAAAGATGGTTAAAACAATTGTAAAAAGTTTTAAAGTTCTATATATTGTGTTCAGTTGGTCAATTTTCCGCAAGGCCTCATTGGTCTTGTGAAGTAACAAAAAGCATTGAGAATTAAACCTAAATCAATTAGCTGGATCTTATTGTTCTTGCTAGCAACAACCATGTATATATAACATGCTGGTATTTTAGGAGAAATAAAATACAACTAATTCCACCCACATTAGGGGCAGATAACATTATTATGTTAGTGTTACTAACAGTAGTAGAATAAACTGCATGGTGTTTTAATTTTTTATTAATTATCTATTCCAGCACTTCAGAAGAAATACCAAATGTGCAACCGAAACTGATTAAGGGATTTAATAAAGCTAATTTTACACATCTGTTGGGGCACTCACATATATAAACTCTCAAGACCACATTAGTTCAGTCTTCAGAAACCAAAGTACAAAAACGACATGGTCTCCAAAGTTTCTACTTACCCATGTTTGAAATATATCCAAATACTGTAAAAATTGTATTTTTGATAAACAACACTGCTCTACATTTATATAACATGCACACAAATACATATATACACCAGTCCAAAGGGTTATTGTACACAGTACGAGACCACCACACAACCATGTATATACATAAAATAAATGACACAATATATAAATATATCTGTGTGTATACACACAAATGCATACACTCAAATATTAAAACACAAATAAAGATACACACATACTGTATATACATACACTGATATGTATCGCTCTTTTGCACACCATATATTAAATGATTGTGGATTTTATGAGTAGGTAGTTCACCACAACAACACAGGCTGAGATCCCGCTCCATGCTGATGATAGCCAGTAAGCTTGAAACAGCTGTACATGGATAGGATTCTCGGCTTGTGTAAAATCCAGCCTTGGCTTTGCATTAAAGCTGTGTAATACAGCAGGCATAAGCTTAAAGGAAGCCATGTTTGAAATAGTTTATGGATTAAAGAGCGAGGCATAACGATTTTTCAGAAATCTGAGCTGGAAACATTATTATTTTTTTTTTTTTTTTTACTTGTTTTAGACATTGAAATGTGTACACAGATGTACTATTTACTTACTATATATATATATATATATACATATACACACACATATACATACATACACACATCAAAAGGCCAACAGATCAATAGACAATGATGTTGATATATTAAAGGCCTATGCAATGGCCTGTGTATGACTACTGTGTCCTAACTGCATATTTATTCTAAACTCTATATTAATTTTCTTTTATAAATAAGACATTTTTTTCTTCCAACCATCTTCATAGCAGGAACTATAAAAATGACATAAAAATGTCATCTAGTAAATACACATAGTGCAAAATTGATAATATGTTTGAAAACAAAAAAATGCCTGTTTATTAAGATATATAAACACCTATACATAAAGACATGCATAAATACACCGACATAAATACCACCACAATATACACAAAAAAAAACACAAAAACATGTACGCTGTTAAAAAGCAATCCTCTACCAGACAGGGTATTTCTTTGCCTTAATATGTTTAACAGTCTATTATTGGCCGTGTTGTTGTATTAAACATTGATCATGGCTAATACATTTTCATGAACAGCATTTCAATTATGCCTTAATCTATTGTAGTGCTGTTCATTATTCAGGAGACACACAGGCCTTATCTGAAAGGCAGCGCTGGGACAAACACCGAGGGGGAGGGGGTGAGAGAAATACAGTACACACATACACACATACACACCGTGGCCTACAAACCCATTCTGTAACATTAAACATGCAGACATGGAGATCCCCAGTCTATGTCTGTGGATTTTGCAATGGTAGGTGGATAGCATGCCCAGTGTGCACACAACTGCAATGCACATAAAGCATGCTCTCTTCACCTTAAGCTGCAGGGCTCCGGCTGTCACTATAAACACTGGCCAAGCGTCTATTGGTTACACAAAAGCTAATGTCATGCAGAAACCATCAAAATATTAAAAGAAAGACAATACTTACTCCAAGGTCAGCCCTGGAATTCGCAGCCTTTCCCGCTGGGCTTTCATGACTGTTATATTTTAACACAATCTACTGAGACCATGACACACATCCACTGGCAGCATCCTGACAGAGCCAAAATGAGCACTATAAAGGAATGGACGAACGGTCTCTGGGGGAGGGGTGATGCTGCAAGTTTGGGTCCTTCCACCTCTCGCTGTAATAGAGAGATGTCAGCTGCTATATTCAGGTTAGCACGATGAATGCGGCTCGGATTTTGCAAAGCCAAACGCACACTAGCAGAATGGCAAATGAGGCTCCCAGGCAGTGCATATTAAGCGGCGCCTGTCCTACAAATCAGGATGTTCACTGGCAGGTTTCCTTCCTCGGCTCTACAGAATCAAGTCTCCTCTAAAGAATGACAACACGCACAAAAACCCGCAATGCACAAGCATGTCACCTCCGAATGCAGAAGCATTAAAATAATGCCAAGAATTCTCTCTTACAAATGAAAACATAAAAATAAACTGTTTGACGTGTCTATTAAAAGGACCAACAGAATATATATATATATAGGAATATGGAGTTTGAATAATTAGGCAGAAAAAATAGTTTTTAATTAAAAAAAATATCATTTGATGCCTCTGCTGGACCATGGAGGCATCTTTGATACTTTGGTTGAAGTTTATAAAAAAATAAAATAAATGTTAACCCCTCAACAATACCGCACCTCTGCACATCTCTTACTCACATGCGCATCTGCAGAACTTCTCAAGATCATCCCCATTCTTAGGAATTCTCTACTCCGCTCTGTAAGACTTTCCTATTTAGTTTTCAAATATGCTCTGAAAAACTACATTCCTCCTTAACTAAATCATCCACAACTTTATATTAGGTGACCCAGTCTAGTTAGAATTTTGTTGTTCAGTCCTTCAGTCGTGTCTGACTCTCCGTGACTATATGGATGCAGCACGACATGCCCATCTGTCTGTTTCTAGTTGTGCTTATCTAAATGGTTTTCTTTGGAAATATACTGGAGTGGGTTGCCAGTTCCTTCTCCAGTGGATCACAATTTGTCTGATCTCTCTGCTATGACCTGCCCATCCTGGGGGACCCTACATTGTATAGCTCACAGCTTCATTGAGGTACACAAGCCACTTCACCACGACAAGGTAGTGATTCAGAACGGGCTAGTATTATTAGCTCTTCCTTATTATGAATCCATCCAGCAGTCCGCTAACCTCATGTTTCTATCGCTCATCACCTCTTAGATTGGAAGACCTCCCGAGTGCAGGGCCAACATCTTATCATGGAACTGTGTGCAAATATGCTGTAATAATAATAATAATGATAATAATAATAATAACTGTAGAAAGCTGCCTGCTCTTGGGCCTGTGATGATGAGGAGGTGTCCAATTTAATCAGATTCACTTATCTGGATTCAACTGACAAGAGGACATCCTTTGAGGTTAGAAGTAAAAAGATTCCATCTTAAAGAAAGAAAAGGGTTCTTCACAGTAAGGGTGGTTAATCTGTGGAATTCACTACCAAAGGAGGTGGCGACAGCAGATTTGATACATAACTTTAAAAAGGGATTGGATATATTTTCATACTTTCAGGAACCCTAGTGGCTTGTGAATATGCAACTAGGAAAAAAAGAATAGCAAAATATCAATATATTTTCTTTTATGTGACTAATAGTTTAAAGGGTTAAAAAAAATATAAAAGACCACTGTAGTAAAAGTTTTCTGCATGGACATAAAAAGTTTGATATTGGGCAAAATGATTTTACAAAGCTGAATAAAAAATTCTAACTTTACATCTTTATATTTGTATACAATGTTTTTTTGATGTAGGGTTCCATTTTTTTTTCTCAGCTGACAGTCTGTTGCTTTCTCAGGAGAGTGTATCCTTGTAGATAAAGGAGTGTTTCATTACTCCATTTGAAAACACAGATAATTTTAGATAATTTTTAGATTTTGGTAAAACCAAAATAGTAGATTCCACAGCACCACAACTGCACATAAATAATAAATAAAATAAATACACACACGTATACAATGCAACCGAAAGCCTCGCAAAGCAAGACGAGCCAGAAGCGTAGTCACACATGTGAGCCTCGAAAGCGAGGCAAAGCACCCGCGCAACACTTAGGCTGCAATGAGCGCCAATGGCACTTCACAGCTTTTATGCAACACCAAGGATGGATTATACACAAGCTGGGAATCCTATCCACGTTCAAGCTTGCTGGCTATTATCAGCGTGGAGCGGGATCTCAGCTTGTGTTGTGGATCTTATGAGTAGGTTGTTCACCACAATAATAATTTAATATAGGGTGGGCAAAAGAGCGATACATAACCGTGTATGTATATATGTATATATCGGTGTATGTTTACTTGTGTTATAATATTTGAGTGTATGCATTTATGTGTATACACACACAGATATATTTTATATATTGTGTAATTTAATATATGTATATACATGGTTGTGTGGTGGTCTTGTACTGTGTAGAATAACCCTTTGGACTGGCGTATATATATATTTGTATGCATGTTCTACCATATATAGAGCAGCTTTTATCAAAAATACAGTTTTTACAGTATTTGGATATATTTCAAACTTGGGTAAGCAGAAACTTTGGAGACCATGTAATTTTTGTACTTTGGTTTCTGAGGACTGAACTAATGTGGTCTTGAGAGTTTATATATGTGTGTGACCCAACAGAAGTTTAAAATTAGCTTTATTAAATCCCTTAATCAGTTTCAGTTGAGCATTCGTTATTTCTTCTAAAGTGTTGGAATAGATAATTATTGAAAAAAAGTTAAAACACTCTGCAGTGTATTATATTACTGTTAGTAACGCTAACATAATAATGTTATCTGCCCCTAATGTGGGTGGAATTAATGTATTTTATTTCTCCTAAAGTACCAGCATGTTATACATGGTTGTTGCTAGCAAGAACAATAACATGCAGCTAATTGATTTAGGTTTACTTCTCAATTCTTTTTGTTACTTCACAAGACTGATGAGGCCTTGTGGAAAATTGGCCAACTGAACACAATATATAGAACTTTAAAAGCAGGAAACTTGAAGTACACGGGGGGAGAGGCTCGCAATGAGCGCCAAAGGTGCCAAGAGGACCAAACTCAGATCTGCAAAAGAGTATACTTAAATATAAAGACAATGAGGCCTTTAAAATATATGTATTTGCTTGCCTATATCATACACTACAGTGTAGGTAAATACAAGTTTTTACTTTTTATTGTTAATATGTTTAACTAGAGAACTGCCAGTCAAAAAATGACGGCAATGAAATTGTAAGGTAGCTAATGCTGTGTATAATAATGAAATATATAATACATTGATAAATTAATATACTTTACGTATTTTGAAGCATTGTGTTGAAGAGCTGGCAATCTGTGTTGATGCTGCTGCAGCATTAGTTGTGTGGAGCTGCTGTGTAAGTGTGATGAATGTGTGCAGTGTAACACTGTGCGTGCGCGAGACCAAACCGTTAGCGTACTCGTGTACTTCCGCATTGTCGTAAAATGGCGGGTAATGTGTGGTATGCGTCTTAGCGGAATATCCGTAGGTCTTTTGTGGTGTTTTGAGAGTTTCTTGTGGTGTTTCACGTGTTTAGAGTGCTGTAACCTCGTTTTAGTTTTGTTCGGCGGCCATTTTTTCGCTCGCGTAGATAATTTTTTATTGTGTAAACTCTTTTATTTTGAGTGAAATGAAGGTGTAAGTTGCTTTTTTGAGGTCCTGGATGCTCTCTCTTGCTTTTTATGTATGTGCTGTGTGTATTTATTGTGTTTTGAATTTGTTCATGTTCGCGGGTTGCGGGCGATTTTTGTGAGGTCGTAATGAGTGGTAACGTGTGTCGTATGTTGTTTGCGTTGTGAGGTAAAGTATGCAAGGGTCGCAGTTGCTGTTTCGTGTTTGCGTTCGAACGTAAAGTTTGCGAGGGTCGCAGTAGCTGGCAAGGAGCGAGCCCGCAAGCGTTCGCAACAACTCGTACGCTCACAACTATAAATGTGATGTTAATGTCTACAAACATCTTAAATCTCCAACACCTCAAGAAAAAGTTCCCTCTTATTTAATCATATTTTCTATAAGGTTATGGTTCTGGGGTTGTTACATCCTGTTACCATTGAACCTTTAAGTGAGACTGATTCTTTCTTATATCCACTGCAGTGGAAAATAAAAGATATTAGCATTAGACTTTTACATTGTTTTTATCCCATCACATTTTAGGTTGATCTCACGATTACGAATTCAAATATGAGGATTGACTAAATTATCTTTGTCCCTCATTGCACTTTATATGGAACTAGCAACTTGCCCGTCAAAAATGATGGCAATAACATTTGAAGCCATGGCAATGCTGTTTGCCACACAATGTGAGGCTTTTGCTCCTCTGTGGACCGTCGGCGCTCATTGTGAGCCTATATCCTCGTGTACTTCAATTGTCCGGCTTTGCAACGATTATCTTTGGCGCTCATCGCAAAGACAGATATATAAGTACAGTGTAAAATGTAAAAAAATGTTTAAGCAATTAAAAATTAAAAAAACGCCGTAAATTAAATAATAAAACACAAAAAACTGTTTGCTGTATGTTAGTAAGCTCAAGAACAACAAAAAGGATTGGCTAGTGGGCACAAAAAATAATGTACTTCAATAGTTCCATTGTTCTTATAACCGCTTCTTATGCAAGGAGTATATACCAATTATAATTAAGTAAGCACAGTAAACAAAACCTCATATTCAGCAGATACTGCTAATCATTGGGATTGTCTTGTGTTTATTAACTATATATAAGGCATACATAATATGTACATAATACAAGGCAAAAAGCAGGCTGCAAATTTACAAAACGAATGCTAGGCATATAGTGCAAATAAACATCTGCTAGTCAAGTCAATTATCATTAAAGCAACACTTGCAATTCAATTGTGCCATACAAATTTGCCACATAATAAAAATAGTAAAGCCTTCTTATACTTATCTTGCATAGTATACCCCCGCAAGGCCCGACTGTCCCATTTCGCCCATATCCTGGGCTTACTCATGGGCTAATGACAAACAAATGAAAGGGGCCATTCATACCCCTTGCATTAATTACATTATAGGCGCTAATGGAAACTATTTGTGTGACGTGATGCGGCACGCACGCTGGCGTATGACGTCACATTCAATGAAGCTTTATTTATAACAAAAGCGAAGACATTCAAAATTTGTGCAACTTTAATCGCACTCTGCAGCAATCCTTAACAGGGAGCTGAAGATACTGTAACTAATAAAAAATGCCCAAAAAATGTGAGTACAGTGAATTAATAAAGTAATATGAATTAATAAATAAATATATGTTACGTATTTATATTGAATATGCATCAATCAATATCTTGAAGAGCTAACAATCTATTTGGATTTTCCTGCATTTGAAAATGTACAGTTGGACTGTTGATCATCTGAGGAGAAAGTGTCAGAAATGTTGCAAGTGTGCAGTGTAAATAGGCTGTGTGCGCAAGGGCATTAGTTTAGGCGGGTAAAGCAGCATTTTAGATTACTAATGTTATGAGATGACAGTGGTGTAAAATGGCGTCTTTTTTTCTATGCGTTACTTGGCTCAAAAGCATTTTCCCTCCATTGTAATGTTATATTTTGTATCTGCTACGTTCCTGGCTAACTCGTAGGTGCTTGGCCATTATTTTTGCTGCTCTGTGTCCTTTAGCATCATTTTAATTTTTTTTCATCCGTCATTTTTTCTCGCTTAGCCTATTTTCAAGTGCCGAAACTTCTTAAATTTGCGTGCAACATCACTCCCAGATGTCCTGGCTGTCCCCCCGTGCTGTGTGTGACGTTTGTTTTATGTGGTAATTTTTGTTGTTGAGCTTTTCGTGTTTGTGGATGTGCGCGGTTCAGCTGATAACTTTGTGGGTCGTAATTGTTGTTTGTAAAAGTGGTATGTCCTTGTCTGTGTTTTCTGCGCTTCGGGGTCGTGTAGCCTTGTTTTCATATTTTTCGGTCGCCATTTTTGTTTTCTCGCTTAGCCGATTTTCAAGTGGCAAAACTCCTTAAATTCAACTTTAATTCGCATGCAACCTCACCCCCAGACATCCTGGCTGTCCCCCCTGTCCTGTGTGTGATTCTTTTTCAATGTTTTTATTTTTCAGTGTTTTTGGTGTTTTTTTATGTACGCGTTTCGGCCGTTTACTTCATATTTTTGGGACCGAGGTCCGCATTTGCGTCCAGAACTGCGTCCCTCGCTTTGCGAGGTCCGCAGTTCTGCGAGCTTGCAAAGCGTGACGAGGACTAGCAATTTGACAATTGTAATATGCGATTAAAAAGGAATGCATTATGAGGTTCTATGTACAGTTGCAAGCAAAAGTATGTGAACCCTTTGGAATGATATGGATTTCTGCACAAATTGGTCAAAAAATGTGATCTGATCTTCATCTAAGTCTCAACAATAGACAATCACAGTCTGCTTAAACAAATAACACACAAAGTATTAAATATTGCCATGTTTTTATTCAACACACCATGTAAACATTCACAGTGCAGGTGGAAAAAGTATGTGAACCCATGTATATAATAACTGGTTGAACCTCCTTTGGCAGCAATAACTACAACCAAACGTTTCCTGTAGTTGCAGATCAGATGTGCACAACGGTCAGAAGTAATTCTTGACCATTTCTCTTTACAGAACTATTTCAGTTCAGCAATATTCTTGGGATGTCTGGTGTGAATCGCTTTCTTGAGGTCATGCCACAACATCTCAATCAGGTTGAGGTCAGGACTCTGACTGGGCCACTTCAGAAGGCGTATTTTCTTCTGTTTAACCCATTCTGTTGTTGATGTACTTCTATGCTTTGGGTCGTTGTCCTGTTCTGTTGAGCTTCAGCTGGTGGACAGATGGCCTTAAGTTCTCCTGCAAAATGTCTTCATAAACTTAGGAATTCATTTTTCCTTCGATGATAGCAATCCGTCCAGGCCCTGACGCAGCAAAGCAGCCCCAAACCATGATGCCCCCACCACCGTACTTCACAGTTGCGATGAGGTTTTGATGTTGGTGTGCTGTGCCTCTTTTTCTCCACACATAGTGTTGTGTGTTTCTTCCAAACAACTCAGCTTTAGTTTCATCTGTCCACAGAATATTTTGCCAGTACTGCTGTGGAACATCCAGGTGCTTTTGTGCAAACTGTAAACGTGCAGCAATGTTTTGCTTGGATAGCAGTGGCTTCCTCTGTGGTATCCTCCCATGAAATCCATTCTTGTTTAGTGTTTTACATATCGTAGATTCGCTAACAGGGATGTTAGCATATGCCAGAGACTTTTGTAAGTCTTTAGTGGACACTCTAGGATTCCTCTTCACCTCATTGAGCAGTCTGCGCTGTGCTCTTGCAGTCATCTTTACAGGACGGTCACTCCTAGGGAGAGTAGCAGCAGTGCTGAACTTTCTCCATTTATAGACAATTTGTCTTACTGTGGACTGATGAACAGCAAGGCTTTTGGAGATACTTTTATAACCCTTTCCAGCTTTATGCAAGTCAATAATTCTTAATCGTAGGTCTTCTGAGAGCTCTTTTGTGCGAGGCATCATTCACATCAGGCAATCCTTCTTGTGAAAAGCAAACCCAGAACTGGTGTGTTTTTTTTATAGGACTGGGCAGCTGTAACCAACACCTCCAATCTCATCTCATTGATTGGACTCCAGTTGGCCGACACCTCACTCCAATTAGCTCTTGGAGATGTCATTAGTCTAGAGGTTCACATACTTTTTCCACCTGCACTGTGAATGTTTACATGGTGTGTTCAATAACAACATGGTAACATTTAATTCTTTGTGTGCTATTAGTTTAAGCAGAGTGTCATTGTCTATTGTTGTGACTTAGATGAAGATCAGATCACATTTTATGACCAATTTGTGCAGAAATCCATATCATTCCAAAGGGTTCACATACTTTTGCTTGCAACTGTATTTCAAGTGGCTTACCTGTCAGTTATCAAATTCATGCATTATTACATTATCTTCATACCCATTTTGGATTACATGTTTTATATCCAGCAAAAGCTTGGCATCAGCCACCTATCTGGAGGCTTGTCCTCTTTTTTTATTCTTTCTTTTCTATTTAGAGATGTTGTGTTTATAATTAAGAGGAGGTTCTGGTAACAATCCAATATATTCTTTAGGGCACCCCTATATGTCTTTTGAGAGCAGCGCAATCATTTGAGCTACTAAGAAATATTTCCTATAGCTTTTTAACCTTTATTATATATAAACTCTTAATCAATAGATAAAAGTAAAGAAAACTTGAAATCATTGATTTACATAAATATTTCGCATATACTTCATGATACTGAATTAAGAGGCTTTTTATTGTTTTTGCTCTGACCACAAGAGCCATATATCAGGCCATTATTGTTTCTGCAAGGTATAATTTTAACCATCAAGCGGTAATTTATCTTGCCCTCTGAACTCATGGTTATTTATAAAGCTGTCTGATTTCTGGCTATTCGACTCTCAATAGTGCAAACAAAAAAAAAAAGTAAAGTAAAGTAAAGTAAATGTCATATAAAACATAAAATAAGTTACATGCGAATGAAATGCTTGGTTTTAACATGATACCCAAAATATCCAATGTACTAGAGGCACTAAAGCACTTTATTTAAATATAAATTCTGTATATGAGGATTAGCGCAAACACAATGTGTGGCACAAAAGCACTTTAAGAAAGTAAATCATTAGTAATAAAAATAAAATAATAGAAAATTGCACATTTTGTATTAAGTCACCTTAAAGAAGCAAAATAAATGTAATAAGCACTAAAGCACTTAATGAAAATATACCCTGTGAATAGTGGACTAAGTATGAAATACTAACAAGAAAATAATGATTTAACAAGTTGGGCATACTTTATAATGAAATAAAAAAACTTGAGGTACTGGGAAAATAGGAAAATAAATAATATTTAAAAAAGCTTAAAAAAGCAAATTATTTATACGTAGAGTAAAAATCTCCGATTTTTAAATTGTTCGTATTTTTAAGTTTGAAAATTTGAAGATATGATAAAGGTGATTTTAATAAATTAATTTGTTCTTTAGTCAATAGTCTCTGATTGATTGACTTTATCAGTTTATCAACAAATGATATATGTTGGGGAAAAAAAGGTCAAAACCAAGGTTAAGGCAAAACATTAAAAAAGTTACATGTAAATGAAATGCTTGGTTTTAAAGTGATACCTAAAAATGAAAAGTACACTTTAAATAATTACAATTTGTTAAAAATAAAAATACTAAGTTGAAATTATTTAAAATTGGTATAAAAGCTATGCATAAATTAACTTGAAGATCCATCTACTGAGGCAATGGCATTACCATCAGCAGTTAAGATTAACAGAAGGGGTAATAATGAACATAAGTGTGACTTCACAGGGCCCACAAAGCTTTGGCGGACTGTTGGGCTATTGGGGGCCTTGACCTGACCAGGACTATTAGTATTCTTTGCTCTCCCAAAACACTGTCCTCCCAGACTGAATACTTGAACTGAGACACAATTTAGGGCTGATAAGAATTATTGTATTGTTGTGTAAATGTATTGATGTAACGGTGGCAACCAAGCATGTTTGGTATTGAAATGCTGCATTTTCCCCGGAGAGTTTAATAAAGTGTATTACCAGGGTCCCTGGGGCAGAGGGGTCACCAGTTCCAAGGTGCTTGAATGTAGGGGATCCAGTACAGTGGGGAAAGAGCTGGCCGGCACAACGGAGAGTGGACACTTAGGTGTGAATTGTGCAGCATGCTGGTCATATGGAGGGTCACATACATCAGAAATTAAGTGTCTCCACTCCTGATCTGATACCCCCTGTAAAGCCAGGACCAAGGGGTCAATTAGCCTGGGTAGTAAATTAGGGGCAGAGTAGGAAGGGTGACATCACTGATGGACAGTCTTCCCTGTATGGTCGGGGTGGGGGCTGGTGATAAATGGTTGGACTGGGTTGTGTATAAATGTGCTATGCTTCAATAAAGCTGTTGTCAGTCTGGACAACATAATTGATGTGTAAGTTTCATTTTGAGGGAATAATAATCCTTATTACTAGAATTATAGCTGCTGAAACTGCATTGGTTCAGTTGGTAATGATTGCTGGGTGGCTCTACCGATTCCTGTGGTTTGCTAGACACTTTGGAGGCTGTAAGATGGGTTCCTGCTATCAGGGATCTATAAAGAACCAGACGGTCCGACTGGGTAGGTTTATATTAGGTTCTTTTCAAGCCCAACAGAAGTAGTAGGTTGAGACAACAAGCATGTCCAGTTGATGCCTGTAACCATTGCATTCAAATAGTTCACTGTTAAATGTCTGTCAATATTACGGTTTTATTACCCCCAAGGTAAATCTTAGTTGCAATTATGTTTATTTCTAATATGTACTTTTCATTTCTGCCATAACTGGGACTTGTGTAATTGTAAAGTCAATTGTAGGTAAAATGTTTCCATAATTCAGTTTAGACCTAAAAGCCTAACTTCAAAAGCAAATACATTTTTATTTAGGAAAATGCAAATATAATTTCCAATTTGCATTTATCAAGGCTGAGATATAGCCTTAACAATCCCTTGCTGATTTTTAAGAGCTTTGTTTTATTTTCTTATATTCTCCTAAGTAAATATGTTAATATCAAATTAGTACAAAATGTGCAGAGACTCTTAAATGTGTCTTACATGGATAATTGTATATTTTACATAATTATGTCAGTAAAGATCAAAAACTGGCTCTAATTGCATAGAATATCAAAATGTATGTTGAGGAGTTGCATACGTTTCAATAGAAGTAGAAATCAGTTGCTAGGACAATACTACAGAGAGTGTGGCCAGTCAGTAGCATCCAAATCCCAGTGCTGGATCACCTTTGAGATTCAGAACTTTTCTTAGCAGATGTTTTGTCCAATACATATTAACAACATATAAATTCCTTAATAACATATCTAGAATTGTGACGGATACATGACAAGTGTTCGGTTCTTCTCATCCCTTTTTTGTTACGGAGGCAGGTTAGGTCTCATGGACCAGTACCGGTTAGAGTAGAACCACTACTCTAAACAATGGTCCCATAACAATCTGCTGGACTAGACTGTTTTGTTTGTTATATTCACTCATATGGCTACACAATAATAATGTTTCACTATCAATTGTTATAGGTTTTATTATAACTCTATTCATCAAGATCAGTGTGGTTCCATCGTTGTGACATCCTTCAAATCACATTATACATCAGCAATGGGTATCAAAATAAAAAACACTTAAACAAGCAATGGAAGTTGCTCCATAAAAAGTCTAAATCTGTAAGTTCAACTTGACATAGAACTTCTAATCCAATTATACACACAATTAGCCCATGTGGTCCACATAAATTATCGGAGATAAACGCTCTCTTCCTGCCTCCTTGACTGAATAGTTCTAAACTACACTAGAGATGGGATCTGAGCTCATATTATAAACCACCACTTCCAGGCCTGTGGGAGACTATTTTTGGATCTTGTTTAGCCGGCTTGTCTTGGATGCCTAGAAAGGTATTCTTTGAGACCCAAGAGAGTTGTCAAAAAATACTTTGTGTTTTAGACTGGTGGGCAGTAATACTAATACTCTCAGAACTAATTGGCTGATGATCTGTCCAATGCTTGTAATGAATTACACTGAAAACTCCTTTAGCTGCTAGGTCAAGCAGTAGTTGCTTTAATTTGAATACCTAGCAACCACTTAAAGACTTGGTTTATTTAGAATGAAAATAAATCTTCTCAGATCTCTTTTCTTAAATGTAATTTTGTTCTTCCTTATATTTCAGTGCTAAACATGTAATGTTAATATAAATTACAGTAACAAAAAATTAAATTAAATATTTTTTACTCCCTTATTGTTCCACATTTGTGTGTCTGCCGGTCTCAATTCCCCCTTCTTAGCATGTCAATCTGCTGCACTGTTTACTTCAAGGGTGGGCAACATTTTTATTTTTTTTAACTCAGCAAATTTTAAAAACAATCACTTTTTCTCTTTATCAATCAAATACGGTGCAGCCACAGCATTCATTGCCAAAGTGCACATAGTAAGGGTGTAATTATGTTGTTAAAATATCAGAAGTTCAATAGGCAGGTGCCATTTAAACAGTCCGCCAAAGGACAAAAACAAGTTTAGCAGCAAAGTTCCTGGGTGTTGTGTATATAATATAAATACATTGAAAAAGTCTAAAATAAATATACTGTGGACTTCTCAGAAGATGGTACTTTATAAGTAAATGATGATCATCTTTATAATTGCCAACATATTCCACAGAGATAAGCACATGGGATACAATGAATACATAGGATAAACATGACAAAAGTTACATACTGGTATAGAAGATGTTAAGGGCCCTGTTCTCACAAGAGCTTACAATCTATGTGGATAAGGTTATAATACATTTATAAGGATAAGGATGGAGATTACTTGTTGGTGGTCAGTAGGATACATGCTCAGAAGGGGTTCACCATCTTGTTTGAATTGCTGATATTAGGGAACAAGTTAGTATGCTTCTCTGAATAGTTGGGTCTTCAGGGAATGGTTGAAACGGTCAGACTCTCACGTGATCTTCACAGAGTAGAGAATTCCACAGGGTGGGGTAGGTACGAAAATAATTATTGGAGAGGAGTGTGAAGAGGCAATGAAAGCGAAACGTAGGTTGTGGGCAGAGTCTATAAAGGCGGTTAAGGAGATTGGATCTGATGTCTAGAATGGTGCAGTGTTCTTGAAGGCTTTGTAGAGTCAGGTCAGGATTTTAAACTGGTTTAGGAAGCCAAAAAAGGGACTGGCAGAATAGAGCAGCAGATGAAAAAGGACATTAGCTTTGGACAAAAGTTTGTGACATTGTCCAGAAAACAGCAACAAAGAAACCTTAAAAGAAAGAAAACTAAGGCGGCAAACTGGCTGACGAGGCTTTGAAAGTAGCCCAGTAAAAGAGGGAAAGGTAGTGGAGATCGGAAAAGATTTGTACAACTGAATGCAGGATTCCAAAGGATGGCAAGAAGAGACAACGAGTAATTCTACAATGAGCGATGTAGAGAGATAGAAGAGGATAACAGAATGCTCCAATTATCAAACAATTGCACTTTTCACATGCCAGCAAGATAATATCCTGCAAGTTCAGTTCCAACAGTATATAGACTGACAACCACTAGATGTGCAAGCTGGGTTTCGTAGGGGCACAGGAAATCAAATTTCCAATATCCACTGGATAATAAAGAAAGCAAGATAATTCCTGAAAACAATATTCTCTTTAGCTTGATTTAGCTTTAGACTTTCACTATGTGGATCCCAAGAAAATATGACAAGATGCGGAAATTGGGGTACCAAACATGGAACAAACCCAGAACAACTGAGTGGTTCAAGGAGTGCAACAATGTTGTATATTGTCACCTTTATTTAACCTATACGCAGAATACATGATGCGTTAGGCTGGGTTGGACAAAGCCAAAGCAGGAGTCAATATTTCTTGGAGAAATATCAACAACCTCAGATACGTGGTTGATACTACTTTGATGGCTGAAAGTGAGGAGGAACTAAAAGACCTAATGATGAGGGTGAAAGAAGAGAGCGCAAAAGCTCATCGGCTGCTCAATGTTAAAAAGACAAAAGGTCATGGCAAACAGCAATATCAATCCTGGCAAATAGATGGGAAAGAAGTGGAGGTAGTGGCAGATTTTATTTTCCTGGGCTTCAAAATCTCTGCAGATGGTGACTGCATCCATGAAATTAAAGATGTTTCCTTCTGGGGAGGTAAAGCTATGGCAACTTTGAACAAGCTATTAAAAAAAAAAAAAAAAAAGAAGAGGATATTACAGTTTCAACAAAGGTCCGCATAGCTTGAACTATGATATTCCCAGTAAGGGGTTATCAAAAGAAGATAATTACATCTGTCATGGAAAATTTGGATTGAATGAATTTAGTACAATATTGGAAGCTTTGGAAGCAGTTTCCTTATGTCCTATTAGGCTATACTTTCATTAATCTATCAACTTGTTTGTATTACAGTCAATAGTTGTAAAGACACATTTATTTTCGGGGGCATACAGCTATAGGCTAAAAGCAAAGTATTCTTATTGATTGTCCTGTAAGTAGGATAACCACCTTCTTAGTAATTTGCCAGATCTAGATAATATATACCAGGATGTCCAATTTAAAGTGACACAGTAGAGTTTCCAAATATGATTTAATTTAAAACTTTAAGCAACAAGTACTTTGTGAGTTGGATGTCAGCCCTTCTGATCCATCCATTGCAGCTTATTTACATTTATAAGACACCTTCATTATGGAGTCTGAGCATGCCTAGTCTCTCTCTGTACAGCCTAATGTCCGACAGACAATAGAAGCAATTCCTCATGGGCAAATCAGGTAATTAAAGAAATATTGCCCTTCCAATAAAAAAGTTTACAATCTTAATCTGTGGGTGGATCAGAAAGGCTCATAGATAAATATTGCACATTTCAGTGTTTGTTTACTGCAGGAAAATGCCATTTGTAGAATAACATTCAACTGATAAAATACTTGGTATTACCCATAATTATAAATTATACTATATTTGGAACCTCTGCCATGTTGCTTTAAGGCCTCAAAGCTGAACACCGATGAATGTGTGGGCTCCAAGCATTTGTGACACAGGAACAGAATTTATACCAAAGCTCCTAAAGCAAAGTCTGCCTCCCTTCTTCCCTCCATCACGATTTCCCTCGGATTGCTGCCAGAGTTACACATGTTCTTCTAATACATGTACAAGCTGCTTTTGGGACAATACCTGGACCTCATTCAGAGAATGCCCACTTACCAGAGAAGCTATGGAGCTCTATGGAGAAATCACTTACTGCCTCTGTCCATATACCACAAATAGCAAATTCTATTTTCTTTCAGGATATCCTTGTACTTTTGCCAAAGAAGCTTCTGCACAAATTAAAGTTACATTTTGACATAATTTATTTTTCAGGCAAATAAATACATTTGTAATGTTTTAAGCTTGCACTTTTTAGATGCATGTTGGTAATTCTGTGAATTCCGTGTCCTATACAATTTTTTATTGTTGTTCAGTCCTTCAGTCATATCCGGCTCTCTGTGACCATATGGATAGAGCACTCTAGGCACATCTGTCTGTGTTTTGTGCTTATCCATATGGTTTTCATGGCAAAGATACTGTAGGGAATTGCCATTTCCTTCTCCAGTGGACCACAACTTGTCTGACCTCTCTGCCATGACCTGCCCAGCTTGAGTGACCCTACATGGTATAGCTCACATTGCGGCGCACAAGCCCCTTCACCATTTTGCATACCATTATGTAGATGTATTTTATATTATCTCTGTTTAAACCAAAATTAACACGTAGGGTTAACAGTCTGAACATTTTTAATGCCTTATATTTTTACAAAACATATGGTAGAAACTGTTAATTAATGCAACAATTAGATCATTAAAATATGTTGTAAAAAATGCAGTAGAAATTATGCAGAATAGCTGTGATCTATAAAACATGCCGAGCAATGATATGCAGGAAAGTTCTGCAACCAACGCTCATACATTTTTCTTTACCACAAATCATCAGGAGTGTTCCCAAAATCCCAGAAGAGTCCTGTCAATCAATGTGTTTCCGGTTTCTGCCACTTCTCTCCCACAGGAGTCAGTGTGCAATAAACTAAAACAGCATCTAAATGTTACAAGGAGAAATAACCCACCAGCATCCACTCAGCCGTTGTGTATGTCTAATTGCTGAATGCCTAGAATGGAAAAACAACATGACAACTAGTTCATACCAATTGTGAGTAACCAATAGGCCCACTCCGTCTGCAAATTCTCTGACAAAGTGTAGAATATAATATTTTTTTCTGCAGACAAAATTAATAACTAAATATAGTCAGAACACTCAAAAACAATAAAATAAAAGGCACAAATCCAATGTTTTTTTTTTGTTTGATTATAGAATGAAGATCATTTAGTTTCTGCCATGACTGGACTTTGGGGGGGCACAGAGGGACCCTTTGAATCACCACTTTTGAATACTTTAACCAGCCTCACTCAGGGTTAAAATTTAACAGCAATTATTTAATTCTGATCGGGACTCATATAATGCAAGTCTATGGGGAAGATTTCCATTGACTGTAGGCCTGTTTATGTTTGCCCAGTTTTAATTTTCCCGGCAAAGAGGCCTTCTTGTGATTGGCTCACTTTGGAGCCTGGAGAAACTCCAAGCTGTTGCTTCAGTCCGGTCCTGGAATTGGATTGCAACCAATCAGGGCCCTGCCTACATTCATATGGACCAGTAGGCTTGCATAGTATGTATGAAGTATGTTATCAGTCCTCCAGGAGGTACTCATGACCCAAATACACTCATCCTGGGCGAAAAGGGAAAGGAGTAGCCCTGTTGTTGATCCTGTGACAAGACCCCACCATAGTTACCCAAATGAACTGTTTAACAATCGGTCCACGTAAGGACCAAACTAGTCCATCAAGCACCCCGGCCACTAAATCATGCTGGTGTCCGTAATTTTCTTCATGTAGGGAACTATCCAATATAGTCTTGAGTGAGTGGACATTGTCTTTACATATAATAACAGGGCCATTTGCCCAGTTTGAGGGCTCTTTTCCCCCGATATATTGCGTCAGACACACATTCTGCAGGTGTCACCTTGGGAATTCACCGGCGGCGACCCAACCAATTTCCACCACAATCCACCAACCAGTGGTCATTGTAAAAGCACAGGGATGCTCTCCACTACCATACAATTATGCGTAAAGTTATTTGAGTCATTACTTCACTATAAAAAAGACCACATTTTATTTGAGATGACAATTTATTATTAATTTAATTACAACAATTTGAAAACAACCTGTATTAGATCAGTTCAGTATTTTATTTCAGCCCACAAGTATAGTCAGCACGGGGGGCAGTCAGGCCAATCTGCCAAATCTGTGTTATGGGATTACAAAAAGGTACAACATGAATTAATTTGCTACCTTCATGTAATAAAAGATTTAAATATGCATCTTACTTGATTTTTGCTTGGCATCCCTGAGGTTTTGTTGACTGACATTGTTCATTAGCTGGTAGCAGTTAATTTTGCAACATAAAAAAAAATCTTAATTAATGCTTATTAGAATAAATTTATTTGGAGCGCTTCAATTTTAATCTGATATCAAGCGCTGACCTGGGGAGGAAGCCAAAGGCAGCCCAAGGTATGGCACCTCTGGCTAATTTTAAAAGCAATTACTTTTAATTATTCTATTTCATACAAAAATCCCATACCCAATTCTGTGGCATGAAGTTAACTATTTCAGCAACATGATGAAAAGCAACTAGTTGACTAATGTGGCCAGTATGTCACTACCTTTTGGGCATAATTAAATGTTTTCACTGCCAAAGGATATGAAACTAAGTGGAATGGAATAAGATACAGGGTCAGCTGGCAGTAAAAAAAAATATTTCCTATTCTTATGACTAATGTATCCGGAAGCAGCTGTTCCAGTGGTATCCGAAAAACTTCCATTTGTTGTTCAGCTGCTCAGTCATGTCTAACGCTCCGTGACCCTATGGACCACAGCACACCAGACACATCTTGTGTTTGGGTATGTATTTCCATAAGTTTTAATAGCAACGTTACCGGTGGGGGTTGCCAGTTCCTTCTTCAGTGGCCGCAATTTGTCTGACTTCTCTGCTTAAACCTGGTCATCTTGGGGCACCCTACATGGTATAGCTTACAGCTTCATTGAGGTACAAAGTACCATGACAAGGTAGCAATCCAAAAAGCGGATTTCCATTTAAAAATGTCTTTAATCCCAGCTATTATACAATGTTTCAGGTAAAGGACAGTTTTCAGAGAGATTTTTATTTTGTTCCTTCTGAATTTGCTACCTTGTTGTGGTGAAGGGCCTTGTGTATTTCAATGAAGCTGTGAGATATACCATAAAGGGTCACCGAAGATCTGCAGGTCATTGCAGAGGTCAGACTGGTCCACTGGAGAATGAACTGACAACCCATTCAACTATCTTTGCCAAGATAACCTTATGTATAAGCACGACCAGATAGATGTGCCTGGTTTGCAGAGGTCCATAGGGTCTCGGAGAATTGGATATGACTGAACGACAACATCATTTGTTTATAAGTTATATTTTATAGTTCTTTTTCCAAGATTGAGAACATGTAGAATATTAATAGAAATGACAAACACTATTATCAACAATAATTCTTCATAAGAAGATACTATTAACATGGAACTTTAGAGGTCATTCAAGGTTATTTTTTGCATAGGAGATTCTGTGCATGGGTGCAGGGACAAAAGAGGGTAGGTAAAGGAGGTACCATGGTCACAATATATATATTTTAAATTTTCTAATCATTGAATGGTATGGAGATGACATGTCTTTAAGAAGATGAAGTACAACTGCAAACTCAGGAGAATGATAGCATGAAGGAGGTATGAAGGCAGTACTAAGGGAGCAGAAACTGAAATGAGATTGGATACAGAGTGTAAATAAGACTGTTGGTTGATATGGAATAAGGTGAATGGAGCATTACAGAACAAGATGGGAGCTTAGCGAGGCAAGGAAGAGTGGACAAGGTCATGTAAGGATCTGTAGACAAGACACTGGGATTCAAGGATACAACAGGAGATGGAAAGCTACTGGATTTGATAACTGAAGGATTTGCTATAATGGACTGAATGGCTCAAAGACTAGTTTTACTTCAAAAAGTGACGGATTCCCAGTCTGTCACAACATCATGAGAGTTATTTTCTTATTTTGTTAGTCCTTTGTTAGTACATTTTATGGTAAAGTCCTAGCAAATGTCTCAACTCATGCACACAATTTAGATGCCTACAGTTGTCTCCTTAGGCATGTGCTTAATCACACACATATGATTGACTCTCATCCATTTGATCTTGACCATAAACACTTAATATAGGAAAACTGTATAAATGCAGCTACTAATTAAAAAGAAAACACATTTCTGCTCACACAAACCTCTTAATTGAAGGAGGTCAAGGACGTATTTAATAAAAATATAATTAACTTGAGAATGTGTTAGGCTATCACTAGGAGAAAGGGTTCCCTGATGCTGTATAGATAGAAAATGAAATCAACAATCAGTTTTCAAGAAAAAAATCCACTTTCTTACTTCACTTTAATTCAGCTAAAATATACATTTAAAGGCATATCTATGTTTCCCTATTTTTTATCTTTTTCTAATCTACCACATCACACATTATATGGAGTAATTCTATATTCATACAGATTCATTTAAAATAAAAATAAAACTGGTTTTCCACACCCCCTGAGTGGCTTACAGTTTACCTACCAATAGAAACACTGTATTTGGGTACAGATTTTAACCCTTTACTAACCTTGAAACCAGCAGCAGGTCAGTGCAGAGATCTACACAGCAGTGTCTGACTCCTCCTGCTTCCTGTGCCCGGGTGTAAACTGGATTACACATCCCATGATTCTTTGGTGCCCAAACTGCCATTACATATTGATATAAATTTATTAGCTGCCTGTGATTGGCCAAAATGAATTATGAAAGTTATGCAAATTTCAACAGGGATTTACAGGAGTGTCAACTCTGAAAATCAACTGCTTGTAAACTCGAGAGATTTAGCAAAAAAAATCAGGGTGAGTTTGTTAATGTTGTTATTTTTTTATGCAAAAAAATGGTTTTCATACACTACTAATTCTCTCCTCTATCAGATACATTCATAACCCATGAGCCTTAAATATGCCTTTAAATTAAAAAAACAAACTTTTTTTCAAAAAAACGCAGTCCATACAATACATTCCAATTAGCCAGAATAATAAGGATTTGTAATGTTTTAGGTATTAAAAAGCTTAATAAAATAAAATACACAAAAGTAAAAAAATCCTTCCCCAGATTAAAATGAATAGGGTACACAAAAAATAACAAAATTAAACTTAATTGTGCATTACCAGATTTGGCCACTAGATGGTATAGATGCTAATATAGATGGAGCAGTATGTCTTTCCAATTAAAGTTTTTGAGGGTCACTGCAGCAATGGAGCTCCCCAGAGCGCAGGGCCCCAGTGCATTGAACTGGTGGTATATCCGCCCCTGCTCCCTCTCCTGGGAGTAGAATTGAATTTATTCCCCCTCCCCAGATTTTTTTGGGCTCCTCGCCCATGGATTGAAGTATACATTTACAAACAAAACAGGCACTGTTATAAGTATGTAATGAAATAAAAACATTTCGGAATGATTCCACGAATAAATTGTACCGTGACAGTTTATAAAATATAGGAAATAAATCTTTTAGTCGGAAATGAACAGTTGCATTATGCCATCAATCTTACGGCTCATCACGGCCAAGCACACCAAAATATTACAGGGATCTATTTGTCATATGGTTATGTCAACCACCTCACATCTGACAAAAAAAATAATAAATTAGTGCATATTTTATCTCCTATGCTCTGAAACCAGATTGATTTAAAGAAAAAAAAAAAAAGAGAAACAAAACTTTTGTTTGTATTAAAAATGAGAAGTACAGATATGCCTACTATTAAATGACACAGAGAATCATCATGGACGTAAACATGATATTATTATTTTTCCGTTGCATAAATGAATATTCAGCATAAAAACAATACACCAGAATTTCGACCTTCCAATATTTTTATAGTGTGGTCACATCCAAAGAAATATAGAGGACACGTTGCAGACTGCCATATTGTTCTCCCTGTGGTCACATTTTTTCTATAAGGTCTACTGAATACTACATTTCACACGGGTTAAACTATTTTTCTAAATTTGATAAGCAGGAAGAGCATGCCCAGTTGGTAATGACAGAGGTTTTAATGGTAAAAACCACCTGGCATTCTTATTTAGACCAACTAAACAGGATCTTTCTTCTAATCTACCCCATTATGAACGTTAATTAACCACTCCAGATAAACTCTATACCACCAGGTATGAAGGTCTTTAATAGAAATTTAAATAGCAACATTCAACATTTTTAATTCCACCATCATGGAGACATTTGCTTTGTGCTATTAAGAGACGAATAAATCCCCAGCAATTATTTCCTGTTAGATAACCACATCCTATGGATGGAAGGAATATTAAAACTGGTAACACGCACAAACATCAGCCACACACAGCTTTTTTTTCTAGCAGATTAACAACCTAATGCACTGTATTGTACTGTACTAGAAATCCATAACACTGCGTGATCGTTCTAGTTGCACAGTAAATTCGGATAGCACAAGTTCGGTCCTGGAAGGGAACACAGAGGCCTGGATTTGAGGATTTCCTTTCTGTGCACAATGAGTCAATCATGATGACTAAAGAAGCAATAGTGTTGCCTGTACGCAGCAGGAATATTCTCGGTGTGGGGCTCTCCAGGACAAAACTTGCCCTCTGATATAGCAGACTGTAGACGTTGCCATTCGCTTATAAGAATATTAAATTTACTTATAAATCACTGTAACATCTCAAGTGCACACACATTAAATGCAGCTTACAGACAACTGTAAAAAGTATATTATTATGGGTTTGAAATTATTTTTTATTTTTTTACTAATAAATACAATAATTCTTCCACTTTTGGACCTTTCCTGTTGGCTGGCCATGCGCAGTGGAGGCGATTGGCCACTAGGTTGCACAGTCAAGGTGTACATGAATTTCTTTGGTGTTAGGGCAAGGGCGTGTTAGGGCAAGGGCGTGTTAGGGCAAGGGCGTGTTAGGGCAAGGGCGTGTTAGGGCAAGGGCGTGTTAGGGCAAGGGCGTGTTAGGGCAAGGGCGTGTTAGGGCAAGGGCGTGTTAGGGCAAGGGCGTGTTAGGGCAAGGGCGTGTTAGGGCAAGGGCGTGTTAGGGCAAGGGCGTGTTAGGGCAAGGGCGTGTTAGGGCAAGGGCGTGTTAGGGCAAGGGCGTGTTAGGGCAAGGGCGTGTTAGGGCAAGGGCGTGTTAGGGTTCAGGTACTGGAAGATTATACGCTTTACACAGAGAAAAATTTCACGGGCACCTTGGCCACACCACCTGACAGGCAGATGGCCGCCACTATGCACGGTCCGCCAACAGGAAAGATCCCCAATTTTTAATATCTTTAGATGTCTGCAAGAAATATGTCCTTTACAGTGTCCCTTTAAAGACTAAGACGATAATATAAAATCTGTATGTCCATCTGTATGATTATGGACACTGTCGTCATGAATGCAAAGCTGCGCTTCTTCCTGTCACTGCGTGTGCCTGGCAAACCTTCCTACTAATCAGAAAAATGAGAATCAAAGTACTCTAATATAAAAATGTACATGCAGAGGAGTTCTTATACATACTTAAGATTTCATTCTCATAGCAGCTGTGTGTAAGGTAAACACACGCTAATTATACTCAGAAAATGTAATATTGAACTTTGCATGTGTGTTTTGTATCTCCGCTGCCAATATCTCCGCTATGAATAAAACATCAATATGAAGTCAATGTCAAACTTCAACACAGATAATGTACGACATGGTACTCACAAGCTTCCCCGGCGCGGAAGGCTCAGTTCTTTCTGCAAGAGAACAAAAGTATGTCCCGTTAGAAAATAAGAAATAAACAATACTTGTTTACACAGCCAAAAAGCCAATTACATTTAGATAATTGGACAAGATGCATTTTCGTACAAATATACCCCTTCAATCTTATCTGCTGGCGTTTTCTGCTGAGTTAGCACTGGGCACAAGATAAAAATCTAGATCATTTTGCTTTTATTGCAAAAAAAAAAGTAAAAACACGGAATATAAACAACCCGTACCTCATTAGTAGTGTGCGCTGTAATGGAAAAGCTGGGTATCCCATGCATTGGTTAAATAGTAGGGTAAATATACAAAGCTTGGATGCAATGTGCTTATCATAGCACACAATAACATTTGCTTATTCCCCTACTTGTGTACTTTAATGAAGCTGTGAGCGTTACCATCTAGGATCACCCAAGATGAGCAGGTCAGAGCAGAGAGGCTTACTGGAGAAGGACCTGGCAACCCACTGTAACAATATAGATGTATATTAAGTATAAAGATAAATACTATAGTTATATTTATATATATTTTTCGAATCAAACAGATTACATGACATTTTAGAACCAAGGTAAATGTAAAGCTTGTTGTTCAGCCGTGTCCAACTCTCTATGATCTCATGGACCTAACACACCGCACTAATCCATGTGATATTCTTGGCTGAGATACTGGAGTGGGTTGCCAGTTCCTTCTCCAGTCGGCCACGGTATACAGCTCCTGATATTTTTAGGTTGTCTCCCATCCAAGTACTGACCAGGCCCAACCCTGCTTGGCTTCAGGGTCGTTACATTAATGGATTGTGCAGCTCCCAGAGTATTTGTTTTGCCACGCTACCATTCAAAGTTTATGGTTTTAGGATCAGTGTCAATTTCCTTTCAAAAACATTCAATTGTGGATTTATACAAGATTTTCAACAGTAATTCGGAAATGTAATGATTAGATTACCTATTTGTAATGCAGTTTTTTGTGATACTCAGGACATAAGTAATGTATTTCTGCAGACTCCATGCACCTGATATCTGAGGTCTAGCTATGTAGTGTCTGCTGTGTCTTCTGACATGATCAGTGTCTTTCACATCATATTTCAGTAATACCAGTGTTTGGCCATGACCACGGAGACGATAGAGCCTAAACATTGTGCCTCGTGGTATGAAATCACTGAATGTCTCCACTGACCCTCTGCCAAATCAGCACAATAGGGAGCGTAACTCCAGATCTACGTCAGGGGTAATCTATTATATGTTTTACAAATCTCAAGATCCATAGACCTCTATAAAAATTAAGTCAAAGTCTGGAGTCCATATTTGTTTTATGGCTACACATACAAATATTTTAATAACAAAAATGGAGTTTACACAGTGAAGAGGGCTTGGTAATATAACATGGCTTATTTAAGCATTTGGAGCTTTAGTTCAGATATTTGATACATTTAATAAAGAAATGGGGGTCCATAAGGGGGAACCCATGTCTGCCACTTGACTACCTGATCTATGTCTTCCTGGCTCTACACCTGTGCAGTGTGCGAGTGTTATTATATTTTATAATTATATTGCATGTCTTTTGCTTTTTAGTAGTTACGCGTTTGAACAAACTGCATGCTTCAACTGCTCGCCTCGCTTTGCGAGGTTTGCAGTACGAGCGCCTTTAGCGCTCATTGCAGCCTAAGTCCCGCGTGCCTAAACGGCTCACCTTTCTTCCCAAGGGATGCAAAAGTGTGACCAACGTCGCAAACGTTACCCACACAACTATATATGTGATGGTTAAACCCAAGGTAACTAAATAACAAAGATCAATATAAATTTAAGATTTATATTGAAAAAAATCTGTTTAAAAATCAGTAATATTAAAGTTTCCCTGTTTTTAACTTTTTGTAATCTAACACATGTTGATCATGTCAGAAACAAACATTACACGGATTCATTCTATACACATACCCCCCCCCCCCCCCCCGCCCCCAAGGTGTCCACAATGGCATCTCTTACTAACCAATAGAAAAACTGCATTCAAGTATGTTTTTTTACATTTAAGCCAACAGCAGCACAATGCAGAAATCCAGCAGCACTGTCAGAGCTGCTTACTTGTGTTGGGAACAAAAAGACTACACATTCCATGATGCTTTGCTGCACAGACTGAATCCCAGACATTGCTACAATATTGTAGCTACCTCTGGCCACAACAAGTTATGCATTTTATGCTTATTTAGCCTGGATTTTCAAAGGGATTCCTTCTCAAAATCAACTGCCAGAAAACTGAAGTTATTTTGGGATTTTTTTTCCATGCAATAAATGTTTGCATACACTATTGATTCTCCACTATAAGATGCATGACATTTCGATATATATTTAATACAGATCAACACCCCTGCTTTTCTAGTTATCCAACATATCTTTTTATGTCCTTTTTAATCATAAATATATCAACGTTATCTATTGAATTTGCTGCCAAACTTCTTTTGGTAGAGTTCCTGATTAATGATGATCAGACTCAACGGGAAGGACCCTTTTCTTTCTTTAAGGTGGAAACTTTTTTTTCTTCTAACCACAAACGATGTCCTCTTGTTAGTTGAAAACCTCAATATAAGGTAATCATATCCCCTCTTCGATGCCTTTTTTTTTTTTTAAAACAGAAAATACGTTTAATTTGGTTATTTTTACTTCGTAGCTGACTCCCCTTTTTAGTTTTGTTACCCGTCTCTGTGACTTGTCCAGCTGTAAAATGTCCTTTTTTCGAAGTGGTGCCCAAAATTGCACTCTATATTCCAAATATTGATGCCATTACAAATGATCTACCTTTGTGGAACTTACTAGCATATTGTTCCATATAAGATAACTATATTTCTCAAGACTAGCTATACATTGTACTAGACATTTTCCCCTTGCTATAGAAAATGTCTAAAACAAAGTAAAATAAGTAATTTTACTTTTTTAAAGATCTCAGATTCTCAAATATAAAAGATCCATTTTAAGATTTACTGATGTTTATTCAAAGAAGAAAAATAGCAGTGTTTACAGATCATTAATAAACCGCTAGCTCTCTGGATACAGGTTGCCCATGGTACCAAATGTTCAGCATTTTCCTTAACAAGTTCTGACGACAATTAGTTTCTCTTCACTGGAAATTTACCGTGCTAGGAAAGCTCTCTCTTCTGAACCTTGTGTAGCTTCTGGAAATCATTTTCTCACGGATAATGTTTTTATATAAACAAACAGTAAGTATTTATAGTTCAGCAGTTATTAAGGACTTTTAAAACCTGATATTAGAGAATGTGTAATGTAAAACAGCATTAATGACTTGCCTCTGTTTTCCTTTTTTAACGAGCAATAACTTAGTAGTATTTGGTGTTTTGCCTCCAAAATATTTCTATTATCATCATCATCATGGGTCATGAAAATCAGTCTTGGAGACAGACCTTCCAAATAAATGTTTTTATATTATTTAAAAAATATGTATCTAAAACATATATAAGTTTCCTGGATTATGAATGTATCTGATAGAGGAGAACATTTTTCGTTTTTTTTTTTGCATGAAAAAATACTAAACTAAACATTATTAAAAACTTACACTAAAGTCTGCTAAATCTCTTGAGTTTGTTAGCAGTTGATTTTCAGGAGTTAACGCCACTAGAAATCCCTGCTAAAATCTGCATAAAATTCATAGTTTGTTTTGGCCAATCTGAAGCAACTAATACATTGTATCAATCAGTGATGGCTGTCTGTGCAGGAAGGCATCATTGGATTTGTAGTGCCCTGCACATGGAAGCAAGGAGAAGCCCAGACATTTCTGTGCAGATCTCTGCATTGTGCTGCTGTTGGCTTGAATGTTAATAAAGGGTTAAAATTCATACCCAAATACAACGGTTCTATTGGTAGGTACATTGTGCCTATGTAAGCAGCTCTGGGGGTGTGGAAAACAAGTTTTATTTTTAAATAAAATAAATCTGTGTGTGTGTGTCTGATATAAGCAGTAGGTGCTAGATTAGAGAAAAACAGAAAAACAGAGGAACATCCTTATACCTTTAATTAATTCTCAGGCTCCTGACATTTCTGGCCTGCTATTTTGCTATATGTGACAAACTGAATAAGTTATATATTTGTCCCAGTCTGAAAATTGTCAACTAATATAAGACATAAAATGAGGGAAATTATGGATTAATATTTATTTTTTAGCTTTAGACTTTCAATAGCATTCTGAGCATCTCATGCATTTTGTGAGCTTCAATGTCCTGTCCAGAAGTGCCTATTTTCAAAAATGTTATAAATATAGCAAAATGTGGAACTATGATCTCCAATAGAGACCATGAAGCAAATAAACATCAACTTAAAAGGCCAATAGAAGACATTTCAATTTATTGTGATAAAACCTGCACTGAAAATGGCTTTGATTTTTTCCCATGGTCCTTTTATCTTTTTCAGGATTCAGGTTGCCTGAAGCTGCGCCAATTGGACTGTGGCACAATCTGAAAAAGTTGGATGGAGCGTCAGCCAAGAGATGGTGGGAAGGCCAGCAATTTCAGTGTCAAAATGTGTCTTTTTTTTTTTTTTTTTAAATCTCAGTTATTTCAAGAATTGTTTAAACGGATTCTTACAAGGCAAAAAAAAAAAAATAGACATATAAAAAAAACAAAAAACATAAAAAGGTACCTAAAAGTATTGAATAATGAAAATATTTTACCTAGCTATAATGAATAAAAAACAAAACACCTAATATATTGACGGTGCTACCAATACCTTAAAGATACTATATTATTGAAACATTATAACATCAATATTATGTGATAAAATGTAACCTCTATTGCTTACATAGAAACAAATTTAACCTAACCAAAAATGAAAAAAAAATAAAATAATATATATATATTAAAATTAGGTAATAAGTTTGTAGCATAGTAATTAAGGTTTTGGCGAAGGTGTCTATCAATTTTTTTGCCTAAACAGGCTTCTACAAAAATAAAGGTGATCATTTTAGAAAGTGAAATGTGATTACTTAAGAAAATTAACCTACTGTCCCTCAAATTCCTGATTTCTCAGGTACTTATATCAGAGGTTGTTTTGAAATTGTTATAACTAGAAAAAACGGGTATGAATGGTCTGCAAATGTCCTCAGTTTTAATACAGGTCTAGAAAAGATCCCTATGCTCCAATACGGACCAATAACAGGATACCTTGGCTCTGTTAGGGCATATACTTCTCCTTGTGAACCAGATACTATCAGCCATATTGAATTGCGATTCGGCCAATTGAATAGGGCTCTATATAAGCACACAGCATATTTTTTTACAGAAGTTTTTAGTTAGTGAAGACCTTGCTTTTGAATAGAAGTTCACCAACTAAAAACTTCTGTAAAAAAATATGCTGTGTGCTTATATAGAGCCCTATTCAATTGGCCGAATCGCAATTCAATAAGGCTGTATGTATCGTTATACTAAGTTACTATTGCAGTATAATTGTATACATGTTAAAGAACATAGAGAACATACCCTGCCTAAAGCCCCATGCAGTATATCATTATGTTACTTAACCTGGATGCAATTACAAGTAATATATTTAATGCAATGATCTCTCATTAACAGAGATAATAATTTTTAAATAGCCTTCAGTTGAAAATGTACAAAACAAGATTTGTAATGAGAGATCATTGCATTTAATTACTGATAAGCCCCTAAGGCACTGGGTCTATTGTTTGTTGGTACAGTCTTCTACAGAGAAAGTCTAGGCATGCCCAGACACAAGAGACGGGTCCACTGACAACCCCCATCTTTTTATGTAATGAGGTTGCATCCTCACCCTTTTTCCCCCATCCGCTACTTTGGAGGGAGATATATGGGTCTCATGCCTGGTTGGCTTCAAAACAAAGCATTCGGGTGACATTAAAACGGCGTGCAGGTAAGATAGGAGGGGTTTATAAATGGGATGTGGTATAGGGCTCCCCCAACAATTCCAGTTAATTAAAACGGGTAATATACATAGTTGCCTATATAAACACAGGCTGATATATAAGATATACCCGAGTGCAATCAGACATATATCGGACTGTGCCATCTGCAATGACCTCTGATTTAGATCTCGGACACAGTCTAGTCCTACTCACTCTTTTACTATATGTGTGCATCTACACCAAACCCCCAGATACTCATAATAAAAACTCAGACAACTGTAGCTATACAAAAGGGGCCATAGCATTTATTAACATTCCCGTTACCATTAAAACCTGGCTGATAACACCATTGAGGAGTCCGCCATTGTCATTGCCACCAAAACTAGCAAATGCAAAACAGAACCGCAGCCCTACTGTATGGAAAGGCTTTCCCATTCTCTTGCTGCGTGGTGAGAACACCCCACTGCTACCCCCGCTGTGGCTAAACCTTACAAATGCGCAAATGTAACGTCAAAATCTGACAATTCTGCACCAGGAAACCAGAAATCCTATCTTGTTTTTGGCGGGGGCAGGAACGGAGCAAAGGTGCACAAAAAGTGGGCGTTTTGTGCCAAGAGCTTTTCAACGGACAAGAGGACATCCTTTGAGGTTAGAAGTAAAAAGATTCCACCTTAAAGAAAGAAAAGATCTTCACAGTAAGAGTGGTTAATCTGTGGAATTCTCTAGCAGAGGAGGTGGTGACAGCGGATTTGATAGATAACATTAAAAGGGGACGGGATTTATTTATAATCAAAAAGGGTATTCAGGGTTATCCTGGATAATTAGAGGGAGAGTATTGATCCAGGGAGGAATCCATTCGCCAGTATCTGGGGTCAGGAAGGAATTCATTTTTTCCTTTTGAGATGATTGGCTAAGTTTCACTTGGTTTTTTTTTCTGTTTGCCTTCCTCTGGATCAATTAATTACCAACTAATCCGCATATTGCAGATCAGAGGAGATCTTAAAAGGTTGAACTTGATGGACTGAAAGTATTTTTTCAACCTCAATTACTATGTAACTATTCTTCACCCCCACCGGACATACAATCCCACTCCCTATGTAGCCATACGGGCCATGTGGTCCTTCTGTCTAGCCCTGTCATGCCAGAGCAGCCTCAAGGACCCTCTTTAATCAACATGTCCTGGCCGGCAGATAATTTACATAATCAGGACCGATATAGTCTAGTTTAACCCTGGCCAGTCTCATAGACCAGTCTTACTCATCCAATAGGTTGCGGAGAGACTCCCTACGTCAGTCCGTTTCCGAAGAAATAACAAGAAGTCTAATAAAAGTCTATTTTACAATAGAGAATATCAGTACACGTTTCATTTCCTGCACTAAGAAATGAATATTCAAATAAAAACCCAACACCACGTGCAAAACTATTACATTTGCAGCAGTTGTATCTCCATAACCATTAAACCACGTTCACACTGCTTTGTACTACAACTACATTTTCATTATCAAATCTAATCAGCAACATTTTATGCATTTGCTTATTTTAATTTGCTAAAAGAGCAGTTGTTAAAGACAAAAGAAAGGAGAAAGCATACTAAGTCACACTTACAAGAACCAGACCAAGCTTATTGTTACTAATCTTTCAGTCCCTGAATTATTTTCCAAAAAATTGTATTTTGTTAAGCACCCAAGTAGCTTCCAGTCTATTTCTGTAAGGAACACAAATCTAATATTTTCTGGAACCTGCTTTTAATGGAAGCCATTAGTGTCATATTTAACATTTTTAAAGTAAATCTCCTTTCTCATTTCTAGTTAGCCAAATGTCAATTAATATTTAGACAGATTTAATTTACTGGAGGTATTTTTTTTCCTAACAAGTCAAATACAAAAGCAAAATATATTGCTTTATCCTGCCGCTAGCTCCTTCCCATTTATGCTTTTTTTCTCCAATCTCCATGTGAAGAGGTGGTGGATTTTCTCCTTTCTAATGCGCTACATAATATTCTAATTAAATAACTTTGCTCTTGCTTTCATTTCGAAACACCATTTTTATTCTCAGTTTTTACTATCTGGATTGACCTTTTGCAACAATTCTTCCATTACATGTAATTTTGAATAAATCTGAAAGCTTTCCTCTTCCTTACAATTTCCTCTCCTGCTATTTATTCAGCTACCTTCGATTTGTTATTTTTTTTTTACCTATATTTATTACCCAAGAGTACATGCTACTGAGTGCACAAATTTAAGACGGATTTAAAATCTTTCATTCATCTTGGTGGTAGTTCAAGGCAGTCTATCGTAAAGGTTCACAGCAGTTCAAGAAAAACAGCACTTGTTTGTGAAGTATGTAACAAGCTAACCTTAGCATCTACAAGTCATGCAAGCACATTCTTGGGAGAAAATTGTTAGAAGATTTTTGAATAGCGCAATTCATTTTGTCAAGAGGAGTAAGGCAAGGAGTTCCAAAGAATAGGGGCAACACAAGAAAAGTCCTGAAGGCAGGAATGAGAGGAGGTGATAAAGGAGGAAAGAAGAAGGTCATTAGAAGAGGGGGGGGGGAGTATTTTGAGATTAGACCAGTGATATAAGGGGGTGCATTATTGTTGAAGGCTTTAAACATTATGGTCTTAATTTCAAATGTTATTCTGGAGGCTATGGGAAGTCATGACTAATGGAGAGGTGATGCTGACATTAAGCGTTGAGTATGGTAGATAAGTCTAGTGGAGGCATTTATTATGGATAGGAGCAGTGACAAAAGGGTGATGGGGAGGCCAGCAAGGAGCGAGTTGCAGTAATGGAGGAGAGATGTGATTAGAGAATGTATTCAAATTGACAAACTCCATCTTTCTTCTCACAGGTTTAGACCGATTGTATCAAGAGATGTAAGCTCTGCTTTTCAGAAATCCTTCTCACAAGGTTTCATGGATGCCTCCAGCGTCCAGCTGAGATATCAATGTTTACGTTAATAAAGACTAGCCTTATGACATTTCCACTAATTGTGCTTAGACGGCCTCAGGGTTTTCACGCACATTTGTTTGTTTCCATTGACCAGTGGTAGTTTAGGAAGGTCTAGCAATCCTAATACTAGGGTTTTGCACATTATCTATAGGTGTATTTTAAGCACTAAACAACTAGGGATCTTTATTGACAACACAAGCTCATACTAAAACATTTTCTAAGCAAGTTATGGATGGAAACAGTTGTTTACTTTATTTGCCTTGTAATTTATGACCATAACACAAGGCAGGGCCAATAGTTTGATATCATCTGTTACTATTTCTGGCGAGTGAAATTAAATAGGATCTTAGAAGCAGAATTATATGGCTGCAATTAATATATTTTCAGGAATTTTGTGATATATCTGGGATGTACGCAGGACGGGACTTTCACTACTTGCTATACATTGTCTCTTGTGCAGTGCTCTGGTCTGAAGATGCTTCTCTGATTATCAGAGATAGTGATTACTACACCAAGTGCACATGGCATCTTAATTTGTATATTAATTTGTTCTGTTGTCATTCTCTATTTGGATCATTTAGTCATATATACAATTATATTAATTCTGAGCACCAATCAAAGGTTAGCAAACACATGAAAAAAAATTTTTTTTGTATAACGAATGTGGATATTGGGACCTAAAATTACTGGTCCAAACTCTAAACAATGTCAAAAACAAGAAAAAATGTTTAACATATTACTAGAGTTACAGTTAATGGGCCATTTACCTCACTGTAAGTGCTCTTCATGGCGATAAAGAGCACACGTTTATATGTTAAAATGATCTATTTTTTTATTACATTAATAATACCTACAAATCTAAGGTCTTAGGTCTGTTTACAAACACACTCCTGACTGTTCCATGATTAACAATATCTGCCAACACCGAGGGGTGAAGACAAAGATTTATAGTTTCTCCCTGAACTTCAGGAATGTAGCAGGCGATGTTAACCCCCAGCTGCAGTCTTCAGCAGATTCCATAAGTCATTTCTCTGCTCAGATGAATTTGTGAAGGGTTAACTCTCTTTCTGCTTATGCTCTCTGCACGGAGCTGTTGCTGTGAGTCTGTCTGGGAAAATGTCAGAGTCTCATGTAAACAGAGATTTCATTTATAAAATTTCTCTGTGGAAAAAAAAATATTCAAAAACGTAAAAAAAAAAAAAAAAAAGATTTCAACATGGTTTTACAAGATATTTTCTTTGACGTGGTCCAAACTGTGCTGAAATATGTGGCCCTTTAACTAGCATATTTGAGGTTGGGAATACGTCAAGGGGTCATTATCTAAAATGTAAACTGCAAAGTTGAATTAACATTCATTTTAGAGGCCAGATATATAGTTACTAGCAACTTGCCCGTCAAAAAGGACGGGGCAATAACATTTTAAGCCATGGGAATGCTGTTTGACACAGAATGTAAACCGTTTTAGACTGTTAGAACCTTCGGCGCTCATAGCGAGCCTCTCGTGTCGTGTACTTTGGGTCCTCAGAGAGATACATTTTTCTATGTATATGTAGTTAAGTAATAATGAATGATTTCTTAAATAAATGAATATACTTTATTTATAATTAATATATGCAGCGAGCAATAGGCTGAAGAGCTAACAATCTGATTGTATTTTCCGTCTGCAAAGAATATACAGTGTGAGTGTTAGTGCCCTGCTTATAAAGTGTAATGAATGTTCCAAGTGTGCATTCTAAATAGGCTGCGTGCGCGAGGTAAAGCCGTTGGTTTATTGTGTAAAGCGGCATTGTATAGTCGTAATGTTATTTATGTGGTACGCGTCTCGTGAGTATTTTCTGGCTTTTGCAATAGTGTATTTTGTAGGTCTTAGTGTGATGTGTAAAGTGCTACGCATTTGGCAGTGTTTTGCGCGGTCCGTGGCCGTGTAGCCTCGTTTTCATTTTTTTTTTTTTGCAGCCATTTTTTTCCCTCGCTTAGACGATTTTCGAGTGGCGAAAATAGTCTAAATCTAGTTAAATTTGCGTTCCACCTCACTCCCAGACATCCTGGCTGTTGCCCCATGCTGTCTGATGTGTTGTATTTTTTTGTGGGTGTATTTAGTGTCTTTTTATTGTTTTTTGAGCTTCATCGTTGGCCCGCTAATCTTGTAATATTTCGCGTCTCGTATCGTTTTGTTTCTTTTCTGAGTCCCGCGTCTCGTATCTTTTTTTGTGTTGTGAACCGAACCCACGTTTAGGAATTGTTTTTCGGCCAAGTCCCACACTTTGTAGTGGCTTAACGGCTCGCCTCGCAGGCGATGAGCGCAAAGTGCTCCATGTTAACGGCTCGCCTCGCTCTGCGAGGCTCGAATTGATGAGCGTAACTCATACGCACCTCACAAAGAGTGACGATGTCTCGCAGTTTGACAACTATTATATGCGATAGTTATTATATTGAAAAAAAATAACTATTTATAACATCATCAAAAAAGCTAAAATTAAAATAAATAAAAAATAAATAATATATATATATATATATATATATACATACATACATATATACATATACACACACATATATATATATATATATATATATATATATATATATATATATATATACACAAACACATAAACATACACACACATATATTTGATTAATTTTATTTTATGTAAAACTTCTCAATATTCCATAAAATTATTATTACAAATGGTTGTGAATTATATTAAAATAAAAAGTACTGTGGAAAAAAAATGTTCATGACCGGACTAGACTTTCAGATTATAATAATGACCTTACAAATATGCTTTGATAGTCCACAAATATAACTTATCGCAAATTATTATTTTGCCAAATATGCAGAAAATTCTTAAACCAGGTGCAAATTTTGGCAGGACCCCCTGCTATGTACAGCACATCCTACTGGCAGCAGCCTCTACATTGATTTGCTTCAAATACTTTAATACAAACTCAATGAGTGGAAAAGATCAGTTTACCATAATATCCTTCACAAGCCACAAAAAAACAAAGAAGTTTCCATCTGCCCATCTTCCGATCGGTTTTAAACTCCCCAATCTATTTTGGTTCTTGGCCTTTCTATATTCAGGAAAGCATACTAGCCAACTACCCTGTTTAGTAAGACATTTTATTTTTGGTAAGGTCTCTCAAAGCAATGCCTATGGGGATTTGTAAATCCAGTTGTCTCAGCACTTCTTAGTCTATGCCCCCCAAAAAATGCAAGTCGCCAGTTTGTTCGGCCGAATTTATAGTATAGTGTATAAAGCATAATGTTTTCATTTTAGAGTAAAGTTTTAAAATACAGTAAATACCCTTGTTTTGTATCATGTGTTAAAAATCTCATGTTTTATAAGCAACTATTTTTTTTTTTAGGGTTTTGGCTTTACCTAGGTATCTAGTACATCTGGATATCTATTTAGATGTATTTTATTTTATTAAGAAGTGCTATATAAGCTCTGTTTTTATAGACTTAAATCAAACAAATGGTACCTGCATGGGCCTGCCCACTGCAGCATATGCAGACCCAGACTCTGTAGGGCTAGATGTGTATTATCCTAGCCTATCAGAGATGGTTGCGGATTGCTTAGTAAGAGACACTGTACACAAAGTACTACAGAGTTTATGTCTTCAGGATTTGCAGATACTATTTGTCCGCTAACTTTTAAAAGCTTCTTAATAAAATAAAGTGCATAAAAGCAAATCGCATACCTAGTAAAATCCAGAAAAACGTCCTTATCCCTTTAACGTTCAGAAGGAGCTCCAGAACGCGTGTGTTATATTTTTGTACCATGACCAATTATATACCTTTTTGTAATTTTGTAAAGCCCTTTAAATACATGTGAATAAAATGTAAAAATAAAATAAAGAAAATAAAATAAAACTCCCACTTTTATTTATACACAAACTCTTCAATTCTGCGCTGGAACATTCGCCATGTCCCTTTAGGATGTCTCTTTCCCAGAGTGCCCTGTTACGTTCCTAGCTATCTGAATGCCAAGTCTATACAAACTGCTTTGTTTATTTTCCTTTAAAGCCAGTAAATACTAATCTTAACACACAAAGCTATTGTCAAGGCGTTCTACCATCTACTGACGGTGGCACAGTGAGCTTTCTTCAATACCTCAGACATCTGAATAGACCCACTAACTAAAGCTGCCAATTCAGTGCCTGTTCAAGTGCCATAGAGTACATTCAACCAATTACATTTGATTCATTATACGAGCCATGCCACTTGGCATGATAGTCATAAAACTAAAATCACAAGAGCAGCTGAGCACTTTTATGCCATTTAGCAGTAAACAAAAACAGTAAATTCTGAGACTAAACACCTTTATTTATAAAACTGCAAAACTGTGTGTATCACAGAGCACTAATTGTAAGTAGATTAATGCTTTTCAGTACATGGAGTGTCTTTGTGATTGTTTTGGCTATACTGATAAATATAAAATCAGAGTTCACATTAAAGATCCACGATAGACTGAAATAATATAAATATTTGAAAACTTTAATAGCCTCACTGTGATGCCAAGGAGGGCCCACCACTGGACGTTTGGCGACTATGGACCCTGAGGGGAACCTCGTAACTGAACTCAAGGACAATTTTTTGATCACAGACAATTTTGTAATAACCTGTGTAATGTTAGGCCTCAGGCTCTGATCCAGTACCCTGAATCCACAAAGGGCATGGCGTGCGAGTATTTGGGCCTACTAAGAATCACATATATAGTTGTGAGCAATATGGGTTGTTGCTAACGCTTACGGGCTCGCACAGCATGCGAGGGCCACAGTTACTGGCAAGAAGCACCAAAGGTGCTCCTTGCGCTGGTGGAGATGAGGGCCAAAGGTGCTCACTGCGCTGGTGGAGATGTGCGCCAAAGGTGCTCACTGTGTTGGTGGAGTTGAGCTCCTTAGGCGCTCATCCCTACAACCTGCGGAACTAGAATAAAATGGAGGACCCAAAAAAATGTAAACGAGACTACACAACCCCTTACCACGCAAAACACCGCCAAGCGCATAAGACAGCAAAGCAGGACTTAGAAAAAAAACAAATACAGGCCTCGGGACATGGAATTTTTTTTTTTATAAATACGAAGTTAACGGCCGAACCGCGCAAATCCAAATTCAACAAAAACACAAAGAAAATAAATAAATAAATAAAATAAACATCACACAGCATGGGGGCACAGCTAGGACATCTGGGAGTGAGGTTGCACAACAATTTAAACACAATTTGCCAAGTTTCGGCAATCGAAAATCGCCTAAGCGACAAAAAAAATGGCGAGCGAAAAAAATCTAATAGAGGCTACACGACCCCTAACCACGGAAAACACTGCCAGGCACATGAGACTTTTACCCAGGAAAGTACGAGGTATAAAATACACTATTAGGAAACACGGAAAATGCTCCAGACCCGCGTAACACAGACAATTGCAGCTATTTTTTAACACTAACTTGCAACTAATAACATTACCATTCTAAAATAGCGCATTACACAACTAAACAAACTGCTTGCCCTCACGCACGCAGCCAATTTATACTGCACACTTGCCACATTGCTGTACATTGTATGCTGCAGGAAAATCAAAAGAGATTGTTAGCTCTTCAGGATATTGATTGCTGCATATATTAATTAGAAAAAGGTAAAGTACATTCATTTATTATTTAATTAATGAATTATTATAAAAAAAAAAAATATATATATATATATATATATATAAAAGAGCAGGGGAGAGCCTCGGAATGAGCGCCAAAGGCGCGCAGCGCGTGGCTCACAATGAGCGCCAATGGTGCTCAGACGACCAAAATTACACAAGGGTAGAGGCTTGCAATGAACGCCGAAGGTACTCAGAGGACCAAAAGACTTACATTGTGTAGCAAACAGCATTACCTGCCTTACAATTTTATGACAATTCGCTAGTTTATATAATGTTTAGTGTTCAGGTTGTGGTTGGGACATGACACGGTTATGCCAAGCCCCTTTAAAAAGTACCAAAGTATCTAGTAATGCTATAATGTTAACAACAGTAATCGGATTTAGTAGGATGATTTAGGTAATTATATAAAGTTTAAAGAATGTATTTGAAGTATTTGTTCTGTCAGAGAGGGCACTGGGGGGAGATGTGGGTTGATACACTAAGTAGAAACTTCTCCTGATCTAGAATTGGGGAAAATTATTGGATGTGTGTGTCTCTGGGCAGATAGTCATAAAAGTTTGAGGTTAGTTTATTGCCACTCTGGGGTTATAAAAACAGATCCGGAGACCAAGAGAAATTCAGCCCCCTCTACCTATTGACAACAGAAACATATCAGATATTTTCAAAAAGGAATGTCAGTGGAGGTCGTTGGTGAATTCTTTTGGTGCGGTGTAAAATATTTGGGGAAGAAAGAATAAACTGTCATCCGGAGTCTGGCATTCTAAGCAACGGGATGGGAGCCCTGGCCATTTCTTGTATGTTCTAATCTTAACCAAAGGGATGGAAAAAGGGTTTATTATTTTTAAAGTCAATAACCTTAGGGCTTGCAACCTGTGAGGTCCTGAGTTCTAGGAGGTGTTCTGCTGGACGCTGCGAGATTGAACACAAAGGCACGACCTAAAGAAGAATTATAAGGTGGACGTGGATGGTCACAAGAGCATAACTAAACAGTAAAAATGTTATAAGACAATATATTTGGAGTCTTCTGCTGGACCCTGGAGTCATCCATGATATGTTGATGGAAGTTGTATGTGAAAGGGGTTATTACATTTCTTAACAGCATTTCCTTTACAAGCAGCCTGGTCTTGGGCCTATGTGGGGAAAGGGTTTGGGTGTCAATTTTAGCCAAATCTTATTACGAAGAGACTTGATCTCACACTGTTCACTGCCCCTACCCCAAACAGCTAAATTAAAAAAACACATCCTTATGACCCAGCTCTCAGGAAGTGATGTAACACACAGAAACTTGATTTCTCTTATCATAATCAGAGTTGTCAAAAATTCAGATTGCCCCCCCAAAAAGCTTTTATGACCATTTATTACACACCTCATAATTTAATTCATACCTCAGATATTGTTCCATTTTTTTAACTAGTCCTTTAAAAGCAACAATAAAGTCTCACATTTTCTGTCATGCTCTAAAATTTAAACGTCAAAAATGTTAAAACATATTTTTCTTTCCTTTACATGAAAATGGCTTAAAGTTAGGAAAGCTTTCTTTTAATTCACAATTAAAAAAATATATTTTTTCTTTAAATTTAGGGCTGAAACAAAAAGGACCCATTACTATCCCTGTTATTCTACCTAAACTTATGAGTCCTCTTCAACCTCAGATTCATGTTGTGAAAGGATTCAACCACACAAATAGGTTATTGAAACAGTTTCCTAAAGCTAAGTAACTAATCAAAGTGCTCAACAGGAGATAACGGACCCCGTGCAGATTCAGCCTCCTTCAAACCCATCATATTAAATCATCACAGAGATGTTCATGTTTTACTATCAGACTGGGTGGAGAACTACTGTTACTTAACCAGATGCCATTACTGGGTTACTTGGTAAACTAGACTGGCAAGAATAACAAATCCAAATATAAAAGTTTTAAAAGCTACATTGAAATTATTCTGTTCAAATATCTATTTTATTGTTACTCGCTTCCTAAATATATAAATTAAACCATAGTTAGCATATTACTTGCATTAAAACTACAAAACACCTCCCTTTACAACCTGTACTTCAACCATCCATTAATCCACTGAACCCATGGTGTTTACAAGTTATAGTGTGACCTATTTAGGGGCTTTAAAGACTCGTAAAAGGCCCTTTGAGTGAAACTAGCTGCACTTTATTGCACACGTCCCAATCTCCAGCTTCGGGTATCAAATGAAATTGGAATTTCATACATCGAAAAAGGTAATGGCGGGGTCAGTTCTATAACAAATTAGTGGCCAGATACAATAGCTCCTGTCCATCTATGGATAACATGGAGATTGTCAATGGAAGAACAAATATGGATGTAAAGCCAAATGTTGTATAGGCCAGATCATCATGTGGCTCTTTTCCCGGCATAAATGTTAGTAAACCTAACAACATTTCACATGGCTAAAGAGGAACACATTCTTGAGACGTTATGCGCTATTAGGTAGTGTTACCGCCATTCTGTTGGAGATACACACACTTATTTATATGCACAATGCTCCATACAGACACCTACCTACTATCTTTATCCTAGATTTTGGTAAAAACAAACAACAACAAAAAAGAAAAAAACAGGAGGAAGCAGAGAAAGTTAGACTTTGCCAGGGTTGGAAAACACAGTTTTGTCCTTAAAAATGGGAGGGACATTTCGGTGGATAAGAGGGACAAAGGGATTCCCCTAAAATTGAAGTTTTTTTTTGCTTAGTTCAGTCGTTTCCGACTCTACATGGGCTGTAACACACCAGGACATTTTTATGTCCATGGTCTGGCTGATCCGCTTGGTATTCATGGCAGAGATACTGGAGTGGGTTGCCAGTTCCTTCTTTAGTGGGCCACAGCATACAGCTCCTGGTATTCCTAGGTGGTCTCCCATCCAAGTACTGCCCAGACCCAACCCTGCCCGGCTTCAGGGTGATGTGACCTCTTGGTTCCCTGACTTGGAATAAAACCCAGGTCACAGTGTTGAATTATACAGCAAAAGGAGCAACAAACAAAATAATAATGCTCCATCTTTAAATGTATTAATTTGCCTTCTTTTTTTCTGTACCATCTTACACACATTTTGTGTTCCTCTCCATGTCCAGTTTCACACAATTTCCGCTTATCTCTGAACATTGATAAGAAATATATGTTATTATTAAACAAATCAATCATCAATGTGAGAGTACAGAATGTAAAATATGCATATGCTCTCTCTTACAGATCAGCTATTCAAAAAATTGTATTAAGAATTATACTTTTATACACAAGACAACTGAATTCTTTTTGCCTTTCACTATGTTTTAAATGCATATTTAAACAATATGTTGGTCATTATAAATTCTAGTTCTGAAGATTAGACTATAATCACCCAACTCAAAACAAACTACCTAAGTGTGCGTTTGCATATATCTAAACATTATTTTATTAACAAGTGCTTAAAATCTCTTTTTTCACTTACTCAAACCTTCCAAACAGTCCCTGCAAAGGTCTAACCCCATACCTCATGCACACTATGTTTCTCTTGGTACTAAGAGCCCTATTAAATTAGAGGACTGTAAGTCCAACGTGAAGCTCGCAACGGCTGCGGGCTTGAAATTTGGCCAAGTTACTGTGCTATTAAATTAGAACGGCCTGCGAGTAACGAGCTAGAGATGCAAACCCGTAAACCATTTGTCGGCCACCAGATCTGCAGCATTGTAATTAAGCAAGCCCGTAGTAACGAGGTTTAGATGGAGCCAATGGAAACAGAGATCGACCACATTGCGTCACAGGAAAATGGAGGTTGGATTTCAAAGTCTTACGGGGTTCAATTATGAGCTATGATCGAACCTACATTCCAGTCATAACGCAATATTAATAGACGTAAATATGATATCCTATTACATGCGAGTTACAGTATATGACGTAACACATTGAATGCCGGGATCGATATAACACAAAAAATATACATGAAATAAAGTATTTTATTGAGCCGATTTGCGAGCTTGAGAATGTTGTGTAATTAATTCTAAGACCTAACATCACTTTCACTTTTAATATTACTGTAGTATTGAGATTATTTACAATTAAAGTGCTACGTATTGGACTTTACCCCACTTGCGAGTTCTCCCCAGCACTCGTTGGGTTTTGGGCTACATTTGCGTGTTATGGGCTTGCTCGCCAATGACTTTGTTGCAATTTAATAGCAGGATTGTAATTGTAGCGGTTACGAGCTTGGCGGATCAAAGGATTTACGGACGCTAAGTTCAATGTTGCTCCCTCGCAAACCCGCAGATCGGCAGCGGCCTGCGTTACGGGGCTAATTTAATATCCGTAGTTCCTACTTTCTACAATGCGAGCTACGTTTTAACACGTAGCCCAAATTTACAGACTGTTTCTCAAAAGCATTTTTTTTAATACTGCTGTATTCAATATCTTCAGAAAAGTACTTCCTTTGACCAAGTAATTATCAACTTACTTGCCACTGCTTTTGAATTTTAAATCCGTTATTGAGATTTATTTTGGGTATTTAGTAAAAGGTTACGCTCCGTTTACTCATAACCGTAATCAAGTGATGGCTGTAAAAGGGCTGCTTTATACTGGGGTTTACTCGCTAGATTATTTTGTTATGTAAACGAAGCTGACTTGTTTATTACATTTTAAATAGCCCACTAATATTTATGTGGTATAATTCTGCCCAGTGCTTGACCCTTTCTTGTAACCCAATACATTTATTCAGCACACACTTGGAACACATTACGGGATATCCAGTGGATGTGCTGGGTGTTTTCACATGTGCAGATACTAAATTTGGAGCCAAAGATCGTGGCCAACTTTAACTTACCATACACCTCCGTTTTTATCACTTTTAAAAGATCACTATAGTTTGAGAGAAACTTCACATGTTTGTGAAGTATGCAACACTATGTTAGTCATGAGCATAAAGACATTTAGAGAAAATGCCACTTTTTTTTGCAGTTTATGCTTGTGTTTAGGGGTTGTCATGCTTATGAACCTTTCTGTTCAGTATGTTACCGAAATACCAAGTGTTCCCATCATTTCTCAGACCAGACCAGAATAAAAAGTACCATATATACGAGAGTATAAGCCAACTTTTTCAGCACATTTTTATGCTTAAAAAGCCCTCCTCGGCTTATACTCGAGTACCCCTGCTCTCCATCGCGTCTTCCTGTTGTGTCCACCCTGGCATATGCTAATGACGTGACGCGTATGTGACGTCACATCATTAGCATATTCCGGGCAGACACAGCCGGAAGACGGGCAGAGAGCAGCAGGAGCAGCTGACGAAGGTAAGAGAAAGGAAAATGAAGGGGGGGGGGGGGGTAATGGGAGAGGGGGAAAGGGATGAGGAGGGAGGAGGAGGAGGAGGAGGGAGGAGGGAGGAGGGAGGAGGAGGAGGGAGGATGAGGATAAGGGGAAAGGGAGGGGGACGTAAAGAGACAGGGGAGGGAGGGGGACGTAAAGAGACAGGTGAGGGAGGGGAGGAAGAGACAAGTGAGATCTTTACAGAGGGGGGACACAAGAGAGGGGCACACAGGGCGCACAAGAGGGGGACACTGGAGGGGAAACAGGTCACACAAGTGGGGGACACAGAGGGCACAACACGGACACAGAGGGCACAAAAGGGACACAGGAGGCAACACATTTTCCACCCTCAGCTTATACTCAAGTCAATACGTTTTCCCAGTTTTTTGTGGCACAATAGGTGCATTGGCTTAAACTCGAGTATATACGGTATATCAATGCTTTAAAAAAAGGCAGGTTACTTAGGGTCTATGAAATGTCATGTTTATAGTATGCTATGTATCTAGTAGGTTTATGTAGATTATGAGTTGATAATATACAAACTATAAAAAAAGAAGAGTCTTTAATAGTTAACAATTATTATGATTAATAGTATTTGCACTGAATGGTAATACACATTTTCTATTGTTTCTAGAGCAATTACATACTTGAGATGAATGGAAGGAGTTCTGGATTATAACGAAGACTTGGTGGGATAATTCTCCCTATCAGGCTGCAAGTAAAGAGACCATAACGGAATAAAAAGCTTAGGGAGCTAAATTTGAGATTTTTCACAAAAAAAAATCAATCTAAGCTCTTGGCTTATATAGCTGCATATTTTGTTAGCTTGTTATATACTTTACATAATTTTTTCCAAAACTATAGCGGTTTTCTAGATCAAATATGTTCAGGAAGGGATATACTAAATGCATGTAATCTATATACATTTTTTGTGAATTGTTATTTTTGTTAATTTATTTGTTCAACGATATCATCTATCAAAACGGGGGAGATATAAGAAGACATTGTTAATAAGGAAACATTTCTTCTTCCAGATGGCTATTCCTACATGCAATACGTAGCCGTAATATCCACTTTCTGCCACCACTAGAGCCAAATAATAAGGTCAGGGAAATATGAGCATACAACCCATATGTATAAAAGAGGAACTGAATACCACCTAACTGGGGTCAAAGTGTTATATCCCTGGGCCCTATTGATAATACATTGCTTTACGGTCGCAGATAAAATATGAATAAGTTAGTGGTTAGTTTAATTGTGTTGTATCCCTGACTTTAATGGTACAAGGCACTTATCGAGGATATAGTGCACCCAGCCTCTTGCTGATAGACATTTATTAAACTCTTTAGTGCCAGAGGCCATAGCAATGCATTGCAAAGCAGCTCACTGTTGGCCTCTGACACCAAAGGGAGAATATTCTCAAGAGCAATCCATGTCAAACACTCCAATAAAGACATCTCATTTACACAATGCTATGTTATCATATTAAACCAGATTATGCTTTTCCCCCACAATTTTCCGAAACATGCTGACTGAAGGGTTTCCTCTGAGAATCTTTAAATGGGAAAATGTATTAAGTATCACCAGAGGTGTATTAGCAAAGGTAATTCATATGGTGCAGAGCATGCATAGCATTATGGACTTCCGCATAAAATAATCAATTTTTGTGTGCAAATGTAATAAATTGCTTTTGCTTAGAAAACGAGTGTTGCATCTCTTGAAAGCCATCAATCTCAATCAAAATAGCATATACATTTGTATGTAATGGGGTCCTGAGCAGTATCATTAGGTAACAGAAAATCCATTCACTAAACAACTCACAATGCACAGTGTGATAAGTGGGCAATACCCTCAGGAAACAGTGACTGTTTCAAAAAAACTCAATTATGGCACCCAGTCATCTTAAAACATCTCTGTATAGCTTCATATACTCCTAAACCAAGGAATGAGGGTCTGTAATGCTTAGATACAGCACCAACGTGATGGCTGCTCAATCATGGAGCAAGGAACTTGCTTTATGTGACTCATCCAAAGATGTATTATACTCCTTCAAATAGGTTCAACTACTATAAACACCTTAAGGGATTCTTGTTGTCATTTTTAAAACTTACTATTTTGAAGATCTACAATTAAAAATATGCAATGTGTTTTTAAATGTAAAAAACATTTAAGTCAATTACCCTTCTGTGCGAGCTTTCAATCTTGCAGGGCGCTTTGGGGAAAGCACTTTGGACACTATAGACAGGGCCCTCCATCCTTTTCAGTGTGTTAATACTGCTGTTGGTTTTGCCTTGATCGCAAACTATGTATAGCGCTACAGAATAAGTTGGCGCGTTACAAATGAACTATAACAACAACAATCTACCACGCTGGTTTCAGCAGATCAACTTCCTGCAGCAAGAGGAGATTTTGAAACACAGGAAGGGTCTACATAATGGAAATGATCATTAAATCTGCCAATGCTCTCAAAAGGGTTAAAATGGATGCGGAGAGAGTAACAAGCAGCAGCAGCAGAGAACAAAGTAAAATGGAGACACTTGGTAAAGAATAATTGTATATAAAAGTTATATAATATTAAGTTTGCATTTTTGTTTTACTTTTTAAAAGACATTACACATCATTATTAGATATTAAAAAAATAAACACAGAACAATTTTGTAAACTATCGACTGATTAAAAGATATATTACAGAACGTTCTATCTTAATCAGACACGTTAAATAATACTAAACAAAATACTGTATTCCAGGTTTCTGCACATCATGGTTGCATGTCTAGCTTTTTTTGCACATTTAACAAAAAGAAAAAAAAATCTAGAAATCTATGAAGAATAAAATATTTATTTACATTGTAGTTTGGACCGCTGGGAGGTTTTGTCCATGTAGTTTTGCACACACCCATTTTTGGCTACTTTATATTGGCTTCCTTCTTGTGATGACTGAAATACTTGAAATACTTTTTAAATGTTGGAAATTCACTGCATTAAAGACATTAATAAATGAAAAAGGGACACATAAAAGCCGCCAAGTCTGGCATCATTGAAAATTACATATAATATTAAGTACTTCTGCAATTCAATTATATTCAAAATATAACAGTAAGTTAAAATATAAATATAATGTACTATTGTATGCCTATGAGCATGGGTGTAGGAGCCAAGGAAAATCTTAGTGGGGGGGTGGGGGTCAGCGCCACCCGAGTTTCTACACCCATGCCTACGAGTCAGCCCCACGGAACCTTCTCCAGCTTACCAACCTACTGAAGTGTTCTGAAGAGTCCTAATAATTTCTACAAATGGCGGTGGGGACTAAAAATAGCCCCTACATATTTTGCTGAAGTATTATGAATATCTCTGAAGGGCTTCCTTCCAGTTTCCTAGAAATATCCTGTTTGGCCCCTACGTGTTAGATCCACCCCTGCTAATAACACTATGAGCATGTGCTAAATCAGCAAACCCCCATGGAGTAATAACACTTATCAGAGCTGTTTGTTAACATGAAGAGGTGGAGTAGTGCGCTCAGTATTTTTTTACAACATTGAATTGCAAATATATTTTTTAAAACTATATTTCAAGGATAAAAAAAAAATTAACCTTAAAACCTTAAAAGGGACACTATCGTCCAAGAGGAAGTTGATTTCATTATAACGCTACCTTTGTAATGAACTAGCAGTTTTTCCTCTACAGTAAATCATTTCAGAAATATAGAGCATTGATTTTGCATCTCCTATATACGAAGTATGCTAATATGAGGCTCAGAGTACTTGATAGGGTTGGGAGAGGGCTCTAACTGCCAGATAACATTAGTGGTCTTTATTTCTGTCCATCGCACAGACTGTAATCCTCATTAGCACATTAAAACAGCTAATTAATATCTATGAGCTACTCATTTGCATGTATGGATTCCCAGGATGGATTCACTTTACAAAAAAGAATTGATAACACAACATATGGGCAGTTTTTCATGCTCTTTAACAATAACCTAAAAAAAAACACTTGATTTTTTTGCGACAGAGTCCCTTTATTTCAGAATAAAAATATTAAAACCAACTCAATGCTTGACAATGGTTCCAATTTTTGTAAATCATATTATCCCGTTGCTGGTCTATTTGTTTCGCCTTCGTTCTATTGCGACTTGCCATTTTTATGGTGTAGGTCACTCTCTTTTTTTTATATCTTTCAGCCGGTTTCTTTCCCTTGACAGATTGTTGAAGAAAAAGTCTCACTGGCTGGTAACAAATGTAGGGCATCTGAAGCATGTCAAGGGGTAACACTGGCTTTTCCCAGAGACAGGTCTTCTCATAAAGAGGCTGACAAAGAGAGATAAATCATTTCTTATGGGATTTTTAGAACACGCCAATCCCCTGCTGCAAACGCCTGAAAAGTGTCTCTTTTGTGTCTACTATTGAAAAGCCATTTAATGTATTTTGTATTCAATAAGTAAAAGTTTAAAGAACCGCTGCAGTCCAGTCTGGGAAAATGTGAGGTATGTAATGAACGAACAACATTAGTAGATGTGTAATCAAAACGTTAAAGGGACAATGTCACCCCAAGATGATGTTTATTCCATCTTAAAGAGCATGAAAAACCGCCTATACGTTATACTAGCCTTTTTTCTCTACCGGAGATCATTCCTCAGGAATATAGCATTGTTTTTGCAACTACTGTGTGACAAATATGATAAAATGATGGCTTAGAGTACTTCATAAGGATGGGGAAGGGGTTCTAAATGAATTACAACTTTTGATCTCATTGCTTTGGCCACCACAAGGACAAAGACTGATTCTAAATTTGCACATCAAATTAGTTTTCATAAGTTGCTTATTTGCATAAAACACAATTAATAGGGATTTTCTCAGGAATGGTCAACTTTAGAAACAAATGGCTAAAACAACATAAGACCATTTTTCATTTTCAAAAACAGAAAAATAAATTATTCCTAGAGTAAGAGAGTCCCTTTAAATTTAAGAGACTTAGCAGAGGTGGAGGTCTCCAAAGAAAACCGCACCCAAGCCGAGACATCCCTGATAGGCTAGGACACTACACTACTAATCCAGCCCTACCTAACCTGTTTGCTATGCTGCAATGGGCAGACCAATATGTTGACAATTTGTTTGATTTCAGGAAGATCTTTTAAGTGCTTATTAAAAGGCATATTTAAGTTTCATGTATTATGAATACATCTGATAGAGGAGAATCAGTAGTGTATGACAACAAATTTTACATGGAAAAATATCAAAATAAACATTAACAAAAATTATTTAGGTCTCTGACACTATTTTGGGAAGGCATGTCCCTTGAAAACTTTAGTTAAATTAGCATAACATTCATAATTTGTTTTGGTCAATCACAGGAAGCTATAACAAGTGACCTGAAGTCAGTGCAAAGCAAAGCATTATGGGATGTGTAGTCTTGTTTTCCCCTGGAAGCAAGGAGGAGCTCAGACAATGCTGTGTGAATTTCTGCACTGTGCTGCTGTTGGCTAGTATAGGGTTAAAAAAGTATTACAATGCAGTGTTTCTATTGGTAAGTACACTGTGCCTATGTAGGCATCCCTAGGGGTGTGGAAACCATTTTTTTTAAAGAAAAATGAGTTAGTAGCTAATTGCACCAGCTCTATGGAAAAATCAGCTGCTCCCTCTAGTGGCCAAGGTGATATCTAAAAACAAAGAGAAAGACATGATCTCTCAGAAAAGTTCTTGCAAGGATTAAAATAGTATTGTTTACCCTTACCGCACAATTTTTTCATGTATTTAAAACATCTGCAATTTTTAAAACCTACTCTTATATGCTTAGTTTGGTTTCAACACCCCCAGAGCTGCTTACGTTGGATACCTACCAATAGAAACACTGCATTTGAGTATGGTTTTTAACCCTATACTAACCTTCAAGTCAACAGCAGCACAGTGCAGAGATTCACACAGCAATGTCAGGAGACTCCTTGCTTCCTTGTGCATGTGGAAACAAGACTACACATGCTTTGCTGCATCAACTAGCTTTACAGACTGAAACAATGTTAAAACTGCCTGTGATTGGCCAAAACAAGTTATTAATTTTATGCTAATTTTAGCTCGTATTTTAAAGGTGTTTAACGGCTCAAAATCAACTGCAAGCAAACTCAAGAGATTTGGCAAACTTTAAAGTTTAATAAACTTTATTTTCATATTTTTTCACGAAACCTTTTTTTTTTTTTTTTTTATACACTACTTATTCTCCTCTATCCAATAATTCATAATCCAGGAAACTTAAATATGCCTTTAAGTGTCTCTTTAGGTTTGTTTTTTTATATTTTAACACATGTACAGAGAAAAACCTTTTTTAAACTATTAGAACAATGAGAAATCAAAAGTGAAGGTATTTTATGAAAAGAAGAACATTACATTAAATATCTTGCTGGTTCTGGCCTCTTCTAGAGCAAAAGAGCAGGTACAAATATCATTTATCGAACATGATACAAACACCTGTTTACTTCTCTGTGAGAGAATGTGAACAAAGGGAAAAAAAATCATTGATTGCAGCGCAGGAGATAAACCAAATCTCCCTACACAGACTGAATATTGATTTGTTTGTTGCTTTCATGGAGGAAAAGGTGATCTCTCCGATGAGCCAGTCTATTATTGCAGCTACATTAGTGTAATATAACATGACAACAGTTGGGTATTTCACCTGATGAAAGGTTCACACAGTGTGACATCAGACTCTGATGGTCACC